>CM077161.1:95182590-95777615 GCA_039583875.1 Platanthera guangdongensis | reverse complement strand
AAAAAACGAAACAAAAAAAAAAAAAGCCTCTAAAAAAAAAAACAAAAAAAAAAAACTAAAAAAAAAAAAAAAACTAAAGAAAAAAAAAAAAGAAAAAAAAAAAAAAAAAAAAAAAAAGGTAAAGAAACAACACCTCCCCCCTTGTAGAGATCCGACAAATGAAATACTATGGCGCGGTACCCCGCAAGCAGAAATTCCAAAAGCCGTCGCGATTGATGGCGTTCGAGTAAGAGGCTGGAGAGGAAAAACGCCCCGCCCGGCACCAACACATGCCAAACGTGGGTCTCAAAACCGGGCCCCCGGCAAGCCAAAACAAAAAAAAAAAAAAAAAAAAATCAAAATCTATGTGTATAACTCATTCCTTCCTAAAAGCATTTTTCTTGTTAGCATGAACTCAAACCAGAATTCCCAAAAAATAAAAGATCACATTATAAAAAACACCAGGAATATACAACAACAACACCACCCCTGGCCTTAAAACAAAAAGAGAGTAAAGCACGCAGGCCGGCCACACAACATGAAATCCAACCTTGATTCTGCACATAGCCTTCAAGGACTAAGAGCACCAGGCTAGCCAAGACACTTATTCTTCCAAACTGCAGCACCTGCAATTCATCATCCAAACCAACACAGAAAACAAAGTAACGGTCAGCATTGCTGACCCATTATAACGACCCTACCCCTACCCGGGGTAGTGGTTCCTTCCCTGTATACAATGCTTCCTTTCTCATCAAGCATCAGCAACATCACCAAATCACATCATAGATAGATCATTCTCTTTATGCCACTAACTAACAAACACATCACATCACAAAAGCTGGAGTCCACCAACGCTCCGTGCACTCAGGGCACCTTCTTGGCGTACCGGAATCCACCGTCGTACACCGCTGTCTCTCGAGGTTTTAACTTGTTGGTTGACCGGCCCTAGTCCACCAGCTCGCAGGCTGGCGACATCCCGCCCAAGCCACTCAGAGGTCCATCCTCACAGCATCACAAACAGAGCAGACCGACCCACACTCTGTGGTGTAGCAAGCCGGTTTATCTAAGCTCCCCAGGCATTGTCTACCCATCGATCCCCCTCCTAGTCCGATCGCCCACCCATGTGGTGCAGCAACCCGGGTTTAACTCGGCTCCCCAAGCATTGCCACCCATCGATCCTACCTTAACTGGATCAACCCACCCTAGTGGTGTAACAAACCGGGCATATCTCGCACTAACCCGGCGTGCTACCAATTGATCATCTCATAATTAGGAGCTTCACCAAAGCCTCCTCACAATCATCACATCCATACATTCAGCACAAAAGAAATCCGTTTTGCACATCATCAAAGCCACGGAGTCTTCTCTGGTTTACCCATGAACATCACCAATCCAGACTACCGGTCCAGATGGGCTTCACACAGCATGCCTACGCCGTACTCTATATTTCCGCGATCCACCTCTTGGTGGAGGATTCCAAGCACGTGTATAGAGAAAGGACTTCGATGTCCAAGAAGGAGATCGTTCCCCTTGAAGATCGCTTCGGCGCCATGAAGTAGCCGGATGGAAATCACCGCCTCGGCCTTGCCTTCACGAATCCGTTCTCGGATCTTCGCTCCGCACTCCGCAGCTCCTACAGCAGCTGGAAGACTCCTCCCTTCTCTCTCTCTTAGGCCTTTCTCCTTTCTTTCTTGGAATGAAGATGAAGAAGAAGAAGATAATAAAAGAGGGTTTGAAATCCCCTTTTTCGGCCTCCCAACACCTGGACAAAGCCCAGCCCTTGGATCCAGGAAGAGGGAAACAAACGGCTCAGATCTGGCCAGAAAAGCTAAAACACGGCCTGACACGCCCTGTGACACGCCCGTGTCACAGGCCGTGTCTCTCTAAGCGACAGACAACCGACTCAATCCAGCCAGTACAGGCCCGTGTGACACGCCCGTGTCAAGGCCGTGTCCTCGACACGCCCTCAGACACGCCCGTGTCTGAGGCCGTGTACCTCAATAGAAATAATCCCAAAACAACCCGAGACTTCACACGGCCTGGCACACGGCTTGGCACACGCCCCGTTTCATGGCCGTGTGCACCAGGACACACCCGTGTCCCGCAAACACGCCCTAACCCGAGACGTCGAGTTGAGTTCGACGCCCACTGACACGCCCTGTGACACGCCCGTGTCACACAGGCCGTGTCCTCACTGGAACTCGATACTCGACGATCGTCGCGTAACACTCGTCGAGCATAACGACACGGCATCCGACACGGCCGTGTCCTGGGCCGTGTGCCCCCTCTCGACGATGTCGGGCGAAAAAATCGTCGACACCAAGCCCGATCGTCGACACAACCTCGACACGCCCTGCGACACGCCCGTGTCGCAGGCCGTGTCAACTGACACGCCCTGGGACACGCCCGTGTCCCAGGTCGTGTCACCCAAAAATCCTGTTTTTAGAAAATTGGCCTGTTACAATCCTCCCCTCCTTCAAATAATTTCGTCCTCGAAATTTGACGTCAAGCAGCCAATCCGTCACAACATCTCAAAATCGTACACCCCAATCCTCCGCACACACTAACAAACAGACAGCACAACAAACATCCTAACTTCCACTTGTGCACATTCAGCCAAATAAGACCTCAAAACAAACAACATGATTGATTGATCTCCTCACAATCACAAGTGCACCAAGCTCTTATAGAGATCTCCCAACTATATAGAAACATCATTTACATACATCACGATGGATGATTCACCAAGTTCCGATTCCCGATTCAGTCAAAAGTGATGCACATCGGCTATTATTCATCACACCGGATATCAACACATAGTTTACATACACAACATTCAGAGCATCGACATGATTCACATCGCAGTTCACTTCCGCTCAGCCTCCCGATTTTGAAATTCGCGATTTAAAGATAAATGAAACGCTCGAGGCTGAATTTCACCAACTGAGCTTTGCGGCTCTTGCAGTTCCATAGCATGCAAGCGAGGTTGCGTCCGGGGTGCAGATGATTCAGCCACTGCTTTTCTTCCCTTTCTCATAGGACGCACCCATCTTTTTCTCACTCCCTGGAGGGACATTCCAAGAGAATTTTGCGATGTGTCCTTGCTGCCCACATTTATAGCATATACGTGTATCCACACGTCCTGGCCCATACGTCGCCCCCGAAGAAACAGTCGATGGAGCGACGTCCACCGGCCTAAATCTTTTCTTCTCTCGTCGTCGAAACTCCGATTGATCCAATTGCGACATTTTAAACTCTGACTTTTCCCTTGCCAGTCTCTTATTCTCTTGTACTCGCTTCATATCCTTCTCCAAGGCACGAGATGTATCGACTAACGCCTGAAAGCCTTGGCTCACCGAACTCGGAAGTGCCAACCTCAATTCATCCCGCAACCCTCCATAAAACCGATTTGTCTTTCGCGCTTCTCCGCAAAGGTAGATCCCGCATATCTCCCCAATCTTGTAAACTCATGCAGGTAGGTATCAATATCTCGCTCACCCTGAACCAAACGGAGAAACTCATTTTCATCGCAATCCTCTGCGACACTGTGGCACATACTTGGCTATAAAAATAGTGGGCGAATTCCTCCATTGAAACATCCATTTAACCTCGACCTGCCAAGTGGTGTTGGCACTTCATTATCATCACCCAATCTCGCATCTCCTTCCAACAGAAAGTGGCCAACATATCTTTCTGCTCCTCGACCGTCCTGATTGCGGTTAGGATCCTTTTTACTCTTGCCAACCAATCTTCTGCCTGCGTTGGTGAAAGCGCTCCACCAAACATCGGTGGATGAAAGTGCATAAAACGTGACAACATCGTCACTTACTTGCACTTCCACCACCTCGGCAGCATGCTCTTTGCCTTCCACCAGGTCTTGCCTGTCAGTTGGTTGTGCTTGTAAAACTGCAAGCACTGTCTCCGCTACCACCCGTATGGCCTCTGCCGAGGGAGGCATCGACGCTTCCACGGGTGTTGCACTTTCATCAGACCGCGGGGGGGATCAGACGGCCCAGCTCCATCCCTCGCCACCTATCAATGTACAGAGCACCATTAATACGACCAAAGCATAATGGGACTGCTACATTGACTACACCCACACGCACAGCATGTGCATGACATACATTCCTAGTGGACATTCATGAGTTCATTTATGTTCTCTCCTCCCAAACAATCTAAACCTGCCTCTGATACCACTTTGTAACGCCCCCACCCGTCACATGACATATAACAGTGGTTCGGCCGGGGCCCCACGCCATATAGCACAGACAAGCGAAGGAATTACGTGTGGAAATCAAAATCTATGTGTATCCTTAACTCATTCCATTCTAGCGCAGCATTTTTCTTGTTAGCATGAACTCAAACCAGAATGTCCACATATATAAAGATCACATTTATATATACCAACACCAGGAATGTATACAACTCACACACCCTGGCCTTATGGCCTTACAAGTTCCTCTTTACACAACAACAATTTCGTACATCGGCACACAGGCCGGCCACACATGAAATCCAACCATGATTCTGCACATAGCCTTCAAGGACTAAGAGCACCAGGCTAGCCAAGACACTTATTCTTTCCAAACTGCAGCACCTGCAATTCATCATCCAAACCAACACAGAAAACAAAGTAACGGTCAGTATTGCTGACCCATTATAACGACCCTACCCCCTACCCGGGGTAGTGGTTCCTTCCCTGTATACAGTGCTTCCTTTCTCATCAAGCATCAGCAAACATCACCAAATCACATCATAGATAGATCATTCTCTTTATGCCACTAACTAACAAACACATCACATCACAAACGCTGGAGTCCACCAACGCTCCGTGCACTCAGGGCACCTTCTTGGCGTACCGGAATCCACCGTCGTACACCACTGTCTCTCGAGGTTTTAACTCGTTGGTTGACCGGCCCTAGTCCACCAGCTCGCAGGCTGGCGACATCCGCCCAAGCCACTCAGAGGTCCATCCTCACAGCATCACAAACAGAGCAGACCGACCCACACTCTGTGGTGTAGCAAGCCGGGTATATCTAAGCTCCCCAAGCATTATCTACCCATCGATCCCCCTCCTAGTCCGATCGACCCACCCATGTGGTGCAGCAACCCGGGTTTAACTCGGCTCCCCAAGCATTGCCACCCATCGATCCTACCTTAACTGGATCAACCCACCCTAGTGGTGTAACAAACCGGGCGTATCTCGCACTAACCCGACGTGCTACCAATTGATCATCTCATAATTAGGAGCTTCACCAAAGCCTCCTCACAATCATCACATCCATACATTCAGCACAACAGAAATCCGTTTTGCACATCATCAAAGCCACGGAGTCTTCTCCGGTTTACCCATGAACATCACCAATCCAGACTACCGGTCCAGATGGGCTTCACACAGCATGCCTACGCCGTACTCTATATTTCCGGCTCTAAATGCAGACACAACAAAGGAATCACTTCCGCGATCCACCTCTTGGTAGAGGATTCCAAGCACGTGTATAGAGAAAGGACTTCGATGTCAAAGAAGGAGATCGTTACCCTTGAAGATCGCTTCGGCGCCATGAAGTAGCCGGATGGAAATCACCGCCTCGGCCTTGCCTTCACGAATCCGTTCTCGGATATTCGCTCCGCACTCCGCAGCTCCTACAGCAGCTGGAAGACTCCTCCCTTCTCTCTCCCTTAGGCCTTTCTCCTTTCTTTCTTAGAATGAAGATGAAGAAGAAGAAGATAATAAAAGAGGGTTTGAAATCCCTTTTTCGGCCTTCCCAACACCTGGACAAAGCCCAGCCCTTGGATCCAGGAAGAGGGAAACAAACGGCTCAGATCTGGCCAGAAAAGCTAAAACACGGCCTGACACGCCCTGTGACACGCCCGTGTCACAGGCCGTGTCTCTCTAAGCGGCAGACAACCGACTCAATCCAGCCAGTACACGCCCGTGTGACACGCCCGTGTCACGGCCGTGTCCTCGACACGCCCTCAGACATGCCCGTGTCTGAGGCCGTGTACCTCAATAGAAATAATCCCAAAACAACCCGAGACTTCACACGGCCTGGCACACGGCTTGGCACACGCCCGTGTTCATGGCCGTGTGCACCAGGACACACCCGTGTCCCGCAAACACGCCCTAACCCGAGACGTCGAGTTGAGTTCGACGCCCACTGACACGCACTGTGACATGCCCGTGTCACAGGCCGTGTCCTCACTGGAACTCGATACTCGACGATCGCCGCGTAACACTCGTCGAGCATACGACACGGCATCCGACACGGCCGTGTCCTGGGACGTGTGCCCCCTCTCGATGATGTCGAGCGAAAATCGTCGACACCAAGCCCGATCGTCGACACAACCTTGACACGCCCTGCGACACGCCCGTGTCGCAGGCCGTATCAACTGACACGCCCTGGGACACGCCCGTGTCCCAGGCCGTGTCACCCAAAAATCCTGTTTTCAGAAAATTGGCCAGTTACAGGATTGAGTTCAACCTGACAGTTTTCAGGAAGCTCTTTTCTTACAAGACGACGCCAGATGGGGTCGCCGACTTCGGCGGCTCGCTGATCAAGGTTTGCGAGATCGCGAACAAGCATCACACTTGGATGACCAAGATCGCCTTCATCAAGGGCGATCTCGGCAACATCCCCTACTCGCCCCAGCAAAAGGGCGAGGAGGTATACCGCCCGCCGTCCGTGTCCGGCAACGATGCCGAGCTCCACAAGTACTTCCCCACAAGGACTTCGAGGTCGCCTTCCTGCGAAGGGGCCTCGACGCTCTTCCCCCTGTCCTCCCCGGCGAAGGTACTGCTTCCTGAATTGCCGAGCTCACCCGATGGCCGAGCTTGCCACATTGCTGCTGAGTTTCTTCTAACTTTTTCCAAGTGTTTTCTTGCAGGGGAGCGAATAATTCCCACGAACCCGCCGTTTGCGGATCCGGGGTCGCGCCCGGACCCCTTTACTCGCGAGAAGGCGGCAGCGGAGGCCTGCTAAGACGAGGCGACCCTCTCCCAACCCTCTTCCAGCAAGAGGCGACCTGATGATGCGGGGTCGAACCCGCCACACCGCCATCGGCTGCTGAAGAAGATGAGGAGAGCCTGATGCTTAAGATCACGACAGTGAACCGGTCGTACAAGTAATATAAAATGGGGGCTTTCCCAAGTATCGATCTCTCAAGGAACACAGTAAGGTGGAGTTAATTTCGAGGAGGACTTGAGATTGAAGTCCTTAGGTCGGAGCTAACTAAAAGGGGGGTTTTGATATTGCGGACAAAGAAAATAAAACACTATCAACTATTCCTATGCAACGCCGCTATGCGATGCTTTGCCAGGCGGGATGAAAGACTAGTCGGGCTGCTATGCACCGAATCGTTGGTCGGATGGACAAGTAGGCTTGCGGATGACGTGGTGAGAATGATGGAATGAGGGTCGAAAGCACCTCTTCGCTACGCACGCCACTAGCAATTGCTAGTGCAGCAAGGGTGGATGGATGGTGGATGGACTATGACACACCTCAAGTAAATATAACGAAAATATACAAAATCACATAGACATGATTGAATATAAACGTTTTACAAACTAAGCATACTTCATCATATACAATGGTTCATCTACACATTCAACAACCAAACAAGGAAAGAGTGTGCGAAATCGACCGAATCCGAAGTCTTGCTGATGTTGGAACCGGCTTTCCGGTCCCTCCTAGAGTTCGAAACAGGATGCAGCCCACACGTACTCTCCTTGCGCTACCGCCCTGACGAGAGTCAGCGACCTGAAAACAGACCGAGGGGACTCAGCTTGGAGGTCCCGCCTCTTACCCGAAAGAACTGTTAGTCTTCCCCTCCCTAGCCAGTGCTGAGCTAGGTGCCTGAGAGGGAAAAAGTGGGAAGGTTCAACAACCATTTCTCAGGCACCTTATCGGTCTATTTATAGGTTTCTGAATCTGTTCTGCAAATATCACTTCCAAACCATCTCGAAATGACCAAAACACCCTGGACCGGGTCTGCTAATAGCCCAACTCCGCTGTTCTGGAGAGCTATACGCAGGCCTCCAGGGGTAAAAATGTAAAACTATCTGGGGCCCAAAGGTAAAATCCCCCTTATGGGTAAAAAGATAAAAACCGCCTTTCTCCCTGCGGCGAGCGGGGAGGGACCCGCCAATCTTTTTAGGGGATCTCGCCTATGGGCTACTCGCTCGCGCCCAGAGGCCTCGTCTAGCGAGATCTCGCCTATCGAGGTCTCGCCTAGCGAGGTCTCGCCTTATCTTGCGAGCTGCCCCTTCTTCCCTTGCTTTGTCAGCCTACTCGCGAGCCCAAGGTTGTACACAATCCCCGCTCTTTACGAGGTTGCCCTAACCTCGGAAAGACACGTCCAACCGCGGCTCGCGATGCTGAGATTCCTTCATGAGAATCTTGGGTGGGCCCCTCCTCCCCCGTACTGTCTATAAATATGAGGAGGAAGCCTTCATTTGGAACTCTTTTTGCCTTCATCCTTTCTTCCGGAATGTCTCATAGTCAAAGTTTCCGTGAGCGTCTTGCGATTGTACGAAGGCAGAACAAAGCCGGCACAGATGCCCTTTTCCCAGATCTGGGGCATACTCCCCCCGCAGCCTCTCCGCCCTCTCGCACCAAGAAAGCGAAAGCCGTCTGCGCTCCTCTCTCGGCGGGCGCAACCTCTTCGGCCGCTCCGATAGACACCCCGTTCTCTTCCTCAGGGGGGAGTCAGGTGATCACGTTATTTTTCCTTTCCCCTGTCTCGCCTGTCTGATTATGCTTTCTCAGGGAAGTCCTGCTGATTCTCCGGTGCCTACCGATCCCCACGACAATGTAAGTCAAGTCCCTCAGCGCACAGACTCGCCCAAGATGGCCTCCCCGCCTCCCTCGCGGAGAGAAAACCTCTCGCGAGTGGTGGGGAATCCTCGAATCCCAAGTAAGATCTTTTTCCTTCTCGCCTCTCGGTTGATTTGCCTTCTTCCATTCAGCTTGCGCGGGCTCACCCTTGTTTGTAATCTTTCACTATTTTCGCAGGCATTCACTTTGATTCTGATACTGAGGAAGCTCCCGCATCTCCCCCCCTCTCGCCCCTTCCTCACCCGAGCGAGATCGAGGACTACCTAGGTGATCCCATGGACCCTCTGGAGTTGAAACGGAGGACTGCCCGGATGTTCCGCAAATATACACACATAATCCGCGAGATGGAGCTCGAGAAGCAAGCCTCCGACCGGCGCATGGAGTGGATGGAAGCAGATCATCACCGTCTTTCCGCGATGGTGGAGGCGGACGGGGTGCTGGACGGGACTGACCCCCAGGCTATACTGAACGAGACGGATGAACATCTCCGTCTCGCGCGCCGCGGCGTGATCGCCGCTCGCGCCTTTCATCTTCCTGGCCGCCCGCCATGCGCGAGAGGTAAGGATGGCCGCTGGCGGTGGGTGCAGAACTAAGCAGTCTCAGCCCGTCTCGCCTTCTCCGGATCTCGTTTTTACTAATGTCGTTGTTTTATTACTGCTATGTTGTATAAACTTATTCGGACGAGACGCCCCCTTCTGCGGGACGGTTTCATTTTCTGGCTCCGGGTCACGCAATGGTCGTATCGTGCCGTCTTTTCATTATTGCAGTCTTTTCATTAGATATTATTTTATTTTATTTTATTAACCCTGTCATGATGGCTTGCCTCGAAAGGGTGTCTGCGGCGCCTCCGTCTCTTGAGTTCTAGAGAGAGAGTGAGAGAGGAAGTGAAATTAAGAGAGAGGGGGGGCGGGGGGGGAGAACGAGGCGCCGGGACGTCCCCTCATTTCCCGCCGCCTTACTTTCCCGCCCTTTTCTCTACCTCTTATAAATACCTTCAACCACCACCGCTGCCCCTCACTATTCTAAACTGTTCTTTTGACCCCGGCTCCCGTTTCTCCTTCATCGTCTCGCACCTCTCTTTCTGGGCCATCCCTTTCTGCTTTTGCCGCTTTCTCGCCAATCATGGGGAAAAAGAAGATCGAAGAGGGCGAGGGCCGCAGCCGTTGCGGGAAACGTTTCGTCGACCATGACTTCCCTCTCGGCCGACTGCCGGAGGAAGACCATGCCCGCTTTGCTCGCGAGTACCTCTCCGATTGCTACCCGTCTCGCCCTCCTAAGGTGGGCGAGTGCATCAACACCTTTTATTCCAATGAGATGGCTTTCCCGGTCTCGCACTTTGAGGCGGGACTGAGGCTCCCCCTCTGGCCGGAGGTTAAATTGGTGCTGAAGTACTTTGGGGTCGTCCCGACCCAGTTCAACCCCAATGCTATCTCCATGCTGGTCGCCTTCGCCTGCTACCTGCGGCGAGAGCGCATCGAGTTCAGTCTAACCGCCTTCCGCAAGCTGTTTGTCTACCACGCCAAGGACGACGACATTTCTTACTTCACAGGTCAAGGCCTCAAAGTATGCGAGACCCCGAACAAGAACCACCATTGGTTGACACGGTTCGTCTTCATACGCGGGGATCTAGGAGGCATCCCCCTCGCCCCGGTATCCCCCGCCGAGTGCTATTATGATACCCCCAAGGTGGGGGGCGCCGAAAAAGAACTCTGCGACTTCTTCGTGGGAAAGAATTTTGAAGTCCAATACCTGCGGCGAGACCTGGACTCGCTGCCCGCCGTTTTTCCGGGCGAAGGTAAGCCTCTATTCCCTTCTGTCCCTGTAAAAGTTTTTTTTTTCCGGGCGAAGGTAAGCCTCTATTCCCTTCTGTTACCTTATCTAGGAGAAAGGACCGTTCCCGTCAATCCCCCCTATCAGAGCAATCGAGCTCTCGCTTTAGCGAATATGACGGCGGAGGCTGCGAAAGATACGCTGACCCCTGTCGCCAAGAAGAGGCCTGCGGGCGAGGGTACCTCTCGCCTCAGCCCCAAGAAGAAGAAAAAGACTGTGTCCTTCGAGAAGGAAAAGTCGGCCAAGAGAAGAGAAGAGCTCGCGGGGTCTCTCTCCCCTATCACCCTATCGTCTCCCTCGCCTCCACGTCAGCCCGTCTCGCAAACCCGCGAGACGGTTTCTGCAGAACCAGCCGCCCACGGTCGTGCTCAGCCCCCTCAGCTTCCTCCTGGCGAAACTGGCTCGTCCAGCCGCCCGGCTCCTGCCTCGCACCCTAACTACAATATGGGGCCCGCGACGGAGGATGACGCCGGCAAGCCGGTTCTAATATGGGAGCAGGATTCCAATCGAGTGTCGGTGTCCACCCTTCTCCCTTCCTGGAAGGAACAGGACCACCCCACCAGCCACGCCTTTTCCCTAGGTTTTGGGCTTTATGGCGGTCTTGGCTCCGAACCTGCTAACAACGAGGCCTCGCGGGACCTCATTCTGAAAAGCGTCCACTCGCAGTTTCGCTCCCTGGAGCTCGCGCATCGCGTCTCGCGCCGTCTTGTCTTCAACAACAAGAAATGGAAAGAGGCGGAGACCGGTCTCGCCGCGGAGCGCGAGAAGTCTATTGACTTGGAGAAGCGGTTGAATGTCGCTGACAAACTCCTTGCACAGAGCCAGGGTGGCATGGTAAGTTTCCTTATCTTTGCCTTGCCCGCCTCGCCCTTGCCCCTTATAGCCTCTTACTTTCACCCCTCCCGCAGGATGCCGAGACGGCGAACAGGATGCGCTCGCGTATCGAGGAGCTGGAGGGGGAAAACAAGAAGCTGAAAGCCGAGAACCTTCGCCTTCAGAGCAGCGCGACGCCCCCCACGGATCAGTTTCCCGTTTCTTCCCGATATTCTGTGGATGAGGTGGAGGCCATCTGCCGGGACTCAAACATCATGACAGCGGAGGTCGTCCTTAAGATGATGAAGGAGCTGGGAGTGGTGCGCGCTGATGCGGAGACGGTGACCGTCCGTAACCTAGTCCCGCGTTTGTTCGACGAGTCGGACGACAGCGCCTCCTCTGACAATGAGTAGTGCACCATCCCTCTCAATGTTTTCCTCTCGCCCTCATCTTTTTGTCTAACACTTATGATTCTGGTTCCCTTTCTTAAAGGGAGAGCGAGGTGTCTCTGCCTCATTAATTTTTTGTTTAAAACTCTTTATATGCTGACGGCGGCTTCCCCTTTTGGGGTGCTGTGCAATAGTTATTTAGGAGTTACTTTATTTTAATTGCCAGTGTGATTTTCCACCCTCTCGCTTAGCTACCAGTCCAAGGTGTATGGCTATTTTTTGGGACGCTGTTTAATCACTACTTTTATTGCCTTCCATTTCGCTGAAAACTGGCGCGAGGCCCCCCTTTATCGTTTTTTACCCGTCTTGATTACCTCCGTCGGCGCTGCACTGCGAGATCATCTCGCCACAAAATTTCTGGGTCCAGTCGTCTCGCCAGTCGGTTTCGGCCACTTCAGCTCACTTGATCCTGGGATGAGGAAAACCCTCCCGCCAGTGGCGAGACCCCCTATGGCGAGTGCCGACCAGGGACCTTCTTCCCTGGCCCTATTCCTGGTCACCCTCTGTTTCAGGGACTATCCCCCTCTTGATGAGTCATGGTTTTTCTCCACGCGAATTCTTACCCTTAGACTTGTTCCCCCAAGTGAGTACCGTCCTCCCAAAACAACCTCAACCACCGAGTGAGCCTACAGCCCTGCCAGCTAGATGAGAGCCTGGTCAGCGGGTCTGCTCGGGGTCTCCTCTCCAAAACACCCTCAACCACCGAGTGAGCCTACAGCCCTACCAGCTGGATGGGAGCCTGGTCAGCGGGTCTGCTCGGGGTCTCCTCCCCAAAACACCACCAACCACCGAGTGAGCCTATAGCCCTGCCAGCTAGATGCGAGCCTGGTCAGCGGGTCTGCTCGGGGTCTCCTCTCCAAAACACCTCCAACCACCGAGTGAGCCTACAGCCCTGCCAGCTAGATGGGAGCCTGGTCAGCGGGTCTGCTCGGGGTCTCCTCTCCGAAACACCACCAACCACCGAGTGAGCCTACAGCCCTGCCAGCTAGATGGGAGCCTGGTCAGCGGGTCTGCTCGGGGTCTCCTCTCCAGAACACCACCAACAACCGAGTGAGCCTATAGCCATGCCAGCTAGATGGGAGCCTGGTCAGCGGGTCTGCTCGGGGTCTCCTCTCCAAAACACCTCCAACCACCGAGTGAGCCTACAGCCCTGCCAGCTAGATGGGAGCCTGGTCAGCGGGTCTGCTCGGGGTCTCCTCTCCAAAACACCTCCAACCACCGAGTGAGCCTACAACCCTGCCAGCTAGATGGGAGCCTGGTCAGCGGGTCTGCTCGGGGTCTCCTCTCCAAAACACCTCCAACCACCGAGTGAGCCTACAGCCCTGCCAGCTAGATGGGAGCCTGGTCAGCGGGTCTGCTCGGGGTCTCCTCTCCAGAACACCACCAACCACCGAGTGAGCCTACAGCCCTGCCAGCTAGATGGGAGCCTGGTCAGCGGGTCTGCTCGGGGTCTCCTCTCCAAAACACCTCCAACCACCGAGTGAGCCTACAGCCCTGCCAGCTGGATGGGAGCCTGGTCAGCGGGTCTGCTCGGGGTCTCCTCCCCAAAACACCACCAACCACCGAGTGAGCCTATAGCCCTGCCAGCTAGATGGGAGCCTGGTCAGCGGGTCTGCTCGGGGTCTCCTCTCCAAAACACCTCCAACCACCGAGTGAGCCTACAGCCCTGCCAGCTAGATGGGAGCCTGGTCAGCGGGTCTGCTCGGGGTCTCCTCTCCGAAACACCACCAACCACCGAGTGAGCCTACAGCTCTGCCAGCTAGATGGGAGCCTGGTCAGCGGGTCTGCTCAGGGTCTCCTCTCCAGAACACCACCAACCACCGAGTGAGCCTACAGCCCTGCCAGCTAGATGGGAGCCTGGTCAGCGGGTCTGCTCGGGTTCTCCTCTCCAAAACACCTCCAACCACCGAGCGAGCCTACAGCACTGCCAGCTAGATGGGAGCCTGGTCAGCGGGTCTGCTCGGGGTCTCCTCTCCAAAACACCTCCAACCACCGAGTGAGCCTACAGCCCTGCCAGCTAGATGGGAGCCTGGTCAGCGGGTCTGCTCGGGGTCTCCTCTCCAAAACACCTCCAACCACCGAGTGAGCCTACAGCCCTGCCAGCTAGATGGGAGCCTGGTCAGCGGGTCTGCTCGGGGTCTCCTCTCCAGAACACCACCAACCACCGAGTGAGCCTACAGCCCTGCCAGCTAGATGGGAGCCTGGTCAGCGGGTCTGCTCGGGGTCTCCTCTCCAAAACACCTCCAACCACCGAGTGAGCCTACAGCCCTGCCAGCTAGATGGGAGCCTGGTCAGCGGGTCTGCTCGGGGTCTCCTCTCCAAAACACCACCAACCACCGAGTGAGCCTACAGCCCTGCCAGCTAGATGGGAGCCTGGTCAGCGGGTCTGCTCGGGGTCTCCTCTCCAAAACACCACCAACCACCGAGTGAGCCTACAACCCTGCCAGCTAGATGGGAGCCTGGTCAGCGGGTCTGCTCGGGGTCTCCTCTCCAAAACACCACCAACCATCGAGTGAGCCTACAGCCCTGCCAGCTAGATGGGAGCCTGGTCAGCGGGTCTGCTCAGGGTTGTTTCTACAAATCACCTCGCCCCTGGTGCCTCGCAGGGGTCACCCACACTTCCACCAAAAGAGCACATCGGGATGATAAGCATTTTCAAATAACAATAGAAAGATACTGTGAAGTAGAGTGCTACGGGTAAAATCTCTTCAAATCATCCCCACTCCGGGCTCGCTCGAGAGATACCCCGTCCACATTCTGGAGGTGGTACCCTCCTGACTTTAAGACTTCTTTTATTACAAAAGGACCCTCCCAATTGGGGTTAAGTTTTCCTACAGAGGCTCCTCTACCCGCTGCGTCAACCTTTTTTAAGACCAAGTCTCCTTTCACAAACTGTTTGACCCTTACATGCTTGCCGAAGTACCTCGCCATCCGGCGCTTGACTTCCTCCTGCCGGATCACTGCTAAATCCCGGAGCTCCTCCACGAGATCCAACGAAAGTCTCTGCTCTTCTTCGTTCTCTGTTCTCCATCCTTCGGCTCCTTCCCTTGCAACCACTACTCTTGGCGATGCGACCTCGAACTCGACAGGTATGACGGCCTTTGAGCCATGAGAGAGCTTAAACGGGGTTTCTCCCGTGGCTGTGTTTGGTGTAGTTCTCAAGGCCCACAGTACTGAAGGTAGTTGCTCCACCCAGCTTCCTCTCAAATTCTCCACCTTTTTCTTCAACAGATTGACAATGACCTTATTAGCCGCTTCGACCTGTCCGTTACTCCGCGGATGATGAACAGAGGCAAAGCGGAGATCTATCCACAAACGAATGCAGAAATCCACGAACTCTCTGCTTGCAAATTGGGGTCCATTATCTGTCACAATGGCTAGGGGCAACCCATGTCGGCAGACGATCTCCCCCCAAACGAAGTTCTTGACCACCTGCGAGGTTACCTTAGCCAATGCTTTCACCTCCAGCCACTTTGAAAAGTAGTCCACCATGACTATCAGGAACTTCCTTTGGCCACTTGCTTGGGGAAAGGGGCCCACCAGATCTAGCCCCCATATAGCGAATGGCCAGGGAGCTGTGATGGTCCGCAACCTCTGCGCTGGAAGGAGCTGAAGAGGGGCGAACTCCTGGCACTTTTGACACTTTTTCGCGAATTCCTCCGCATCTCTCCTGAGGGTAGGCCAAAAGTACCCCTGCCTCAGCACCCTCCCTTCTAAAGTCCGGCTCCCCGAGTGGCTTCCACATTCTCCGGAGTGAATCTCTTGCAGAACCCTGGGAACCTCTTCCTCCGACACACACCTGGCCAGCAAACCTGTCAGGGTCTTGCGATATAAAACTCCATCCTTCAGCAGGTAGTATGCCGATTTGTATCGGGTACGCTTCTTGTCGAGTTCCGTCGCGGGTAACTGTCCTGATGCCAAAAAGGTGACGAAGGGGTCCATCCACGACCTTTGCTGGCATACTTCCATAAGTTCTCCTTCCTCTATGGACGGTCTGAAGAGTTCCGTAACTGTTCCCCCGGCTCGAGGGCCGTGCTTGGCGAGTTGGTCAGCCTGAGTGCTCTCCTCTCTCGGGACGTGCTGGATTGAGAAACTTCGGAACTGCCCTATGATGTCCTTGACCTTTCCCAAATAAAGCTGGAGGGCTGGCTCCCTTGCCTCGAATTCTCCTTTGATCTGACCTGCCACCACCATGGAGTCCGTCGAGGCCTCAATGTCTTGTATGCCCAGCTCCCGGGCTAACCTAAGCCCTGCTATGACCGCCTCATATTCTGTCTGGTTGTTGGTGACCGAAAAATGAATCTTCAAAGCTTGCTCAATCTGGGTCCTCTCCGGGCTGGTCAAAACCACTCCCCCCCCAAAAGAGTTTCTCCCTGACGCTCCATCCACTAACATTTTCCAAGTTGCTCGAGGGGACGCCTCCGCTTCTCGGACCTCAACCACATAGTCTGCCAAGAAATCGGCCACCGCCTGCGCCTTGATGGCGAGCCGTGGAACGAAGACGAGATCAAATTCGCTGAGTTCTATTGACCATTTTGCCAGCCTCCCCGAATGCTCCACCCCGCTCAAGATGTTACAGAGAGGCTGGTCGGTCACCACTCGGATGGAGTGTGCCTGGAAATATGGTCTGAGCTTTCGGGCCGAGATGATGAGCGCAAATGCTAACTTTTCCAGGATGGGGTACCCGAGTTCCGCCTTCTTCAGGACCCTGCTTACGTAATAAATTGGGAATTGTTTCTTTCCTTCTTCACGCACAAGAACCGAGCTTACCGCCTCCATCCCTACCCCCAAATATAGGAACAGGTCTTCGGCTTCCCTTGGTCCCTGGAGTAAGGGCGCCTGGGTAAGCTGCTGCTTTATGGCCTGAAAAGCCGTCTCGCACTCCGCGGTCCACTCGAAGCCCTTACCCCCTCGCAGCGTTCGAAAGAAGGGCGAACATCTCTCCCCCACCCGGGAAAGGAACCTGCTCAGCCCGGCCAACTTTCCGGTGAGACGCTGGACTTCCTTCACACTCCGGGGGGACTCCAGTTCCAGGATTGCTCTCACTTTTTCGGGGTTGGGCTCCACTCCAGATGGAGTGAGTAGATGCCCCAGGAATTTTCCTCTGCTAGCGCCGAAAACGCATTTCAGGGGGTTGAGCCTCATTTTATACTCCCTCAGGGTCTTAAAGGTTTCCTCCAGATCTAGGACATGAGCCCCGAGGTCCTTACTTTTGATCATCAAGTCGTCTACGTAAACCTCGAGATTCCTTCCTCTCTGTTCTCGGAAAATTCGATCCATCATCCTTTGATAGGTTGCGCCCGCATTTTTCAAACCGAAGGGCATCATATTAAAGCAAAAGCACCCATCCTCCGTGACGAAGGTGACGTCCTTAACGTCCGGAGGATGCATGCGTATTTGATGGTACCCAGAAAACGCATCCAAGAAACTCATAAAAGGGAAACCGACGGCTGAGTCAACCCTGCCGCTTCCGTCTCTCCTCCCTCCGCTCCAGCCATTTCTAGCTCCTCCCTCATACCCTTGTTCCTTGACACCTCTCCCGCCATTCCTTGCTCCTCCGCAGTGCCTCCAACCACTACTACTTCTCCCTCTCCCCCAGCACCTTCCTCCTCCCTTTCTTCTGTCGTCCCCATCTCCCCGAACTTCTCTCCCGCCATCGCTGGCTCCCCCTCAATGCCTCCAACCGCTACTACTTCTCCCTCTCCTCCAGCACCTTCCTCTCCTCGCTCTTCTTCGCCTCCCTGCTCTTGTTGCAATCGCCCCATCCTCTTTTCCAACTCCTCTGCGTCCCCCTGCCAGGAGATTGTGTTTACTGCCGTCACGTAGCATTCCCTTACTGCCTTCGGATCTCCTCGTACCCTTATTTGAGTACCTCCAGAATTCAGCTTCAAGCACTGGTGGAACGACGACGGAACGCATCTGAAAGCGCTGATCAAGGGGCGCCCAAAGATAGCGTTGTAGCTACTGGGGGCATCCACTATGACAAAACGACAATTTCGGGATAGCCCTCCCAGAGTTACTTGGAGTCCCACACCCCCTCGACCTCTTTTCTTTCTCCTGAGAATCCAAACAATGGTCCATCCGCTGCCAGTACCCTCCGTGCCTCCACCCTCATTGCATTGAATGCCTTCTTAAAAATCATGTTCACCGAGCTCCCATTGTCGACTAGGATCCGCGACACCGTGAAGTTCTCGATGGCGGTCCGTATCACCAGCGCGTCACAAAAGGGGTCCTCATGGTCGGGCATGTCTTTTCTTGAAAACGTAATCTTTTCATCTGGAGGAGGGGATTGTGACGTCGAGGCGACACTTCGGCGGTACATAGTGTGAAGGCTCGCCTTTCGGGCCGCCTCTATCCCCACCCCCCCCATTGATCACCCCAACCAGCCCGCGATCCCCTTCATCCGCACGATCCACACACCGATCCTCTTCTCTTGTAATTGTTACTTCCTCTATCCGCACCGGCCTTGGCTGTTCCTCAGCTCCTCGAGTCCTCCTTAACTCCAAGAAATCCGGGCAGGTAGCCGTTGCGTGACCTTCTTCCTCATGGAAGTCACAGTATGGCAACTCCACCCCCCCCCCCCTCCGGTCTCCCTTCCTGAGGGTTCCTCCTTCTCCCTACTCCCGCTCCTCTTCCTCTTTCCCGGCCCCTTCCTCTACCTCGGCCGATGGCCATGGCCTGCTGCGGAGGAGGTAGGGGTGGCCTATGACCATACCCCCACCCCATCTGATTGAACCTTCCCGGTCCTCCCTGTTGATTCCTTCCCCCTTGGGGAAATCCTCTACCTTGTCTGGGGGCAGCCCCCCCCTGCTGCCTCCACCCCAGCTCTGGATATGCCGGAGCCCTCGGCTCTTCCCTTCTCCTCGCTTCATATTGCCTCCCTCCTGTCTCCCTCGACTCTACCTCAGTGAGCCTTGCCAGCTTCTTTGCGAAGGCCGGGTTTGCTGCCTCCATTGCTATTTCCTTGGCTGCCTTCTCCATCAAGCCCTCAAAGGAAAGCGGCGCCTTCCGGGTGAGGCTCATTTTGAAGAACCCTTCTTGCAGACCCACTGTGAAAGCCATCTGGAGGGCAAAACCCGGCACCTCCTGTATATCCAGAATTTCCTCTTGGAACCTATCCACGTATTGAGCTAGTGATTCATCCGCCTTCTGCTTAATCAAGAAGATCAATTCTGGGTTCTTCTTCCTTTTCTTAGATGTGGAGAACCGGAGCTGGAAGCCCCTACTCAAGTCCTCGAAGCAATATATCGATCCTGCCGGGAGTTGGTGGAACCAGTCCCTAGCCTTGTCTTTCAGAGTGATCGCAAAGAGGCGACACTTAAACGCGTCCGTCATGGGCCTGATCGAGACAGCGTCTTCGAACCACTGCAAGTGATGGAGGGGATCGTCCTTCCCCACATAGTAATTCATCTCGGGCTCCCGGAAGCCCTCCGGGACCGGAGCGGACAGGACTAGCTCGCAAAAAGGGGACCCCCGCGCCGCCGGTCTCGCCACCCCTACTCGCGCGACGACCTCCCCTGGCGCGATGGTACTCGCCGGACTTGGGAACAGCTCCCTTCCCGCCATGTCCCTCCCGGTCCCTTCCAACATCACCTCCTTTCCCGGCCTTCTCCCCGGGGCGTCTTCTCCGACTCACGCCGAGACGAGTTCCTCCTGAGTCGCGAGAGCTGGCACTGTGGGCAGTGGAGTTGAACAGTCTCCCTGCCGCGAGATCCCTTGCAATAGATCCATGATCCCCTTGATCGAAGCCAGGAACTCCGCTCTTCCTACAAATCCCCCCTGATTATCTGACTCCCCTCCTTCTCCTTCTCCATGATCTCCCGCCATGTTGGTTGCTCAAGGTTCTTCTCTGAGGGCTGCGTCCACGCTCACCGCACCAAAATGTTGGAACCGGCTTTCCGGTCCCTCCTAGAGTTCGAAACAGGATGCAGCCCACACGTACTCTCCTTGCGCTACCGCCCTGACGAGAGTCAGCGACCTGAAAATAGACCGAGGGGACTCAGCTTGGAGGTCCCGCCTCTTACCCGGAAGAACTGTTAGTCTTCCCCTCCCTAGCCAGTGCTGAGCTAGGTGTCTGAGAGGAAAAAAGTGGGAAGGTTCAACAACCATTTCTCAGGAACCTTATCGGTCTATTTATAGGTTTCTGAATCTGTTCTGCAAATATCACTTCCAAACCATCTCGAAATGACCAAAACACCCTGGACCGGGTCTGCTAATAGCCCAACTCCGCTGTTCTGGAGAGCTATACGCAGGCCTCTAGGGGTAAAAATGTAAAACTATCTGGGGCCCAAAGGTAAAATCCCCCTTATGGGTAAAAAGATAAAAACCGCCTTTCTCCCTGCGGCGAGCGGGGAGGGACCCGCCAATCTTTTTAGGGGACCTCGCCTATGGGCTACTCGCGCGCGCCTGGAGGCCTCGTCTAGCGAGATCTCGCCTATCGAGGTCTCGCCTTATCTTGCAAGCTGCCCCTTCTTCCCTTGCTTTGTCAGCCTACTCGCGAGCCCAAGGTTGTACAGCTGAGGATTCACAGTTGCAATCGTCGGGTTGTCAATCCGCGTCCAAGCTCGGTCCTCAACTGCGTCCGGGGTAGAGAAGGGCTGTCACAACCTTCCAATGGCCCATCTTCTTCGTTTCACAATCCGGTGGAGGATGACACAACTTCCTCTAGCTTGATGGAGAAAGCTAGGTCAAGCTTTTCTTATAGCTCAAGGATGAAGGAGGAGGCCGAGAGGAAGCTCCGACTTGAATTTGGTGGTGAAAGCTTGCCCGGAGCACCTCCCTAGGGTGGAGATTGAAGCAGGACGGCGGAATCCCTCCTCGGAGATGAAAACGGCGGAGGAAAAATGAGCGATCCCGAATTAGGGCGGAACCTGCGAATTTATAGATTGCAGAAATTATAATGCACATGACCAATGGTGCACGACCAGTGGTCGTGCGCACTATGGACAGTGGTAGTGCGTTTTCCCCAGGCAAATTTTGGAAAAATATGAAATCAATGCACACGATCAGTGGCGCACGACCAGTGGTCGTGCACAATGTGTCCAGTTATAGTGCGCATACCCCAGGCAGATTCGGGAAATCAGGGAACATTACGCACGAGCAGTGGCGCACGACCAGTAGTCGTGCGCACTATATCCAATGAGCGTGTGCAGTATTCCTGATTCCAAACATCCCCGGAACATGCACACAACCCCTAAACCCAGCACTGATATGTGCAGACATTCCAGACAATAACAAAAAGGGAGTACAAACATTAAAAGTACAAAAATACACAACCACGGGTCTAAGTGTGCACTTCCTATGGAAATAAAGACAAGATGAAATATGAACGATATAGAACTAAAAGTGAAGTGCAAATGCGTGAAAAATAGCACCAGATGAGTCTGAAAAACCCTATATAAATCGGACTCATCATACCCCCAAACTTAACTGTTTGCGCGTCCCGAGCAAACAAAATCTAAGCAGATAGGGAAAATGATTTAGCTAACAAAGAAATTGAAAAACAAAGTACCATGCGAAGTCGCATGCTCGCGTGCGTAAAAATACAATAGATAAAATTTCTATGTATGCAGAATAGTTTATATTTTTCACAATGCGTATCAAAATTTTATTATTACTCAAAATGGAATCACAGTGAATCATCCGGTCATGCGTAGGGAGAAAGTAGACTAATCGCTAGGCGAGCATTGCCAAAGATCAGTGCTCAGGATAACCTCCAAAGGAATCCACCAATGTCGGTGACCATATGCTTGCCCTTTCGCATTCTCTCTACGGCACTGGTTTGGTTCACACACGAATCAGTAGTGAAAGTGCAGCTAGATCTGATATACTCTAGAGGGGGGGTGAATAGAGTATGGTGCTTAAAAACTTTTTACAACAGTTGTTGTAATCTGAGTGAACAGTGAAGCAAATAGTACAGAACCTATCTAATCACAATCTACAAAAGAAACTAATCACAGATCCTAACTAATCACAAAACAATCACAGCCAGAAACAAAAATAAAGACAAGCAAGCCAGAAGACACACGGAGCTATAGTGGTTCCCCTAAACTTGGGTACATCCACTCTTCTACCACCCTAGGTAGGAATCCACTGCAGGATGAGTTGATCAGGTGTCCTGGGCACCAATGAGCTTTTGATAAGGTGCTCAAAAACCAAATCAGATTTTTGATCAGGTGTCTTACCACCAATGAGCTTTTGATAAGGTGCTCAAAAACCAAGCACAAACTTTTGAAGGGAGTTTGAAAAACCCTTTACAGAGATGGGGATGAGAGAGTGATGGAAGTCTTCTCTTTCTCAAAGCAGCTGAGAAGACTATGTGGATTTGATGTTATCAAAGCTCCCCCTGAGATATGTAGTTGATCAGGAAATGAAGCTTTGTTGTAGGGTGATAGGCCTTCAGAACTTTGATCTCCAGCAATTGATGATTTCAGCAACAACTGAAATGTTAGGTGTTTGGAGTCTTTGAATGATGTTGGCCTTGAACACTTGAATCAAAGGGGATCTGAAGATTTCAGATTTGTTGATCTCCTTTGGTGTGTGTTCTTGTATAAATTCTCTTAGACAGAGAATGTCTACATCTCTTTCTCTTGTGAACAGTTGGTGTTCAGAAAGATGTTGTTCCAGAGAAAATTGTAGCGGAGAATGTTTTTGTTCTTCTTCTTCTTGTTCTGCTTATCTGTGCTGTGTGTAAGAGTGATTCAAAAAACTTGTGTTTTATTCCCTGACAGTGAATATAAAATGATCCTCTGTTAAGAATAGCTGTTGGCCTGCCATTAATTGCATCCTTAATTTCAATTGTCTTCTGGGGGAAAGTCCAAAGAAACATTCCTTGATAATCCCTTGAAACTTGGTCCAGAAATAAATGAAAACGGCTACAAAATATTCTGAATTAATTGCTGAGAATAACTCCTTAACTGTTCTGAATTTGAATCTTGAAAATCATTCAACTCTTCAGAAAATCGTCGAACTGAGCTCCACTATCGTCGAACTGAGCTCAGCAATTTGGACTTATACAGCAACAGAGATCGTCCATCTGAGCTCAACTATCGTCGAACTGAGCTCAGAGATAGAGAGTCAATAATGGAGTCAAGATCATCGAACTGAGCTCAAAGATCGTCGAATGGAGTTCGACGATTTGTTGAAGTTGAGCTCAGCGATCGTCGAATGGAGTTCGACGATCCGTCGAAGATGAGCTAGACGATCGTCGATTGGAGATCGACGATTCGTCGTACTGAGCTCGACGATATGACTTAGTCTCCAAACTGAAAAACCTTGGTCTTGAGGGCAGCTTCTAAACCAAACTACTAACCCTTAGACTCAATTCTAGTTGACCTTTAGATCTATACAGGAGGTCAAAAACAAGTTTCCTAAAGACATAGTGATCCTGACCCAAATTAGTAATAGGGTGTTCCAACAATCTCCCCCTATTTGGGTTAGGATTACTATTTACAGAAATTTACAGGAATTAAAGAACAACATACAAAGCAACAATACACAACAATAAAGCAGAATCACAGATATATTATCTCAGACAGAAATCAGAAATTAGAACAATTGTCACCTTACAGGATTATTCTTTCTCCTTGCTCTTTATAAGCTTAATTTCTCTATTGGGGTTAAGAGCTTCTTTCTTTGACCTTCTGTCTTCTGCTGCACCTAGAGAACTTTATTGTTTGGGCCTTGGTACCACAGCTTCAGGGTGCAGCTCCATATATCTTTCAGAGTCAAAGAATTTGCTTGAGGCATATCTTTCCAATTCCTTCTTTATTTGTTCAGATAGGGTAGTAATGTTGGAGGAATCTCTGCCTTTCTCCTTATCTTTCTTGATTTGATCCAGGGCAGCTAATTATTTCATCCTGACAGTCCATGCAGTAGGGTTATTTTCTGGATCTTCAAAGGGCACTGGAGGCTCATATCTGTTAGATGGATTATCTTGAGGAGCTCTGGATGAGACTGCTTCTTTTAACTTATAGGGAAAATAACCTGAAGTGGTATCTGATGAAGCTTGTCCTTCCCTAGAGTAAGGATGTTGTCTAGAATAGCCTTTTGAGTAGACTTGGAATTCCCTTTGGCTTCCTCTATATCTTCCTCTTCTTGACTGAGAACCTCTGGACTGGCTTCCCCTATAATGAGATCTTGCATGAGGCTGATAGGGGGTTTGGCTTTTAGCAGAAGGTTGAGCAGTTGAGCTTCCACCTGCACCTGCATCAGGAGGAGGTGGTGGACGAGGATGAGGATGATGAAACTGAGAAGATCCTTTCTCATACTTCCTCTTCTTCTTCATGGCTTTAAGTTGGTTCTTGGAATACTGCATCCAATGCTCTGTAATGGGGCAGTCATGAAGAATGTAATAAGGAATATCATTAGTGTCCTTTACTTTGGCTGGAGGCACCCTTTTCATAGCTTTGCTCCTTGCCTTTCTTTTCCTGGCTATGGTGGCAGAAGAATCATCAGAATCAGTCTTAAATTCATCACTCTCAGAGCTTTGCTCATCATATAAAGCATCAATCTTTTTCAAATACTCTTTCTGAAGTTGGGTTGGAGAAGATGAAGCAGCAGTGGTGACAGCAGCAGATACAGCACTAGTAGCAATAGAAGTTGTAGCAGTAGTAGTAGAAACAGACACAAAACATTCTGGAGCAATCCTTGTAGAAGATATAACAGCAGTAATATCAGCAGTAACTAGAGCAGCAACAGATTCAAATAAAACTTTTTCAGATACACTAATTTCAGATATAATATTTTCAGCATCAGCAATAGCAGCAGGCTCAAAATCATATGCCTCTGTCATATGTATATCATCAGAAACTGGAACATCAGCAGCATCATCACTGACAGCAGCAACAATAGATTCAGCAACAATAGATTCAGCAACAATATTTTCAGCAGGAGTAGCAGCAGCATCACTGGAACCAGAAGGCTCAGCAGTAGAGAGGGAATTGATGAATGAAGTTATAACATTGGTGTCACAACTTGAGAAGGGCACAATGGCCTTGGAAAGATCCTCTGATGGCTGGACTGCAACTTTATCTGGAAGACAACTGAAATAAATTGAATCAAAATCTGAGAGTAGGGACCTGAGGTCTACTGAAAAGATAACAACTTGAGGTGGAACTGGAGCTTGAGTAACAACAGCAGCAGTAGCAGGAACTGAAGAAATAGCAGCAGCAGGCAATCTCACCACTTCATTAGGCATCTCCCCCTGCCTGGATTCAGAGAAAGCTGGATCAAGGCACACTGATGAAGGGATTGCCTGAGGAATGATAGAGGATAGCCTGACAGAGAGGGCTGCAGCTGACTGAAGTAATGGAGCCAAGGAGGTCTCTAATAGAAGTGAAAGCATGGGAGCTATCAGTTCATATAACTTGTCAGCTAGGGCTGGAATATCTACTTGCTCAGTAGGCAATTGAGCAGAGGTGGAGGATGGAGGAGCAACTGGTGATGGTGGTGGAGAGCTGGTGGATGGTAGAAGTGATGGTTGAGGTGAGGGGATTGTGGAAATGGAAGACAGTGGGATTGAGATAGAGGGTGTGAAGGTGGGTTGATCAATAATGTCTTGTAGAAGCTGTTGGTAAGATGTGGAGGAGGAGGGTAGCTCAGGAGGAGATGAAGGTGAGTCATCCATGAAGGAATCATCAAGAAGATTGAATGATGGAATGGAGGATGAGGTGTCAATGTCTGGGTGAGGGTAGTGGTGTAATGGATGGAATACTTCTTCTGTTATAGGAAGAGTGGGGATTGGAGATGGAATAGATGTTGGAGATGGGCTGGAAATAATGATAGTGGATGAAATTGGAATGGTGGAGGTGACCGATGGAGATGAAATTGGAGTTGGAGGAGGGGAAGTAGCAGGCAAGTCTTCTGCAGGGGCAGAGACTTGAGGGGAAGTGACTGTTACAGTCCTGGTGCCTGAAGTTGTGCTTGTAGAAGTCCTGCTGGGCTTAGTTATCTGCCTGTCCCATTTGCCAAATAGGGCACAGGACAATCTCTTTGATGCATTAATATGTATCACAGAAGATACTAGCAGGGTAGGGCATCTGTTCTGAAGAAAGATCCATAGGATCCTCCCAAAATTCACAAAATTCTTGTTTATTTTCTTTTTAATCAGGTCAAAGAAGACCTCTCCCCAGTTCAATTGCTTCTTATCCATAATGGCTACCATCAAGCACAGCTGATACCTAGAGATAGTATCATGTGCTGAATGCTTGGCCAGCAGAACCTTTCCTACTACATCAGCTAAGAACTTGTATTCCACAGCTAGGTTCTTCTTCAGCAGCTTGCTAGGGTTAACATCAGAGTGACCCATTCTTGCAAGCAAATCAGAAAATTCCTCTCAAGATAATTCAGCAGAATCTCTTCCAGAACTTAACTCAAAAACTTCTGTCAGAATGGCTGGAGTCAAAGGTACCTGGGTTCCAGAGATTGAACCAACTACTGTGTTTTGGTCCTGGTTATAGGTAGTGTAGACCCACTCCTTAATCTCATCAGCAGCCAACTTGATTCTTGTCGACATGATGGTAGCAAGTTTCTGCTCCTTGAATAGTTCCAGAATATCTTGAAAAACTTGATCAGTGGTGCTAAAAGACTCCATGTCTATATCAAATCCAGCATCGAATTTCATTATGGCTAGAGCAACAACAGAGACGGCCATTGTTACCTGCAAAAATCAACAAACAAAACGACCAAGTGTAGAGATGTTTGGAGGGAAAGAGAATTTTTGCAGAGAAATCGAAAGCGCAAAAGGAGAACGACGGCGAAAAATGAATTTTATATTAGGGTTCGACGCAGAAAAGGAAAGATCATTGAACTCAGTTCGACGATCGGGGCTTCTAAAGGAATCTGAAGGGTCTTCAATATCGTCGATCTTCGTTCGATGATATTGGAGAGCGTCGAGCTCCGTTCGACGATAGTTTAGAGAACATAATCGTCGAGCGCCGTTCGACGATCGTTGACCGGAAGAGATAGTTCAGACTATATGAGAAGCGCTGAACTCAGGTCGACAATTTCGAAAATCGTCGATCTCCGTTCGACGATCTGGGGCAAAAGCATCGAGCGCAGTTCAGAGATCAGAAATACACTCTAGACACTAAGAAAAATCAAGATGTTTGCCTAGTCTTGGTCACTTTTTAAACTTTTAAAATCTTGGATATTATTTTAGACTTCCTCCATCTAACATTCCTAACTGATTTAGGAAGAAGGTGTGTTTCTTTTCATCCAAGGGTTTGGTGAAAATATCTCCCCTTTGCAAATCAGTTGGGATATATTGAAGTTCAATTTTATTTTTCTCAACATTATCCCTTAAAAAGTGATGCCTAATTTCTATGTGTTTTGTCCTACTTTGGAGAACTGGATTTTGAGCTATAGAAAAAGCACTGGTGTTATCACAAAAGATTTTTGACTTCTCTAAGTTGTAGCCATAGTCTAGGAGTTGGTTTTGAATCCACAAGATTTGTGAACAGCCTGCAGCCATATATTCAGCTTCAGCAGTTGAAGTTGACACAGAAGTTTGTTTCTTGCAAAACCAAGAGACAAGTCTGTCACCAAGAAACTGACAAGTTCCACTGGTGCTTTTCCTATTAATTCTGCATCCAGCATAATCAGCATCAGAAAATCCAGTTAAGTCAAATGCTGAATCTTTTGGATACCAGAGACCTAGATTTGGACAACTTTTAACATACCTGAGAATCCTTTATACTAAAGTTAGGTGTGATTCTCTAGGGCTTACTTGGAATCTAGCACATATGCATGTAGCAAACATTATATCAGGTCTACTAGTTGTAAGGTACAGTAAGGAGCCAATCATTGCTCTATATGTTGTCTGATCAACAGGTTTCCCATGTTCATCAGCATCCAATACAGCATTGGTACGCATGGGTGTTTTCATACAGGATGCTTCAGACATACCAAATTTCTTGACCAATTCATTTGCATACTTGGTTTGAGAAATAAAGATGCCTTCAGCATGTTGTTTAACTTGCAATCCTAGAAAGAAGGATAGCTCACCCATGCTACTCATTTCAAATTTAGAATGCATTAGGTTGGAAAACCTTCTGCACAAGTTTGAATCAGTAGAGCCAAAAATAATATCATCTACATAAATCTGTACTAGTATGGTATGGGATTTATGGGTTCTAATGAAAAGAGTTTGGTCTACTCTACCCCTTATAAATCCATTTTCCAGAAGGAAGCATGCTAGGGTCTCATACCATGCTCTAGGAGCTTGCTTGAGACCATATAATGCTTTGTTCAACTAAAAGAAATAATCAGGATAAGTTGGAGAGATAAAACCTGGTGGTTGTCTCACATAGACTTCTTCTTTGATGTCTCCATTGAGAAATGCACTCTTTACATCCATCTGATATACCTTGAAGCCTTTGTGTGCTGCATAAGCTAAGAAGATTCTGATGGCTTCCAATCTTGTAACTGGTGCAAAAGTCTGGTCATAGTCTATACCTTCTTCTTGAGAATATCCTTGAGCAACTAGCCTTGCCTTGTTTCTTACAATTACTCCTTGATCATCCAATTTGTTTCTGAACACCCACTTTGTTCCAACAATGGAGTGATTCTTAGGCTTTGGCACTAGTTCCCAAAATTTGTTCCTTTCAAATTGATGCAACTCTTCTTGCATTGCAATGATCCAGTGTGGATCTTGCTCTGCATCTTGAATGGATTGAGGTTCAATTTGAGATAGGAAGCAAGTGTGCAACAGGTTTTGGTTGACCTGATTTCTTGTTTGCACACCAGCTGAGATGTCTCCAATTACTTGGGAAATTGGATGGTCTCGTGATGTTATTAAATCAACAGGGGGTGTTGATTGTTCACCAACCTGTGTTGTTGTTTCCTCTTGTGGTACAATAACTGGCTCTTCAAGTTGTTTTTCTTCAGTATGTTGAATGCTTTCTTCATCTTCACTGCTTTCCTATTTTTGAGTAACCTATAACTTGTTCAAATCTTCAACAAGAGAATGTACCTGCAAAGGTTCTATGGTAGAAGTGTTCTTCTCCTTGAAAGATATGTTAGATTCATCAAATGATATGTGAACAAATTCTTCAATTTTAAGAGATGATTTATTATAAACCCTATAAGCCTTACTGATCATGGAGTATCCCAGAACACTCCTTCATCAGCTTTAGCTTGAAATTTTGCTAAATATCTCTTGTCATTATTGTGTATATAACAAATACAACCAAAAATTCTAAAATAATTAACTTTAGGTTTCTTCCCTTTGAGTAATTTATAGGAGTCTTGCCCTTTAGTTTATGTACCAAACTTCTGTTCGGCACATAATTGGAGGTGTTCACTGCCTCTGCCCAAAAAGATAGAGGAAGGTGAGCATCTGACAACAATGTAGTGGGAGATTCAATAAGGGTTCTATTTTTCCTTTCAGCTACCCCATTTTGTTGAGAAGTTCTGGGAGCTGTGAAAGTATGCCTGATCCCTTCACTCTGACAGAACTCTTGCATAAGAAGAGAATCAAACTCTATCCCATGATCACTTCTGATCAGGGCAATGTGAGTATTGAACTCAATCAGTATACATTTGAGAAACTCTGTCAAACACTTAAAGTTATCAGACTTCTTCCTCAGAAAGAACACCCATGTAAATCTAGAGAAGTCATCTACAACTATTAAGGTGTAAGATTTCCCTCCTAGGCTTTGTACTGTAATGGGTCCAAAAAGATCCATGTGTAACAGATACAAAATCCTAGGTGAATCACTCTTATTAAGTGACTTGAAACTATTTTTTAGTTTGCTTGCCTAATTGACAAGCCCTGCAGAGTCCTTCCTTCTTGTGCATGCCAGAAGGTAGTCCTCTAACAAGGTTGTCCTTGGATAGCCTAGCAATGGTTCTAAGGTTTAGATGTCCTAGTCTCTTATGCCATAAAACATTTGGTCTACAAACAGAATTAAACAGGCAAATGTCTACATCTGTTGAAAGAAAATCTACTAGATAGATGTTACCTTTCCTTTTACCTATCAACACAGTTGTGTTGTCCTCTGACTTGATCTTGCATAATGCTTTGCTGAAAGTTACCTGGTGGCCTTCATCACATAGCTAACTGATGCTGATCAAATTGTGCTTCAGTCCTTCCACATATGCGACCTTCTTGAATGTCACTGTCCCAATCTGGACTGCACCATATCCTTTAGTTTGTCCAAAGTTTGAATCACCAAATATGACTTTGGGTCCAAGCTTGGCTTTAAAGGATGTGAGGTTGTCCTTATTTCCTGTCATGTGCTTAGAGCACCCACTATCCAAGTACCATTGTTGGTTAGATGTTGGATAGGTCTTCACCTGCACATAAAATAATTCATTTGTTTTTGACCCAGTTTACCTTGGGCCTAGGTTGATAACCTTTAAACTCAGAAATAAAAGACATCCCAGGTTGACTCTTATAACCTTCAGGATGATATCTCCTTGGAGGTATTATCCATTCAGTATAAGGGTTAAAGATTTGGGATGTAGGACCCCTAGGATTGGATTTTGATTTGCCCTTGAAGAAATTTTCAGAGCTCTGATCTCTGCTCGACGATCGTGGAGCTGCGTTCGACGATCTTAGGTCAGATCGTCGAGCTCCGTTCGACGGTCGACTGTGGCAGAGTTCAGGAATTAGTGATCGTCGACCTGAGTTCGACGATTTTGCCTGAGATCGTCGATCTACGTTCGGCAATCGTCGATCTCCGTTCGACGATTTCTGCTGAAACTTAGTTTTCTTAGGCAGATCAGAATTTTTCATAGCTACCTGTACAACTTCCTTCCCTTTATCAGAAATAAACTTGATTGGGGTTGTTAGAACTATAGGTTGGCTGGATGAAGCACCCAAGCCCAGTGTACTATTGAATCTGGAGTTCACTGTGCTTGTGATGTCTATCAGCTTGATACTTCTCCCATTAAGGGATTCTTCAAGCTTCTTGGCCTCTGATAGCTCACCTTTCAGTGAAACTATCTACTCCCTACAACACTCCAACTCCTCAGAGAGTTTGAGGTTTTCTGACTTTAAGGAATTATGTTCAGATAATTGATTTCTGAGAGTGATAATTTTCTTCTCAGATTTTAGTAAGTCTAAACATAATGCTTTAAACTCAGATTTAAAGTCCTCTAAATTGAAATCAAAAGAACTGATTACCTGGTCCTCTTCAAGTTGAGTCTCTGAGTCTGACTCTGACTCTTCTTCATCTGAATTATGTTGTGAGGCATTGATTGCCATCATGCAGAACTTCTTCTCTTCTGCATCATCTTCATCATCACTGGAGCTGGATGAGGCTTCTGATTCCTCTTCAGTTTCACTCCAGGATTCAGCAACAAATCCCTTCCTGGTGTGTTTGTTCTTGCTTGAGGAGGGTTTGCCATTGCCATTTTTCTTGAAGTCTTTGTCCTTTCTTCTTTCTTTCTTATCCCTTCTGTCCTTATTTTTGTTCTCTAGACAGTCAGGTACAATGTGCCCTGGTTTCCTGCAACCAAAGCAAACAATTTCTTTACTAATTGACTTATCATACCTTGGCTTATCATGATCCTTGTATGAACTTTTTTTGAAGTCCTTTCTGGCCATCTTGTAAAATCTTTTGGCCAACAGACTAAGTAGTTCATCATTGCCTGTGACTTTGTCTTCAGGCTGATCTTCAGTTGCTTTGAAGGCTATTGTCTTCTCTTTTCTTGTGGCTGGTGAGGCAGCCTTCTGCTCTTCTTCTCTGTTCTTAATGAGAAGCTCATAAGATTTGAGCTTGCCAAAAAGAGCTTCTGTGGTGATCTCATTCAAACTTCTGGCATCCTTGATTGGGCAAATTCTTGAGTCCCAAGTGCTTGGGAAGCACATTAGGATTTTGTCATTAAGTTTAGTCAGTGAGATTTCCTTATCCAGAGTCTTGAGTTCATTAACTATCAGACTGAGTCTATTATACATATCTCTAACTGACTCAACTTCTCCCTTCTTGAAGTTCTCATATTGGGATATGAGGTGGGATCTCCTATCCTTTCTCGCATCAGCTGATCCTGAGACTATTTCAGAGAGCTTATCCCAGATTTCCTTTGCTGAATTACATTCAGCCACATTTTGAAAGATGTCATCAGACATGGTCTAGGCTAAGATATTCATAGCCTTTGCATCAGCTACCTTCCACTTCTTGATATCAGCATCTGTTCCTGATGGAGGTGGAACAGCATTTGTGCTTGTGTTCTCTGGAGGTCTTGGACAAACTATCAAAACATAATTAAAAATGTCCTCGTCAATAGAATTCATGTATAATCTAATCCTTGCTTTCCAAAGTGCAAACTTGGATAGATTCCACAATGGAGGTCTGGTGCTAGCATAATCTTTGTTTTGGGCCATGATTTGTGATGAAATAATCTAACAACAAAATCTACAGCAAGCAGATCTAACTAGGGATCTTGGGGTTCAGGTGTTAGCCTGTGCAACCACCAAGGTGTGGTATGTTTAACCAACCTACCTCTGATACCAATTGAAAGTGCAGCTAGATCTGATATACTCTAGAGGGGGGGGGGGTGAATAGAGTATGGTGCTTAAAAACTTTTTACAACAGTTATTGTAATCTGAGTGAACAAGGAAGCAAATAGTACATAACCTATCTAATCACAGTCTACAAAAGAAACTAATCATAGATCCTAACTAATCACAAAACAATCATAGCCAAAAACAAAAATAAAGACAAGCAAGCCAGAAGACACAAGGAGCTATAGTGGTTCCCCTAAACTTGGGTACATCCACTCTTCTACCACCCTAGGTAGGAATCCACTACAGGATGAGTTGATCAGGTGTCCTGGACACCAATGAGCTTTTGATAAGGTGCTCAAAAATCAAATCAGATTTTTGATCAGGTGTCTTGCCACCAATGAGCTTTTGATAAGGTGCTCAAAAACCAAGCATAAACTTTTGAAGGAAGTTTGAAAAACCCTTTACAGAGATGGGGATGAGAGAGTGATGGAAGTCTTCTCTTTCTCAAAGCAGCTGAGAAGACTATGTGGATTTGATGTTGTCAAAGCTCCCCCTGAGATCTGTAGTTGATCAGGAAATGAAGCTTTGCTGTAGGGTGATAGGCCTTCAGAACTTTGATCTCCAGCAATTGATGATTTCAGCAACAACTGAAATGTTAGGTGTCTGGAGTATTTGAATGATGTTGGCCTTGAACACTTGAATCAAAGGGGATCTGAAGATTTCAGATTTGTTGATCTCCTTTGGTGTGTGTTCTTGTATAAATTCTTTTAGACAGATAATGTCTACAGCTCTTTCTCTTGTGAACAGTTGGTGTTCAGAAAGATGTTGTTCCAGAGAAAATTGTAGCAGAGAATATTTTTGTTCTTCTTCTTCTTGTTCTGCTTATCTGTGCTGTGTGTAAGAGAGATTCAAAAAAATTGTGTTTTATTCCCTGGCAGTGAATAAAAAATGATCCTCTGTTAAGAATAGTCATTGGCCTGTCATTAATTGCATCCTTAATTGCAATTATCTTCTAGGGGAAAGTCCAAAGAAACATTCCTTGACAATCCCTTGAAACTTGGTCCAGAAATAAATGAAAACAGCTACAAAATCTTCTGAATTAATTGCTGAGAATAACTCCTTAACTGTTCTGAATTTGAATCTTGAAAATCATTCAACTCTTCAGAAAATCGTCGAACTGAGCTCCACTATCATCGAACTGAGCTCAACGATTTGGACGTATACAGCAACAAAGATCGTCGATCTGAGCTCAACTATCGTCGAACTGAGCTCAGAGATAGAGAGTCAATACTGGAGTTAAGATCGTTGAACTGAGCTCGAAGATCGTCGAATGGAGTTCGACGATTTGTTGAAGTTGAGCTCAGCGATCGTCGAATGGAGTTCGACGATCCGTCGAAGATGAGCTAGACGATCGTGGATTGGAGATCGACGATTCGTCGTACTGAGCTCGACGATATGACTTAGTCTCCAAACTGAAAAACCTTGGTCTTGAGGTAGCTTCCAAACCTAACTACTAACCCTTAGACTCAATTCTAGTTGACCTTTAGATCTATACAGGAGGTCAAAAACAGGTTTCCTAAAGACATAGTGATCCTGACCCAAATTAGTAATAGGGTGTTCCAACAAGTATGACTTTAGGTGAAGAGATGGGGCTTGGGTTTCGGTGAGGTATACAATGATAAATAAGAATGGCTAAGCACCAAACCCAAATGAGCTAGTATAAAATGAATCCATCAGCTAACCAAAATACATGCGGGTACACCACACCCCAAACTTAACTTTTAACATATGGGTGTGTGCACCGCCTACTCCAAATATAATCACATTTCCAAAAAGATTTTCAATTTAAACTTTTTCTTTTCACTTTTTTTTCTTTACGAATATTTTTCTTCCTTTTTTTCTTCTTCATTTTATTTTCACAATTCAGCAGATATAAACATGGGAGCACTTCCACATTTTCACAAATAATAACACCACATCACATCCCAACATTAAAATGTAAAACTCTGAAGCTCAACTTGGGTGTGCGACTAGGATTGGATATGAGACTTTGGTGAAATCATGGTGAAGCTGAATCAAAAGGAGGGGTAGGCACAACGGAGCTAGCGAGGACAAGACGTTAGAAATGGTACAAAGCTCAACCGGGCCAAAATGATGGCCTACATCACGCTCATGCGAGTGAACTAACCTATACCCATGCTGCAAGAATAGCTTGGGACAAGTTCTTAGCCAACGAGAAAGACTATCCATCCTCCAGACTCGAGCAATACAAAACTAACGGCCATCTACACACATCCCTAAGCTACCGTCAGATTCATATCGGATTCACCAAATTTTTCAGTAGAATAAAAGATCTTTACACAAATAGAAAAGTATAAAACCATACGCATACAAAAAAATTAAATCTACTCGAATTTCTACACGAGACGAGAGCAGTTGACTAGGAGTACAGCAAGGTCAACATTTTACTCTGTCTCACAATCCTATGTCAGAACAATAATTTTCCCAAATCATACAAAAGAAACGAGTTTAACTCGCAGCACGCAAAAAGCTAAGCACGTGCTCATGTGGGTGCAGTGGTGTGTGATGCAATGAACTAATCAAAATAAAACAATAAAGGCTTCCAGTATGCACAACAAATGTGTGCGTGCAAAAGGTAACAAATCTCCCCCCCAGACTTAAACTAAACTACACAGCAAATGATATAGAAATTAAAACCATAAAGAGCTAAGGGAAGAGGTTACCCAATGCTCAGCCAGTGAGCATACCAGAAGGCGCATGGAAATCTGAAGCAGGCCCGCCATGCGAAGAATCACAACCTTGCCAATACAATTTGTCAAGAATACCTGCAGGGGTGAGCTCCGCAAAAACAAAACAAAATATGCAAAAAGAAATGCTAAAACTAAAATAGATAAGAAAAATAAAATTCAGAAAATGAAAGATAAGTACTGGGGTTACTGTCATCCCAGCACGACTTATTTGACTACGAAAAAGTTCTAGCTAATGGGCCTATGAAAAGAAAAATGCACAGGTAACTATTCCAAAATCCGTTTCGGTAACGGGTACCGATACGGTGATAGAACAGTTACCCCTCTACCTAAATAGTAATACCTGCCCAACACAGGTAGAGGAAATAGGAAGTAATAAGAGAAGGAGGGCTGGTCCTCACTCTTCTCACCACAAAATAAATCCTTGCCTAGCAAGGTATCGTCTACTACAGGGAGAAGGCAGGAGGAGAAAGCAATCAATGGAGCTTTCTCAACAGAGGAGGAATCAACCTCCTCACGAGAGAGGATGCTACCATCAATGACTCGAGCTGAAAGCACCAAGTCCTCCTGAAGGTCCTGCAGAGACTCAACCAGCCCAGGCTCAGATAAAGAAGCGGGATCAAGAAATAAAGGAGATGAATAACTAAAAGAATCAGAAATATGGGGAGTGGTCCCGGTCTCACTCCTAGCAGGATCCCGACATAGATCATCGACGGTGTCATATGAGTCATGGCGAGGGGAATCCTCGAGCTCGAGGTCCTCGGTGGTGGTTTGGACCTCCTCATCCATCAAGGAGGTGGAAACTTCCTCAACAAAGAGGATCTCGTCATCAACACACCTCGGTGCGTCCACATGTTCCAAGACGTAATACTGTCCATTAATGAAAATAATATCCTCGTCAAACATGGGCACATCCTCAGGCTCAGAAACACAATCCGGCCGAACATCATCAACCGACTCACTAAAAATAGGGATAGATAATTCTTGCAAAGAAGGCGGAGGAACAACAACATTAGAGAAAATATGTGCAGGTTCCTCCGGGGGTGAATCAATAAGAGGGGATGAGCGCGTGGGGAGAGACGGTACCACAATGTCGTCACAACGATCAACAGAAAGTCTGATGGGTATATGCGCAGTAGTCCCACATAGACAAGGTGGTGCTGCGAACATATAATCAGAATCAGAAGGGGAAGCCGATTGAGAGGTGGATGGAATGAATCGGATACCCGGTTCATCATCCTCCTCCAACTGGCGCTGAAATTCTGCGCAATCTTTCAACACGTGGTCGGTGCTATGACAACACAAACATCGTTTTCCATTACTCCTCAGTACAGGTGGGACCGGAGAGGAATAAGAAAAAGATGAAGGCGTAGAAGAGGAGTGACCATAAGACCTGGGTTGGGTGTATGAAGTACCATAAGAAGACGGTGCTCCATACACAGAACCACGAGAATTATGCTCCCATTCTTCAGTGGGGCACTCATCACTACCATGCCTATAATCCCCGCACCATCGGCAACGGATATTCATATAAGAATACATGGTGCAACAAGAATAATTCACCAACAGAAAGTTTCTAAGCAACAATTAACTACACACCAAAAATAAAAGAATAGGAAAACCAGCTACAAATAAATTAAAACTAGAATAAAAACAAATAAAAACAAACACAAATGCTAAAAACTAAAATAAAGAAGAAAGTGATATGAACAAATGAAAAAGGGCTTCTATCTCTTATCTTCCTCTACAAAAACTCACACGACTGTTTTCCCCGGCAACGGCGCCAAAAACTTGATGCTTAAGATCACGGCAGTGAACCGGTCGCACAAGTAATATAAAATGGGGGCTTTCCCAAGTATCGATCTCTCAAGGAACACAGTAAGGTGGAGTTAATTTCGAGGAGGACTTGAGATTGAATTCCTTAGGTCGGAGCTAACTAAAAGGGGGGTTTTGATATTGCGGACAAAGAAAATAAAACAATATCAACTATTCCTATGCAACGCCGCTATGCGATGCTTTGCCAGGCGGGATGGAAGACTAGTCAGGCCGCTATGCACCGAATCGTTGGGAGGATGGACGAGTAGGCTTGCGGATGAGGTGGTGAGAATGATAGAATGAGGGTCGAAAGCACCTCTTCGCTACGCACGCCACTAGCAATTGCTAGTGCGGCAAGGGTGGATGGATGGTGGATGGACTATGGCACACCTCAAGTAAATATAACGAAAATATACAAAATCACATAGACATGATTGAATATAAACGTTTTACAAACTAAGCATACTTCATCATATATAAGAGTTCAACTACACATTCAACAACCAAACAAGGAAAGAGTGTGCGAAATCGACCGAATCTGAAGTCTTGCTGAGGATTCACGGTTGGAATCGTCGGGTTGTCAATCCGCGTCCAAGCTCGGTCCTCAACTACGTCCAGGGTAGAGAAGGGCTGTCACCACCTTCCAATGGCCCGTCTTCTTCGTGTCACGATCCGGTGGAGGATGGCACAACTTCCTCTAGCTTGATGGAGAAAGCTAGGTCAAGCTCTTCTTATAGCTCAAGGATGAAGGAGGAGGCCGAGAGGAAGCTCCGGCTTGAATTTGGCTGTGAAAGCTTGCCCGGAGCACCTCCCTAGGGTGGAGATTGAAGGAGGATGGCGGAATCCCTCCTCGGAGATGAAAACGGCGGAGGAAAAATGAGCGATCCCGAATTAGGGCGGAACCTACGAATTTATAGATTGCAGAAATTATAATGCACATGACCAGTGGCGCACGACCAGTGGTCGTGCACACTATGGCCAGTGGTAGTGCGTTTTCCCCAGGCCGATTTTGGAAAAATATGGAATCAATACACACGATCAGTGGCGCACGACCAGTGGTCGTGCGTACTGTGTCTAGTGATAGTGCGCATACCCCAGGCAGATTCGAGAAATCAGGGAACATTGCGCACGAGCAGTGGCACACGACCCGTGGTCGTGCACACTATATCCGATGAGCGTGCGCAGTATTACTGCTTCCAAACATCCCCGGAACATGCATACAACCCCTAAAACCAGCACTGATATGTGCAGACATTCCAGGCAATAATAAAAAGGGAGTACAAACATTAAAAGTACAAAAATACACAACCACGGGCCTAAGTGTGCACTTCCTATGAAAATAAAGACAAGATGAAATATGAACGATATAGAACTAAAAGTGAAGTGCAAATGCGTGAAAACTAGCCCCAGATGAGTCCGAAAAACCCTATATAAATCGGTCTCATCAGAGCCCTGTTGGCTCCGCGAGGGCGACATCAATCCAGCCCCAAGTACATCAGCTCGTCTGAGACTCCTCCCGATACGTGGCCCGAGAGCCCGCTGAAGGAGGTTATCAGCAAGGTCCAGAAAGGTGGCGAGGGCCCCTCTTTCACGGCGGCGATCTCTCCTCCCCCTTCGGTGAAGAGGGAGGCCCGCGAACGCGCTACGCCGAAGCAACACCCCCTTTTCAATTTCGGGGGGCGGTGGAAGGACTCGGCAGGCGAGCCCATGCTGCAATGGGACGAGCTGGCCCATCGGGTCTCTATCTCTACCTTGCATCCGTCCTGGCATGACCGCGAGCCCGCCACGAGCCACTCTTATGCCCTCGGCTTCGGCCTCTATGGCTGCGAGGACACCGTGGCCAACAAGAATATGACCCTCCGGCAGCTCGGCCATGAGGATCTACAGGCCCACCTGCGGACCATGGAGCTCCACCACATGCTGACCCGCCGCAGCTTTGCCCTCAGCAATCAACTTCTAAAAGCCGAGCAGGCCCGTGATGTCGCCATGGATAAGGTTGCTGATCAGGCGAAGCAGCTCGTCATCGCTGATGGCCTCCTCGCCCAGGCCGCCGACGGACTGGTAAGTGTCAAGCCCTCCTATGCGCTTTTACTTAGAAAAGTTTTCGCTGCCGCTAACCGGGTTTCCTCTTTGCCAGGATGCCAAGGCCGCGGGGGAGCTGCGGGCTCGCAATTCCGAGCAAGGGGAGGAGATTAGTCAGCTGCGCGCCCGCCTTGCCGAGCTGGAGGGGGCGAACGTAAAGCTGAAAGAGGAGAACCAGCCCCTCCACCGCGAGGTCCGCCGCCAGGCGGAGATCTTCTTCCCGGCCAGCAGCTCCGATCCTTCCCTCCCTTACAAGAGACCGCGGATCTTCGGCGAGGCCGATCTTGCCGATAGGCTGCGGATTAACTCCATCCAGGCCGCCGAATGCACCCTGCAGATGATGAAGGATTTTGGAGTGCTGGTGGAGGGGTGCGAGGAGATCTCGTCCCGGGACCTGATGCCGAGCCTGTTCCCGGCGACGCTGCCCAGTGAGAAAGAAGATAGCTTAGACACGATGTTCGGGAAAACGCTTCCCGGACCTGTTAGGCGAGGGAGGGGTGGACCGCCAATCTGACGGGGGGGGGGGGGGGGGTTGAGGCCTAGATGTATATAATCTGTAACCTCGCCGAGGCGAGCTCAACATGTAAATATTGTTATTTAATGAAAGTATATTTTTGATACCTTTCGCTCTCCTCAATGTTATTTTACACATTTTTTGGGTTTCCCTGTCGTGCCCTGTTCTTTTGCTTGCCTTTTCCTCAGCGACCTCGCGTAGATAGGTGTTGCGAGTAGGACTGTTGCTAGGACTCGCCCTTGAGAGAGCTAAGCATTCCGTGCCTGCCAAGCTTCAGGTGATTCGGGAGCGGGCTGCTCTTTGCCCTGGTCACGCCACCTCAGCTCGCCCGCGAGTCATCTAGGTTGAACCCAGAAAGAAGAAGGAATCTTCTAAGTAAAACATGTACAAGGGTGAAGTGCTCCGGCCAGGCTCGCCTTCCTTCAGCGAGGCCCAAAAAGAAGAAGGAATCTTCTAAGTAAAATATGCACGGGGGTGAAGTGCCCGGACTGGCTCGCCTTCCTTCAGCAAGGCCCGAGCTCGCCACCTCTTTGCCGATGCCGAGCTAGGGTTGGCGAGTCCAAACTTACCTGTGCAGAGCCTCTCCCCCTTATTCCTTGGCATTCGAAACTTTTTGGTCGTTACTTGGCGAGTTCAAGGCCGATACCATCGAATGACTTCCCGCCCTGCCAGCTAGGTGAGAGCCTGACAGCGGGAACGGCTCGGGGCCCAAGGATGATATCGAGTGACTTCCAGCCCTGCCATCTAGGTGAGAGCCTGACAGCGGGATCTGTTAGGGGTCCACTACTAACACCATCGAGTGACTTCCAGCCCTGCCAGCTAGATGAGAGTCTGACAGCGGGATCTGCTCGGAGTCCACTATCAATACCATCGAGTGACTTCCAGCCCTGCCAGCTAGGTGAGAGCCTGACAGCGGGATCTGCTTGGGGTCCACTACCAATACCATCGAGTGACTTCCAGCCCTGCCAGCTAGGTCAGAGCCTGACAGCGGGATCTGCTCGAGGTCCACTATCAATACCATCGAGTGACTTCCAGCCCTGCCAGCTAGGTGAGAGCCTGACAGCGGGATGTGCTCGAGGTCCACTATCAATACCATCGAGTGACTTCCAGCCCTGCCAGCTAGGTGAGAGGCTGACAGCGGGATCTGCTCGAGGCCCAAGGATGACACCGAGTGACTTCCAGCCCTGCCAGCTAGGTGAGAGCCTGACAGCGGGATCTGCTCGGGGTCCACTACTAACACCATCGAGTGACTTCCAGCCCTGCCAGCTAGGTGAGATCCTGACAGTGGTATCTGCTCGAGGCCCAAGGATGACACCGAGTGACTTCTAGCTCTGCCAGCTAGGTGGGAGCCTGACAGTGGGATCTGCTCGGGGTCCAAGTTCACTTCATTCCTTCTTGCGAACTCACAGCGACAATATTGCCATACTAAAGAGTTTTCATTAAAAATCAAGGCACAACTTACAAGCTTTAAGGAAAAAAGCATTTTAAGTCGTCACCACTCAAGGTGAGACTTAGGGTCTCGCCCTCCACATTCTGGAGTCTATAACCTCACGATTTTAGAGCTTCCTTTACAATAAACGGTCCTTCCCAGCTGGGGTTGAGTTTCCCTACGGATGCCAACCTCCCTGCTGCATCCACCTTCTTTAGTACCAAGTCCCCTTCCACGAACTGTTTGACTCTGACATGCTTGTCAAAGTACTTCACAATTCTCCTCTTCACCTCTTCCTGTCGGATGGCGGAAAGGTCCCTCAGCTCTTCCACCATGTCAAGGGAAAGCCGCAGTTCTTCCTCGTTCTCGGCTTGCCATTCTTCCCTGCCTTCCTTGGCCGCAACAACTCGAGGTGTTTGGACTTCAAATTCCATGGAGAGCACTGCCTCGCACCGATGAGAGAGCTTGAAGGAATTCTCTCCGGTAGCCGTGTTGGGGGTGGTTCTCAGGGCCCAGAGAACCGCGGGAAGCCGCTCTACCCAGCTCCCCTTCAGATTCTCCACTTTCTTCTTAAGGAGGTTGACGATGATCTTGTTCGCGGCCTCCACCTGCCTGTTGCTCCTAGGGTGATGGACCGAGGCGAACCTGAGGTCGATTCCAAGCTGCTCGCAGAAACTAGTGAACTCAGCGCTGGCGAACTGGGGCCCGTTGTCCGTGATAATAGCTTGGGGCAGCCCATGGCGGCAGATGATCTCCCCCCAAACAAAGTTCCTGATTACCTGGGAGGTCACATTGGCCAGCGCCTTCACTTCCAACCACTTGAAGATGTAATCGATCATTACTAGGAGAAACCTCCTCTGCCCACTGGCCTGGGGCAACGGCCCAACCAAATCCATTCCCAAAATGGCGAAGGGCCAGGGGGCCGTAATACTTTTGAGCCGCTGGGCCGGCTGTAGCTGGAGGGGGGCAAACAGCTGGCACTTATGGCACCTCCTTGCGAACTTCGTTGCATCATGGCCCAGGGTGAGCCGGAAGTACCCCTGCCTGACGATTCTTCCCTCCAGGGTCCGACTCCCGGAGTGGATCCCACACTCTCCGGAGTGGACTTCCTCCAAGATTCTTTGTACATCCCCCTCGGCCACGCAACGAGCCAACATCCCCGAGAGGGTCTTTCGGTACAGCTGCCCGTCCTGGAGGAGGTAGTACGCTGACTTGTGCCTTAGCTTCTTCTTATTTTCCCGCTCCGGATACTCTCCCGTGGAAAGGAAAGTTACAACTGGGTCCATCCACGAAGTCTGTTGATCAATATCCATGAGCTCCCCCTCTTCGATGGAGGGGTGGAATAGGTCGGTGATGGTACCCCCCACCTGGGGACCATGCTTTGCTAGTTGGTCGACCTATTTATTTTCTTCCCTGGGCAAGTGTCGGATGGAGAAGGTTTGGAAAGTGCCTATGACCCCCTTTACTTTGGCCAAGTACAATCGCAGGGTGGGCTCCCTTGCCTCAAACTCCCCATTGATCTGGGAAGCTACCACCATGGAGTCGGTAAGGCCATCCACGTCCAACACTCCCAGCTCCCTGGCCAGGCGTAGCCCTGCTATCACGGCTTCATACTCAGCTTGATTGTTGGTGATAGGAAAGTGCACCACCACCGTTTGCTCAATTCTAGTCCCCTGAGGGCTTTTCAGGATCACCCCCACTCCTAGGGAATGCCTCCCCGAGGCGCTATCCACCTTCACCTTCCAAGGAGCCGGATGGGTGAGCTCTTCCTTTGCCACTTTAATCACATAGTCAGCCAAGAAGTCGGCCATTGCTTGAGCTTTGATTGAGAGCCGCGACACGAAGGAAACGTCGAACTCACTCAACTCCACCGACCACTTGGCCAGCCTGCCTGAATGCTCCACCCCCTCAAAGATGTTGCGGAGAGGGTGGTCAGTTACCACTTGGATTGAGTGTGCCTGGAAGTAAGGTCGCAGCCTCCGGGCTGAGATGATCATGGTAAAAGCCAACTTCTCCAGAATCGGGTACCGGAGCTCGGCCTTCCTCAGGACTCGACTCACGTAATAAATGGGGAGTTGTTTCTTCCCTTCTTCATGAACTAGGACAGAGCTCAAGGCCTCTGCCCCGACCCTAAGATATAAAAACAGGTCCTCCCCCTCCTTCGACCCTTGGAGCAGCGGATCCTGAGTCAACTGCATCTTGAGGGCGCGGAATGCCTCCTCGCACTCCTTGGTCCATTCGAACTTCAGACCACCCCTCAATGTTTTGAAGAAGGGGGAGCACTTCTCCCCTGCCCGGGAGAGGACCCTACTCAACCCTGCCAGCTTCCCTGTCAGTCGTTGGACTTCCTTAGCATTCCGCGATGACCCCAGCTCTAAGATAGCCTTGACCTTATCTGGATTCGGCTCAACCCCCGTAGGGGTGAGGAGGTGCCCCAAGAACTTCCCCCTTCTAGCCCCGAAGACACATTTTAGGGGATTCAACTGCATCTTGTACTTGCGCAGTGTGGAAAAGGTCTCCTCTAGGTCCTGGAGGTGGGATTCCACATCCCGACTCTTGATCATGAGCTCATCCACGTACATCTCCAAATTCCTCACCCTTTGCTCCTTGAAGACCCTGTCCATCATCTTCTGTTAGGTCGCCCCTGCATTCTTCAGCCCGAAGGGCATCATCTTGTAACAGTAACATCCATACCCCGTGATGAACGAGACATCTTTGATGTCCGGGGGGTGCATCCTGATTTGATGATAACCTGAAAAAGCATCTAGAAAACTCATTACAAAAAAACCAACAGCTGAGTCAACTAGCGCGTCGATCCGAGGCAAAGGATAACAGTCCTTAGGACAAGCTTTATTAAGTAAAGAAAAATCAATACACATCCTCCACCGGCCATCTCCCTTTTTGACCATGACCACATTGGAGACCCAGCCGGGGTATTGGATCTCGGACATGAAGCCGGCCTTTAGGAGCTTTGCCACCTCCTCTCTGATGGGCTCTGCCAGCTTGTCCGCAGTGGACCCCTTCTTCTATTGAACGGGGCGTGTTCCCGAGTCCAGGTTGAGGCGGTGGCAGGCCACATCCGCGTCAACCCCCGGAATCTCCGCGACGTTCCAAGCGAAGATGTCTACGTTCTTCTGGATGCACTCCAACATCCTGCCCTGGTCCTCCGGGGTCAGCCCTCCGCTGATGGGGACCTTCTCCACCCTGCCTCCACGGGTGAGCACCTCTAACTGCGTCACTTCCTCCGCAGCCTCCAACCTGGACTGCTCTCCCCATTCTTCAGCATCCCTCTCTTCCGAGACCGGGATCTCCACCTCCACCTCTTCTTCCACGGCCATCACTTCGGCCATCTCCTCCTGATCTCTTCCCGCCGCCTCCTCAGCGCAGCTCTCCACCTCCAGCTCCTCCCTGCCAGCCTCCTGCTCAGCCTCCTCCATTATTTTCCCCATCTCCTCGGCTCCCTCCTGCCAAGATATGGAGTTCACGGCAGTGACAAAGCATTCCCGCTCCACCTTGGGGTCCCCCCTGACCCGGACTTGAATCCTCTCAGCGTTGAACTTCAAGCACTGATGGAAAGATGAGGGGATGCAGCGGAAGGCGCTGATAAGGGGCCTCCCGAAGATGGCGCTGTAAGTGCTGGGGGCGTCCACGATGAAGAATCTGTAGTTTTTGGACTGACCCCCCAGGGTTACATGGAGGCCTACTCCTCCCTCCACTTCCTTCCTCTCCCCTGAAAACCCGAACAGGGGTCCGTCCGAGGCCAGCAACCTCTTCGGCTCTAACTTCATCGCGTCAAATGCCTTCTTGAAGACGACATTGACGGAGCTCCCGTTGTCAACGAGAATCCGAGAGACGGTAAAATTATCGATGGTTGCTTTGATAACCAGCGCATCGCAGAATGGATCCTCATGATCTGGCATGTCACTTCTAGAGAAGGTGATCCTCTCCTCAGGGGGTGGGGTATGGGATGTGGAGGAAATGCTCCGGCGGTACATGGTCCGACTCCCGGAGTGGCTCCCACACTCTCCGGAGTGGACTTCCTCCAAGATTCTTTGTACCTCCCCCTCGGCCACGCAACGAGCCAACATCCCCGAGAGGGTCTTTCGGTACAGCTGCCCGTCCTGGAGGAGGTAGTACGCTGACTTGTGCCTTAGCTTCTTCTTATTTTCCCGCTCCGGATACTCTCCCGTGGAAAGGAAAGTTACAACTGGGTCCATCCACGAAGTCTGTTGATCAATATCCATGAGCTCCCCCTCTTCGATGGAGGGGTGGAATAGGTCGGTGATGGTACCCCCCACCTGGGGACCATGCTTTGCTAGTTGGTCGACCTATTTATTTTCTTCCCTGGGCAAGTGTCGGATGGAGAAGGTTTGGAAAGTGCCTATGACCCCCTTTACTTTGGCCAAGTACAGTCGCAGGGTGGGCTCCCTTGCCTCAAACTCCCCATTGATCTGGGAAGCTACCACCATGGAGTCGGTAAGGCCATCCACGTCCAACACTCCCAGCTCCCTGGCCAGGCGTAGCCCTGCTATCACGGCTTCATACTCAGCTTGATTGTTGGTGATAGGAAAGTGCACCACCACCGTTTGCTCAATTCTAGTCCCCTGAGGGCTTTCCAGGATCACCCCCACTCCTAGGGAATGCCTCCCCGAGGCGCTATCCACCTTCACCTTCCAAGGAGCCGGATGGGTGAGCTCTTCCTTTGCCACTTTAATCACATAGTCCGCCAAGAAGTCGGCCATTGCTTGAGCTTTGATTGAGAGCCGCGACACGAAGGAAACGTCGAACTCACTCAACTCCACCGACCACTTGGCCAGCCTGCCTGAATGCTCCACCCCCTCAAAGATGTTGCGGAGAGGGTGGTCAGTTACCACTTGGATTGAGTGTGCCTGGAAGTAAGGTCGCATCCTCCGGGCTGAGATGATCATGGTAAAAGCCAACTTCTCCAGAATCGGGTACCGGAGCTCGGCCTTCCTCAGGACTCGACTCACGTAATAAATGGGGAGTTGTTTCTTCCCTTCTTCATGAACTAGGACAGAGCTCAAGGCCTCTGCCCCGACCCTGAGATATAAAAACAGGTCCTCCCCCTCCTTCGACCCTTGGAGCAGCGGAGCCTGAGTCAACTGCATCTTGAGGGCGCGGAATGCCTCCTCGCACTCTTTGGTCCATTCGAACTTCAGACCACCCCTCAATTTTTTGAAGAAGGGGGAGCACTTCTCCCCTGCCCGGGAGAGGACCCTACTTAACCCTGCCAGCTTCCCTGTCAGTCGTTGGACTTCCTTAGCATTCCGCGGTGACCCCAGCTCTAAGATAGCCTTGACCTTATCTGGATTCGGCTCAACCCCCGTAGGGGTGAGGAGGTGCCCCAAGAACTTCCCCCTTCTAGCCCCGAAGACACATTTTAGGGGATTCAACTGCATCTTGTACTTGCGTAGGGTGGAAAAGGTCTCCTCTAGGTCCTGGAGGTGGGATTCCACATCCCGACTCTTGATCATGAGCTCATCCACGTACATCTCCAAATTCCTCACCCTTTGCTCCTTGAAGACCCTGTCCATCATCTTTTGTTAGGTCGCCCCTGCATTCTTCAGCCCGAAGGGCATCATCTTGTAACAGTAACATCCATACCCCGTGATGAACGAGACATCTTTGATGTCCGGGGGGTGCATCCTGATTTGATGATAACCTGAAAAAGCATCAAGAAAACTCATTACAAAAAAACCAACAGCTGAGTCAACTAGCGCGTCGATCCGAGGCAAAGGATAACAGTCCTTAGAACAAGCTTTATTAAGTAAAGAAAAATCAATACACATCCCCTACCGGCCATCTCCCTTTTTGACCATGACCACATTGGAGACCCAGCCGGGGTATTGGATGTCGGACATGAAGCCGGCCTTTAGGAGCTTTGCCACCTCCTCTCTGATGGGCTCTGCCAGCTTGTCCGCAGTGGACCCCTTCTTCTATTGAACGGGGCGTGTTCCCGGGTCCAGGTTGAGGCGGTGGCAGGCCACATCCGCGTCAACCCCCGGAATCTCCGCGATGTTCCAAGCGAAGATGTCTACGTTCTTCTGGATGCACTCCAACATCCTGCCCTGGTCCTCCGGGGCCAGCCCTCCGCTTATGGGGACCTTCTCCACCCTGCCTCCACGGGTGAGCACCTCTAACTGCGTCACTTCCTCCGCAGCCTCCAACCTGGACTGCTCTCCCCATTCTTCAGCATCCCTCTCTTCCGAGACCGGGATCTCCACCTCCACCTCTTCTTCCACGGCCATCACTTCGGCCATCTCCTCCTGATCTCTTCCCGCCGCCTCCTCAGCGCAGCTCTCCACATCCAGCTCCTCCCTGCCAGCCTCCTGCTCAGCCTCCTCCATTATTTTCCCCATCTCCTCGGCTCCCTCCTGCCAAGATATGGAGTTCACGGCAGTGACAAAGCATTCCCGCTCCACCTTGGGGTCCCCCCTGACCCGGACTTGAATCCTCTCAGCGTTGAACTTCAAGCACTGATGGAAAGATGAGGGGATGCAGCGGAAGGCGCTGATAAGGGGCCTCCCGAAGATGGCGCTGTAAGTGCTGGGGGCGTCCACGATGAAGAATCTGTAGTTTTTGGACTGACCCCCCAGGGTTACATGGAGGCCTACTCCTCCCTCCACTTCCTTCCTCTCCCCTGAAAACCCGAACAGGGGTCCGTCCGAGGCCAGCAACCTCTTCGGCTCTAACTTCATCGCGTCAAATGCCTTCTTGAAGATGACATTGACGGAGCTCCCGTTGTCAACGAGAATCCGAGAGACGGTAAAATTATCGATGGTTGCTTTGATAACCAGCGCATCGCAGAATGGATCCTCATGATCTGGCATGTCGCTTCTAGAGAAGGTGATCCTCTCCTCAGGGGGTGGGGTATGGGATGTGGAGGAAACGCTCCGGCGGTACATGGTGTGGAGGCTCGCCTTGCGGGAAACCTCGACCCCCCCCCCCCCCCCCCCCCCCCGTGGATAACTCTAATCCCTCCTCGGGTCCCAACATCCACCCGGTCTTCGCAACGGTCCTCCTCCACCCGAGGCAGGACCTCCTCGATCCTTACTTCTTGTCGCCCCTGCTGCTGCTGCTGCTGCTCCCTATTCCCCCTCATCTCAAGGAATTCAGGGCACGTGGCTGTGGTGTGCCCCTCCTCCTGATGGTAGTCGCAATAGGGATACTCTACCCTAACTTCTCTCCTCCTCCTCCTTGCTATTCTCCTCCTCTACCCCATGGCTATGGCAATAGCCCCCTCTTGATCGGGAAGCCGGGGCCTCTGGGCCTGCCTCCAGCCCGGGGGGTGGAACTGATCTTGCCCCCCTTGATAGCGATCTCTTCCGTGGTATCCCCTTTGTGGCCCCTGCCCTTGCCACTCAGGTCTCCAGCCTAGTCGACGGTCGGGCTCCTAACGCCCCCACCTCGGCAGCTGCTGCCACTGGAGCTGCCTCTGCTCCCTCTACCGGGGCTCCCCTCTCTTCCTATCCTCTTCCTCCTATCCTCTTCCTCCTCTCGGTTCCTTCTCCTCCTCCGTGGCCCACCTGGCCAGCTTCCGAGCAAAATCCGTGTTTGACGCCTCCCCGTCAACTTCTTTTGCCTCCCTCTCCATCAGCTCCTCGTAGGAGAGGGGGGGTGGGGGGGAACTCTCTTCAGCTCCATCCTAAAGAACCCCTGCTACATGTCTAGGGTAAAGGCCATCATCAGACTATGACCCGACATCTCCTGCACCTGAGTAACCTCCTCCTGGAACCGGTCCACATAGCTCCCCAGGGTCTCATTTACCCCTTGCTTGATGTGGAATAGGGACTCTGACTCCTTCTCCCTCTTCTTCGAGGTAGCGAGCCTCAGCATGAACCCCCGACACAGGTCCTCAAAGCAGTAGATGGAGCTGGCCGGTAGCTGATGGAACCATTCCCTTACCTTTTCGCTGAGGGTGATAGCGAAGAGTCGGCATTTGAACCCGTCTGATATCTGCCGGATGGAGACCACATCATCGAATCATTGAACATTCTGGACCGGGTCTCCCCCGGTGTAGTAGGACATCTCGGGTTCCCTGAACCCATCTGAAACTGGAGCTGAAGAGACCATATCGCTGAAGGGACTGCCTCCCCCTGCTGGGCGAGCTGGCGAATCTCGTGAGCCTTGCTCGCCGAACCGGCCTCGACCTGTCGAGTCGGGGAAGAGCTCGCGCCCGGGGAGCTCGCACCCCCGGCCTTCCTCGGCCACTTCCTTCCCAGCTCGCCTGTCGGGGGCTTCCTCGCCCAAAGAGAGGGCTGCCGTGATCTGGACTGCTGATGTCGAGCACTCGGCTCGCGTGCCGAGTGCGAACTTGACGAGGCTCAGCACCTCATTCCTAAACTCTTCGAACATCCGCACTGTGGCGAGTGGCGGGGGTGGGGGGGGGCAGCGAGTTCGGCCTGTCGGATGCCTGTCCTCCTGTCACCGAACTAGCGGAAGCTTTTCTGTACTAACCACTCTCCATGCTCACCGCACCAAAATGTTGAAACCGATTTCTCGATATCCTGTGGAGTTTGCCCTTGGGTAAGGGGTGGTCTCGCACTTACTTCACTCCTGCAAGCAAAATAACAAAGAAGACAAAAAAGAAACCGACCCAAGGGTTCGGCTGGGAGGTCCCACCACACACCCGAAAGATCTCAGAGCGCTTCCCCTCCTTAGCCAGAGGCCGAGCTAAGGTACCCTCAGAAAGCACTTAAAAATTAGAGCAGGAAAGCACAGGAAACCTGCCTTCTGGGGTACCCCTTGGGTCCCATTTATAGTTTTCAGGATATGAACTACCAATAACCAAAAGAACTAACCTGAAATTACCAGAAGACCCTTGGCTGGGTCTGCCAACAACCAAACTCCGCTGTTTTGAAGGGCTATGGACACACCAGCGGGGAAAAAACAGTAAAAAGTACCTCACACATCCAGGCGAGCTGGGGAGCTGGGTCACCTCGGCACGTCCTGGTAGCCTGCTGTTACCGAGCTCCGTTGGTAGGGCGCGAGCTGGGACGGTGAGCTCGCCTATCCCTTGGACGCCATCAGTTGTCCTGGGCAAACTCGGCGAATGCCGAGCTCAGGGTCGACGAAGGATGATCTTTGGTCGACGAATGTCGATCTTTGGTCAGCGAATGCCGCTCTCTAGTCAACGAATGCCGAGCTCGGGCTCGGCTTCTCTACTGCCGAGCTCGCCTACTGCCTTCAGCCCGATCTGTCTGGTTCCTGGCGACCTTGCTCTCCATACACGGGGTTGTACAGTGGGTGTTAGGGAAATTAGCTAGGTTTGACCCTAGGTAGTGGTGGGTTGTAGCCATGTGGGGCCCACTATAGGGTCAAGTCAAATTAGGTCAAACTAGCCAAAATATGAACCCTAGCCACACCATGACCCCACCACATTTCCCTAACCCTAAAATAATCTAAGTGGACCATAGGGCATGTCATTAGGTCAACCCTTTGACCATAGTTGACCAAAGTCAACCATAACCCTAAGTTGGTCAAATTTATACCTATAGGCCCAATTAGACCAAGTAGGGCACCATATTGACCCAACCAAAGTTGGGTGGTGTAAGACCCCCCTCCCCCTTACCAAGGAGGGCTACCGGATCTTATGCCCAGAACCGCCGTCTTACGGTGGCACTAACTCACGGGTTAGTCGACACCGCAATACGCCGATTCTGCCGGCTAGTACGATCATTAACCTGTAGGCCAATATGAGAATAAAGAAGTAAAACTGTGTATAAAATGCCATCAGTCCACAAGTCACAGTACAATCATATAAAAGAAATGAATAGCACAATAGTCCACAGAATAGTACAGAAGAAAGAGTAAAAAGGGCTTATGCCCAGTACATCAAATCTCTCTCTCACAAAATAGTAAATGCGGAAGCTAAACTAGAACATCAAGACTCGTCCCACCTGAGGACGCACAGTAGTAGTGGTAGCCTGTTGAAGCGGTATCTGCTCCTCATGTCCTGCCTCCTCGACGTGCTGGTGCTCCATCTCCACGGGCTCCTAAAAATAGTTGGTCACCGACCATTAGTCAAAAAGACTAAGTCGTTTCCTCCACACCTCGCCCCGCAGCTCCTAGGCACCGAGCGGGAGGACGAAGCGGAGGACAACAAGGGGTAGCAAAATGGAAGCAGGTGACAATATCTATCTAAAGTGGTACTAAGTAATGAAATTCTACACTAGCAATGCTAAGTACAGTACAAGTAGTAAGTAAGTAAGAGCGGTGCAGTAAAGGAAAGTAAAGAAACAGCAGTATGAACAAGTAAATAAGCTAAGCTACCACTAAGCTATCATCACAAACGTACCCTAACTTATATAAATGCCCATACAAATATATAAGTTAGGATTTCCAGGAAATTTAACTTATCATATAAAAGAGCCCATACTAATTTATATGATAAGGATCTATGAAGCGTATGACCTAATATGAATGAATGATATGATGCAATTTTATGCGCAGACAAGTGCAACTCACACACAACGACTCTGTGATCACAGACCTTTAGTTCCCACTTTTTGAGAGCTAGCATCACTCTTGGGTACCACCGCTGTGGCTACGGCAGCAGCGGAGCGGGCGTCTCCGCTTCTAGACCGGTATGCACACTACCAAGCCTTAGACCCCTCTCATACGCCTCTGTACACGTCCAAGGTGCACTCTAGAGTCTCGCGTACGTACTTTGCTGACAAACCCGTCAGTCTTGTTGGGTCGGATGTGTGTTATCGGGGGTCGTCCTCTAGACCGCAGTGTAAAACAACCCACTGGCCCCTCTAACTCTCACAACCGCCTGGTGCACCGTACTGCCATCGGTGTGACGAACGGCCAGTACCACATGCCCCGCCACGATATTTATGCACATGCAAGTAATTCATACCGAGCCTCCCGCTCGCAGGACCAAAACCCGTCCTGAATCCCTCAAACCCAAACCCGGGTGAGAACGCACATTAGTGCCTTTATGTCAATTCCCTCCAACCCTAAACGGGTGAGCATATATCATGAAACTCTCCAACCCAAACACGGGCGAGAAGGTACAACCATGTCCTAACCTATTAAGCTACTCTTGTCTACGGTTTATTATACTTAGAGATTTAAGGTTAATCCCAGGACTGCCCCCGGTATTCCCTGTGAAGGGCTCTCAAGGGGCACTAGGAACTGTGTTGGGATTACGCCCATCGTTCCCTTTCGCAAGGATACTTATTTTAGTTGATGACTACCCATGTATCTCCCCAGCTCTCCTTATTGTTTAAGTATAACCCTAGTGACTTAAGGTATTACCGGGAACCGACGGTCTTCCGCCGATCCCCCACTCCAGTTGATGACCAAGACTTGCACTTTTGATGCCTCACTAAGACAACTCTACCCACCAGGGTTACTCATGTTGAACTCTCTCTTATTTCTGCCGATAATCAATCCCCTGGTAATCCCTAAGGCATGACCTATTTGTGTTATCTGCAGACCATGACCTATGACTACCCTAGAAATGTGATCTTCCAAAACTTAAGGCATCTTGCCTCTAAATATTTATCCTAAGGTAATATGGACTAAGGGAACTACCCTAAGGATTCTCACAATTTTTCTTGGCCAAATAGTCATTTAATTAATTCTTCTAATTTAAATGCTAGGTCACTTTACACATGAAGTAGTTTGATTAAGTATCCACTGACCTAGGGAATTTTTCCTGAAATGTATATTTACAAAATATTACTGCCTACAGAATTTCATAATTTTCCTGAAATTATTTATCATCATTTTCTATTTAATATCAATTCCACATAAATTCCATTTTCCAAATGAAGTATAGGCATCATGTACTCCAAAATTCCAGAAAATTTACAGAGCTTGTAGGACACTAATTTAAGACTATTGGCAGAGAATCATCAACATTTAATGTAATATGGCCTATAGGATTCCATTATAAAATATTTACCAAAATGCCATTGAACTAATTTAATACAAGTAATGCATCCATTAAATTCTGAGAAATTTATGCAAACCTAATAATAACATTTTATAACAGTAGAATAATTTCCAAATTTTTCAGAGGTATAATTCCATCATTTCAAGAATTAACAAGATAAGGGTAAAATGGGAAATATAGGGTATCTACTCCAAATATTCTTCAAAACAGAGAAATCATATTTTTCCTAAGTCAAATGTGATGTTATCTATGCCTTAGCAAAGTTGTTTGGATTTGTACTTGAATAAATCCTATTTTCCAATTTTATTCCCAAAATAGCTATATTTAAAATAAATTCCAATAAATGAAATTTTGATTCCAAAAATTCCATCATTAATTTGAGGGGTGAAATATACCCTAATGAACCACTGGAAATAATTTCATGACACTTGCATGTCACCATTAGGCTAAATACACAAATTTGCATTTTTGCTATTTGCACACCAAGGCTTAACATAGGCTAGCACATGCAAGGGGATTCTCCCACATGCAGTGAACCCAAGGTGCTGAAAATTTTATCATGCACCAAGGATGACCCCACTGACCCACCACCAAAATTTGGGGCCATGGGGAGGAGTAGAACTCCATATATGTCATTTATTTAAATTTTGATATTTTACCAAAAACTATAGGAAAATATTTTCCACAAATTCCTAAATTTTGGCAGGAGCTAAGTATGCCCTAATAATGCATGTGGCCAAAATGTGGGGCCATGGTGAATAATATTGTGACCTGGGCACCCAATTTAATTTCTGCCCTACTCTAGGACCAGTCGTAGGAGAAATGTCCTACAGGACTGTACACTACACCAAAATGTACGTTTAGGGTGCCATATTAAAGGTAAGACCCTAGGCTACATTTTTCATTAAGGTCCTAAGTTCTGAACATGCATCTAAGAGGCCTAAATTTAACATGCAAGTGACAGCCAAAACAGGGACAGAAAATTAAATTTTGATGTAGCACGAATCTTGAAGCAGGATGGAGGGCATCCGTTCATCTTCCTCCTCCAGCCAATGGCCGAGATTTGCCCGACCTGGAGCACCTTCAAACCTCATTTCCCGGCCACCCCTTAGCCTCCACGGCCGGCTACCACCACCACCACCTCCGTTGAGGTGGTGGCCAACGTTTGGCGGCGAAATGGTGGCCGGAGGCGGCGGTTTCCGGCGAACTTGCACTCCATCAAAATTCCAAAATCCATGAAAAAGCTCACCTTGGATCTGGCTCATTTGAGCCCGATGTCTCGCCTAATAGATCTAGGAAACTAGTACGGGTAGAGGTGAGGTGAAACGGACCTTGATTGGGGCTTGGCGGCGGGTTTGGCGGCGGTTGGCCATGAAAAATTTCCTCTCCGGCGAGCTTGCTCCCGAACTCGATTCTCCACCAAAAGCTTCGATCCAGGTATCGAATTCCACTCCTTTGGACCTTCTGAAGCTAATGGGATGGTTGGTTTTGGCTGATATGGCTTGTATACAGAGATGCCATGATGGGAATTTCGGCCATGGGCTTTGGTTTCTCCTCCTTGGCTCCAAGTGGCATGAAATTGGGTTGGAAAGGATGATAATTGAGGTGTGGGTTCAGATTTGTGCTTGGAAAGAGAGGAGGAGGGCCACATGGCCTTCATCCCCATTTTCCCTCTCTTCTCTCTCCTCTTTTTCCCCCAATTTCCAAAACTACCCCCTTGCATGCAATCTCTCTCCAATTTCAGGAGGGTAGGGGCTGTCATTAACCATTAAGGCTGGTCATGGGCCAATTTGGTGGGCTTGGTCCAAGGGGAAATGGCTTGGCCTTCATTTCACTCTTTAGGTCAATTTGTTGACCAAATTGACTTTTAGGGTTGACTGGTCAACCATGGTGGGTGGACTGACCCCACTTGGTGGAAATGGGTCTAGTGGCACCACCCAACTTGGTTTGGGTCAAGGGGGTGCCCCACTTAGGTTAATTAGGCCTATGGGTGTGGGTTTGACCAAATTAAGCCCAAGGTTGACCTTGGTCAACTGGGGTCAAAATGTTGACCCAGCGACATACCCTAGGGTCCACTTAGATTGTTTTTAGGGTTAGGGCAATGTGGTGGGGTCATGGTGTGGCTAAGGTCCCTAATTAGGCTAGTTTGACCTAGTTTGACTTGGTCCTATAGTGGGCTCCACATGGCTACCACCCACTACCTAGGGTCAAACCTAGTTGATCTCCTTAGGTCTCACCCCATGCCTAACCCAATCTAAGTTGAGGGGTCCAGAAGTAACATGGGATGTTACAAATTCCAATAAACAAGAAAATAATTTCGTCCCCGAAATTTAAGTTCGGGTTTACGGGGTTCTATTTGCAAGAATTATCAAGAAATTTAAAGACATAACTTAAATATACCTGATGCGAATAGCTCCGGGTGTTGCTCCAGCATCAGATCCCTCGGCTCCCAAGTGTGCTCCTCCCGTCCATGGTTGGACCACAGCACTTTCACAAGAGGGACCTTCTTCTTCCGCAACACTCGGATGGTTGTATCGTCAATCCGGATCGGCTCCAATCTCACTGATCTGTCAGGCTCTACTGGTCCGGCTGTAGTAGTAATGTGCTGCTCCGGCCGAAGGAGAGCCCTTCGCAAGGAAGAGACATGGAAGACGTCATGTAATGCACCCAACTCTGGTGGCAGCTGCAGTCGGTAAGCCAAGGGGCCGATCCGCTCCAGGATCAGGTATGGCCCCATGTATCGTGGACTGAGCTTCTTGTGCCTCCGCACCCGAGAAACACCGTGTACTGGACGTATCTTCAAGAATACCCTGTCTCCAACCTGGAACTCCACCTTCCGGTGCCGAGCATCATAATACTTTGTCTGCCTGCTCTGGGCCTCCAGTAGCCGATCCCTGATCAATCGAATCTGAGCCTCAGTGTCCTCTATATAATCAGATCCCAGAGCCCTGGTATCCACATCCTGCACCCATGATAGGGGTGTCCGGCATCTCCTCCCATAGAGCGCCTCGTACGGAGCCATCCTGATGCTAGCCTGGTGGCTGTTATTATACGAGAACTCGATCAATGGTAGCAGCCTCTCCCAAGGCCTCCCCGTATCCAATATGCATAATCTGAGGAGGTCCTCCATGGTCCGGATGGTCCGCTCGGTCTGTCCGTCGGTCTGCGGGTGGAAGGCGGTACTAAAGGTAAGCCGAGATCCCAAGTGAGCATGCACGGCCCTCCACTCGCTCGAAGTGAACCGACCATCACGGTCCGAAACAATAGTCCTGGGGATACCATGATATCTGATGTACTGCTCCACAAATAGTCTCACCAGAACTGCAACTGGGGCATCCTTCCGAACTGGAATAAACCGCGCGACTTTGGTCAATCTGTCCACTATAACCCATATAGAATCATGTCCGGAGTCGGAGCGAGGCAATCCGTGTACAAAGTCCATAGCAATGTCCTCGAACTTCCACTCTGGAATTGGCAGTGGCTGTAGTAAACCTCCTGGGCTCTTGCATTCCGCCTTCACACGCTGGCAGGTCTCGCAATGGGTCACAAAATCCGTGATCTCCCTCTTCATCCCGGGCCAATACATAGATCTCCGCAAATCTGCCCACATCTTGGTGATGCCGGGGTGCACTGAATATCTCGAGCAATGTGCCTCTCTGAGTATGTCCTCCCGGATACTGCCTCCTGCTGGTATGTAGATGCGCCCCCGGAACCGAAGAAGATCATCCTGTAGCGTGTAATCCTCGACCTTGCCCCTCTCTAGGGCACTGAAAATCGGCTGTAACGCAGCATCCAGCCTCTGATGTGCTCGGATGCGCTCCTGTATATCATCGCCGCTGATCACTGAGCTCAAATACTCTCTATATACATCTGGCTCAGTCTCGGACACCACGGAAATGCGCATGTCCTCCATCATCTGAAGTAGCTCCATGGACATCAATCGGGGCTCCGGTCCAGAAGTGCCGGCCCTCCTGCTCAAAGCATCCGCAACCGTGTTCGCTTTTCCCGGATGATAGTGGATCTTGTAATCATAATCACAGAGAAACTCCAGCCACCTCCTCTGTCTCAGGTTTAGGTCCTTCTGAGTATCGATATACTTGAGATTCTTGTGATCTGAAAAGATGTCACAATGAATCCCATATAAGTAATGCCTCCATATCTTCAGGGCGAAAACCACAGCCCCGAGCTCTAGATCATGTACTGGATAGTTATGCTCATGCTTCTTCAACTGTCTCGAAGCATAAGCGATAACGTGTCCATGCTGCATCAAGACTGCACCCATCCCCTGATAAGAGGCGTCCGTGTAAATCTGGAATCCTTCGCTCCCGGATGGAAGCGCAAGAATGGGGGATGAGATGAGTCGGTCCTTCAGCTCCTGAAAAGCCGTCTCACACCGCTCTGACCAAACAAAATCTGTGTCCTTCTTTGTCAAGGATGTGAGGGGGAGTGCTATCCTCGAGAAGCCCTCCACGAACTTGCGGTAATAGCCTGCTAGTCCCAAGAAACTGCGGATGTCAGATGCGGTCTTCGGCCGCGGCCAATCCCTCACTGTCTCTATCTTGGCCGGGTCCACTGCTAACCCAGCCCCGCTGATCGTGTGCCCCAGGAAAGCCACCTCCTGCAACCATAACTGGCACTTCGAAAATTTTGCGTACATCTGTGTCTCCCTCAACCTCTGCAGGACCTGTGCCAAGTGCTCCGTATGCTCCTCCTGAGTCCGAGAATAAATAAGGATGTCGTCGATGATTACTATCACGAAGCGATCTAAGAAAGGCTCGAAAACACGGTTCATCAGACTCATGAATGCAGCAGGAGCATTCGTGAGCCCAAAAGGCATCACCGTGAATTCGTATAATCCATAGCGCGAACTGAAAGCCGTCTTCGGTATGTCTTCTTCCCTGATACGGAGCTGATAATAGCCGGATCGCAAATCTAACTTGGAGAACCAGAATGATCCCTGTAGCTGGTCAAATAACTCATCTATCCGAGGCAGAGGGTAGGTATTTCGGACCGTCAACCGGTTCAGCTCCCGGTAATCTATACATAATCGCAGTGATCCGTCCTTCTTCTTCACAAATAGAACTGGCGCTCCCCATGGCGATGAACTAGGCCGTACAAATCCTGACTCGACTAGCTCCTGCAGTTGAGTTCTGAACTCTGCTAACTCTCTAGGGGCCATCCTGTAGGGTGCTCGGGACACCGGCTTTGCTCCCGGCACTAGCTGAATCTTGAAATCCAAGTCTCTAGCAGGCGGTAGCCCGAGCAATTTCTCCGGGAATACGTCGGAGAAATCCCGAACCACCGGAATATCTGAGATAGTCGCCTCTGTCCCCACCATCTCGAAGCAGACAATATAGACTTCTTCACCCTGCTCATGGGCCTTCACAGCCTGTATAGAAGATAATAGTAGGTGGCAGACAGGCTGGATACCTTCAACGATAACATGAGAGTCGCCATGTCTCAGCGTGATCCTCCTGGACGGACAATCTATCTGGGCATGGTTCCGGTGCAACCAGGCCATGCCCAAGATCAAGTCAAAGTCCTGTAGCTTCAGAATAGTCGCCGGCGCCTCAAAAACCTTGCCGCCAATCTCGGCCTCCATGTCACAATGTGCAGTAGTCCGCAGCTCCGACCCATCGGGTAGGCGTACCCTCATCTCTAGTCCAGGGAACCTCTCAACGCCTTCGAGTCCGTCGATGAAGGTCTCGGATACGAACGAGTGTGACGCGCCCGTGTCGAAAAGAGTATGGGCAGGCTTGCCGCTGATCATGACTATGCCTGAGGTTTGTTTATGTGAAGATTAATTGTTATCCTATGGTTCCAGGTACTATATATATATCATTGAAAAATTTAAGAAAACTCAAAATTAACTTCAAGTACCTGTAATGACCTCCTCGGGATTCCTCGGCTCTGTGAGGTCCAAGGCGTATATCTGCTCCTGCTCGCGCCTCCTGCCATGATATCCCCGGCCTCGGCCTCGTCCTCGGCCTCGTCCTCGGCCCTGCTGTACAGGGGCCACTGGAGGTGGAGGAGGAGGGGGGGGGGGGATGGAATCGGTGCGGGCACTCCGACCTGATGTGCCCTGGCTGGCGGCACCCATAACAAACCACTTGTCGGTGGCCTCGGTCATCCTGTCTCCTCGGATCATGCATCTGTAGAGGTGGGGGAGCCAAAGCTGGAGGAGGCCCCTGCTCCTGCCTGAAGTTGGGACGACGACGTCCCCCACCCCTCCTGTATCCAATGGTCCTGCCCCTCTGAGAGCCCCTATTGTTCTCACCTGATGCCGATCCATCAAATGGTCTCTTCCCTCCGGCTCGCACCATCAGCTGGTCAGCCTCCAGCTTCTTCGCCATCTCGATGATCTGCCTGGATGTGCCATGAGAAATGAATAACAGAGCCTGCCTCAGATCATCCCTGAGGCCCCGGTAGAACCTCTTCGCATACCTCCTATCGTCGGTGTCCTGAATCCCCGCGAACCTGGCCAAGTGGGAGAACTCTCTCTGGTACTCTATCACTGATCTGGTCCCCTGCTTGAGGTTCAAAAACCTCTCCTCCAAAGCATCCTTGTCCGTAGCGGAGACGAAGTGCTCCAGAAACACATCGCCAAACTCCTCCCAAGAAATCTCTGACAGCTCAAAGTCTGCATAAGTAGTCTCCCGGACTGATTTCCACCATCTCTTTGCATGAGCCTCTAGCACGGAGGTGGCTAGAGGTACTGCCTGGCCGACTGGGCAGCTGATGCCTGCTAAGATCTCGTGTATGACCTCCAGCCATTCTTCCGTCTTCACTGCATCCTCTGTCCCACGATACGTCGGTGGGGACAGGCTCTTGAATGCACTCAGCCAGCTCGACCCCGGATTTGGCTGTGGAGCCGGGACTTGCTGGGCTCTAAAGGCATCCAAAATCGCCGTCAGGGTCTGCCCCATCTCCGTATGTAGGAATGGAGTGGCAGCTGGAGGGGGAGGAGCCACATTTTGCGGCGCTGCGACCTGTGGAGGTTGCATAAAGGTAAGGTTAAAGCAAAATTGGCCTATCAAATTGTACTTTGTGGACCATTTCTGTGACTTTTGTACATGGGCACACCACTGCTTCCACTGCATAGTTTGTCCGCAAACTAATGCTGGGGCGGGGGTGGTCCCATGTGGTGGACTTCTTTCTCATATGATCGTTGTTCAAGTGATACCAGTTTGTAAGACCCCCCTCCCCCTTACCAAGGAGGGCTACCGGATCTTATGCCCAGAACCGCCGTCTTACGGTGGCACTAACTCACGGGTTAGTCGACACCGCAATACGCCGATTCTGCCGGCTAGTACGATCATTAACCTGTAGGCCAATATGAGAATAAAGAAGTAAAACTGTGTATAAAATGCCATCAGTCCACAAGTCACAGTACAATCATATAAAAGAAATGAATATTACAATAGTCCACAGAATAGTACAGAAGAAAGAGTAAAAAGGGCTTATGCCCAGTACATCAAATCTCTCTCTCACAAAATAGTAAATGCGGAAGCTAAACTAGAACATCAAGACTCGTCCCACCTGAGGACGCACAGTAGTAGTGGTAGCCTGTTGAAGCGGTATCTGCTCCTCATGTCCTGCCTCCTCGACGTGCTGGTGCTCCATCTCCACGGGCTCCTAAAAATAGTTGGTCACCGACCATTAGTCAAAAAGACTAAGTCGTTTCCTCCACACCTCGCCCCGCAGCTCCTAGGCACCGAGCGGGAGGACGAAGCGGAGGACAACAAGGGGTAGCAAAATGGAAGCAGGTGACAATATCTATCTAAAGTGGTACTAAGTAATGAAATTCTACACTAGCAATGCTAAGTACAGTACAAGTAGTAAGTAAGTAAGAGCGGTCCAGTAAAGGAAAGTAAAGAAACAGCAGTATGAACAAGTAAATAAGCTAAGCTACCACTAAGCTATCATCACAAACGTACCCTAACTTATATAAATGCCCATACAAATATATAAGTTAGGATTTCTAGGAAATTTAACTTATCATATAAAAGAGCCCATACTAATTTATATGATAAGGATCTATGAAGCGTATGACCTAATATGAATGAATGATATGATGCAATTTTATGCGCAGACAAGTGCAACTCACACACAACGACTCTGTGATCACAGACCTTTAGTTCCCACTTTTTGAGAGCTAGCATCACTCTCGGGTACCACCACTGTGGCTACGGCAGCAGCGGAGCGGGCGTCTCCGCTTCTAGACCGGTATGCACACTACCAAGCCTTAGACCCCTCTCATACGCCTCTGTACACGTCCAAGGTGCACTCTAGAGTCTCGCGTACGTACTTTGCTGACAAACCCGTCAGTCTTGTTGGGTCGGATGTGTGTTATCGGGGGTCGTCCTCCAGACCGCAGTGTAAAACAACCCACTGGCCCCTCTAACTCTCACAACCGCCTGGTGCACCGTACTGCCATCGGTGTGACGAACGGCCAGTACCGCATGCCCCGCCACGATATTTATGCACATGCAAGTAATTCATACAGAGCCTCCCGCTCGCAGGACCAAAACCCGTCCTGAATCCCTCAAACCCAAACCCGGGTGAGAACGCACATTAGTGCCTTTATGTCAATTCCCTCCAACCCTAAACGGGTGAGCATATATCATGAAACTCTCCAACCCAAACACGGGCGAGAAGGTACAACCATGTCCTAACCTATTAAGCTACTCTTTGTCTACGGTTTATTATACTTAGAGATTTAAGGTTAATCCCAGGACTGCCCCCGGTATTCCCTATGAAGGGCTCTCAAGGGGCACTAGGAACTGTGTTGGGATTACGCCCAGCGTTCCCTTTCGCAAGGATACTTATTTTAGTTGATGACTACCCATGTATCTCCCCAGCTCTCCATATTGTTTAAGTATAACCCTAGTGACTTAAGGTATTACCGGGAACCGACGGTCTTCCGCCGATCCCCCACTCCAGTTGATGACCAAGACTTGCACTTTTGATGCCTCACTAAGACAACTCTACCCACCAGGGTTACTCATGTTGAACTCTCTCTTATTTCTGCCGATAATCAATCCCCTGGTAATCCCTAAGGCATGACTTATTTGTGTTATATGCAGACCATGACCTATGACTACCCTAGAAATGTGATCTTCCAAAACTTAAGGCATCTTGCCTCTAAATATTTATCCTAAGGTAATATGGACTAAGGGAACTACCCTAAGGATTCTCACAATTTTTCTTGGCCAAATAGTCATTTAATTAATTCTTCTAATTTAAATGCTAGGTCACTTTACACATGAAGTAGTTTGATTAAGTATCCACTGACCTAGGGAATTTTTCCTGAAATGTATATTTACAAAATATTACTGCCTACAGAATTTCATAATTTTCCTGAAATTATTTATCATCATTTTCTATTTAATATCAATTCCACATAAATTCCATTTTCCAAATGAAGTATAGGCATCATGTACTCCAAAATTCCAGAAAAATTACAGAGCTTGTAGGACACTAATTTAAGACTATTGGCAGAGAATCATCAACATTTAATGTAAGATGGCCTATAGGATTCCATTATAAAATATTTACCAAAATGCCATTGAACTAATTTAACACAAGTAATGCATCCATTAAATTCTGAGAAATTTATGCAAACCTAATAATAACATTTTATAACAGTAGAATAATTTCCAAATTTTTCAGAGGTATAATTCCATCATTTCAAGAATTAACAAGATAAGGGTAAAATGGGAAATATAGGGTATCTACTCCAAATATTCTTCAAAACAGAGAAATCATATTTTTCCTAAGTCAAATGTGATGTTATCTATGCCTTAGCAAAGTTGTTTGGATTTGTACTTGAATAAATCCTATTTTCCAATTTTATTCCCAAAATAGCTATATTTAAAATAAATTCCAATAAATGAAATTTTGATTCCAAAAATTCCATCATTAATTTGAGGGGTGAAATATACCCTAATGAACCACTGGAAATAATTTCATGACACTTGCATGTCACCATTAGGCTAAATACACAAATTTGCATTTTTGCTATTTGCACACCAAGGCTTAACATAGGCTAGCACATGCAAGTGGATTCTCCCACATGCAGTGAACCCAAGGTGCTGAAAATTTTATCATGCACCAAGGATGACCCCACTGACCCACCACCAAAATTTGGGGCCATGGGGAGGAGTAGAACTCCATATATGTCATTTATTTAAATTTTGATATTTTACCAAAAACTATAGGAAAATATTTTCCAAAAATTCCTAAATTTTGGCAGGAGCTAAGTATGCCCTAATAATGCATGTGGCCAAAATGTGGGGCCATGGGGAATAATGTTGTGACCTGGGCACCCAATTTAATTTCTGCCCTACTCTAGGACCAGTCCTAGGAGAAATGTCCTACAGGACTGTACACTACACCAAAATGTAAGTTTAGGGTGGCATATTAAAGGTAAGACCCTAGGATACATTTTTCATTAAGGGACTAAGTTCTGAACATGCCTCTAAGAGGCCTAAATTTAACATGCAAGTGACAGCCAAAACAGGGACAGAAAATTAAATTTTGATGTAGCACGAATCTTGAAGCAGGATGGAGTGCATCCGTTCATCTTCCTGCTCCAGCCAATGGCCGAGATTTGCCCGACCTGGAGCACCTTCAAACCTCATTTCCCGGCCACCCCTTAGCCTCCACGGCCGGCTACCACCACCACCACCTCCGTTGAGGTGGTGGCCAACGTTTGGCGGCGAAATGGTGGCCGGAGGCGGCGGTTTCCGGCGAACTTGCACTCCATCAAAATTCCAAAATCCATGAAAAAGCTCACCTTGGATCTGGCTCATTTGAGCCCGATGTCTCGCCTAATAGATCTAGGAAACTAGTACGGGTAGAGGTGAGGTGAAACGGACCTCGATTGGGGCTTGGCGGCGGGTTTGGCGGCGGTTGGCCATGAAAAATTTCCTCTCCGGCGAGCTTGCTCCCGAACTCGATTCTCCACCAAAAGCTTCGATCCATGTATCGAATTCCACTCCTTTGGACCTTCTGAAGCTAATGGGATGGTTGGTTTTGGCTGATATGGCTTGTATACAGAGATGCCATGATGGGAATTTCGGCCATGAGCTTTGGTTTCTCCTCCTTGGCTCCAAGTGGCATGAAATTGGGTTGGAAAGGATGATAATTGAGGTGTGGGTTCAGATTTGTGCTTGGAAAGAGAGGAGGAGGGCCACATGGCCTTCATCCCCATTTTCCCTCTCTTCTCTCTCCTCTTTTTCCCCCAATTTCCAAAACTACCCCCTTGCATGCAATCTCTCTCCAATTTCAGGAGGGTAGGGGCTGTCATTAACCATTAAGGCTGGTCATGGGCCAATTTGGTGGGCTTGGTCCAAGGGGAAATGGCTTGGCCTTCATTTCACTCTTTAGGTCAATTTGTTGACCAAATTGACTTTTAGGGTTGACTGGTCAACCATGGTGGGTGGACTGACCCCACTTGGTGGAAATGGGTCTAGTGGCACCACCCAACTTGGTTTGGGTCAAGGGGGTGCCCCACTTAGGTTAATTAGGCCTATGAGTGTGGGTTTGACCAAATTAAGCCCAAGGTTGACCTTGGTCAACTGGGGTCAAAATGTTGACCCAGCGACATACCCTAGGGTCCACTTAGATTGTTTTTAGGGTTAGGGCAATGTGGTGGGGTCATGGTGTGGCTAAGGTCCCTAATTAGGCTAGTTTGACCTAGTTTGACTTGGTCCTATAGTGGGCTCCACATGGCTACCACCCACTACCTAGGGTCAAACCTAGTTGATCTCCTTAGGTCTCACCCCATGCCTAACCCAATCTAAGTTGAGGGGTCCAGAAGTAACATGGGATGTTACAGGTGGTGCCATTAGACCGATGACCACCAAGTGGGGTCAGCCCACTCATCATGGTTGACCAGGTCAACTCAAAAGTCAACTTAGTCAACATAATTGACCTAAAGAAGAAAATGAGGGCTAAGCCCATTCCCAATAGGCAAAGCCCACCCAACATGCCCCATTATCAGCCCAAGGTGTCAAAGACCAGCCCTAGCCCTCTGGTTTTGGAGAGAGAGTGCATGCATGTGGGCATTTTGGAGAATTCACCTAAAAGAGGAGAGAGAAGGTGAGATTAAGAGGAGGAGGCCACTTGTCCTTGACTTCTTCTGCCCCAAAAAGTTGCTGGCCGACCTCCTCAGTAAATTCCAGCAGAATATTGAGCATGGTGGCCACTTGGCACCATTGGTGATACAACCAAAGCCCCAAACCGAGCTCACCTTGGAGTTATCTCCACATACAGTCCTCCCCAGCTCAAACCGACCACACCATCAGCTTCAGTGAGTGGAATCGAGTGGAGAACGAGTCCTGGAGCAGAGCTTTTGGTGAAGAATCAAGGTTTTGAGCAGGAGATTGCCGGAGCAGGTCAACCATGGCCAACCACAGCCGCACTCGCCGCCAAGGCCTGATTCAGGTTAGTTTCACCGCCTCTCTACCCGTGCTAGCTTTCTAGATCCTCTAGGAGAGACATCGGGCTCAATTGAGCCCGATACCATGTGAGGAAATGGGGATTTTTCCGATCTTTTCTTCTTGATCGGGTTCGCCGGAGGAGCCAACTCCGGCGGCCTCATCGCCGGGAATAGCTAGCCACCACCTCAGTGAAGGTGGTGGCGACATCCGCCGGCGGTGGTGGTGGCTCAACTGGCCGGAAATAGCCGGGCAAGTCGGCCCAGCGGAAACCAATCTGGGCCATTGGCTGATTGGGGATGACGACCAGATCCCATCTGTTATGCTTTAAGATTCGTGCAATCGATTTTAAATTAAATAAAAATAAAACTATAGAATATATGAATATTTGTCAAACTTATACAATAATATTGCAAGCCACATTTTGGCCTCTTAGATGCATTTCCAGAACTTGAACCCTAAAGGAAAGTTGTGTCTGATTGTCTTAACGTTAATTTTCCACCTTAATCTTATAATTTGGTGCAGTATACTGTCCTGTAGGGCTGTTTTGCTAGGACTGGTCCTTGACTAGGGAAGAATTTCAAATTGATGCACAAGCCAAACCAGTAATCCAAATGACCCAAAATTTTGGTTGCATGCATTATTAGGGCATATGTAGCTCCTGCCGAAAATTGAGAATTTTTTGGGAATAACATTTCTATAGGTTTTGCTTAAATATCAAAAAGTAAATAAATGAAATAATTGGAGTGTTATGGCTCCAAATGGCCCCAACTTTTGGTGGCATATCCTTGGGGACTATACATTTGCATGGTAAAAATGGCAGCACATTTGGACTAATGCATGTTGGGTAAACTCACTTGCATGTGTTGGTTATGTATAGGCTTGGGGTCCAAATAGCTAAATTTGAAATGTTGTGTATTAGACCTATTTGGAACATCCAAAAAATTATGGTATTGATTTCAGAGGCTCATTAGGGTGAATTATACCCCACATTGTAATAATAAGATTTTTGGAAGCAAAAATCCCATTATTTGGAATTTTTGAAATAATAGGACTTTTGAAAAATAAATGTAAAAATAGGCTCATCATTGACATAAAATCCCCAATTTTTGTCAAGGTAAATATAATGTTAAGTTTAACTCCTGAAAATTTGTATGTCTCTATTTGAAGAAATTTGATAGGAGTTATGTGGAATTTATATTTTTACCCTCATTATACTTAATTAGAAAATTGATGAAAATACTTAGTAGAAATTTTTGGAAAATTTCTTGGTCATATATCTGAGTATGAATAATCTTGTATAATTATCTCAGCATTTTTGGATGAATCAGTAAGTTTTAAAACCTCATAGTGGTATTTTGGTAATATAATTTGAAATGAAATTTTGTAGCCCTTGTACCATGGAAGTTCATGAAAATATGTGTTTAGCATTACTGTACCAATATATGTATGTTGTAAGTTTCTTGGAATTTTTAGTAATGAACTCCTTACATTTCATTTGTAAAATGACAATTATGTGAGATTTCTATTAATTAAGGAATAAATGGAAATATTTCAAGGAAAATTATGAATTTTGGTAGACAACAATATTTTACCAAAATATAACTCAGGAAAAATTCCTTAGGTTAGTGGATTATAATTTGTGATACTTCATGTATTAAATGACCTAGGAGATTAATTAAATGATTTAATTAGAGGCCTTAATGACTTAAGAAAATTATGAAAATCAATATGCTCACTTCATTAGTCCATAAAATACTAGGATAATTAGTTAGGGGCAGGTGACCCAAGGAATTAGAAGTTCTATTTCGGGGTGGTATTAGGTCATGGGTTGCGCATAGTGTAAGTAGGTCATGCTATAAGGACCATCGGGGGATAGATCAACGGTTGCGCTAGAGATTACAATTGGAGAATAACTTTGGTGGGTAGTGTTTTTTTAGTGATGAGAGTAAAAGTGCAAGCCCTTGGATAACAACTGGAGTGGAGGCCGGCGGAAGACCGTTGCCCTTCTGAGAACATCTTAAGTCATTGGGATCACTCAAGAGTAATAACGAGAGGTGGGGGTGAATTTTGGGTCGTCATCAACTAAAGTAAATATCCTTGAGAAAGGGAGCTTTGGGCATAACCCATCATAGTTCCTAGTGTCCCCGAGAGCCCTTCACCGGGTATACCCTGGACAGTCCTGAGATTAACCTTAAATCACTAAGTATAATAACCCGTAGACAAGAGTAGTCTAATAGGTTAGGACATTGTGGTTCATTCTCACCCGTGATGGGTTTGAGGGATACTGAATAAAGGCACTATTGTGCTTTCTCACGCGCTATGGGTTGGAGCGATATATGTTGCAGGCTCGCCCGTGATGGGTTCGAGGGATTTTGAATAAAGGCACTATTGTACATTCTCACCCGCTATGGGTTGGAGTGGTATATATTGTAGGCTCACCCGTGAAGGGTTTGAGGAAATCAGGACAGGTTGGTCCCGCGAGCTGAAGTCTCGAGATGAAATACTTGCATGTGCATAAATTTAGTGACGGGTCATGCGGTATTGGCCGATCGTCACACCGATGGTAGTATGGTGAACCAGGCGGGTGTGAGGGTTTGAGGGGCTAGAGGGTTCTTTTACACTGCGGTGTGGAGGATGATCCCCGATAACGCACACCTGACCCAACAAGACTGACCGGTTGTCAGCAAAGTACCTACGCAGACTCTAGAGTGCACCTAGGATGTGTACAGTGTAACACCCCAGATTTTGAAAGAGGGTCGATTTGCGTTTCTGGCAAATTTTTGGTTTCCTGGCATGGGGCACACGGCCCGGGACACGCCCGTGTCCCAGGCCGTGTTAGGCTGGAGTCGATGACTTGGCCGCGTAGTCGACACTTTGCGCTCGACGAAGTGTCGAGACAGGGCACACGGCCTGCGACACGGGCGTGTCTCAGGGCGTATCGAGCCCATGTCGACAATCGGCCCGGGGTGTCGACATTTTTTCGCTCGACAATGTGTCGAGACATGGCACACGGCCTAGGAAACGGGCGTGTCCAAGGCCGTGTGGGTCTGTTGACAAACTTCAGTCGACGATGTTCACTCGACGAGTGTCGAGTGTCGAGACTAGGGCACACAACCTGTGACACGGGAGTGTAACAGGGCGTGTCCCGCTTGATCGACAATCTTCGCTCGACGTTTTTCCACGGTGTCGACACAAAGACGGTCGACGAGTGTCGAGACTTGGCACACGGCTTGGGACACGGGCGTGTCCCAGGCCGTGTCCCTTCTCGGGTTGTTTTCGGGGCTGTGTCGATGGAGGCACACGGCCGACCACACGGCCGTGTCAGTTGGGACATGGGCGTGTCGGGTTGAACACGGGTGTGTAAAATGCCCATGTGCTGTTCCAGGCGCGTTGATTTGAGACGGCGAATGGAGGACACGACCCTGGACACGGGCGTGTGCCAGGCCGTGTTCGGCCCAGGTATTTTATTTTTTCAGACGGATCGTGACCATTCTTTCCCCTATTTTGGGATCTGATGGTTCAGGTCTGCTCTTGGGAAGTTAAGTCCGAGAATAGGGTAAGAAACCCTCATTCCTCTTCAAGCTTTTCTCTTACTAAAATCTAGAGAAAAGGGAGAGCAAGGAAGAAGGTGAAGGAAGGTTTGGGCTGTTGGAGAAGCTTCGGTGCTCTAAATCACGAGCCGAGTCCAGATCCGTGGAGGCTAGATCTTTGCGAAGGTTTTCATCCGGCTATTTTGCCATGGCAAGGAAGATGAGTCGGAAGGTAACGACACTTCTCCTCTCGGTCTTAGGATGCATGTTTTAGCATCATTTCTTTTCTAGTTTTGGGCACCAAACACTCAAATGAGAGGGGTTTTGGGTCGCCAAGGTTCAAGAGGAACCTTCAGGTCGATTGAGTCCGTCCCCGACATGATTTGCATTAGAGATCCGCTTCGTTAGTGGATTAGACATGGTGGGTGAAGCCGTAGTCGCGACCGTTAGTCCGACTCGGTGATGTTGCATACGAACTTTAGGGATTCGTAGAGATTCCGTTGCGGCAAGATGCCGTTTGTGATGTGGTGGTGTTTTCCCCTTTTTCTCGAATGAGTACGTGTAGTCGGAACCGGACAAGGTTAGCTCCTCGTGGCGGTAGATAGTTTTCTCGGTGGATAAGGTTAGCTTCGCATGAGTTGGAGATGGTTTCCTTAGTGCGCGGGAACGCTAAAGTACAAATGAGGGACTAGGGTGGAATTGTCTTGGTTTGTGATGTGCCGAGGCGTGGCTATATCTCCTTGGTCGGCTGGCTATCCCGTGACGTTCACGTCATGTGTGGAGAGTGTCCCGACGAGACTAGTCCCCTTCTGTGAGACTGACAAGAATGCCAAGCATGGGGGCAAGCCCGGGCAACGAGGCCATGAGCGGGTGGGGTCCGGCAAGGCTTCTTAGAATCAGTCAGTTTGTGTTTGTTGGAATCCTGACAAGAGACGTCAGAGCTTGTAGGCAAGCCCGGGTCTTAGACCTTGAGCGGGTGGGGCCTTTGCAAGAGTTCCGTTTAGCGGCCTGTGTGCCATTGGGGGGGAATTGTGTTACCCCCTTTGTTTATGGCTTTATGCCAATGGGGAATCGATGAGTACCCATATGATGTGATGATGTGCTAGATGCATACGAGTTAGGGTGCCTTGGGTGAAACCCGGGTTGTTGCATACATGTTGCATAAGTAGGCCCTTTTTATTATATGCTCAACCCGTAGAGAACATGTATGATGTGTGTGACATCCAAGCCTGTTTTTGTAGATGCTTTTCTTGCTTATAATTATTGTGTACGAAGTGCTAACTTGCAGGTTGGAGGGGTACCCCGGGGTCCGTTAAGGGCGGCCGAGAGGAGATGTGTTGTTACACAGTTTGAGGTCAGCCTTTGCTGACCCACGTTACTAATAAATTTTATAGGGCAAGGATCGCATGCAGGAGCTAGCTCGCCGGCCAGAAAGGCCTAAGCCTCATGAAGTGCTTTTCTTCTTTGTAGCTCTACTTATATGATGTTGTCCGGTTGGCATGCCGATGTAGACTAGGTGTGCTATGCACTTTCTTGACTGTTATATTATTTGAGTTTGGACACTTGTTGTAAGGCCACAAGGCCATTGTTATTACTCTTCTTGTAGTGGATAACTTCTAGTCTTGCTTTTGTTTCCGCTGTGTTCTGCAAAGTGTTTTGAGTGTGGGTAGCTATATCAACTTATAATACTAAAGCTGTGGCGTCCGTATGTTGTGAGGCCCCGGCTAGACCCATATTATACGTTCATTACAGGGGAGGTGTTATAATTTAGTATCAGAGCCAGGATAGATTCAAGGTCAATGCGTAAAGAAGTTATCCACATAAGAGTAACGCGGGACCATGAGTGTCCTTATGTTTAAGTCTTGAGATTAGAGACTGATTCCTTGTTTCTTGTTTTCTTGAAGAGTGCAAGCAACGAGGCGGGTACGTCGAGAGCAAGGGAGGAACTCTCGGCAAGCAGTGCCACTGCTCCAGGTCTTTTGGGCATGGGTGTAAACCCGGCCGACTTCTGCCGTATGCTTGCAGAAGTGATGGTGGCAGCCCAAGCTGCAGCAGCAGCTCAGGTAGCAACCCCGGCTACACCGGATACGACGACGGCCGTGCCAGGAGGAGAAGCCAGGAGAGTGGAGCCTTTGGCGGAAAGGGTGGTTGTCGGACATGGAGACCGACACATGAAATATTTCCTGAGCTTCCATCCCCCGTCATTAATGGGAGTTGGTACGCCAACGGATGCGGAGGATTGGTGGGTTCGCATTTAAGAGCTTTTGAGGGCGGCAGAGATGCCAGAAGAAAAGAAATCTGAATATGCGGCGTTTATGTTGGAAGGAGACGCCAAGTTGTGGTGGGTGAGCCATAGCGGCCACCAGTTCCCTGGACGTACCCTGTCGGTGGAAGAGTTTGGGGATGCTTTTTTAAAGAGGTACATTCCCGTTTCTACACGGTTGGCACTTCAGAGGCAGTTCCTGCACTTAATGCAGCGGGATAAGACGATGGACGAGTATGTGCAGGAGTTCACCCGTTTGGGTCGTTACGCGGGAACGACAATGGCGGATGATGTAGAGAGGGATAACCTCTTCTACCAGGGGCTGAGGGAGAATCTGAGGCAACCCCTCATTTCTATGAAGAGGGCTGGATTTAATGAACTAGTTGAGGCTGCCAGGATATTGGAAAGTGATTTGGGGCGAACCCAATGTCGTAAGGGTTTCACTCCCAAGCAAGGGGAAGGGAAGCCTTCCCAATCCCCTTGAAAGTCTGAAGGGAGTAGGTGGAGGAATAAGCCTCACACATCCAGGTCCGGTGAGAAGAGCAAGTGGATGCCTGGAGGTTCTCACTCTAGGGGACCGCCGACGTGCTACAACTGCGGTAAGGTGGGGCACATAGCTCGTGTTTGTCCCCAAGGAGGAGCGGGGCAAGAGGCAAGGCAGGAGCAGACTGTGCGCTCCGGCCCCAGTGCTGCGGAGAAAGGGAAGATGGCGGAGTCGAGCGCTTCTGGGTTCCAACCAGTGCAACCAAGGGCTTAAAACCTTGGACAGCAAGAAGCGATCCACCAAACCGACGTGGTTACAGGTATGAAGAAAATTTAAGTTGAAATTTTGTGCTTCATACTTTTAGACCCTTTTTGTGTGATGTCTATGTTGTAGGATTCGTTTGAGTTTCCGGATACCCCGCTAGGGTATTGTTCTATACGGGAGCATCACACTCCTTTCTTGCGGAGAGCTTCATCCGGAGAATAGGAGTTGAGTCTTTCTCGGCGGACGCGGACTTGAAAGTGCGCATGCCCAACGGGTCATCCATGACCACCGGGGCCAAAGGGCGCATCTGTTGGGAGCTAGACGGAGTTGACTTTGTTTTGGTAGCAGCGATTTTGCCTTTGGTTGAGTTTGATGTCATTTTGGGCATGGACTGGCTTGCAGAGCAGCGCACCAGTATTGAATGCCTATCCAAGATAGTGACCCTAAAGAGCAAAGGGCAGGCGGAGGTCAAATTTGAGGGCCTTTGTGGAGTGGCCTATTCCCTAATTTCGGTCATGCAATTAATGCGGGTGGTTAACCAGGGTGGTGTAGCGCTCGTAGCGTTATTGGAGGTTCGCCTCTCCCAATTGTCTATTGAGGAAGTGCCCGTAGTGGCAGAGTTCAAGGATTTGTTTCCGGATGAACTTCCTGGAGCGCCTCCTCGGCGAGAGATCGACTTCTCGATCGAGTTAGTGCCGGAGGCTAGGCCGGTGTCACGTCCTCCATTTAGGATGACACCAAAGGAGTTGGCAGAACTCAAAGTACAGTTGTAGGAACTGTTGGAGCAAGGGTATATCAGACCCAATTCTTCGCCGTGGAGTGCGCCGGTGCTGTTTGTAAAGAAGAAAGACGGTAGTATGCGGCTATGCATAGACTACCAAGAGCTAAATAAATTGACCGTCAAGAATAAGTACCCAATTCCTCGGATAGATGACTTGTTCGACCAATTGGTGGGGTCAGTGGTGTATTCAAAATTGGACTTGAAGTCAGGCTATTATCAGCTGCGAATTCGTGATGAGGACATACCCAAGACTGCCTTTGGTACATGGTATGGACACTTTGAGTTTACGGTGATGCCGTTCGGACTAACGAACGCACCATCTGTGTTCATGGATCTTATGAATCGAGTATTTTGGGAGTACTTAGATTCTTTTGTGGTTGTCTTCATCGATGACATCTTGGTGTATTCCAAATCTGAAGTGGAGCATGAGACCAACTTGAGAGTGGTCTTGCAAGTGTTGAGGGAGAATCAGTTGTATGCAAAGTTCTCCAAGTGCGAGTTCTGGTTAGAGAAGGTGGCATTTTTGGGCCACGAGATTAGTGGGGATGGGGTGGCAGTGGATCCAACAAAAGTGGAAGCCATCAGAGATTGGCCGGTTTTGAGGACCGTGGCGGAAGTCCGAAGTTTTCTTGGGCTAGCCGGGTATTATAAGAGATTCGTGGAGAATTTTTCGTGGATAGCTCTACGCCTCACCTCACTCACTCGTAAAGATCATAAGTTTGTGTGTACTCTAGAGTGCAGTCAAGCATTTGAGGTACTGAAGGAGAGACTGATGATGTCTCCAATCCTAAGTCTACCGCAAGGGACCGAGGGATTTCAGATCTTCAATGACGCATCGGGATGCGGTATAGGTTGCGTTTTGGTGCAACATGGCAAGGTGATAGCTTTTGGGTCTAGACAGCTGAAGCCTCATGAGAGGAATTACCCTGTCCATGACTTGGAGTTGGCGGCGGTAATTTTTGCATTGAAAATATGGCGGCATTATGTATATGGTGCAAAGGTGGAGATCTTCACGGATCATAAAAGCCTGAAGTATCTCTTGGATCAAAAGGACTTGAACATGCGGTAATGCAGGTGGGTTGAGTTTCTTGGAGATTACGAGGTGCCGATTCAGTATACGCTAGGTAAAGCCAATGTGGTGGCGGATGCTTTGAGTAGAAAGTACTCAGGGCAAGGGAATTGGATCGAAGCTCATGATGAGCGGTTGGTACGGGAATGGGAGTCCCTTGGTTTGGAATGTGTTGCGAGAGGCGAGTCCAGCGTGGCTCGGTTGAACTGGATTGAAGTGCAGAACGACTTGACCGATCGCATTCGGGAAGCGACTCGGTTGGAAGTGGAGTTTCAACCATTTGTGTTGGAGGCTCAAACGGGCGAGAGCAGCGCCTGAGAGATGATTGATGGGATTCTGAAGAAGGACGGAAGAGTTTGTATACCGTAGTTCGGTAAACTCCGTGAGGAGTTGATGTTTGAGGCTCACTTCACAAAGTACTCCATTCACCCGGGCAGTACAAAGATGTACTTGGATATGAAGAAATCCTTTTGGTGGCCGGGGCTGAAGCGGGACGTAGCTTTGTATGTGAATCGTTGCCAAACTTGCGCCTTGGTGAAGGCCGAGTGTCAGAAGCCGGGCGGGTTCCTGAAGCCCCTTCCAATCCCTGAATGGAAATTTGATGACATCTCCATGGATTTTGTGCATGGTCTGCCTAGATCGCAGCAGGGTAATGATGCTATTTGGGTGATCGTGGACCGCTTAACCAAGGTGGCCCACTTCATCCCAAATCAGAAAGAGGACAGCGTGGAGAAGCTAGTGGAGTTGTATGTTCGCAACATTATGCGACTGCACGGGATTCCAAAGAGTATAGCCAGCGATCGAGATGGACGGTTTACGTCCAAGGACTGGAGATTGGTTCAAAAGAGTTTGGGCACGAAGCTAAAGTGCAGTACGACGTTCCATCCTCAAACCGATGGGCAAACTGAAAGAGCGAACCGTACCATGGAGGATATGTTGAGAATGTGCGTTCATGACTTCAGCAAGAAGTGGGAGGATCACCTCTTCATGGTAGAATTCGCATACAATAACAGTTATCAAGCAAGTATAAAAATGGCGCCATACGAAGCTTTGTATGGGAGATGGTGTCGAACACCGATGTCTTGGGCAGAGGCGGGAGACACCAAAATTTTGGGAAGGGAGGCGGTGGTTGACGCCTTTGAGTTGGTATGGACCATTCAAGAGCGTGTGAAGGCGGCGCAAGACCGGCAAGCAAATTACTTTAATGCTTGTCACAGGAAGTTGGAGTTTGCGGTAGGTGATTGGGTCTATTTGAAGATCAAGCCGTTCAAGGGAGTCTCACAGATTCGCCGACTCAAGAAGTTGAGTCCAAGGTTTTTGGGGCCTTTTGAAGTTGTTGAATGGGTGGGAGAAGCAGCCTATCAGTTGGCATTGTCCGCGGAGCTGTGTGGATTGCATGGCGTCTTCCATGTCTCCGCCTTGAGGAAAGCCTTGGTGGAGGCTAGTGTGGTGATCGAGCCGGCATCAGTACCGATTGAGGAAGACTTGAGGACACTGGTCCTTCCAATTGCTATAGAGGATTTGGAGACTCGGCAGTTGCAGAATAAAGAGGTTAAACTCGTGAGAGTCCGATGGGACAACTGCGGTCGTGAGGAGCTCTCGTGGGAGCGGGAACAAGCTATGCTAGAAGAGTATCCAGAGCTCTTCGAATCAAGTACCATTTAAGTGTGTTCCCTATTGCTTTGTAATTTCGGGACAAAATTCTGTTAAGGGGGGGGGGGGGAGAGTTGTAACACCCCAGATTTTGATAGAGGGTCGATTTGCATTTCTGGCAAATTTTTGGTTACCTGGCATGGGGCACACGGCCCAGGACACGGGCATGTCCCGGGCCATGTCGGGCTGGAGTCGATGACTTGGCCGCATAGTCGACACTTTGCGCTCGACGAACTGTCGAGACAGGGCACACGGCCTGCGACACGGGCGTGTCACAGGACGTGTCGAGCCCCTGTCGACACTCGGCCCGGGGTGTCGACATTTTTTCGCTCGACAATGTGTCGAGACATGGCACACGGCCTAGGACACGGGCGTGTCCAAGGCCGTGTGGGTCTGTCGACGAACTTCAGTCGACGATGTTCACTCGACGAGTGTCGAGTGTCGAGTGTCGAGTGTCGAGACTAGGGCACACGGCCTGTGACACGGGCGTGTCACAGGGCGTGTCCCGCTTGGTCTACGATCTTCGCTCGACATTTTTCCGCGGTGTCGACACAAAGGCAGTCGACGAGTGTCGAGACTTGGCACACGGCGTGGGACACGGGCGTGTCCCAGGCCGTGTCCCTTCTCGGGTTGTTTTCGGGGCTGTGTCGATGGAGGCACACTGCCGACCACACGGCCGTGTCAGTTGGGACATGGGCGTGTCGGGTCGAACAAGGGCGTGTCGAATGCCCGTGTGCTGTTCCAGGAACGTCGATTTGAGACGGCGAATGGGGGGCACGGCCCTGGACACGGGCGTGTGCCAGGCCGTATTCGGCCCAGGTATTTTATTTTTTCAGACGGATCGTGGCCATTCCTTCCCCTATTTTGGGATCTGATGGTTCAGGTATGCTCTTGGGAAGTTAAGTCCGAGAATAGGGTTGGAAACCCTCATTCCTCTTCAAGCTTTTCTCTTACTAAAATCTAGAGAAAAGGGAGAGCAAGGAAGAAGGTGAAGGAAGGTTTGGGCTGTAGGAGAAGCTTCGGTGCTCTAAATCGCGAGCCGAGTCCAGATCCTTGGAGGCTAGATCTTTGCGAAGGTTTTCATCTGACTATTTTGCCATGGCAAGGAAGAGGAGTCGGAAGGTAACGACACTTCTCCTCTCGGTCTTAGGATGCATGTTTTAGCATCATTTCTTTTCTAGTTTTGGGCACCAAACACTCAAATGAGAGTGGTTTTGGGTCGCCAAGGTTCAAGAGGAACCTCCGGGTCGATTGAGTCCGTCCCCGACATGATTTGCATTAGAGAACCGCTCCGTTAGTGGATTAGGCATGGTGGGTGAAGCCGTAGTCGCGACCATTAGTCCGACTCGGTGATTTTGCATACGAACTTTAGGGATTCGTATAGATTCTGTTGCGGCAAGATGCCGTTTGTGATGTGGTGGTGTTTTCCCCTTTTTCTCGAATGAGTACGTGTAGTCGGAACCGAACAAGGTTAGCTCCTCCTGGCGGTAGATGGTTTCCTTGGTGGATAAGATTAGCTCCGCATGTGTTGGAGATGGTTTCCTTGGTGCGCGGGAACGCTGCAGTACAAATGAGGGACTAGGGTGGAATTGTCTTGGTTTGTGATGTGCCAAGGCGTGGCTATATCTCCGTGGTCGGCTGGCTATCCCGTGACATTCATGTCATGTGTGGAGAGTGTCCCGACGAGACTAGTCCCCTTCTGTGAGACTGACGAGAATGCCAAGCATGGGGGCAAGCCCGGGCAACGAGGCCATGAACAGGTGGGGTCCGACAAGGCTTCTTAGAATCAGTCAGTTTGTGTTTGTTGGAGTCCTGACAAGAGATGTCAGAGCTTGTAGGCAAGCTCGGGTATAAGACCTTGAGCGGGTGGGGCCTTTGCAAGAGTTCCGTTTGGCGGCCTGTGTGCCGTTGGGGGGGAATTGTGTTATCCCCTTTGTTTGTGGCTTTATGCCAATGGTGAATCGATGAGTACCCATATGATGTGATGATGTGCTAGATGCATACGAGTTAGGGTGCCTTGGGTGAAACCCGGGTTGTTGCATACATGTTGCATAAGTAGGCCCTTTTTATTATATGCTCAACCCGTAGAGAACATGTATGATGTGTGTGACATCCAAACCTATTTCTGTAGATGCTTTTCTTGCTTATGATTATTGCGTACGAAGTGCTAACTTGCAGGTTGGAGGGGTACCCCGGGGTCCGTTAGGGGCGGCCGAGAGGAGATGTGTTGTTACACAGTTTGAGGTCAGCCTTTGCTGACCCACGTTACTAATAAATTTTACAGGGCAAGGATCGCATGCAGGAGCTAGCTCGCCGGCCAGAAAGGCCTAAGCCTCATGAAGTGCTTTTCTCTTTTGTAGCTCTACTTATATGATGTTGTATATTTGAGATTCATGTTGTCCGGCTTGCATGCCGAGGTAGACTAGGTGTGCTATGCACTTTCTTGACTATTATATTATTTGAGTTTGGACACTTGTTGTAAGGCCACAAGGCCATTGTTATTACTCTTCTTGTAGTGGATAAATTCTAGTCTTGCTTTTGTTTCAGCTGTGTTGTGCAAAGTGTTTTTAGTGTGGGTAGCTATATCAACTTATAATACTAAAGCTGTGGCGTCCGTATGTTTTGGGGCCCCGGTCGGACCCATATTATACGTTCATTACAGGGGAGGTGTTACATACAGATTCGTATGAGAGGGGTCTAAGGTTTGGTAGTGTGCATACCTACCTAGAAGTGGAGATGCCCGCTCCGCTACTGCCGTAGCCACAACGGTGGTACCCTAGAGTGAAGCTAGCTCTCAAAAACTGGGAACAAAAGTTCTGTGATCACAGAGTCGTTGTGTGTGAGTTATACTTGCCTGCTGTATAAATTGCATCATAAACATTCATTCATATTAGGTCATACACTTCATAGATCCTTATCATATAAATTAGTATGGGCTCTTTTATATGATAAGTTAAAATTCATGGAAACCTTAACTTATAAATTTGTATGTGCATTTTTATAAGTTAAGGTACGTTTGTGATGGTAGAGTAGTGGTAGCATAGTTTTACTTTTCTGCTCTTACTTTCAGTTCTTTACTTACTTGTACTGTACATGCTTTTACTTTTATGCTATATACATAGAACTGCTAGTATAGATTTACTGCTCACACTCTTACTTGGTAGCTTAGTTTCCCTTGTCACCTGCTTCCCTTTTATTACCGCTTGTTGTCCTCCGCTTCGTCCTCCCGAACGGTGCCTAGGAGTTGCAGGGCGAGGTGCGGAGGAAACGACTTAGTCTTTTTGACTAATGGTCGGTGACCAAACTATTTTTAGGAGCTCGAGGAGATGGAGCACCAGCACGACCGACAGGATGAGGTGATAGGGCGTGAAGAGTTGATTCCACCTACTACTACTACAGTGCTACCTCAGGTGGGATGAGTACTAGATTAGTTGATTAGCTTCTGCTGTTTTGATATTTGAGAGGAGACTTTATTCATATGATTTACTGGGCATAAGCCCTTATTACTCTTCATATTTTTATTCTCATTGTGGACTATATACACATTCATTCATATATATATGAGTTGTACTGTGACTGTGGACTAGCTGTGTTGTACTCTGATATGTATTACTTCTATTCTCATATTGGTCTACAGGTTATATGATCGTACTAGCCGGTAGAATCAGCGTGTTGCGGTGTCGACTAACCCGTGCATTAGTGCCACCGTAAGACGGCGGTTCTGGGCATAAGACCGGGCACATCCTTGGTAAGAGGGAGGGGTCTTACATATCCAGATCTGGTGATATCCTGAAAAAGCATCAAGGAAACTCATCACAAAAAAATTAACGATTGAATCAACAACCGCGGCGATTCGAGGAAAGTGGTACTTATCCTTCGAGCAAGCCTTATTTAACCTAGAAAAGTAGTTGCATAGCCGTCAGCCCCCTCCAACTCCCTTCACCATTACAACATTGGTGATCTTGTTTGGATACTGGATCTCTGAAACAAAACTTGGATCTAGCAGTTTCCCCACTTCCTCCCTGATCGGCTCGGGCAACACAGTTGCACTCTTCCTTTCCTTCCTACGGACGGGCGCGACCTTGGCGTCCATATTGAGGCGATGGCAGACAACCTCTACATCGATCCCTGTCATCTTTGCGGCGCTCCAGGTGAAGATGTTTAGATTTACTTATAGATATGCTGCTATCTCCACCTTCTCTTCCAGCGTCAGCTATCCTCCAATCTTTAGCAGTCCAGGCTCTCCCTCCTTAGAGATCAGTTACACTTCCTCCAAGTCCTCTGCAACTCTCAACCGGTCCTCACATTCCAAAATATTCTCCAGTGACTCCGCATTCTTCATCCAACTGATGGTACTGATGGCACTAATATAGCACTCCTGTGTAGCTTTAGGATCTCCCTGAATCCATACTTTGACGTCGCCCCGGCAGTACTTCAAGCACCGATGGTAGGATGATGGGACGACCTTGAAGTATTTGATGGGCGGCCTATCAAAGATTGCACTGTAGCAGCTTGGTGCATCCACGATGATGAATATGCACCTGATCGAGTTGCCGCCAGGGGTCACTAGAAGATCTGCTCATCCCTCCACCACCTTCTTCTCTCCGGGGAAGCCAAAGAGGGGGTCTGTCTGCAGCTAGAATCTTGGACGCCTCCACCTACAACCCGATGAATGTTATTTTGAAGTTGACATTCACCGAGCTCTTATTGTCTGCCAGGATCTGTTCTACGGTGAAATCTTCGATGATGGCTTGGATGACGCGGGCATCATGAAAGAGATTCTCATTTTACAACATGTTCTCCTCAAAAAAGTAAACTCCTCCAATGGCGGCGGCGCTTGAGAGGTCGAAGTGATGTTTTTGCGATGATTTGATGGAGACTTCCCTTTTCGGGAAGTTCCTTCCCCGGCTCCTCCATTGATCAACCCTACTTGCCCTCTGTTAAATTTTCTCAACGTGGTCAGCAAGATAGCCCAAACACCAAATTAATATCTTCGGAACTACCCAGTTTGCACGCTGAACCTGCGGAAACCCAAGAACTAGAGGTTGCACCCAACAAAACAATGGAAGCACAAGAAGATCTTATTATGCATTCACTTCATTACAATCCGAGGCATACATAGCGAGACATGATTTCGCTAGTATTACAGCTGTAAACAGAAAGGAACAAAACACAAGCCGGGCGGACAGCACTCCAGTCCGCCGAGACCGCGAGGTCGCCGAGACCGCCGAGACCGCTGAGCTCGCCCAAGCTATGCTGCAAACCGCCGAATACCACGGAGTCCGCCGAGACCGCGAGGCCGCGCGGACAGACCGTTATTCGCCTCCTGCTGAACCCGAACTGAGGAACTCCCCTACCCGCCTGAAGCCGGCGGACAGGTTATTGAAGCTGGGAAAGTTGAAACAGAACTGACAAGCCGCAGAGCGACCTCCTGCTGAGTCCGCAGAGACCGCACACTTCCAAGCACTGACCGAAGTCACAGCCAAACTCCTGGCTCCTTGAAGTTATCCGCGCGACCTGCACACAACAAACCGTCAGCCTGAAACAATCCGCGCGGACTGAAAAACACAGACCGCAGCACTCGCCCAACCCAAATTACTGTTCACTCACGTTACTTAGGTTACTGTAGATGTGCCAGGGGGGTCCTATTTATAGGCCAGGTGAGGAGTGTGGTCACCGCCCATGAGATAGCGACACCGCCCCAACCCGCGCGAACACAAAACGACTGTCCGCTCAGTCCGCGAGGACTTAGCCAGTCACCAAGGGAAACCGCCAGGAGCAAGGCAACCAATGACGAACCCTCTCCAGTCCGCCCAAGCTAAGCGGACAAGGCACCAGCCCGCAAAGCTCCAACTGCTTCAGGACAGCACCCTCTTCAATGGCAGTCCGCACCAACCCGAGGCAGTCCGCAAGACTCACACCTCAATCCGCCACAAGTCCACGACCAAAGGCAAACAGCAACAGTCCGCCCGGTCACAGCGGACTTGGCGGATACGGCGGACACCATGAACTTGACACCAAGTGTGACCAAGTCCAAAACCATCAAGGGCCAGTGCGAGCATGGCGGACACAAAGTCCCGTCCGCCAAACACCCTAGCACAGACCGCAACCAGTCCGCGAGCTCCTCGCACTTGTCCAATGCAGTAGCACCAAGCCGGACTCCAAACAACAGTCCGCCAACCGGTCTCCACAGCAAGACCTGCTGTAACACCTGAGCTCGACAAGGCCTCAGCCAAGCTCAAGGCCCAGTCCGCAACAGCCCCAACCGCGGACACACCAGTCCGCAAGGCTTCCCGCGAACTCGAACCAACCCGCCAACAGCACAAACTTGCACCCGCGACCACTGAGCAATGCACCAGTCCGCAAGCCTCTCTATCCGCAGATACCAGGCCGCACCAAACCGCGGACTCCATGCAACAACCCGCTCAGAACACAGCCGGCTTCCACCAGATTTCTCACTAGGCCGCAACCTCAGTCCGCCCAGTCCGCCCAGTCCGCCAAAGCTGTCCGCACAGGCCGCGCGGCCTGTCCCGTCACCCACTTCCACTTCACAAATTTCAACACTCCCCCTTGAAGTGAGAAGTGGTGACCAAACCCAGCAAGCTGCGCAAGCGTTCAAAGGGCCCCTTCGACAGCGGCTTCGTGAAGATGTCAGCAAGATTATCTTCACTCCGAACATGCCCGACCAGCAGAGACCCCTCCAACACCTTCTCCCTGATGAAGTGGTGATCAATCTCTATATGCTTGGTCCTGGCGTGACACACTGGATTGTTTACCAGTTTGAGAGCACTCTCATTGTCACCCCGGAGTAAAGTAGGCCCTTGCACTTCTTCATGAACATCCTCTATGAGTCTCCTCAACCAAACGGCTTCCCGAGCAGCCAAGGCCGAAGCCTTATACTCCGCCTCCGTGGTTGAAACCGACACCGAGTCCTGCTTCTTGCTACACCACGAGATGCTAGCTGAACCGCAAGTGAACACATAACCTGAAGTAGACCTTCGATCATCCGAATCACCGCCATAGTCAGCATCCGTGTACCCGAGCAATGCAAACTCCGCATCCCTTCCATAGAGGAGTCCCATCTCAGAAGTCACCTTGACATACTTCAGAATTCCCTTCGCCGCCACTAGATGAGATTGCCTTGGTTCAGCCATATACCGACTTACTCGGCCAACAGCATAAGCTATATCCGGCCTTGTAATCGTCAGATAGATCAAGCTCCCAACAAGAGCCCTGAACACCAAGGGATCATTAAGCACCCTTCCCTCATCTCGTCGAAGCTTCAACCCAGATTCCAGTGGAGTAGAGCACTTCTTCCCTTCGCCCATGCCAAACCGCTTTACAATACGATCAGCATACCCTTTCTGGCTAATGAGAATCCCGCACTCCTTCCTCTCCACTTCCAGACCAAGAAAGTGATGCAACTCTCCCAAGTCTTTCATCTCGAAGCGTATAGCAAGCTCTCCCCTGAGCCTTGCTACTTCCTCCTCCGAGTTCCCTGTGATGATCATATCATCCACATACAGCAGGACCAAGACTCTTATCTCTCCCTTCTTCTTGACGAACAAGCTAGAATCCGAGTTAGAAGCCAGGTATCCACAGAACTGCAGGTACTCTGCAATCTTCCCATACCACGCTCGAGGAGCTTGCTTCAACCCATAGAGAGCCTTCCTGAGTTTGCAGACATAGTCCGGATGCTTCTCAGAGACGAAACCAAGCGGCTGATCCATGAAGATGTCCTTGTCAATCTCTCCGTAAAGAAAGGCATTCTTCACATCGAGTTGCCACAACCTCCATCCCTTGCAAGCAGCCAAGGCGATCACCACTCTTACAGACGTCATCTTCGCAACTGGACTGAATGTCTCCTCATAGTCTTCTCCATACTGCTGTGAGAATCCTCTAGCGACCAGGCGAGCCTTGAACCGATCAATGCTCCCATCAGCCTTCTTCTTCAACTAATACACCCACTTGCAAGTAACCGGAGTAATGCCATCAACCTTGGGCACAAGGTCCCAGGTTTCATTCTTCTTCAGAGCATCAATCTCTTCCTTCATGGCACCTTCCCACTCCTTCACTCCAGTGGCCTCGTTGAAGTTTGCAGGCTCTCGCTCATCCAGAGGACCAGCAAAGAAACAGGAGACAAAGCTCACTGCATTCCCATCACAGTACCGAGCCGGTGGCTTAACCACCCTCTTCGATCTCCGAAGACACGGCTCCTTGCTCACGGCTTCCGTTGCTTCTTCAGGCTCCACTCCTACCTGGGGCAAGCATTGAGCAGTGCTCCCCCTGCTTCCTGAGCCAGAAGGCTCAGCCTCGGAGTTCGAAGCAACAGGAGCTGCTGGTGAAACAACAAGCTCCTCTTCCAAGCCTTCAGCAGCCTCCACCGGTGCTTCCTCAACCTTGCTACTTCCGGTAGGCTCCACCGAGCCACCTCCATATGACGTCAGCTCGTCAAAGACAACGTCTCTTGACACCACGAACTTCTTCGTCACAGGGTCCATGCACTTCCATCCCTTCTTCCGCTCATCATAGCCAACAAAGACAAGTTTCCTTGCCTTCGCATCCAGCTTTGTCCGTGAAGCATCCGGGACATGCACGTTGCAAGTTGAACCGAACACCCGAAGGTGTCCAACACTCGGCTTCTCCTTCAGCAACAGCTCAATGGGCGTCTTCATGTTGATAGGGCTGAGTGGCATCCGGTTGATAACATATGCAGCACAAGACATTCCCTCCGCCCAAAAGGACCTCGGGATATCTTTCGCATGCAGCCAGCATTTGCAGGTTTCCGTCAAATGACGGATCTTCCGCTCCGCTACCCCATTTTGTTGTGGAGTGTGAGCACATGTAAGCTCCCGTTGGATCCCGTGCTTCCTGCAGAAGTTAGAAAACTCGGAAGAGACAAACTCTCCCCCGTTATCAGTTCGAAACTTCTTAATCCGCAAGCCAAGCCGGCCTTCTACCAACTCCTTGAACTCCACGAACAAACGGAAGGCATCCGACTTCTCCTTTAAGAAGTACACCCAAGTATACCTTGAGTAGTCATCAACCAAGACAAGCATGTATTTGCTTCCACCAAGGCTGGCAGTAACAGTCGGTCCCATCAGGTCGCCATGAATACACTCCAATGGTTTCTTGCTCCTTGTTTGAGATTTATCAAACGGAAGGCGATGTGCCTTACCGTATTGACAGCCCGCACAAACATGCCCATCACCAAAGGAGGACAACATCGGCAACCACCTCACCAGACTTCTACTCGCCATTGCCTTCAGCTTGTCCATGCCAACATGCCCCAGCCTCTCATGCCAGATAGCCGCACTATCATTGGCCCTCATCCTATCAACATAGGCACTGGTGGAAAGAACAAACAAGTTCTTCACCCTCCTCCCAACATGAGCAACATCAGCCTTTACCGCTGATACGTTGCGAAGGAACCTCACGTCTGTTGGCCCAAACAGAACGTGATACCCAGCGTCCACCGCGTTGGTCACCGAGAAGAGATTCTTCTTCATGCCTGGTACGTGATACACACTCCTTAACGTGAGTGGCCCCTGATCACTACCCAAAGACACGACCCCCTCCTTCTCTACTGCATAAACAGTATTATCAGCAGTGATAATAGCTTCATTACCTGAGTAAGCCTGCATGGAGGTGAACTTCGACTTGTCTCCGGTGAGGTGATGACCACACCCGGAGTCGACGATCCACTCGCTGTTGAAGTCCTCAGCAGATAAGGCCCGGACACAAGTGCCCGTCATGAAAGCTCCTCCCCATTCTGCTTCTTCACTTCGTGAGCAAGCTTCCTCCTTTCCCGCAGCATGCCCAGGCTGCAGTTTGACCTTGCAGTCCCGCTTGAAGTGCCCTCGCTGATGACACCGGTAGCACTTCAGATTCTTCTTCCAGTCCTTAGGAGCATTGCTCCTCTCCGGCGGATATGAAGTTGAAGTCTCCTTCTCAACAGCGGCCTGCACCTTCTTCTTCTTCTTCCCTTCCCATCCCTTCTTCTTGCCTGAGAAGAGAGCCTCGCTGCCTTCCTGATTCAGATTCACTCCAGCCATCTGCCTTGCTAAGCTCTCCTGCGAGGCAAGCAGATTCTCCAGCTCCAGCAACGACGGTTGAGTAGCCCACCCTTGAACAGATGTAACAAAGGCCACATACTCCTTCCGCAAGCCGCGGAAAATGTGCCTTTTCATCTTTGCCTCAGAGATAGGCTCATCAGGATCCAGCGCCGACAGCTCAGCACACAAGCTCTTCATCTTTAAGAAGTACCTGGAGATGGAAAGGTCTCCCTGAGTTGCCCTGGCCAACTCATTCTCCAGGAACTGAAGCCGCGCCACATTCTTCCTATTGAACAACTCATCAATGGTTGTCCAAATATCAGCAGCCGACTCACACCCAATGATGTGATCAAACAGTTCCGGAGAGACAGCTCTCTTCAGAACGAACTCTGCCTTAGCATTAGTTCTTCTCCAGAGCCTCACCTGTTCAGCAGTACCGAAAGCAGCAGTTACTTCCTGTCTATCGTCTCCACCGACGACTTCCCACAGCTCCTCGCCCAGAAGATAACTCTTCATGCACGACTTCCACTTTTTATAGTTAGTCGGCGTTAAGAGTTCAATGCCCAGACCTCTTGCTAAGCTTCCTTCCATTGCAACCACCTGTTGGTACCCTTCAGCAGCTCCGAGCAACAACATAGGTTGAACACCACTCAATCACTGAGTAACAACACTGGCTGACCTCCGCTCACGCAACTGAACCTCCGCAACCTCAGAAACCTGGCTCTGATACCATGTTAAATTTTCTCAACGTGGTCAGCAAGATAGCCCAAACACCAAATTAATATCTTCGGAACTACCCAGTTTGCACGCTGAACCTGCGGAAACCCAAGGACTAGAGGTTGCACCCAACAAAACAATGGAAGCACAAGAAGATCTTATTATGCATTCACTTCATTACAATCCGAGGCATACATAGCGAGACATGATTTCGCTAGTATTACAGCTGTAAACAGAAAGGAACAAAACACAAGCCGGGCGGACAGCACTCCAGTCCGCCGAGACCGCGAGGTCGCCGAGACCGCCGAGACCGCTGAGCTCGCCCAAGCTATGCTGCAAACCGCCGAATACCACGGAGTCCGCCGAGACCGTGAGGCCGCGCGGACAGACCGTTATTCGCCTCCTGCTGAACCCGAACTGAGGAACTCCCCTACCCGCCTGAAGCCGGCGGACAGGTTATTGAAGCTGGGAAAGTTGAAACAGAACTGACAAGCCGCAGAGCGACCTCCTGCTGAGTCCGCAGAGACCGCACACTTCCAAGCACTGACCGAAGTCACAGCCAAACTCCTGGCTCCTTGAAGTTATCCGCGCGACCTGCACACAGCAAACCGTCAGCCTGAAACAATCCGCGCGGACTGAAAAACACAGACCGCAGCACTCGCCCAACCCAAATTACTGTTCACTCACGTTACTTAGGTTACTGTAGATGTGCCAGGGGGGTCCTATTTATAGGCCAGGTGAGGAGTGTGGTCACCGCCCATGAGATAGCGACACCGCCCCAACCCGCGCGAACACAAAACGACTGTCCGCTCAGTCCGCGAGGACTTAGCCAGTCACCAAGGGAAACCGCCAGGAGCAAGGCAACCAATGACGAACCCTCTCCAGTCCGCCCAAGCTAAGCGGACAAGGCACCAGCCCGCAAAGCTCCAACTGCTTCAGGACAGCACCCTCTTCAATGGCAGTCCGCACCAACCCGAGGCAGTCCGCAAGACTCACACCTCAATCCGCCACAAGTCCACGACCAAAGGCAAACAGCAACAGTCCGCCCGGTCACAGCGGACTTGGCGGATACGGCGGACACCATGAACTTGACACCAAGTGTGACCAAGTCCAAAACCATCAAGGGCCAGTGCGAGCATGGCGGACACAAAGTCCCGTCCGCCAAACACCCTAGCACAGACCGCAACCAGTCCGCGAGCTCCTCGCACTTGTCCAATGCAGTAGCACCAAGCCGGACTCCAAACAACAGTCCGCCAACCGGTCTCCACAGCAAGACCTGCTGTAACACCTGAGCTCGACAAGGCCTCAGCCAAGCTCAAGGCCCAGTCCGCAACAGCCCCAACCGCGGACACACCAGTCCGCAAGGCTTCTCGCGAACTCGAACCAACCCGCCAACAGCACAAACTTGCACCCGCGACCACTGAGCAATGCACCAGTCCGCAAGCCTCTCTATCCGCAGATACCAGGCCGCACCAAACCGCGGACTCCATGCAACAACCCGCTCAGAACACAGCCGGCTTCCACCAGACTTCTCAGTAGGCCGCAACCTCAGTCCGCCCAGTCCGCCCAGTCCGCCAAAGCTGTCCGCACAGGCCGCGCGGCCTGTCCCGTCACCCACTTCCACTTCACAAATTTCAACACCCTCCTCCTGCTCCTTGGACTGCCTCCCTGCGACCGCCTTGATCGACACGGTCCTCATTAATCTGCCTCCTTGAAGCTTGCAATGTTACTGGTATTGCGGGGACCACTTGCATCTGTTGCTCCCTTTTGACTGCTCCTGCTTCTAGCCTTATCCATGCTTCCCAAAAAAATGGGCAATCAAAGGTCATGTGTCCCGCTACTCGATGTAGCTCGCAGTAAAGGGGAATCTCCTCTGTCTTATTCTTCATCGGTTGGTTCCTCCTGTGATTCCTATTCCCTTGATGAGCAATAAACATCGCCTTCTCCTACACTGTACCCAGTCTCCTCTCCCGATGGTTGTCGTTGCTCCTCTCCTGATTTTGGTACTGGGGTCTTCCTGATGGCCTTCACTGGGATCGGTTTACTGGATATTATAACCTCCGCGCCTCTTCCATTCTCTCCGGATCCGCTATGGGCCTCCTCTGTTCCAGCATGCGAGGCCTCTCCTGTCTCCTAGGCTCTTCCACCCTCCTGGGCTCTTCCCTCCTCTACTCTTATCTCCTCCTTGGCTCCTCTCTCCTTCTCTCTTTTTGCCTCCCTAGGACAATGCTAACACTTACTATTGGAAAATGAACCTGCCACCCACTTAAAGAAGCTTAGAATCCTATGAGTCACAATTACTGTTTAATTAACTTCTTAATTAATGCTTTTGTGGTTCCGTTGTATTGTTCCCATTATAAAAATAGTGTTATTGTAATAAAAAATTGAACAAGGAAGATATGATCATTTTTCCTCTTCTCATCTTCATGTTTATCTTTCCACTTTCTTCCTAATCTCTCCTTCTCAATGATGATGAGATATGCAGTTTTATTCTAACAGTGGTATCAGAGCACAGTTATTATGAGTTTGATTTTTTGTATCCTTTGTACTTGGCTCTCATGGTCTCATCATCTACCAATAACGCAGCATATCCACCTCACCACCTTCCTTTATTTAATGGAGATTTATTTGATCACTAGGCAGTCAAAATGGAGTCTCTCCTTGAGTCCCAAGATCTTTGGGCGGTTGTTCAACATTGGCCAAGACCCGATCCAAGAGAGAAGGTAAAAGAAGGAGAGGAAGCCAGAATACCCAAAGGAGAAAAACAAAAGAACTCCTTAGCACTGCTACTCATCCAACAAGCCATCTCTTCTAATGTTTTTCCAAGAAACATGGGAGCAAAAACAACCAAGCTTGTGTGGGACATGTAACATCTCGACTTTTATTGGGCCACCAGAGTCCTAGTGGGCCCAATAAAAGTGGCCCGAACCCTCCCCCTGACCCGGTGGGAAATAACACTAGGCGCGAAATAGAGCTAGAGAACTCCGAATTAAGTTTTGTCAGTTCCTGTGACCTCGTGTAGTCAATATGAGTGCATCAGAACTCATTCAGTTGGACCTCGAGGTCATATAGTGAATGTGACCATTCCTCGTAAAACGCAACGAGAGCAGATTTTGGGATATCGACTTAGAGAGCTCTGAATTGAGTTCTGTCGATTCCTGTGACCTCATATAACCTAAACAAGAGCATCGGAACCCGTCATGTCACAATCCGAGGTCTAACGACAATTTTACACACTTCGACCATTTTAGCGCGCTGCGACGCGCAAATTTTGGACTTTCGCCAAACGGACTCCGATTCAACCCCAGTTAGTGGCGTTGGACTCGTGTGGTCAATATGAAGTCAACGGAAGTCATCCCAGTCAATTGTGATGACAATTGGTCAACTTGTGGTCAAATCAAGCATAGTCGCGCACCAAAAAGCGTGTGCACACCAATTACGACACGACACCCGAACTTTGACCCGATCCCGATGACTTGGACCCATTTTGACTTTGACCAGCAAGGGGGACCCACCCTAGGGTTGACTTGGTCAAACCCCCCTAAAAATCCACTTTTTGGATTTTTCTCCAAGGGGCCTACCTCCTCCCTAAGGGAGGATGGCCCATGCCCCCCTCAATCTCCTTGGGCCCCCAACCAGCAAGCCCCTATCCTAAAACAATTGGAGGCCCACACACTTCTTCTCTCTCCCTCTATCTCTCTTTCCCACCCAAAAGCCCAAGCCCATGAGGGCATCTTTTCTTTTTCCCCACGTGGGGGAAAATATGACACCTCCAGCTGTCCATGCACACCTCCTCCAGCTGTCCTTAGACAGCTAGAGGGTGGGGATTAATCCCTCCCTAAGGAGGGATTAGTCCCACCTTGCCAAAGGGAGGGGAGCTCCCCCTCCCCAACCTTATAAAGCCACCCGACCCCCTCTCTTTCCCCTAAGCTTTCTGAGCCATCTCCCTCCCCCTGCCCAACCCCCTATCGAAGCTCCAGTTGTCGGAAAAAGCCACGCCGAGACCTCCCTCCCCCTCCACCACCACCACCAAGACATGTCCGACCAGGTCGGCCCCTCCCGTGCCCACCAAACCCAGGTTGAACCTTCTCTCCCTCCCCCTCCCCATTTTTGACATGATGCATGGCGCTCTCGGCGGCCGGAGCGCCGCCGTCGCCACTCGAGCCTAGTTACAGGCCGGGTGTTACCCAAGGAGGATGGATCCTCCCCCAGCACCGGTGGTGGTGGTGGGGGAGTGTTATACCACTGGGGGTAGCGGTAGAGAGCGGCGGTGCCGCCGGAAAATGTGGTTCCGGCGGCACCCGCAAAAAATAGAGTTTTCTCTATTTTAAACCGGCGTCGGTGGCCGGCGGCGCATGGACACCGGACCACCGCTGGCGTGAAGCCCGACCCTCGATGCATCGGTTGGGGGTGGACTGATAGGTGTCAGGCTGCCCGATGAGCGGGGGTGGCTTTGTGGCGCCGGGAGCAGCGCCACCGCCACCCCAAAGCTCTCAAGATGGTTTATTCGGGCAGCAGCCGGTGGCGCCAGGCCGCCGAACCACCGCCAAGAGAATCGCCAGCCACCGGCAAGCCGATTGGTGTCGGCACCGGCGTCTGCGGTGACCTGCCGTCGGCGGTGGAGGTGGCTTAACCCCTGCACCACCGGCGAGAAGCAGCAGCCGCCCGATCTGATGATGAAGATTGGGTGGCATGTGTTTTCTCAATTCCCTCCCACCTCTGTTTTTGTGCCCCCCCCCCACAGTGGATCCGTGGCCGATCCGCTGTGGGGAAGCGCTTGCCAGTTTCCATCCTGCGGCTCAATCTCAGCCGCAGGATCTTGGTGATTCTGCAAAACGCAGACAATCCTTTTATACCAGAAATTTCTAGAAATATCTAGGCCAAATCTATGCTCCTAGGGAAAAAGTGATCAACATGCAAAATGTTCCCCATGATGAGGGCTACCTCCACAAAAATTTGAGAATTTTTGGAATTAATTTATTATTTTTAAAAGTCAAAATAAAATTTGTTTGGCTAAAATAAATACACAAAACACCTTGGAAAATTTAAAAAAAATTACTAGGCTCATTTTAGGCCCTTCCATGGGTTATATCAAAATTTGGGGTCATGAGGATAAGTTTTGATATTTCTCCTAAAATATTGAATCTTATAGTCGCGTATGGATCCTTTATCCGCTCGTTTTCCCTAAATGAAGGAAATTGGAGTGCGCGACCACTCCTTATAATTAAATAAGTACTTTAAACTATTTTATCGACGAGAGCGGCTGAGGCAAGCGACTAAGGTCCGTGTTTTTCCAGATCTCGTAAAACCGTCGAGCGCCTCGACTTTCGGGTGAATATGGCACGCTCGGAAGATGAGAGTATGAGTGATGGCTTGGAGTTGTCCCTAACGACTAATAGGAATGTAACTCCTAGCCAACCCTTAATCTAATTAAGCCGTAATAAATATGGCCCAACCAAATTAATTGGATCTTAATGGTTAATGTAACCCAACCAAATCTCCTCAAATCTCGAAGCCTCCTGATTATGAGTGATTGGACTACTAACCGTTTTCTTTGTGTTTTCTCCAGTCTCGTACTAGTAAAGCTTATTTTAGTACTTTCAATTCAGTACTACTCCAGTCTCGTACTGGTCAAGCTTATTTTTGTACTTTCAATTCAGTACTACTCCAGCCTCGTACTGGTCAATCTTATTTTAATACTTTCAATTCAGTACTACTCCAGTCTCGTACTGGTCAAGCTTCCTTTAGTACTTTCAATTCAGGACTACTCCAGTCTCGTACTGGTCAAGCTTATTTCAGTACTTTCTATTCAGTACTACTCCAGTCTCGTACTGGTCACATTTAATTCCATCATATTAAATAAGCAACATAATCACCACACTCATTCCCATTGCAATTTATTATTATAGTCTCAAGTCCTGCTCTGACGAGCAGTTGTCGAGCCTTTGTTGGGGATAACCGGAGTTGAAGTAGTCCTCCAGGTCTAGCCCCAAATAATGTGCTCCCATGCTCCTTGTCAAAAGTAGAGCTGAGTGTCGACGCCCAAAGTCTAAGCTTAGTAGGGCAGGCCGACGTAGACAAGATGTTTATATTGTTTGCCTTTTATTTGATTTATTGTAAATTGCTTGCGGTGAAATAGTGGCGGGTCAGTCCCTTCCGCAGACCATTCGTACCGGTGCGGGAAGGTAGACGACTCAAGGCGGCAGGGAGATGAGTACCACGTGTGATCGGCCGTTATATTCCCCATCCTGTTTTCCTCCGCTAGTCGGCCAAAATGTTTCGTCGGATGTCGCTCACATCCAAGAGTACACAAGGTTGTACGTTAGGGTCCGGGGTTGTGCGGTGCGACCACCCCCAGAAGTGGCAGGACTGGCCACTGTCACCGATGGACACATCGGTGAGGCCCACGGGGCTCGCTACCCCGCTGGAACAAAAGCGGTCCAAACTATGTCGACATGGGTTTGTGTGTGCGGCTATGAATGTCTGCGGTGTGTGTGCGTCTATGAATGCCTGCGGTGTGTGCGCGGCTATGAATGCATGTTGTTTGTACGCGGATATGAATGCCTGCAGTGTGTGCGTGACTATGAATGTCTGTGTTATGTACGCAGCTGTGAATGTCGGCGATAGATTTCAGGATATGAAAACCTGATGTGCTGACGAGCTAGTAGAGCCTTGTTATAACTGATTTATATTTTTGTTGCTTTCTTCCGGTTATATTGCACCCCTTTATAATTTCTCCTAGTTGTTCATATATGAAATGTTGTTCTAACACTCTCTTGCTTCGGCTATTTACTTTTGTGGGGTGGGTGCGTGCTCATCCCCAGGATATGGATCTGGGGAGGAGATTTGTTTCCACTTAGCTCTGTGACTAACGGTTATTTGATTAACCATTCACTGGAGGTGGAGCACCGTAGTGACCCGTTGCCACAGGAGATTACACCAGCAACTAGGTCTACTCGAGCTGATGCACCCTCGTCGTCCCCAGAGTTTAGAGATGTGAGTACTGCCGAGTAGCATAGAGAGAGAGAGAGAGTATGAGTGATATATGTAGCACATGTATAGCCCACTGGATTATTTAAACGCTTAGGCTTCGGCCCTAGAACCTCTGTGATTTGATATATTATATCTGCAATGGTTTCCTATTAATGCTTCCGCTTTACTTTGATGGGTTGTGAATGTTATGATTGGAGCCAAGCAAGGCATCCATCTAGTGCTTGAATAGGGTGGCTCGTTTCTCCTAAGAGCACTGGGTGGACGTCTTGGGCCAGTAGTAACCCTCCGGCTCGACCCGGGCAAAAGGTTGGGAGAGTGGGGCACTACAAACGGATCAGAGCCATCACAATTCGTCCTTGTGGAGCAGTCTCAGGATCCCTTCATCCCTCGCTTCGTTCAGGGTTCGGGACGAATCTTGAGTGGAAGCCTGGTGGACCCTAGTGTAGAGGGTTAGGGATTCTAGACTGTACGATAGTACGCATATACACCTTTATTTTTCTGCTTGGGTTGTCGTTTTTTGCAAATTTCCCCTACTTTTGCAAAATACTTACACTCTTTCCTGTTACTTCTCCAGATACTGGAGTATAGTAACAGAGGATCCTGGTCTAGAGGACATGTTCCAGCTACCCCAACACAAGACCCGGTCGCTCCCGCGGCCGTACCATTTGCCGAGACAGATATGGGGCAGACACTGACGGCTATTCTAGTGAATTTTCGGGATGCCCTGACACAGCCACCGCAGGAGATGACCGCACCCTCCGATCTGCTGATGACTTTTCGAGCACTGAGGCCTCCCCCTTTCAGGGGTACAGAGACGACCATCCAGGTAGAGGAGTGGGTGGAGCGAGTGGAGGAGCTGTTAGTAGGAATGATTTGCCCAGCTGTGGCTGTAGTCTCTTTGGTGGTGACCCTTATGGAGGGATATGCGAGGGATTGGTGGAGAGCGGCTAGTCGCTCTACCTTTCGAGGTCGGCCGTTGAGCACGATCCTTTGGGGGGAGATCTCCATGGCTCTACTAGAGTTCTTCATCACAGATGCAGACCGAGCCGCACTGCAAGAGAGGTTCCTGCTCATTCGACAGGGCAACTGCACTGTGGCATAGTACGAGAGAGAGTTTATACAGCTGGCATGCTTTACCGGGAATTTGGCTGCCTCCGACAGGGATAGAGCTTCTTGGTTCTACCGAGGGCTACGAGATGACCTGAGGCAGTCCTGATCATGCACTCTCAGGCAACCTTTCACACCATAGCCACCCATACAGTGGCTTTAGAGTTAGACCAGCAGACAGCGGCTTAGCGGCGTAGAGGTCAGGTAGAGCTTCCTCAAGACCAGAGATGAGACAGAGGAGTCGCTACCCACAGACAGGATAGAGAGCGCAGACAGCGACGCCGCAGGTAGACTTATAGGCGCCCACCAGTACCCCCAGCACCCCCAGTTGTACAGCCAGACAGTAGACTAGCTACAGCACCATAGCCCCCACTAGTGTCCCGATGAGATGTTCCCTTCACAGGGAACTGCTTCTTGTGTCAGTAGCCAGGACATATGAGGTCCTTTTGCCCTTAGGCGATAGGGATACTGGGATTAGGAGTAGTTCAGGGTGTACACCCGACACGGGGATAGGGTCAGAGAGGCCGTAGAGGCAGAGCTGGCAGGAGAGTCCAGCAGGGCCGAGCAGTGCCCCTAGAGGCATATGTACTGGACCTGCAGCACGGACCAGCCCCTGACGTTGTCATAGGTATATATCTTAGGCGATAGAAGATATTGGATCTTCCACTGATGTTGTATATTTCATATATATATGTATATTAGTTGGATGATATATATCTATATATTTCCCATGTCGTCAGGAATCTTGTTGGTAGAAGGACACCCTGCCAAAACCCTTTTCGACAGAGGTGCGACTCATTCTTTCGTCTCCCACGAATTCATCGCAACAAAAGGAAATGTTATCCGCTCAACCTGACTGTTTATATGAATCCGTTTAAAAGACTGGTCGGATATGACATCTACCGAAAAGTGTTCATTCCAGGCTACACTAGGAGAGATAGAATTCGAAATCTACGCAACCATCCTAGCAATAACTGGGTTTGACATCATTCTGGGGATGGACTGGCTGGCCGAGCACCAAGCACAAATAAACTGTTCCACGCGAGATGTCTGGATACAGAATCCAAATAGCCAGAGCGTCACGTTGATAGGTGTGCCCTCTATCTCACACATTATGCTAACGTCTACGCAGATTGTGAAATTAGTCTGGCAGAAGGACAAAGTATATGTTGGAACACCCTATTACTAATTTAGGTCAGGATCACTATGTCTTTAGGAAACTTGTTTTTGACCTCCTGTATAGATCTAAAGGTCAATTAGAATTGAGTCTAAGGGTTAGTAGTTAGGTTTGGAAGCTGCCCTCAAGACCAAGGATTTTCAATTTGGAGACTAAGTCATATCGTCGAGCTCAGTATGACGAGTCGTCGAACTCCAATCGACGATCGTCTAGATCAACTTCGACGGATCGTCGAACTCCATTCGACGATCACTGAGCTCAACTTCAACAAATCGTCGAACTCCATTTGACGATCTGCGAGCTCAGTTCGACGATGTTGACTCAGTTTTGATTCTCTATCTCTGAGCTCAGTTCGACGATAGTTGAGATCAGATCGACGATGTCTGTTGCTGTCTAAGTCCAAATCGCTGAGCTCAGCTCGACGATAGCACAGCTCAGTTCGACGTTTTTCTGATGAGTTAAAGGATTTTTCAAGATTCAAATTCAGAACAGTTAAGGAGTTATTCAGCAATTAATTCAGAAGATTTTCTAGCTGTTTTCATTTATTCTGGACCAAGTTTCAAGGGACTATCAAGGAATGTTTCTTTGGACTTTCCCCCAGAAGACATTTGCAATTAAGGATGCAATTAATGACAGGCCAACGACTATTCTAGACAGAGGATTTTTTTTCTATTCAGAACCAAAGAATAAAATACAAGATTTTTTTTTAATCTCTCTAACACTCAGCATACAACACAAATAAGCAGAACAACAAGAAGAAGAACAATTCATTCTCTACTACAATATTCTCTGAACAACATCTTTCTGAACACCAACTGTTCACAAGAGAAAGTGCTGTAGACATTCTCTATCAAAAAGAATCAAAGGAGATCAACAAATCTGAAATCTTCAGATCCCCTTTGATTCAAGTGTTCAAGGCCAACATCTTTCAAAGACTCCAGACACCTAACATTTAAGCTGTTGCTGAAATCATCATTTGTTGGAGATCAACTTCTGAAGGCCTATCACCCTACAGCAAAGCTTCATTTCCTGAACATCTCAAGAACTCAGGGGGAGCTTTGACAACATCAAATCCATATAGTCTTCTCAGTTGCTTTGAGAAAGAGAAGACTTCCATCATTCTCTCATCCCCATCTCTGTAAAGGGTTTTTCAAACTCCCTTCAAAAGTTTGTGTTTGGTTTTTGAGCACCTTGTCAAAAGCTCATTGGTGGCAAGACACCTGATCAAAAAATCTGATTTGGTTTTTGAGCACCTTATCAAAAGCTCATTGGTGCCCAGGACACCTGATCAACTCATCCTGCAGTGGATTCCTACCTAGGGTGGTAGAAGAGTGGATGTACCCAAGTTTAGGGGAACCACTATAGCTCCTTGTGTCTTCTGGCTTGCTTGTATTTATTTTTGTTTCTGGCTGTGATTGTTTTGTGATTAGTTAGGATCTGTGATTAGTTTCTTTTGTAGCCTATAATTAGTTATCTGCTGTGATTAGATTTAATAATTGATTCCCTGTTCATTCAGTTATAACAATTGTTGTAAAATGTTTTTAAGCACCATATACTTTATTCACCCCCCTCTAGAGTATATCAGATCTAGCTGCACTTTTAATTGGTATCAGAGCGAGGTTGGTTAAACATACCACACCTTGTTGGTTGCACAGGCTAACACCTGAACCCAAAGATTCCTAGTTAGATCTGCTTGCTGTAGATTTTATTATTAGATTATTCCTTCACAAATCATGGCCCAAAATAAAGATTATGCTAGCACCAGACCTCCAGTGTGCAATCTATCCAAGTTTGCACTTTGGAAAGCAAGGATTAGATTATACATGAATTCTATTGACGAGGTTATTTTTAATTTTGTTTTGACAGTCTGTCCAAGACCTCCAGAGATCTCAAGTACAAATGTTGTTCCACCTCCATCAGGAACAGATGCTGATATCAAGAAGTGGAAGGTAGCTGATACAAAGGCTATGAACATCTTAGCCCAGACCATGTCTAATAACATCTTCCAAAAGGTGGCTGAATGTAATTCAACAAAGGAAATCTGGGATAAACTCTCTGAAATAGTCTCAGGATCAGCTGATGAGAGAAAGGACAGGAGATCCCACCTCATATCTCAATATGAGAATTTCAAGAAGGGAGAAGCTGAGTCAGTTGGAGATATGTACAATAGACTCAGTCTGATAGTTAGTGAACTCAGGACTTTGGATAAGGAGATATCACTAACTGAACTTAATGACAAAATCCTAATGTGCTTCCCAAGCACTTGGGACTCAAGAATCTGGCCAATCAAGGATGCCAGAAGTCTGAATGAGATTACCACAGAAGCTCTTTTGGGCAAGCTCAAATCTTATGAGCTGCTCATCAAAAATAGAGAAGAAGAGCAGAAGGCTACATCACCAGCCACAAGAAAAGAGAAGACAATAGCCTTCAAAGCAACTGAAGATCATCCTGAAGACAAAGTCACAGGCAATGATGAACTGCTCAGTCTGTTGGCCAAACGATTCTACAAAATGGCCAGAAAGGACTTCAGAAAGAGATCATACAAGGAGCATGATAAGCCAAGGTATGATAAGTCAAATAATAAGGAAATTGTCTGCTTTGGTTGCAGGAATCCAGGGCACATTGTACCTGACTGTCCAGAAAACAAAAACAAGTACAGAAGGGATAAGAAAGAAAGAAGAAAGAAGAAATATTTCAAGAGGAATGGCAATGGCAAACCCTCCTCAAGCAAAAACAAACACACAAGAAAGGGATTTGTTATTGAATCCTAAAGTGAAACTGAAGAGGAATCAGAAGCCTCATCCAGCTCCAGTGATGATGAAGATGATGTAGAAGAGAAGGAGTTTTACATGATGGCAATCAATGCCTCACAACATAATTCAGATGAAGAAGACTCAGAGTCAGATTCAGAGACTCAACTTGAAGAAGACCAGGTAATTAGTTCATTTGATTTCAATTCAGAGGACTTTAAATCTGAGTTTAAAGATTATGTTTAGACTTACTAAAATCTGAGAAAGAAATTATCTCTCTCAGAAATCATTTATCTGAACATAATATCTTAAAGTCAGAAAACCTCAAACTCTCTCAGGAGTTGGAGTGCTGTAGGGAGCAGATAGCTTCACTGAAAGGTGAGCTATCTGAGGCCAAGAAGCTTGAAGAATCCCTTAATGGGAGAAGTATCAAGCTGATGGACATCACAAGCACAGTGAACTCCAGATTTAATAGTACACTGGGCTTGGGTGCTTCATCCAGCCAACCTATAGTTCTAACAACCCCAATCAAGTTCATTTCTGATAAAGGGAAGGGAGTTATAGATGTAGCTAGGAAAAATTCTGATCTGCCTAAGAAAACTAAGTTCCAGCAGAAATTATCGAACGGAGCTCGATGATCGCCGAACGCCGATCGACTATCTCAGGCAAAATCGTCGAACTCAGGTCGACGATCTCAACTTCCTGAACTCTGCCAAAGTCGACCGTCGAACTGAGCTCGACGATCTGACCCAAGATCGTCGAACGCAGCTCCACGATCGTCGAACAGAGATCAGAGCTCTGGAAATTCCTTCAAGGGCAAATCAAAATCCAATCCTAGGGGTCCTTCATCCCAAATCTTTAACCCTTATACTGAATGGATAATACCTCCAAGGAGATATCATCCTAAAGGTTATAAGAGTCAACCTGGGATGTCTTTTATTTCTGAGTTTAAAGGTTATCAACCTAGGCCCAAGGTAAACTGGGTCAAAAACAAATGAATTATTTTATGTGCAGGTGAAGACCTATCCAACATCTAACCAACAATGGTACTTGGATAGTGGGTGCTCTAAGCACATGACAGGAAACAAAGACAACCTCACATCCTTTAAAGCCAAGCTTGGACCCAAAGTTATTTTTGGTGATTCAAACTTTGGACAAACTAAAGGATATGGTGCAGTCCAGATTGGAACAGTAACATTCAAGAAGGTAGCTTATGTGGAAGGACTGAAGCACAACTTAATAAGCATCAGTAAGCTATGTGATGAAGGCTACCAGGCGACTTTCAGCAAAGCTTTATGCAAGATCAAGTCAGAGGACAACACAACTGTGCTGACAGGTAAAAGGAAAGGTAACATCTATCTAGTAGATTTTCTTTCAACAGATGTAGATATTTGCCTATTCAATTCTGTTTGTAAACCTAATATTTTATGGCATAAGAGACTAGGACATTTGAACCTTAGAACTATTGCTAGGCTATCCAAGGACAACCTTATTAGAGGACTACCTTCTGGCCCCTATAAGAAGGAAGGACTCTACAGGGCTTGTCAATTAGGCAAGCAAACTAAAAATAGTTTTAAGTCACTTAAAAAGAGTGATTCACCTAGGATATTGTATCTGTTACACATGGACCTTTTTGGACCCATTACAGTACAAAGTCTAGGAGAGAAATCTTACACCTTAGTAGTTGTAGATGACTTCTCTAGATTCACATGGGTGTTCTTTCTGAGGAAGAAATCTGATAACTTTAAGTGTTTGACAGAGTTTCTCAAATGTATACAGATTGAGTTCAATACTCACATTGCCCTAATCAGAAGTGATCATGGGACAGAGTTCGATTCTCTTATTATGCAAGAGTTCTGTCAGAGTGAAGGGATCAGGCACACTTTCTCAGCTCCTAGAACTCCTCAACAAAATGGGGTAGCTGAAAGGAAAAATAGAACCCTTATTGAATCTGCCACTACATTGTTGTCAAATGCTCACCTTCCTCTATCCTTTTAGGCAGAGGCAGTGAACACCTCCAACTATGTGCTGAATAGAAGTTTGATACATAAACTAAAGGGAAAGACTCCATATGAATTACTCAAAGGGAAGAAACCTAAAGTTGATTATTTTAGAGTTTTTGGCTGCATTTGTTATATACACAATAATGACAAGAGATATTTAGCAAAATTTCAAGCTAAAGCTGATGAAGGAGTGTTTCTGGGATACTCCATGATCAGTAAGGCTTATAGGGTTTATAATAAATCATCTCTAAAAATTGAGGAATCTGTTCATATATCATTTGATGAATCTAACATGTCTTTCAAGGAGAAGAACACTTCTACCATAGAACCTTTGCAGGAACATTCTCTTGTTGAAGACTTGAACAAGTTACAGGTTACTCAAAAGGAGGAAAGCAGTGAAGATGAAGAATGCATTCAACATATTGAAGAAAAATAACTTGAAGAGCCAGTTGTTGTACCACAAGAGGAAACAACAACATAGGTTGGTGAACAATCAACACCCCCTGTTGATTTAGTAACATCAAGAGACCATCCAATTTCCCAAATAATTGGAGACATCTCAGCTGGTGTGCAAACCAAAAATCAGGTCAACCAAAACCTATTGCACACTTGCTTCCAATCTCAAATTGAACCTCAGTCCATTCAAGATGCAGAGCAAGATCCATACTGGATTATTGCAATGCAAGAAGAGTTGCATCAATTTGAAAGGAACAAAGTTTGAGAACTAGTGACAAAGCCTATGGATCACTCCATTGTTGGAACAAAGTGGGTGTTCAGAAACAAATTGGATGATCAAGGAGTAATTGTAAGGAACAAGGCAAGGCTAGTTGCTCAAGGATATTCTCAAGAAGAAGGCATAGAATATGAGCAGACTTTTGCACCAATTGCAAGATTGGAAGCCATCAGAATTTTCTTAGCTTATGCAGCACATAAAGGCTTCAAGGTATATCAGATGGATGTGAAAAGTGAATTTCTAAATGGAGACATCAAAGAAGAAGTATATGTCAGACAACCTCTAGGTTTTATCTCTCCAACTTATCCTGATTATGTTTTTAAGTTGAACAAAGCATTATATGGTCTCAAGCAAGATCCTAGAGCATGGTATGAGACCCTAGCATGTTTCCTTCTGGAAAATGGATTTATAAGGGGTAGAGTAGACCAAACTCTTTTCATTAGAACCCATAAGTCCCATACCCTACTAGTACAGATTTATGTAGATGATATTATTTTTAATTCTACTGATTCTCATTTGTGCAGAAGGTTTTCCAACCTAATGCATTCTAAATTTGAAATGAGTAGCATGGGTGAGCTATCCTTCTTTCTAGGATTGCAAGTCAAACAACATGCTGAAGGTATCTTTATTTCTCAAACCAAGTATGCAAATAAATTGGTTAAGAAATTTAGCATGTCCGAAGCATCTTGTATGAAAACACCTATGCCTACTAATGCTGTATTGGATGCTGATGAACATGGGAAACCTATTGATTAGACAACATATAGAGCAATGATTGGCTCCTTACTGTACCTTACAGCTAGTAGACCAGATATAATGTTTGTTACATGTATATGTGCTAGGTTCCAAGTAAGCCTTAGAGAGTCACACCTAACACTAGTAAAGAGGATTCTCAGATATGTTAAAAGTTGTCCAAATCTAGGTCTCTGGTATCTAAAAGACTCAGCATTTGAATTAACTTGATTTTCTGATGCTGATTATGCTGGATGCAGAATTGACAGGAAAAGCACCAGTGGAACTTGTCAGTTTCTTGGTGACAGACTTGTCTCTTGGTTTTGTAAGAAACAAACTTCTATGTCAACTTCAACTTCTGAAGCTGAATATATGGCTGTAGACAGTTGTTGTTCACAAATCTTGTGGATTCAAAACCAACTCCTAGACTATGGGTACAACTTAGAGAAGTCAAAAATCTTTTGTGATAACACCAGTGCTATTTCTATAGCTCAAAATCCAGTCCTCCATAGTAGGACAAAACACATAGAAATTAGGCATCACTTTTTAAGGGATAATGTTGAGAAGAATAAAATTGAACTGCAATATATCCCAACTGATTTACAAAGGGGAGATATTTTCACCAAACCCTTGGATGAAAAGAAGCACACCTTCTTCCTAAATCAGTTAGGAATGTTAGATGGAGGAAGTCTAAAATAATATCCAAGATTTTAAAAGTTTAAGAATTGACCAAGACAAGGCAAACATCTTGATTTTTCTTAGTTTCTAGAGTCTATTTCTGATCTCTGAACTGCGCTCGACGATTTTCCCCCAGATCGTCGAACGGAGATCGACGATTTCCGAAATCGTCGACCTGAGTTCAGCGCTTCTCAGATAGTCTGAACTATCTCTTCCGGTCAACGATCGTCGAACGGTGCTCGATGATTTTATTCTCTGAACTATCGTCGAATAGAGCTCTACGCTCTCCAATATCGTCGAACGGAGATCGACGATATTGAAGACTCTTCAGATTCCTTTAGTAGCCCCGATCGTCGAACTGAGTTCAACGATCTTTCCTTTTCTGCGTCGAACCATAATATAAAATTCATTTTTTGCCGTCGTTCTCCCTTTGCGCTTTCGATTTCTCTGCAAAAATTCTCTTTCCCTCCAAACATCCCTACACTTGGTCGTTTTGTTTGTTGATTTTTGCAGGTAACAATGGCCGTTTCTGTTATTGTTCTTGCCGCAATGAAATTCGATGCTGGATTTGACATTGACATGGAGTCCTTCAGCAGTACTGATCAGGTTTTTCAGGATATTTTGGAACTCTTCAAGGAGCAGAAACTTGCTACCATCATGAACACCGGGATCAAGTTGCCTGCTGATGAGATTAAGGAGTGGGTCTACACTGCCCACAACCAAGATCAAAACATAATAGTTGGATCAATTTCTGGCACCCAGGTACCCTTGTCTCCAGCCATTCTGACAGAAGTTTTTGAGTTAAGTTCTGGTAGAGATTCTGCTGATCTGTCTGAAGAGGAATTTGCTGATCTGCTTGCAAGAATGGGTCATTCTGATGCTAACCCTAGCAAGCTGCTGAAGAAGAACCTAGCTATGGAATACAGGTTCTTAGCTGATGTAGTGGGCAAAGTTTTGTTGGTCAAGCACTCAGCACATGATACTATTTCTAGGTATCAGTTGTGCTTGATGGGAGCCATTGGCGACAAGAAGCAATTGAACTGGGGAGAGGTCTTCTTTGACCTGATTAAAAAGAAAATAAACAAGAATTTTGTGAATTTTGGGAGGATCCTAGGGATCTTCCTTCAGAACAGATGCCCTACTCTGCTTATATCTTATGGGATACATATTAATGCTTCAAAAAGATTGTCCTGTGCCCTATTTGGTAAATGGGACAGGCAGATAACCAAGCCCAGCAGGCCCTCTTCAAGCACACCTTCAGGCACCAGGACTGTAATAGTCACTTCCCCTCAAGTCTCTGCCCCTGCAGATGACTTGCCTACTGCTGCTTCTCCTCCTCCTACTCCAATTCCATCTCCTCCAGTTCATCCACCATTCAAACTCCATCCACTATCATCATCTCCAGCCCATCTCCAACCTCAATACCATCTCCAATTCCAACTCTACCTGTCACAGAAGAAATCTTTCATCCATTATACTCCTACCCTCAACCAGATATTGAAACATCATCCACCATTCCATCATTCAATCTTCTTGATGATTCCTTCATGGATGACTCACCCTCATCTCTTCCTGAGCTGCCATCCTCATCAATATCTTACCAGGAACTTCTGCAAAAAATTATTGAACTGCTAGCCCCCAGGCTATCTCTTCTATTGGAGACCTCCTTGGCTCCATTACTTCAGTCAGTGGCAGCTCTTTCTGCCAGGCTATCCTCCTTATTTCCTCAGGAAATCCCTTCATTAGTGTGCCTTGATCCAGCATTCTCTGAATCCAGGCAGGGGGAGATGCCTTATGAAGTTAGCTTGCCTGCTGTTTCTTCAGTAGTTGCTGCTGCTGCTACTATTATTCCTCAAGTTCCAGTTCCACCTCTAGTTGCTGTATTTTTAATGGACATCAGGTCCCTGATTTCAGTATTTGATTCAGCTTATTTCAGTTGTCTTCCAGAGAGAGTTGCTGTCCACCCATCAGAGGATCTTTCCAAGGCCATTGTGCCCTTCTCTAGCTGTGACATCAGCAGTATTCATTCATTCATAAATACAGTTTTTACTGCTGAGCTGTCTAGTTCCACTGATGCTGCTGCCCCTCCTGCTACTGATATTGTTGATGTTTCTGTTACTGCTGTTGTTATTGTTGATATTGCTGATGAGTTAATCTCTAAGGATATGCAGATGACAAAGGCATATGAATTTCAGTCTGCTGCTATTGCTGATGATATTGATGCTACTGAACCTTTTATATCTGAAACTGATGTTGCTAATATTGTTTTATCTGAAATTGTTTTATCTGAAACTGCTGCTGCCCCAACTGCTACTGTTAGTACTGCTGTTATATCTTCTGCACGGATTGCTCCAGAAAGCTCTATGATTGTTACTACTGCTGCTGCTACAACTTCTATTGCTACCAGTGTTGTATCTACTGCTGTCACCACTGCTGTTTCATCTGCTCCAACTCATCTACAGAAAGAATATATGAAAAAGATTGATGCTCTATATGATGAGCAAAGTTCTAAAAGTGATGAATTTTGGACTGATTCTGATGACTCCTTTGCCACTATTGCCAGGAAGAGAAAGGCAAGAAGCAAAGCCATGAAAAGAGTGCCTCCAGCCAAAGTCAAGGACACTAATGACATTCCATATTACATTCTTCATGACTGCCCCATAACTGAGCATTGGATGCAATACTCCAAGAACCAACTTAAAGCCATGAAGAAGAAGAGGAAGTATGAAAAAGGATCTTCCCAGTTTCATCATTCTCATCCTCCTCCACCACCTACTCCTGATGCAGGTGCAGGTGGAAGCTCAGCTGCTCAACACTCTGCCAAAAGCCAAACCCCCTATCAGCCTCATGCAAGATCTTATTATAGGGGAAGCTAGTCCAGAGGTTCTCAGTCAAGAAGAGGAAGTTACAGAGGAAACCAAAGGGAATTCCAAGTTTATTCAAAAGGTTATTCAAGGTAACATCCTTACTCCAGGGAAGGGCAAGCTTCATCAGACACAACTTTAGGTCCTTTTCCCTATAAGCTAAAAGAAGTAGTCTCCTCCAGAGCTCCTCAAGATAATCCATCCAACAGATATGAGCCTCCAGTGCCCTTTGAGGACCCTGAAAATAACCCTACTGCTTGGACTGCCAGGATGAAAGAGCTTGCTGCACTGGATCAAATTAAGAAAGCTAAAGAGCAAGGCAGAGATTCTTCAAACATTACTACTTTGTCTGAACAAAGAAAGAAAGAATTGGAAAGATATGGCTCAACCAAATTCTTTGACTCTGATAGATATATGGAGCTGCATCCTGAAGCTGTAGTACCAAGACCCAAACAGCAAACTTCTCTAGGTGCAGCAGATGACAGAAGGTCAAAGAAAAAAGCCCTCAATCCAAATAGAGAAATCAAACTTATAAAGAGCAAGGAGAAAGAATAACTATGTAAGGTGACAATCATTCTGAATTCTGATTTCTGTCTGAGACATATATCTGTGGTTCTGTAATGTCCTGCTTATTGTATTTCTGTATTGTTGCTTTGTATGTTGTTATTTAATTTTTTCAAGTTCTGAAAATAGTAATCCTAACCCAAATAGGGGGAGATTGTTGGAACACACTATTACTAATTTGGGTCAGGATCACTATGTCGTTAGGAAACCTATTTTTGACCTCCTGTATAGATCTAAAGGTCAATTAGAATTGAGTTTAAGGGTTAGTAGTTAGGTTTGGAAGCTGCCCTCAAGACCAAGGATTTTCAATTTGGAGACTAAGTCATATCGTCGAGCTCAGTACGACGAGTCATCGAACTCCAATCGACGATCGTCTAGCTCAACTTCGACGGATCGTCGAACTCCATTCGACGATCGCTGAGCTCAACTTCAACAAATCGTCGAACTCCATTCGACGATCTGCGAGCTCAGTTCGACGATCTTGACTCAGTTTTGATTCTCTATCTCTGAGCTCAGTTCGACGATAGTTGAGCTCAGATCGACGATCTCTGTTGATGTCTAAGTCCAAATCGCTGAGCTCAGTTCGACGATAGCAGAGCTCAGTTCGACGTTTTTCTGATGAGTTAAAGGATTTTTCAAGATTCAAATTCAGAACAGTTAAGGAGTTATTCAGCAATTAATTCAGAAGATTTTCTAGCCGTTTTTATTTATTCTGGACCAAGTTTCAAGGGACTATCAAGGAATGTTTTTTTGGACTTTCCCCCAGAAGACATTTGCAATTAAGGATGCAATTAATGACAGGTCAATGACTATTCTAGACAGAGGATTTTTTTCTATTCAGAACCAGAGAATAAAATACAAGAATTTTTTTTAATCTCTCTAACACTCAGCATACAACACAGATAAGCAGAACAAGAAGAAGAAGAACAATTCATTCTCTGCTACAATATTCTCTGAACAACATCTTTCTGAACACCAACTGTTCACAAGAGAAAGTGCTGTAGACATTCTCTGTCAAAAAGAATTCATACAAGAACACACACCAAAGCAGATCAACAAATCTGAAATCTTCAGATCCCCTTTGATTCAAGTGTTCAAGGCAAACATCTTTCAAAGACTCCAGACACCTAACATTTCAGCTGTTGCTGAAATCATCATTTGCTGGAGATCAACTTCTGAAGGCCTATAACCCTACAGCAAAGCTTCATTTCCTGAACATCTCAAGAACTCAGGGGGAGCTTTGATAACATCAAATCCACATAGTCTTCTTAGTTGCTTTGAGAAAGAGAAGATTTCCATCATTCTCTCATCCCCATCTCTGTAAAGGGTTTTTCAAACTCCCTTCAAAAGTTTGTGTTTGGTTTTTGAGCACCTTGTCAAAAGCTCATTGGTGGCAAGACACCTGATCAAAAAATCTGATTTGGTTTTTGAGCACCTTATCAAAAGCTCATTGGTGCCCAGGACACCTTATTAACTCATCCTGCAGTGGATTCCTACCTAGGGTGGTAGAAGAGTGGATGTACCCAAGTTTAGGGGAACCACTATAGCTCCTTGTGTCTTCTGGCTTGCTTGTCTTTATTTTTGTTTCTGGCTGTGATTGTTTTGTGATTAGTTAGGATCTGTGATTAGTTTGTTTTGTAGGTTGTAATTAGTTATCAGCTGTGATTGGATTTAATAATTGCTTCCCTGTTCACTCAGATTACAACAATTGTTGTAAAAAGTTTTTAAGCACCATATACTCTATTCACCCCCACTCTAGAGTATATCAGATCTAGCTGCACTTTAAGTATACCTTATCTATTTCGAGATGGCAGACAAAACCCAGGTGCTCACCAAGGTCCCAGTAGTCCGCGATTTTCCAGATATTTTTCCTGAGTCCCTCCCGGGATTTCCACCCCAGTGAGAGGTTGACTTTCAGATTGAGCTCGTATCCGGAGCACGACCAGTACCACGAGCCCCCTACCAGATGGATCACAGAGAGTTGGCTGAACTGAAAGTTCAACTATAGGAACTAATAGATGCTGGATTCGTCCGTCCTAGTTCCCCACCCTGGGGAGCCCCGGTGCTTTTAGTCAAGAAGAAAGACGGGACTCTGCGACTGCGCATCGATTATTGGGAGCTGAATAAGCTTACCATACGCAACACATACCCCCTCCCTAGGATCGACGAACTGTTCGATTAGTTGCAAGGTGCATCTGTGTTCTCCAAGATGGACCTAAGATCCGACTATTATCAGCTTCGGGTCCGAGAGGAAGATGTTCCCAAAACTGCCTTCAGCTCCTAATACGGTCTGTATGAGTTCCTAGTGATACCCTTCGGGCTCACCAATGCGCCCTCCGCCTTCATGGCCCTGATGAATAGAGTCTTCAAACCCTTCTTGGATCATTTTGTCATCATCTTCATAGACGACATTCTAATCTACTCGAAGACCAAGACGGACCATACCTGGCACCTGCAGATGGTGCTATTAAAGCTCCGGGAGCACTCTCTCTTCACCAAATTCAATAAGTGTGAATTTTGGCTAGAAGAAGTTGGATTCTTGGGCCACACGATAAATAAGGAAGGAGTGGCAGTAGACCAAGCCAAGATCCAGGCAACACAAAATTGGCTGCTACTTAGGACGGCTACAGACATCCGAAGTTTTCTCGGCCTTGCCGGATACTACATGAAGTTCATCGAGGGGTTTTCCAAGATTGCCATACCACAGACTGCTCATATCAAGAAAGACGTCACATTCCGATAGACGTCGGAGTGCGAGGCTACGTTTATCGAACTGAAGAAGCGGCTGACTTCCGCGCCAATCCTTACAATTCCTTCAGGGACCGAGGGATTTTAAATCTACACGGATGCCTCCCTGAAGGGATTGCGAGCAGTTCTAATACAGCATGACAAGATAGTGGCCTACGCTTCGCGGTAATTAAAGCCGCATGAATTAAACTATATAACGCACGATTTAGAGTTGGGCATTGTCGTCTTCGCCCTTAAAATCTGGAGGCATTATCTGTACGGAGTAAGATGTGAGATCTTCTCCGACCACAAGAGCCTTAAGTATATCTTCACGGAGAAAGACCTGAATCTCCGGCAGCGCCGATGGCTAGAATTCTTATGCGATTACGACTTCGCTCTCCAATATCACCCTGGGAAGGCAAACAGAGTCGCTGACGCCTTGAGCTTCCAGCCTGCGATAGCCGGGAGTTGGATGGAGCAGATCCCTAAGGAACTTTTCCAGTCTTTGTTAGATTTGGAAATTACCCTGGATGCCCAAAGAGATCCGGAAGAGTACTGCTCTCAACTGTATTGGATGGAGATCCAATGCGACATCCAGGACCGGATATGAGAAGCCCAGAAGATCGACCTAGAGGTAATGCCGATCATTCGATCTCTGCAAGGAGGGATACATGAGGATTATAACCTGCATGACGGGATTCTGCAATTTAAACATCACATATTTGTTCCTGCTACCGGAGGAATTCATGAAGAAATTTTGCAAGAGGCCCATTGTAACGCCCTGAAACTCAAAAGAGGAATGGGTAGCATTTTAATCCAAATTTGGAACTTGGTAGGGGTCACACGGCCGGGGACACGGGCGTGTCCGAGGGCCGTATCGTGCACGGGTTCGACGGTGGCTGTGTGGTAGACGAAATTGCAGTCAACGATCATCGAACAATGAACACGGCCTGAGACACGGGTGTGTACCAGGTCATGTCCTAATCGGGTAGTTGGCCGAGTTATGTCGGGGTAGAAACACGACATGGAGCCCAGGCATGTTCGGTTTTGACACGGGCGTGTCAAAGGGGACACGGGCACGTCGAATACCCATGTTCTCCTCAGGTTGGTGTTGGTCCTGTGTTGATGGAGGAACATGCCCAGCTACATGGGCGTGTACTGGATGACACGAGCATGTCAATCCTGATACAGGCGTGTGGAGAGCCCGTGTACTTTTTGGGATGCAATAGTTTCAGCATCGAATGGGGCACACGACCTTGGACACGGGCATGTCACAAGCCGTGTTCGGCCCAGATTTTGGATTTTAAGTGCGAATCGTGGCCGTCCGTTTCCTTATTTTGGGATCAAATGGCTCAGGGTTGTCCTTGCTGGGATATACCCGGGAATAGGGTTTAGAGACCCTCATTCTATTTGATCTTTATCTTTCTGTTGGGTACATTGGTCAAATGTACCTGATTTGAAGAAGCCTCACCTAACTCAATGATATACATCATAATGTATTTGATGTGTGTTTGAGTTACTTGTGCAGGTTAGGTATTCACTAGACTGAAGCTAAAAGTTTCTAAGTCCATGTGTCGACACCCAGAGGGAAAGTGTCGACACTTGAGAAAGCTTGTGTCGACACCCAGACAAGCAGTGTCGACACTTGGAGTCATTGTGTCGACACCTGGGATGAAGAGTCGACACCAGACAGAAAGTGTCGACACTTGGAGCTGTGTCGACACTCAGTGAAGAAGTATGCAGAAAAGCTGTGTCGACACTTAGCAGAAGTGTCGACACCTAGAAGAGCTGTGTCTACACTAGAAAGTGTCGACACTTGGAGCTGTGTCGACACTCAGCAAAAGTCTGCAGAGTCTAAGTAAAAGTGTCGACACTCAACACAATGTGTCGACACTATGCTGAAGAGTCAGTATTTGAAGTAAGTGTCGACACTCAACACAATGTGTCGACACTATGCTGAAGAGTCAGTATTTGAAGAAAGTGTCGACACTCAGCACAATGTGTCGACACACAACCAGAAGAGTCAACACTTGAAGAAAGTGTCGACACCCAGCACAATGTGTCGACACTTAGTTGAAGACTCTACACTTGAAGAAAGTGTCGACACAAGGAGCTGTGTCGACACTTAGCAAAGAACAGAAAAGTTACAAAATATTCTAAGTACAAGTGTCGACACTAAAAGAATGTGTCGACACTCAGCTGAAGAAACAAAAGTGAAGACTTGTGTCGACACCAAGAAGCAGTGTCGACACTTGACAGTTTCAACACATGAAGATGTGTCGACACAAAGAACATGTGTCGACACTTAGAAGAATACAGTTAAAGAATGAAGTACAAGTATTTGTGTCGACACTCAATTTCAGTGTCGACACATGCAGAAGAATCTGTGTCGAGACATACAAGGAATTGTGTCGACACTTTGTAGACTTGTGTCGACACTTACACAACATGTGTCGACACTTGGCCTATAAGTGTCGACACTTGAGAACAGAAAGTCTCGACACTATTTGACAGTTAGAGAATTTCAAGAAGTGACTGGTTGACAAGACAGCTGCAGATCCAGCCGGTCTACATCAACTGTCAGAGATATCAGAAGTCTGTTATGAACCGGACCAGCCGGTTACCATGAAGGAAGCCTATAAATAGGCATCCTTAGTTTACAGAAAAAAGAAGTTGTGATTGAGAAACAAGAGTTACAGCTTGAGAGAATATTTAAAGTAGTTGATCACTTTAAATCAAGAAGTGATACACAGAGGATCAACACAAGAAAATCTGTCAGTCCAACTGCAGATCTAAGAAGTTGGAGAGAGAGAGCTCCAACCAAGAATTCAGTCTTTGGAACTAAGGCTGAGAAGAAGAATTCAGAGTCATCTGGATTTCAAGAAGCAGAGGTCAAGGAACAACTGCAGAAGATTCAGACTAATTCAGTTCTAATCAAGAAGCTTTGAAGGAAGCTAAGTCAGTTTGGATCTAACTGAGTTCTTCCAAGAACTCTTCAAGAATCTCTCAACTCCTCTCTTATTTTCTGAGTTGTAGAGTTAGCTATTGTACTTTCTATTTTTAACTTGTAGGATCCATTGGATCTGAGAGTATTGTAAGCCTATTTTATAAAGGCTGAGGGTAGGGCTTGATTGCCTGAGTGTAGGAGTTGAAGAACTCTGAGTGTAGGCCTTAATTGGCTGAGTGTAGGCCTGGGTGGCTGAGTGTAGGCCTTTTGGCTGAGTGTAAGGCTTTGGGCCTGAGGTGTAGGAACCTAGTTGGGTTCTGAGCTAGTGGAGAAGTTTGGCCGAATCTAGTACACTGCTAGATAGGCGAAGGGGGAAGTGGATGTACCCAAAGATTGGGGAACCACTATAAAATCTTGTGTATTCTGTGCTGTGATTGTGCTGTGTTGTGAATTGCTGTGTTTGCTGTGAGAACTTATTCAGAAATCTGTGTTATAAACTGTTGTGCTGCCAACAAAGTTTTAAAAAGGATTTGGTCACCTATTCACCCCCCCTCTAGGTGTTTAGGTACCATATCTTTCAAGTGGTATCAGAGCCAGGTTCCTCAAAAAGGACTAACTGTCTGAGGAGATCCAGTTTGGCAGATTCAGTGTAAGTCAGGAAACAGTTTCAAGAAAATCAAGAAACATGGGGTCTTCAGAGAATCACAAGGAATTGGGTTCAATGAAACTGCCCATATGCAGAAAGGAGATTTTTGGAATCTGGAAAGAAAGGGTAAGGCTGTTCATGGAGGCCTCTGACCCTAGGATCTACATCACAGTCAAAGAAGGGCCCTATGTGCCCATGAAGATTTCAGTCTTGGATGCTACACAGAGAACTCCAAAGGATTTTTCTGAGATGACCAAGGATGAGATTGTCCTAGCTACAATGGACAAAAGGGCACAGAACATCATAGTTAGTGCAATTGATGATGCCACCTTCCAGAACCTTATTCACTGTAAAACAGCAAAAGAAATGTGTGATACCCTCATTGTCTACATGGAAGGTTCTGAAGAAGTAAGACAAGATAGGAAGTCCTTGCTTAATCAAGAATATGAGAGCTTTAGGCAAGGAAGAGGAGATAGCATCACTGAATGCTACAAGAAGTTTTATAGAATTGTTAATGAACTCATATCCTATGGAAGAGAGTTCTCTAACTATGAATTGAATGATAAATTCTTAAGGTCCCTAACCAAAGACTGGGACACCAAGATCTGTGCCATCAGAGAAATGGCAAAGTTGGGAGAAATTCCTCCTCCCACACTGTTTGGCAAGTTGTTATCTTATGAGATGCAATTGTCAGTAAGAAAAGAGGAGGAAAAGTCAACAAGGACTGAACACAGGGAAAGGACTGTTGCCTTTAAGTCAGAAGTACCTAGAAAGAACAGGACTAAGTCATCAACTCCTCCTCCAGAGGTAGTTGAATCAGAATCTGATGAGTCTGTTAGCACTAAATCTACAAGCAGTGAAAGTGATGAAGATTTTGCTGCATTCACCAGACATTTTCAGAAATTCCTTAAGAAGAAACAGTGGAGGTCCAGACCTTCATATTCCAAAGGGAAAGAAGTCCAGTATCAGGAGAAGAAGCCTTCAAAGAAGGATAAGAAAAAGACAAAGACTAGTAAGGCAACTGGGTCTAAGATTGTGTGTTACTGCTGCAATAGACAGGGTCATGTTATTGCAGATTGTCCTGAAAGAAGGAAAGAATCCAGTGACAAAAAGAAGACTCACTTCAAAGGAAAGAAGGAGAAGTCCTTTGTTGCAAAGAATAAGAAGACTCTTTCAGACATTTCTTCTTCAGACACTGAGACAGATGCTGAAGCCTACATAGGGCTATTTGCTGAAGAAGAAGAAGAGTTTATGCAGATCATGGAATCAATATATGAACAAGAAGAGTGTCAGTGCCAAGGACTGATGGCATTGACTGAAAGTACCAAAATCCTGGAGCAGCCAGGACCTAGTCAGGTACAAAGTCCAACTCAAAGTTCAGATTTCAGTTCTAGTTCAGAGTCAGATTCATCTTCATCAAGTGATGGAAGTGTTTCTGAATCTGAGGGAGATATTCATCAGCTCTTAGATGAATACCAAGTACTGTTGCAAGCCTATAAGAAAAGCAAGATCCTAGCCAAAAGTCAAGCAAAGGAGATTGCTGATCTCAAGGCAGCTGCAACAGATTTTGAGAAGCAGTATGATCAAAAACTGAATGAAGTAGCCAGGCTGAAACACATTACTGTGATTCAGATGGGTACTATTACATTTAAGAATGATCAAATTAAGAGACTGGAGATCAATCTCCAGAAGGAAAAAGAACTTGCTGCCAGGTTTTCAAAACCTAAATCAGTATTACCATTAATTGATGAATTTGTTCATCAAAAAGGCAAAGCTGGACTAGGTTTTGTTAGACCTGCAGGGACTGTACAGTCCAAGTTCAAGTCCAAGGGTAAAGCCCCAACATTCAACAAGCCTGCTGTAGTCAAGACAGCAAAGGTTGTATCTAAGCAAAGGTACAACAAGTTTGAATGCTGGTGCTGTGGCAAGGTTGGCCACTTTGCCTTGGATTGTTGGCACAATGCCAGTGCCAAGTTGAGTAGCAAGTTACCTGATGGAAAGCCAGTAGGTAGCTATGTCAAGTTGCAAACTAACAATCACCAAGGACCCAAGTTTACTTTGGGTTCTAAGGTTCATTAATTTGTTTTGCAGGTGAATCCAAGTGGCCATACCCCAACATGGTACTTGGATAGTGGATGTTCCAGACACATGACTGGAACTAGGGGACTACTGAAGGACTACATTCCAATCAAAAATGGTCCTAAAGTGACCTTTGGTGGTTCTGAAAAAGGAATCATCAAAGGGTTTGGTAACATCTCTTCAAACCTTGTTACCATTACTCAAGTGGCTTATGTTAAAGGGTTGAAACACAACCTCATTAGTATAAGTCAGTTAAGTGATGTAGGGTATGACATCTCATTTGTTAAAAATGGTTGTCATATCAAGAGGTCAAGTGATCAAGAGATCATTTTGACAGGATATAGAAAGAGAAATGTCTATTGTTTAGACATTATGATTGAGAACAATAGTTCTCCAGTTTGTCTTGTAGCTGATGAGACAGTCTCTCAATGTGTCAAATGGCACAAGAGGCTTGCTCATCTTAATTACAAGACTATTGGCAAACTCTTTAGTAAAGAGTTAGTGAGGAATGGTCCTCAAGTTAAGTGTGTCAAAGATGGCATTTGCTCAGCTTGTCAAAAGGGCAAGCAGACTAAATCCACCTTTAGAAGCTTAGACAACAAAGATGCTGTGAGGTGTCTATACCTCTTGCATATGGATCTATTTGGTCCAATGCCAGTTCACAGCTTAGGTAGGAAGGTCTACACCTTTGTAGTGGTTGATGACTACTCAAGGTTTTCCTGGGTGTTCTTCTTAAAGCAGAAATCTGAGACACCTAGTGTCTTCTATAGTTTTGTTAAGCAAATTCAGAATGAATTGAACTGTACAGTGGTCAAAATTAGAAGTGACCATGGTACAGAGTTTCAGTCTGAAAGCATGACAAAGCTGTGTGAAGATTATGGGATATTTCAAGAATTCTCTTCACCTAGAACACCTCAGCAAAATGGCATTGCTGAAAGGAAAAATAGGACCTTGATAGAGGCTGGTAGAACCCTATTAAGTGATTCATCACTGCCAGAATATTTCTGGGCTGAAGCAGTTAACACTGCATGCCATGTGATAAATAGGGCTACCATCACTAAAAGGTTAAATAAGACCCCCTATGAAGTTGTGAAAGGCAGGAAACCAAATTTATCCTACTTTAGGATCTATGGTTGTAAATGCTACATACTTAACAATGGGAAGTCTTACTTAACTAAGTTTGCTGCCCAGTCCCAAGAGGGAGTGTTTGTTGGGTACAGCAATAATAGTAAGGCTTATAGAGTCTACAACTTGACTACACAAGTTGTAGAGGAGTCTGTGCATGTAGTTTTTGATGAGACACAACTAATTAACAATGAGTTGTCTAGCAATGTATGCAGCCCCACAGGTCTTACTAAGAAGATGGACAAGCTAGCCATAGAAGATGTACCTGCTGCAAGACAGCAAGTAGAAGAAGATGGCTTATGTCCAGGGGGAGAACTACATGTACCAGGAACTGAAGAAGTACAAGGAACTCAGCTTGATGAAGATGCTGAAGAAGTTCAACCAGAAGTAAGGATGCCTCCAGCCAACAGGCATCTAAGAGATCATCCAGTAGAGCTGATAATTGGAGATCCAAGACAAGGTGTTCAGACTAGGAGCAGAAATCAGAATGCTGTAGTATATTCAAGTTTTCTGTCTCAAATAGAACCAAAGAAATTTGAAGAAGCTATACAAGATCCACAGTGGACTGAAGCAATGCAGGAGGAGCTTAATCAGTTAAAAGGTGCAAGGTTTGGGATCTGGTTCCTAAGCCTAAAGGTCACAATGTGATAGGAACAAAGTGGATCTACAGGAACAAGTTAGATGAACAAGGTGTCATCATTAAGAATAAGGCAAGACTGGTTGCAAAAGGATATAGGCAAGAAGAAGGTATTGATTTTGATCAAACCTTTGCCCCAGTAGCCAGACTGGAGGCCATAAGGATGTTCTTGTCCTATGCAACCTATCAAGGATTCAAGGTATACCAAATGGATGTCAAGTCAGCATTCCTAAATGGTAATTTGAAAGAAGAAGTCTATGTGGAGCAGCCTGCAGGTTTTGTTGATTCAACTTTACCTCATTATGTGTATAGACTTAGGAAAGCATTATATGGGTTAAAACAAGCACCTAGAGCTTGGTATGAAACCCTATCTAGTTTCCTCATTGAGAACAAGTTCTCAAGGGGGAAAATAGATAAGACTCTATTCCTTAGGGAATCTAGAGGCAAAGTAATACTTGTCCAAATATATGTAGATGACATTATATTTGGGTCTACTGAAAGTAGCCTTTGCAAAAAGTTTGCAAAGCTTATGCAAAGTCAATTTGAGATGAGTAGTATGGGAGAACTGAAGTTTTTCTTGGGTCTCCAAGTTAAACAGACTGAAAATGGTTTATCCATATGTCAGTCCAAGTTCACCCTAGAACTCATAAGGAAATATGGTATGGATTCCTCCAGTACCATGAAGACTCCTATGGGGTCAAGTATGTCTCTAAGCAAGGATGATGCAGGGAAACCTGTAGATGAAACCTTGTATAGAGGGATAGTTGGCTCCCTACTATATTTGACTGCAAGTAGGCCTGACATTATGTATGCTACATGTGTTTGTGCCAGGTATCAAGCCTGCCCTAAAGAGTCTCACTTGACTGCAGTCAAGAGAATCTTGAGATATCTAAAGGGCACTCCTTATCTAGGCCTCTGGTACCCTAGGAATGGAGATTTTGATCTAACAGGCTATTCAGATGCAGACTTTGCAGGATGCAAAGAAGATAGAAAGAGCACTACTGGATCCTGTCAATTGCTAGGTGGAAGAATAATTTCATGGAGCAGTAAAAAGCAGACTAGTGTGGCTATTTCCACAGCTGAGTCAGAATATGTAGCTGCAGGAAGTTGCTGTGCTCAACTTCTATGGATTCAACATCAGCTAGTTGACTATGGATTTCAGGTAAGTAGAACTCCACTTTACTGTGATTCTACAAGTGCTATTTCAATAGCTAATAATCCTGTATCACATAGTAGAACTAAACATATTGAGATTAAATATCACTTTCTTAGAGAGCATGTAGAAAGAAATGATATTGCACTTGAATATGTTAGAACTGATAATCAGCTAGCTGATATGTTTACTAAGCCCTTGGAAGAAGCTAAGTTCAATAGGTTCAAAATTGAACTAGGTATGATAAACTTAGACTAAGTTTACAGAACTAAAGATTGGCCAAGTAAAAAGGTGTCGACACATAGACAAGTCTATGTCGACACAGAATAGTTAGTGTCGACACTTCAGGAAAATAGTGTCGACACATCTAGGAAGTTGGTGTCGACACTTCAGAATGCTAGTGTCGACACATGTCGAGTTGGTGTCGATACATTCAATAAGGTGTCGACACTTAAGTTTTACTCAGAATTTTCTAAGTAAAGTCTCGACTACATGTCGAGTAGTGTGGTGTCGACACTTAACCAAGTGTCGACACATAAAATCTGTTGACTAAACTTGTGTCGACACATGTGTGTCGAGACATTATAAGTCAGTGTCGACACTTATTGACAGTGTCGACACATCTTTAGTAATCCATCCCGCCTGTTCGTCTTCAAACCAGAAAGGTATAAATAGGATTCTGTCTTTGTTTGTCGACACGCTTTCAAAAGTTTCGAGACCAAAACTCTTGTGTCGACATTTCTCTCTACTCAAGACTAAATCTTCAAACCCTAATGGCTCCCAAGCTCGAGGAGAATGTTAACGAAGGGTATGAGCTCGTGCGAGGTGCTTTTAACGATGGCGATCAAGAAATCAAGTCGGTGGTAACCCTAGTCAATGATTCAGGATTAGAGTTCTTGGTTTCCGAACCAACCAAGATATGGAAGAAGGAAGTTATTGAATTCCTTACTGGAGCGTCTGTAGATGATTCAGGCTACAAAATTAAGTCAAGGGTGCATGGCACCAAGGTCAAGATTTCACCCAAGTCCTTGAGAAAGGTACTTCAGCTACCTAAAGTTCAAGAAGAAGAGGAAGTGACCACATCTAAGACCAGAGAAGCACTTACCTGGTGTGGTCTTGATCCTAAGATGAAAATAGGTTCAGTTTTCAGCAGGAAGGGAATGAATAATCAAGGCAAATTCCTGTCTGAAGTTGTAGGCAAAGTTATACTAAGCAAACCAGGAGGACATGACAGGGTGTCAGCCTATATGTTCAGCATTATGACCAGAATCATCTTCAACCTCAAAACAGACTGGTCTATGATTGTATTTGAGAAAGTGAAGGAAAGTCTGAAGAAGCCCAATCTGGGCAGGATACTAAGTCTCTACCTGGCTGGATCAATTCCAGAGGTAATGAGCACTGCTGCTGGAACTAAAATCAATCACATGAGGAGGATGGATATAAGAATACTTTCAAGATGGGAAAGAGTACTGTCTAAGGAAGTTCCTACTCCAGAGAAGCCAGTTTCTAAGAAGGACTCCCCTCCAAGGAAGAAAAGAAAAACTGCTGTTGTGGCCCAAGTGTCCTCAAGCAGTTCTGGAAGTGAAGAACAGGTGGTGTTCACACCTGATGATCAAGAGGAGGAGATAGTAGAAAAGACCCCTGCTGCTATAGATGTGGCTGCAGAGAAGTCACCTGCTCCACAAGAGCCAGCTGAGATCCAGGGGGAGTTGCCTCCAGCTGTAGAACAACCCTCTACACTGGAGAGTGAGCAAGCTACTCTCATTATCCTAGAGGTACTTTCTGACCTCAATACTTTAGATTTTTCTATAATAGATTCTGATTTGTCTGATGTTCATCAGCAAACTCAGCAAGCAAACCAAGAACCAGGTGTTGTTCTTCAGGACACATCTGCTGTTGTGCCTCAAGTTCCTGATAAAGTAGTTGATGAAACCAGTACATCTCCTGCACAGTCACCCCCAGAATATACAATGGAAGATCTATTTCTGAATTTAGATCAAGAAGATTTTGACATGGACAAGCCTGCTGCTGATGAAGAGAAGTGTGCTGCTATTGAGGGGGAGAACTTGGATGTTCAGGAAGAGCCTATAAGGCTAGACACTGAGAAGGCACAAGATGTGCAAGCTGACAGACCCTCAAGCCCTAAGGATAGGGTAAATATAGCAAGTACTTCAGAGTCTGAGGATGATGAAGCTGAGCAAGATAAGAAGAAGAAGTTCTTTGTCTTCAAAAGAAGGAGTCAGAGCTATAAGAAAGCTCTACAAACTGTTGCTCAACACTCACTAGTCCAACAAGCTCCATCAACAGATTACAGTAGCCTAATGGTAGCAATGCAAGTTAAGCTGGATGAGCAAAGGAGGGCTATAGAGACATATATTGATGAAAGCCAAAAGTCCCTACAATTTGATCTAGCTCAAGATATCAAATCAATAAGGTTTGAAATGAATTTGAATAAGAAGGAAATGACTGACTGCTTCCACAAGGGTGGTAATGCAGTGGTCTATTTGGCAACTCACCAGGAGAAAATTAAGTCTCAAGTAGATGATATAGCACAGAAGCAAGGCTATGTGCTGGAAAATCAATTGAGAATGAATGATAATCTGACAGCTTCTCACAATGCAATAGTCACTGAACTGAAGAGTAAGTCTGCTGAACCTTCAACATCATCTGCTGCTGCCAAAGCTGAATTTGATAAAGTATTTCAGGAAGAAATTGCTGCTGTCAAGACTGCCATTAAGGATTCACAGAAGGTCATTTCAGAACAACTTACCAAGCTTAGACCTTTCTTTAAAGAGGGAATCAGGTACTTGGACAGCCAAATCAGGTTCCAGAAAGATGATGTGAGAGATCATGTAGCACAAGAAGTCATAAAGGGGGAGAGAGTGTTAGTCAAAGCTAGCTCTGACCATGCCAAATGGATTTCTAATTCCATCAGAGCTACACTGGGCTATCCTCCCCTGTGTGATGATGACAATGTAGCTGAATCTGGTATTCAAAGTGCATATCTTGGAGGTGAGCAACAGGAAGTAGCTCAGGTGATCTATCCACCTCCAGATTTTGACATGGTTCATGCTGATGTACGCACAATGTATAGTCCAACTGCTGGTAAGCCTAATATTATTCTGGAAAAGGTTGTTCAACCTATTACAGCAGCTATGCAAGAGGCTTTGGACAAAGAAGAAGAGACTAGGCTATCAAAGAAGAAGTTCAGGGAACTTGCTGAGCAAAAACCAGATTTTGAACAGTGGAGCCCTACTTCTAGGAACATCATTCTCACAGCCTGGAAAGCAGCCAAGGACAATGCACATGAGAGGAATAAGTGGTTCTCAGAGGCAGAATGGAGGAAGCATGAGAGTAGGCAGGAAGCCATTGTCTAGTATAGAAGGAAGGCTAAGTTAGGAAAGCTACCTCCTACAGCTGTGGAGCCTAGCAAGTACTTTCCTAAGCCCTATCATTATTTTGAAAGGCAGAAAATCAAGGCTGAAGAACTTAAGAAGAAGGACTCCAAAGGGAAGAAGGTTGCTGATACTGAGCCTGCTGCTGCTGATGCTGTAAAGGCCAAAGTGCAAGCTGGAAAAGGCATAGTCATAAAAGAACCAGAGCAGAATTAGACTAAGCTTACACTGAAGAATGTTGTACTATGTTACATCTAAACATTATTGTAAATCTTTGAAAATATATTGCAAACAATGTATGAACAATTTTTGATAAATATATATTTCATGATTGTTTAGTATAATGTGTCTAATTCTTGTTTGTTCTGTAATGTTGTATGAGTATACATGTGTGCTTTATTACATGTTTAAGTTTAACTCTGTTGACATATACCTGTTTTACATCATTTTATAATTTTTAATTATGAATGGTGTATATCATTGACTAAGGGTTATGACTTCTCCAAATAGGGGGAGATTGTTGGGTACATTGGTCAAATGTACCTGATTTGAAGAAGCCTCACCTAACTCAATGATATACATCATAATGTATTTGATGTGTGTTTGAGTTACTTGTGCAGGTTAGGTATTCACTAGACTGAAGCTAAAAGTTTCTAAGTCCATGTGTCGACACCCAGAGGGAAAGTGTCGACACTTGAGAAAGCTTGTGTCGACACCCAGACAAGCAGTGTCGACACTTGGAGTCATTGTGTCGACACCTGGGATGAAGAGTCGACACCAGACAAAAAGTGTCGACACTTGGAGCTGTGTCGACACTCAGTGAAGAAGTATGCAGAAAAGCTGTGTCGACACTTAGCAGAAGTGTCGACACCTAGAAGAGCTGTGTCTACACTAGAAAGTGTCGACACTTGGAGCTGTGTCGACACTCAGCAAAAGTCTGCAGAGTCTAAGTAAAAGTGTCGACACTCAACACAATGTGTCGACACTATGCTGAAGAGTCAGTATTTGAAGTAAGTGTCGACACTCAACACAATGTGTCGACACTATGCTGAAGAGTCAGTATTTGAAGAAAGTGTCGACACTCAGCACAATGTGTCGACACACAACCAGAAGAGTCAACACTTGAAGAAAGTGTCGACACCCAGCACAATGTGTCGATACTTAGTTGAAGACTCTACACTTGAAGAAAGTGTCGACACAAGGAGCTGTGTCGACACTTAGCAAAGAACAGAAAAGTTACAAAATATTCTAAGTACAAGTGTCGACACTAAAAGAATGTGTCGACACTCAGCTGAAGAAACAAAAGTGAAGACTTGTGTCGACACCAAGAAGCAGTGTCGACACTTGACAGTTTCAACACATGAAGATGTGTCGACACAAAGAACATGTGTCGACACTTAGAAGAATACAGTTAAAGAATGAAGTACAAGTATTTGTGTCGACACTCAATTTCAGTGTCGACACATGCAGAAGAATCTGTGTCGAGACATACAAGGAATTGTGTCGACACTTTGTAGACTTGTGTCGACACTTACACAACATGTGTCGACACTTGGCCTATAAGTGTCGACACTTGAGAACAGAAAGTCTCGACACTATTTGACAGTTAGAGAATTTCAAGAAGTGACTGGTTGACAAGACAGCTGCAGATCCAGCCGGTCTACATCAACTGTCAGAGATATCAGAAGTCTGTTATGAACCGGACCAGCCGGTTACCATGAAGGAAGCCTATAAATAGGCATCCTTAGTTTACAGAAAAAAGAAGTTGTGAATGAGAAACAAGAGTTACAGCTTGAGAGAATATTTAAAGTAGTTGATCACTTTAAATCAAGAAGTGATACACAGAGGATCAACACAAGAAAATCTGTCAGTCCAACTGCAGATCTAAGAAGTTGGAGAGAGAGAGCTCCAACCAAGAATTCAGTCTTTGGAACTAAGGCTGAGAAGAAGAATTCAGAGTCATCTGGATTTCAAGAAGCAGAGGTCAAGGAACAACTGCAGAAGATTCAGACTAATTCAGTTCTAATCAAGAAGCTTTGAAGGAAGCTAAGTCAGTTTGGATCTAACTGAGTTCTTCCAATAACTCTTCAAGAATCTCTCAACTCCTCTCTTATTTTCTGAGTTGTAGAGTTAGCTATTGTACTTTCTATTTTTAACTTGTAGGATCCATTGGATCTGAGAGTATTGTAAGCCTATTTTATAAAGGCTGAGGGTAGGGCTTGATTGCCTGAGTGTAGGAGTTGAAGAACTCTGAGTGTAGGCCTTAATTGGCTGAGTGTAGGCCTGGGTGGCTGAGTGTAGGCCTTTTGGCTGAGTGTAAGGCTTTGGGCCTGAGGTGTAGGAACCTAGTTGGGTTCTGAGCTAGTGGAGAAGTTTGGCCGAATCTAGTACACTGCTAGATAGGCGAAGGGGGAAAGTGGATGTACCCAAAGATTGGGGAACCACTATAAAATCTTGTGTATTCTGTGCTGTGATTGTGCTGTGTTGTGAATTGCTGTGTTTGCTGTGAGAACTTATTCAGAAATCTGTGTTATAAACTGTTGTGCTGCCAACAAAGTTTTAAAAAGGATTTGGTCACCTATTCACCCCCCCCCCCCCCCCTCTAGGTGTTTATGTACCATATCTTTCACTTTCTAATTTTCTAGAGAGAGGTGAGAGCAAGGAAGAAGATGGAGGAGAGATCCGGCCGCCAGTGGAGCTTCAAAGCCCCAAATCGCAAGCCGAGTTCGGATCTACGGAGCCGAGGACGTTGCGGTGCTTTTCATCCGCATAGATCTTCATGGAGCCGAAGAGGAATGCTAGGGTAATGATTCTCATCTTTGACTTATGAAGTCCTCTTTTCCCTTACATAGGAAGCCTGCTCTCGCGAGTATGTGGTGAGTGTGAGTGTTCCTTCGGGTAGACACGAATAGTCCCCGTTGTTTTGCATGTAGAGTCCGTAATCGAGAAACAGACATAGACATGATGTGTGAAGCCTACCCGGACAAGTTCGTCTGGATCAGTGATGTTGCATTGCATGAATGGTCGGAGAAGACTCTACGCCGATGGTTGTTTTTCGGGTTTTCTACGCGGTAGATTGCAATAGGGAGCCTTGGGGACTAACCTCAAGGTGCACCCGGAAAACTGGGCAGAAGTGTGGTTTTGCCATCTTGGTGGTCTGGGAGCCAACTTGTACATAACTAGGTTATGTAATATTATGTGTTCGATACGCGGGCTTCGGGGAAGCTTGACCTGTTGAAATTTATGAAGTGAAAGTGGGTGAAGGAGCAGGCCGGGCGGTCAGAGCAGACTGAGCGGTCTGAGTCAGTGGCTTGGGCGGACTGCTGGTTGTTGCCTGGGGGATCTGGCTTGTACGGTAGCTTGGTAGTTCTTGTGGAGCGGCTTGTGAGGCCTCTGTTGCGGTCTGGGCGGTCTAGGTGTGCGGCCTAGATGGTGTATGGCCAAGGAAGTCTTGCAACTTGGGCATCGAGTGGAGCGGCCTGAGCGGACTGTGTTGGCGTTCTGTTAGCGGTGCTTAGCTTGATCTACGACCCTGCAGTTGGCCAGCTCTTGTGGTAAATGACCGGATTGGAAGTAGTATCCGCAGTGTGTTGGCAGACTTATTTATTGCGTCCGCGGAGTCCGTATTTGTGGACTGGCTTTGGAGATGGGCTTCTGTTCTTGCCGAGCTCTCCATGATGCGTTGGATGTTTCACATCCTTGTGGCGGACTGTCCTACTGATTGGCGGTCTGGGTCTTCTGTGTCCGCCATGCTCGCACCCGTTGCTTCTTGGGCTACTGGACTTGGTCATTTTCTATGACAAGTCCATGGTGTCCGCAGAGTCCGCAGAGTCCGTTGTTGACCGGGCGGACTGCCTGTTGGTCGTGGACTCGTGGCGGGCTGTAGCATTGTTGTCGAGATATGCGGACTCCCTCTTTGTCCACGTACAGTATGCAGACTGATTCAATATGAGTTGTGGTTGTGTCCGCGTGTTGTGGTGTATTCCGGACTGATGCAGTATGAGTTGCGGGTGTGTCCGCATGCTGTGTTGAGATGCGGTCTTGCGCTATGCTTGTGTTGGGTGGGCTGGCGCTGCTCTTGTGTTGTGCGGTCTGGCTATGTGTCCGCATAATGGCGGACTGTCTTTGATCTGGCACCTGGAGGATTGAAGTATGGCCATGTCCTTGCAGACTTGGCGGACTGGGTTGTGTTAGCGCGCAAGCTGGGGTGGTGACTCTATTCACTAGGGTGGTGACCACACTCCTCACCTCACATTTAAATAGACCCCCCAACACATCTACAGTAACTGAGTGAACAGTAAGTGAGGGCTTGGTTATTTGTTGCAGTCTGGATTTTCTCGTCCGCGTGGGTTGAGTAGAGTTGACTGTTTGCTGTTTGCAGGTTGCGCGGCTAACACTGAGGAGCCAGGAGTTTGGCTTTGACTTCGGTTAGCATCAGTGAAGTTTGCGGTTACAATCAGTGGTCTCAGCAGCTCGCTTCTGCGGCTTGACAGTTTTCTCTGCTTCAGCTTTCCAAGTTCAATAACATGTCTGCCGAACTCAGCGGTCTAGGCGGTATGTTCTTCAGTTCAGCAGCAGCTTGTAGCAGTCAGCGAATAACGGTGTGTCCGCGCGACCTCGCGGTCTCGGCAGACTCCGTGTTTTATTCGTCTTCTAGCAGCAGCAATAGTTCGGGCGGCCTCGGCAACTTTAGCGTACTGGGAGGTCTCGACGGTCTCCAGTGCTGTCCGCTCGAATTGTTTTTCTTGTATTTTTCCTGCTCCTTTGTACTGGCGAAATCATGTTTCGCCATGTATACCTTGCCTTGTAAAGAAGAAATAACATATGATCTGCTTGCCCCTGTGATTGCATTTGGTTGTTGAGTTTGCTTTCCTGGTTTTCGCACGATCAAGTTGTGATCTTGATCATTCTGAGGATATTAATTTGGCATTAGGCTATCTCGTTGACCACTTTAAGAAAATTCAACATGGTATCAAAGACAGGTTCAGTTGCTTGAGCAATGATCAACTTGTGTTGTTGCTCTGTGCTTCTGGAAGCTTAACCAAAGTTGTTGCAATGGAACAGAACTATGCAAGTGGTCTGGGTATTGAACTCATGACCACGACTAACTTTAAGAAGTGGAAGTCGTGCATGGAGAGTTTTCTTCTTGGCAAGGAGTTATTGGAGGTCATCAGTGGTGACGATATGCAGGAGGTTACTACTGCTTTTGGGACTGCAGAGCAGGTGAGAGTCTGGAGGAAAACTAACGCAAGGGCGGAGTTTAACCTCAAGAGGGCTGTTTCATCGGAGTTGTTTGATCACATCATTGGATGTGAGCTGGCTGCTGATATTTGGATAACTATTGATAGGTTGTCCATCAGGAAGAATATGGCGAGGCTATAGTTCCTGTAGAATGAGTTGGCTAGGACAACTCAAGGAGACCTGACTATCTCTAAGTTCTTCTTGAAGATGAAGAGCCTGCATGCTGAGATATCAGCACTTGATCCTGATGAGCCCATCTCTGAGGCCAAGTTGAAGAGGCACATTATCTGCGGCTTGCGGAAGGAGTATGTTGCTTTTGTAACTTCTGTTCAAGGATGGGCAACTCAGCCATCTCTGCTGGAGCTTGAGAACCTGCTTGCTTTACAGGAAAGTTTGTTAAGATAGATGGCAGGAGTGACTATCTCTGAAGGAGGTAGTGAAGCGTTGTTCACGGGCAAGAAGAAGAAGAGATGGGAAGGGAAGAAGAAGAATACTGCTGCTGAAAATGAGCCTTCAACTTCTTATCTGTCAAAAAGGAACGCTGCTCCTAAGAAGGATTGGAAGAAGAACTTGAAGTGATACAAGTGTCATCATCGGGGACACTTCAAGCATGACTTGAAGGTCAAACTGCCGCCTGGGCATGCTGCAGGCAAGGAGGAAGCTTGCTTGAGTAGTGAAGAAGCTGGATGGGGCGGAGCTTTTATGACGGGCACTTGTGTCCGTGCTTTGTCCGTTGTCGACTTCAATGATGAGTGGATTGTGCACTCCTGGTGTGGTCATCACCTCACCGGAGAAAAATCGATGTTATCTTCTCTGCAAGCTTACTCAGGTAACAAAGCTATCATAACTGCTGATAATACTATTTATGCAGTAGAGAAGGAGGGGGTCGTGTCCTTGGGTAGTGATAAGGGGCCACTCAAGTTAAGGAGTGTGTATCATGTGTCGGGCATGAAGAAGAACCTCTTCTCTGTGACCAGTGCATTAGACACGGGGTATCACGTTCTATTTCGGCCAATAGAAGTGAAATTCCTTTGCAACATATCAACGGTAAAGGATGATGTTGCTCATGTTGGGAGGAGAGTTAAAAACTTATTTGTTCTTGCAACAAACTCTTACGTTGATTGGATGAGGGCAAACGATAGCGCTGCTATATGACACGAGAGGCTGGGGCATGTAGGAATGGATAAATTGAAAGCTATGGAAGATAGGAGCCTTGTGAGAGGCTTTCCTAAGCTCTCTTCCTTTTGTGACCGTCACGTTTGCGCGGGATGTCAGTACGGTAAAGCTCATCGCCTTCTGTTTGATAAGTCACAAATGAGAATCAAGAGACCATTGGAGTGTAGCCATGGTGACTTGATGGGACCAACCGTCACTGCTAGCCTTGGTGGGAGCAGATACATGCTTGCTCTGATTGATGACTACTCAAGATACACTTGGGTTTATTTCTAGAAGGAGAAGTCAGAAGCTTTCTAGGTGTTTGTGGAGTTCAAGGAGCTAGTGGAGGGCCGGCTTGGCCAGCGGATTAAGAATTTTAGAACAGACAACGGTGGTGAGTTTTTCTCCTCCGAGTTTTCTAACTTCTTGATGAATTGTAAATATACCTATTTTTCTGTACATTAATTTAGTCGTTTTCATTTATTTTTGTCGTTTTTACTTATTTTTATTCAATAAAATGCTCCTAATTTATAAATGTATTACTAACTTATTTTATTTTATTTTTCAGGAAAAAAATGAAAATCTGCCAAAAATTGTCATGTCACGCCCGTGACACATTGGTCACGCCCGTGACCAGGGCGTGACACGTCGAAATCCAGTGAAATCAGCAAATTTTGAGGAGTAAAGCTTGACACGCCCGGGGTCACGCCCGTGTCACCCGACACGGGGCGTGACCCAAGCCCGTGTCCACCCGCTCGACGTTTTCAGCTCAACGATCGTCGACACTAGCTGACACGCCTACAGTCATGCCCATGACCTAGGGCGTGACTCAATCTCAGCTCGACGATTTTCAACTCGACACTTTCCGCTCGACATTCGTCGAGTGTCGACACCAGCCGACACGCCCAGAGTCACGCCCGTGACCTAGGGCGTGACCTTTCCAGCTGGCCCGACAAGACCTGCCCGAAGACTTTCGGCGCAACCCGCGCCCAGATCCACCTGCTTGACACGCCCAGCGTCACGCCCGTGACGTGGGGCGTGACCACTGGGAGACCGCCACGTGTCCAGCCGAAGTCAACTTTCCCGTCAAATCGCCGGCCGCCTTCTCAAATAGTACTGTCATGCCCCCTGTCACGCCCGTGACCGAGGGCGTGTACTTGTAAATTTTTCCCTATAAATTCCAGTGTTCTGCTTGAGTTCTTGTTCCTTTTCTTTGAACCATTTTGTAAGGGCAGGTGCTGCGTAGATGGATTTCCAACCTATGGAATGTGGTTTTCTCTTTCTCTCTCTCTTTTATTTTTGTACTAGCTTTGTAATAGTTTTTAGACATAATAAAAATGTAGTTTTTTCTCATTTCTATGTTTTGGACTTCATCTATGTGCCCACCCTTTGCAATCTTATTTTTCCCTTTTGTTTTAACTTAAGTTTTTTTGTTTTCGTTCTTCTTTATATGTGTGTGTGTGTGTATGAGATTAGTTTTCTTGTTTTTATGTTTAGTTATTTTCACATTGTTTTGGTTTAACTTAGATTTCTATAGTTTCTAATTCATCCCTATAGATCCGTAAAAATGTTTTCAAAGTGTTTTTCCTCTTTTTTTTACTTAGCTTTTATTTCGTAAAACTTTTTCATTCTTTTCGTTTTATTTTCACTTTTTAATCAGTTTTACGGAGTTATAGGAATGATAATATAGTCGTTTTAATTTTTCGTGCACTTTGATTTTCATTTAAAACTTTTGTCCGTTTAATTTTTTCGTTCTCTTTTTACGCATTTCTACCGCATTTTAGCGGTAGAAATGTATTCGTTTTTATTTTTCGATCCTTTTCATTTTGCGTTTATTTGCAAACTTTTTTGCTCGTTTAATTTTTATTTTCACCTTTTATGCATTTCTACCGCATTCTAGCGGTAGAAATGCAGTTGTTTTCATTTTTAGGTAACTTAGTTTTTTTTCATTTCTGTACTTGTGCGCATTTATTTCCGCCTACTCGTTAAGAGTTAAATGACGCTTGCTTATTTTACTTTTTGTAGAGTGCGTGAGTTTGTAATTTTCTTTATTTTCGCCTACTCATTCGAGTTAAATGACAGATATTTATTTTTCCTACTCATTTGAGTAGGATTTGCGTGTGTGTGTTTTCATTTATGTCGAGAGAGAGTGTGCGTGCGTTGCATTTATTTTGTCCTACTCGGTTGAGTAGGACCCGTATTTATTTTCTCCTACTCATTTGAGCAGGACTCGAGTGTGTGCGTGTGTTGCATTTATTTAGTCCTACTCGTTTGAGTCGGACCCGCTTTCTTTCTCCCGCCCACGCATTTGCGCCGGGACTCGCAATTTACAGCTTTCTTCAGTCCTACTCGTTTGGGTAGGACTTGCAATTTTCTGCTTTATTTTCCTGCTTTCATTTACTGCTTTCATTTACTGCTTTCTTTATCGCTTTATTTTCTGCTTTTCCCGCAAGCCGTCCCCATTCCGATGAGTGGCTAATCGTTCTTAGCCCTCGACATCGAAGAGCATTGGGACAGATAAAATAGCTTAAAATAACTAAAGGTCTAATTTTTCTAATTAATTAAAAGTACTTAAGGTTTGCCCGGGGTTAACGACGTGTAGAACCACATATCGATGTGTGGCCCCTATTTCCGTAGTCCATATGCTAGCTAGCCGAGAGGCCGTGCATATGGACCGATCACCCCTTGGCGAAGAGAGTTCCGCACTAACCCTCGAGAGAGGAGGCGCGCCAACTCTTCCGGATTGGGTTCCCACCCAATAGCGGGGTTCTTAGCGTAATGCGGGCGTTAAGAGGAATCCTTCGTCGGACGAGAGCCCGGTCGAATAGTCTTAGCGTTCAGGTGAGCGATAGCCCTATAGCTAGGTGAGCTCATTTTAGTGGAACATCCACGGCCAAGTCTCCGCCTTAACTAATTAGAAATTTAGGAGCTCTTTTTATTTAAAGTCTATTTTAGTTCAATTGTTTTTTCGGTGCCATCGAGCTAAGCTCTTCATCGGCACCACCTTATTGCTTTCTTTTTTGCTTTCATTTTCTTTCTTCCATTTTCTGTATTTTTATAATTATATAAAATATCCCGATAAGATAATTATCGGTAAAATAATAGTCCCCTCCAGGGAAGAGTAGAAATAATCGAACCGGCCCCGAGAACAATACGACCTCGATATTCCACCCAGAATATCATGTACTACTCACGATAGGTGCACTTGCCTCCTTTCGTTAAAACTCGATCACACCTTTTTTATATCCAAAATAAATAAATACGCGCGCCCCGTTTTCTAAATAAAATCACTTCCGCCTTTTTCTCAAATAAAACAGCCGGGTCGCCGCGTGACCGTAAATCTTTTTGGAATTTTTAGGGAAAAATTTACAAGTACACGCCCTCGGTCACGGGCGTGACAGGGGGCGTGACAGTACTATTTGAGAAGGCGGCCGGCGATTTGACGGGAAAGTTGACTTCGGCTGGAAACGTGGCGGTCTCGCAGTGGTCACGCCCCAGGTCACGGGCGTGACGCTGGGCGTGTCAAGCAGGTGGATCTGGGCACGGGTTGCGCCGAAAGTCTTCGGGCAGGTCTTGTCGGGCCAGCTGGAAAGGTCACGCCCCAGGTCCCGGGCGTGACTCTGGGCATGTCGGCTGGTGTCGACAAGACCTGCCCGAAGACTTTCGGCGCAACCCGCGCCCAGATCCACCTGCTTGACACGCCCAGCGTCACGCCCGTGACCTGGGGCGTGACCACTGCGAGACCGCCACGTGTCCAGCCGAAGTCAACTTTCCCATCAAATCGCCGGCCGCCTTCTCAAATAGTACTGTCACGCCCCCTGTCACGCCCGTGACCGAGGGCGTGTACTTGTAAATTTTTCCCTATAAATTCCAGTGTTCTGCTTGAGTTCTTGTTCCTTTTCTTTGAACCATTTTTGTAAGGGGAGGTGCTGCGTAGATGGATTTCCAACCTATGGAATGGGGTTTTCTCTTTCTCTCTCTCTTTTATTTTTGTACTAGCTTTGTAATAGTTTTTTGACATAATAAAAATGTAGTTTTTTCTCATTTCTATGTTTTGGACTTCATCTATGTGCCCACCCTTTGCAATCTTATTTTTCCCTTTTGTTTTAACTTAGTTTTTTTTGTTTTCGTTCTTCTTTATATATGTGTGTGTGTGTATGAGATTAGTTTTCTTGTTTTTATGTTTAGTTATTTTTACATTGTTTTGGTTTAACTTAGATTTTTATAGTTTCTAATTCATCCCTATAGATCCGTAAAAACGTTTTCAAAGTGTTTTTCCTCTTTTTTTAACTTAGCTTTTATTTCGTAAAACTTTTTCGTTCTTTTCGTTTTATTTTCACTTTTTAATCAGTTTTACGGAGTTATAGGAATGATAATATAGTCGTTTTAATTTTTCGTGCACTTTGATTTTCATTTAAAACTTTTGTCCGTTTAATTTTTTCGTTCTCTTTTTACGCATTTCTACCGCATTTTAGCGGTAGAAATGTATTCATTTTTATTTTTCGATCCTTTTCATTTTGCGTTTATCTGCAAACTTTTTCGCTCGTTTAATTTTTATTTTCACTTTCTATGCATTTCTACCGCATTCTAGCAGTAGAAATGCAGTTGTTTTCATTTTTAGGTAACTTAGTTTTTTTTCATTTCTGTACTTGTGCGCATTTATTTTCGCCTACTCGTTAAGAGTTAAATGGCGCTTGCTTATTTTACTTTCTATAGAGTGCGTGAGTTTGTAATTTTCTTTATTTCCGCCTACTCATTCGAGTTAAATGGCAGGTCTTTATTTTTCCTACTCATTTGAGTAGGATTTGCTTGTGTGTGTTTTCATTTATGTCGAGAGAGAGTGTGCGTGCGTTGCATTTATTTAGTCCTACTCGTTTGAGTAGGACCCGCTTTCTTTCTCCCGCCCACGCATTTGCGTCGGGACTCGCAATTTACAGCTTTCTTCAGTCCTACTCGTTTGGGTAGGACTTGCAATTTTCTGCTTTATTTTCCTGCTTTCATTTACTGCTTTCATTTACTGCTTTCTTTATCGCTTTATTTTCTTCTTTTCCCGCAAGCCGTCCCCATTCCGATGAGTGGCTAATCGTTCTTAGCTCTCGGCATCGAAGAGCATTGAGACAGATAAAATAGCTTAAAATGACTAAAGGTCTAATTTTTATAATTAATTAAAAGTACTTAAGGTTTGCCCGGGGTTAACGACGCGTAGGACCACATATCGATGTGTGGCCCCTATTTCCGTAGTCCATATGCTAGCTAGCCGAGAGGCCGTGCATATGGACCGATCACCCCTTGGCGAAGAGAGTTCCGCACTAACCCTCGAGAGAGGAGGCGGGCCAACTCTACCGGATTGGGTTCCCCACCCAATAGCGGGGTTCTTAGCGTAATGCGGGCGTTAAGAGGAATCCTTCGTCGGACGAGAGCCCGGTCGAATAGTCTTAGCATTCAGGTGAGCGATAGCCCTATAGCTAGGTGAGCTCATTTTAGTGGAACCTCCACGGCCAAGTCTCCGCCTTAATTAATTAGAAATTTAGGAGCACTTTTTATTTAAAGTCTATTTTAGTTCAATTGTTTTTTCGGTGCCATCGAGCTAAGCTCTTCATCGGCACCACCTTATTGCTTTCTTTTTTGCTTTCATTTTCTTTCTGCCATTTTCTGTATTTTTATAATTATATAAAATATCCCGACAAGATAATTATCGGTAAAATAATAGTCCCCTCCAGGGAAGAGTAGAAATAATCGAACCGGCCCCGAGAACAATACGACCTCTATATTCCACCCGGAATATCCTGTACTACTCACGATAGGTGCACTTGCCTCCTTTCGTTAAAACTCGATCACCCCTTTTTTATATCCAAAATAAATAAATACGCACGCCCCGTTTTCTAAATAAAATCACTTCCGCCTTTTTCTCAAATAAAACCGCCGGGTCGCCGCGTGACCGTAAATCTTTTTGGAGTTTTAACCATCAAGTTTTTGGCGCCGTTGCCGGGGAGTTTTCGGCTCGTTATTTTGAACCTTGGGTTTCTATTAATTTTACCTATATATATTTAGATAACAAAAAAAAATAGTTTGGCCAACTACCAAAATATATAATAATAATAATAATAATAATAATAACTAAAAAAAACAAAATATATATTTACAAATTTATAAAACAAAAAAAATTGAAAAACATACAAAACTAAAAATTTTTGAAAAACCTTAAAAATTAAAAATTTGAAAAAACTATAAAACTAAAAAAAACTAAATAAAAAAAAACAACTAAAACCCAAAAAAAATGAAAAAGAAAAAAAAACAAAAACATAAACAAAAAAAAAATTTTATTTTCATTCTTTTAATGAAAAACAAAACTATAAAACAAACAAAACTAAAAAATTCGAAAAAATGAAAAAATTTGACAAAAAAAAAAGAACAAAACCAAAACGTCCAAAAAACAAAAAAATTATACATGTGTTTATTTTTGTCTATTTATTTTCTTTTAGCTTATTTTGTTTTGTTTTGTTTCGGCACGCTTCCATAATTGTGCACGCTAGGGGATCACATTTTATCACGCACTGGTCGCTAAGGTCTTAGCTACCTTCCGAGTCACCCACGCACTTGCCCCCTACCGCCCGCACACTTTAGGCCGAGTTTATCTTTTTTGTTTTTTCTATTATCTTTTTGCTTTTTCGTCTAAATAATGCAGGGTTTCAACCCGGGCCTCCCCCGCAATATCTCAGGGAAGCTTCTACCCTCCCTTTTTTTATTTTTGTCTATTATATTTTGTATATTATCGTTCTGCATACTTAGACTGCAACATTGGAGACAATGTTGGGTTTAAGTATGGGGGTATTTTCCTATACTGTTTTTTTATTCTGTACTCATCAAAAATACAAAAAAATTGCAAAACTTAAAACATAAAAATTTTTTTTCCTTGTTTTATATAATCAAAAAACTCAAAAAAAATCATAAACCACAAACAAAAATCTCAAAAAAACTTATAAAACATCAAAAAAAATTCAACAAAAAAAAAATTCATTTTACTTTGTAAATATTTTTCAAAAATTATATCTCTCTTCCCCCCCCCTCTTCTTTTCGTTTTTGTAAAAGCTCGCTTTTTGCTTGCCCGCGACAGTCGACTCCTCGAACCAACCACCAAAATAAAGTCTGTTCGCGGGCTGCATTCGAGTTTTTACTTTGTACTTTTTTTGTAAAAATCTCTCTTTCCCCCCTATCTTTTTTAAATAACATTTCTTTCTCTCCTCTTTCTTGTAAATAACTTATCTACAAACACTTAAACATCAAAAAAATTAGAAAAACCAAAAATTCATAAAAAAAGATAATAACTCTAAAAATTCAACAAAAAAATCATAATCACAAAAAACAAATACAAAAAAAATGATTAAAACTCTAAAAAATAATAAAAAAATGTTTTATTAATTATGTAACAAAATAATTCGAATATACCATATCTTAACCCTTTTTGCATTCCAAAAATCTTGTTCCGAGTTAATTTATATGCGAATTTTAGTTATTATTTGCTTACTATTCGTTTATTAATTAAAGTTTGATAGATTTAAGTGTCTGGGGTTAAGATTTAAAGAATTTTTTTATGTCTTTTCCTTATAATAGGGAACTTGTTTTTCACCACCACTTCTAATTTTATAAATAGAAGCTCATTTTTATGTTAGAATATAACATCCATGGATTTCAATTATTTCTACTTCATGCTTTTAGAAAGATAGGAACGTTCATTTTAAAAAGGTTGCTCTCAAAACCTTTTTATTAAAATCTATTTTTCCTTTTGAAAAAGTAAACCCACTTCCTTTTTTTTCATGTCTTACTTGACATGTTTACCCCTATCCCTTAAAAGATCTTATGTCAATGGGAATATGATTTCATTCCGTAAACATAGGCACCGAATATTTAAAAAGATTATATGTTATGGAGTAAGAGGATAAAATTCATTACTTCTATACATATACATTGAGTTATTTATTATGAAGAAAGAAAAAAATTATTTTGTGTTAGGAAAATAAGATTTCATTTTCCTAACTATCCGAAAAGAAAAAAATTGGAGGTTCGAGAAAAAATTACCTCACCTCAATATTCAAGCCTTCTTCATAAACCACCAAACCACTTATCTCATTTCAATGATTCTAGAGTTAATTTAAAATTTTTTTGAGAGCATAACTTTTAAATTGCATTATTTCCTTTAACTTCTTTTAAGCAAGGGTTTTTTGTATAAATCCAATCCATCTTTGTTAAACTAACAAAAATAATTTTTTGCTTCCTATTTTATTTTATTTAGAAGTCTTTTTGAAACTATTCCTCTATTCATAACATTTCATAAATTAGGATTTAATTCTTTAACCCCGGATGTTTATTTTGATCATACTTTTAATTAATTTAAGCGGTAGCTAAACTTAGGATTTCTTTTATTCCTTATAAGTTCATCTCCAACTTTTGCTCTGAAATAGCAAAAGCTTAAGTGAAAGATATGATACCTAAACACCTAGAGGGGGGGGGGTGAATAGGTGACCTAAACCTTTTTGAAACTTTGTTGGCAGCAAAATAGTTATCTCACAGATTTCTACAGCTAACAGCAATAACAAAATATAAACTGCAAATCCACAGCACAACACAGCACAGCAGACACACAAATTTATAGTGGTTCCCCAATCTTTGGGCACATCCACTTTCCCCCTTCGCCTATCTAGCAGTGTACTAGATTCGGCCAAACTTCTCCACTATCTCAGAACCCAACTAGGTTCCTACACCTCAGGCCCAAAGCCTTACACTCAGCCACCAAGGCCTACACTCAGCCACCCAGGCCTACACTCAGCCAATCAAGGCCTACACTCAGCCAATTAAGGCCTACACTCAGAGTTCTTCAACTCCTACACTCAGGCAACCAAGCCCTACCCTCAGCCTTTATAATATAGGCTTACAATTCACTCAGATCCAATGGATCCTACAAGTTAAAATTGAATTACAATAACTAACTCTACAACTCAGAAAATAAGAGAGGAGTTGAGAGTTTCTTGAAGAGTTCTTGGAAGAACTCAGCTAGATCCAAACTGACTTAGCTTCCTTCAAAGCTTCTTGAGTAGAACTGAATTAGTCTGAATCCTCTGCAGTTGATCCTTGACCTCTGCTTCTTGAGATCCAGATGATTCTGAATCCTTCTTCTCAGCCTTAGTTCCAAAGACTGAATTCTTGATTGGAGCTCTCTCTCTCCAACTTCTTAGATCTGCTGTTGGACAGCAAGATCTTCTTGATTTGTATCACTTGGATAACTTGATCAGCAACCCCTTGAACAAATCTCTTAGATTGTTCTGCACTGGGTCAAAACTTAATCTTCTTAACAATACTTCTTTTCAACTTCTTATTAACACCTTATCAACTCTTTCTGTAAACAGACTGTGCCTATTTATAGGCCTTCTTCATGGTAACCGGCTGGTCCGGTTCATAACTGACTTCTGACATCTCTAACAAGTGCTGTAAACCGGCTGGAATGGCAGCTGTCATGTCATCTAGTCAATTCTTGAAATTCTCTAACTGTCAGATAGTGTCGAGACTTTCTGTTCTTAAGTATCGACACTTATAGACCAAGTGTCGACACATGCTGTGTAAGTGTCGACACAAGTCTACAAGGTGTCGACACAACTCCTTGTATGTCTCGACACAGATTCTTCTGCATGTGTCGACACTGAAATTGAGTGTCGACACAAGTACTTGTTCTTCATTCCTTAACTGTATTCTTCTAAGTGTCGACACATCTCTTTTGTGTCGACATAACTTCTTGTGTTGAATCTGTCAAGTGTCGACACTGCTTCTTGGTGTCGACACAAGTCTTCAATTTTGTTTCTTCAGCTGAGTGTCGACACATTCCCTTAGTGTCGACACTTGTACTTAGAATATTTTGTAAATTTTTCTGTTCTTTGCTAAGTGTCGACACAGCTCCTTGTGTCGACACTTTCTTCAAGTGTAGAGTCTTCAACTAAGTGTCGACACATTGTGCTGGGTGTCGACACTTTCTTCAAGTGTTGACTCTTCTGGTTGTGTGTCGACACATTGTGCTGAGTGTCGACACATACTTCAAGTGTTGACTCCTTTGAGTGTGTGTCGACACATTGTGCTGAGTGTCGACACATTCTTCATATGTTGACTCTGCTGATTGAGTGTCGACACATTGTGTTGAGTGTCGACACTTGTCCTTAGTCTCTGCAGAATTTTGCTGAGTGTCGACACAACTCCAAGTGTCGACACTTTCTGATGTAGACTCAGCTCTTCTAGGTGTCGACACTTCTGCTAAGTGTCGACACAGCTTTTCTGCATTCTTCTTCACTGAGTGTCGACACAGCTCCAAGTGTCGACACTTTCTGTCTTGTGTCGACTCTTCTTCTCAGGTGTCGACACAATTACTCCAAATGTCGACACTGCTTGTCTGGGTGTCGACACAAGCTTCCTCAAGTGTCGACACTTCCCTCTGGGTGTCGACACATGGACTTAGAAACTTTTAGCTTCAGTCCAGTGAATACCTAACCTGCACAAGTAACTCAAACAAACATCAAATACATTATGATGTATATCATTGAGTTAGGTGAGGCTTCTTCAAATCAGGTACATTTGACCAATGTACCCAACATTAAGTATGGGGGTATTTGATGAATTGTAAATATACCTATTTTTTTGTACATTAATTTAGTCGTTTTCATTTCTTTTTGTCGTTTTTACTTATTTTTATTCAATAAAATGCTCCTATTTTATAAATATATTACTAACTTATTTTATTTTATTTTTCAGGAAAAAAATGAAAATCTGCCAAAAATTGTCATGTCACGCCCGTGACACATTGGTCACGTCCGTGACCAGGGCGTGACACGTCGAAATCCAGTGAAATCAGCAAATTTTGAAGAGTAAAGCTTGACACGCCCGGGGTCACGCCCGTGTCACCCGACACGGGGCGTGACCCAAGCCCGTGTCCACCCGCTCGATGTTTTCAGCTCAACGATCGTCGATACCAGCCGACACGCCTACAGTCACGCCCGTGACCTAGGGCGTGACTCAATCTCAGCTCGACGATTTTCAACTCGACACTTTCCGCTCGACATTCGTCGAGTGTCGACACCAGCCGACATGCCCAGAGTCACGCCCGTGACCTGGGGCGTGACCTTTCCAGCTGGCCCGACAAGACCTGCCCGAAGACTTTCGGCGCAACCCGCGCCCAGATCCACCTGCTTGACACGCCCAGCGTCACACCCGTGACCTGGGGCGTGACCACTGCGAGACCGCCACGTGTCCAGCCGAAGTCAACTTTCCCGTCAAATCGCCGGCTGCCTTCTCAAATAGTACTGTCACGCCCCCTGTCACGCCCGTGACCGAGGGCGTGTACTTGTAAATTTTTCCCTATAAATTCCAGTGTTCTGCTTGAGTTCTTGTTCCTTTTCTTTGAACCATTTTGTAAGGGCAGGTGCTGCGTAGATGGATTTCCAACCTATGGAATGGGGTTTTCTCTTTCTCCCTCTTTTATTTTTGTACTAGCTTTGTAATAGTTTTTAGACATAATAAAAATGTAGTTTTTTCTCATTTCTATATTTTGGACTTCATCTATGTGCCCACCCTTTGCAATCTTATTTTTCCCTTTTGTTTTAACTTAGTTTTTTTGTTTTCGTTCTTCTTTATATGTGTGTGTGTGTATGAGATTAGTTTTCTTGTTTTTATGTTTCGTTATTTTTACATTGTTTTGGTTTAACTTAGATTTCTATAGTTTCTAATTCATCCCTATAGATCCGTAAAAACGTTTTCAAAGTGTTTTTCCTCTTTTTTTTACTTAGCTTTTATTTCGTAAAAGTTTTTCGTTCTTTTCGTTTTATTTTCACTTTTTAATCAGTTTTACGGAGTTATAAGAATGATAATATAGTCGTTTTAATTTTTCGTGCACTTTGATTTTCATTTAAAACTTTTGTCTGTTTAATTTTTTCGTTCTCTTTTTACGCATTTCTACCGCATTTTAGCGGTAGAAATGTATTCGTTTTTATTTTTCGATCCTTTTCATTTTGCGTTTTTTTGCAAACTTTTTCACTCGTTTAATTTTTATTTTCACTTTTTATGCATTTCTACCGCATTCTAGCGGTAGAAATGCAGTTGTTTTCATTTTTAGGTAACTTACTTTTTTTTCATTTCTGTACTTGTGCGCATTTATTTCCGCCTACTCGTTAAGAGTTAAATGGCGCTTGCTTATTTTACTTTCTGTAGAGTGCGTGAGTTTGTAATTTTCTTTATTTCCGCCTACTCATTCGAGTTAAATGGCAGGTCTTTATTTTTCCTACTCATTTGAGTAGGATTTGCGTGTGTGTGTTTTCATTTATGTCGAGAGAGAGTGTGCGTGCGTTGCATTTATTTTGTCCTACTCGGTTGAGTAGGACCCGTATTTATTTTCTCCTACTCATTTGACTAGGACTCGAGTGTGTGCATGTGTTGAATTTATTTAGTCCTACTCGTTTGAGTAGGACCCGCTTTCTTTCTCCCGCCCACGCATTTGCGCCGGGACTCGCAATTTACAGCTTTCTTCAGTCCTACTCGTTTGGGTAGGATTTGCAATTTTCTGCTTTATTTTCCTGCTTTCATTTACTGCTTTCTTTATCGCTTTATTTTCTGCTTTTCCCGCAAGCCGTCCCCATTCCGATGAGTGGCTAATCGTTCTTAGCCCTCGGCATCGAAGAGCATTGGGACAGATAAAATAGCTTAAAATAACTAAAGGTCTAATTTTTCTAATTAATTAAAAGTACTTAAGGTTTGCCCGGGGTTAACGACGCGTAGGACCACATATCGATGTGTGGCCCCAATTTCCGTAGTCCATATGCTAGCTAGCCGAGAGGCCGTGCATATGGACCGATCACCCCTTGGCGAAGAGAGTTCCGCACTAACCCTCGAGAGAGGAGGCGCGCCAACTCTACCGGATTGGGTTCCCCACCCAATAGCGGGGTTCTTAGCGTAATGCAGGCGTTAAGAGGAATCCTTCGTCGGACGAGAGCCCGGTCGAATAGTCTTAGCGTTCAGGTGTGCGATAGCCCTATAGCTAGGTGAGCTCATTTTAGTGGAACCTCCACGGCCAAGTCTCCGCCTTAATTAATTAGAAATTTAGGAGCTCTTTTTATTTAAAGTCTATTTTAGTTCAATTGTTTTTTCGGTGCCATCGAGCTAAGCTCTTCATCGGCACCACCTTATTGCTTTCTTTTTTGCTTTCATTTTCTTTCTGCCATTTTCTGTATTTTTATAATTATATAAAATATCCCGACAAGATAATTATCGGTAAAATAATAGTCCCCTCCAGGGAAGAATAGAAATAATCGAACCGGCTCCGAGAACAATACGACCTCGATATTTTTCAAGGAATATCCTGTACTACTCATGATAGGTGCACTTGCCTCCTTTCGTTAAAACTCGATCACACCTTTTTTATATCCAAAATAAATAAATACGCGCGCCCCGTTTTCTAAATAAAATCACTTCCGGCTTTTTCTCAAATAAAATCGCCGGGTCGCCGCGTGACCGTAAATCTTTTTGGAGTTTTAACCATCACCTCTACAGGAAGTACAGGATCCAGAGAGAGCTTACGTGTGCTCATACTCTACAATAAAACAGAGTAGCGGAGAGGAAGATTCGTCATCTGACGGAAACCTGCAAATGTTGGCTTCATGCGAAAGATATTCCTAGGTTCTTCTGGGCAGAGGGGATGTCTGGTGCTTCTTATGTCATCAATTGGATGCCGCTCAGCCCGATCAACATGAAGTCTCATTTTGAGATGTTGCTGAAGGAGAAGCCAAGGGTGGAACACCTTCAGGTGTTTGGATCAACTTGCTATGTGCATGTCCCGGATACTTCAAGGACAAAGCTCGATGCAAAGGCAAGGAAACTTGTCTTTGTTGGCTATGATGAGAAGAAGAAGGGATGGAAATGCATGGATCCTGCGATAAAGAAATTTTTTGTATCAAGAGATGTGGTCTTTGATGAACTAACGTCATATGGAGGTGGGTCGGTTGATCTACCAGAGAGCATGGTTGATGAAGAGCAGAACGTGGCTGCTGAAGTTCTGAAAGAGGAACTTGCTATTTCACCAACAACTCCTATTGCTTCAAGCTCTGATGCTGAGGATTTTGGCACAGGAAGCAGGGGGTGTATTGCTCAAAGTCTTCCCGGGAATGGAGCTGAGACTGAAGAAGCAACAGAGGTGGTGAGTAAGGAGCAGACTCTTCGGAGATCAAAGAGGGTTGTTAAGCCACCAGCTCGGTACTGTGATGGGAATGCAGTGAGTTTTGTCTCCTGCTTCTTTGCAGGTCCTCTGGATGAGCGAGAGCCTGCAAACTTCAATGAGGCCACTGGAGTCAAGGAGTGGGAAGATGCCATTAAGGAGGAGATATTTGCTCTCAAGAAGAATGAAACCGGGATCTTGTGCCCAAGATTGATGTCATTACTCCAGTGACTTGCAAGTGGGTGTACAAGTTAAAGAAGAAGGCTGATGGGAGCATTGATAGATACAAAGCTTGCCTGGTTGCTTGAGGATTCTCACAACAGTATGGAGAAGACTATGATGAGAAATTTAGTCCAGTTGCAAAGATGACTTCGGTTCGGGTGGTGATCGTCTTGGCTGCTTGCAAGGGATGGAGAATGTGGCAGCTTGATGTAAAGAACGCTTTTCTTTACGGAGAGATTGATAAGGATATCTTCATGGATCAGCCATTTCGATTTGTTTATGAAGGTCATCCAGACTATGTCTGCAAACTCAGGAAGGCTCTCTACGAGTTGAAGTATGATCCTAGAGCTTGGTATGGGAAGATAGTAGAGTATCTTCAATTTTGCGGTTTCTTGCTTCCAACTCGGATTCCAGCTTGTTCATCAAGAAGAAGGGGGAGCTTCAAGTCTTGGTCCTACTGTATGTTGATGACATGATCATCACAGGGAATTCAGAGGAGGAGGTAGCTAGGCTCAGGGCTGAGCTAGCTATTCGCTTTGAGATGAAAGACTTTGGAGAGCTTCATCACTTTCTTAGTCTTGAAGTGGAGAGGAAGGAGAGTGGGATACTCATTTGCCAGAAAGGATATGAGGATCGCATTATCAATCGATTCGGTATGGGCAAAGGAAAGAGTTGTTCTACTCTTTGGATCTTGGTCTGAAACTTCGACGAGATGAAGGAAGGATTCTTCCTGATACCTTGGTGTTCAGAGTTGTAGTTGGGAGCTTGATCTTTTTAACGATTACAAGGCCAGACATTGATTATGTTGTTGGCTGAGTAAGTCAGTTTATGGCTAAACCAAGGAAGTCTCATCTGGTAGCGGCAAAGAACATCTTGAAGTATGTCAAGGCGACTTCTGATATAGGACTCCTCTATAGTAGGTACACAATATTTTCTTTGCTTGGATACACGGATGATGATTATGGTGGTGACTCGGATGATAGAAGATCAACTTCGGGTTATGTGTTCACTTGTGGATCAGCTTGCATTTCGTGGTGTAGCAAGAAGCAGTACTCAGTGTTAGTGTCTACTACGGAAGCTGAGTACAAGGCTTTGGCCTTGGCTGCTCAGGAAGCCATCTGGTTGAGGAGGCTTATAGAGGATGTTCATGAGGAAGTGTGATGCAGTAGCCCCGAGCCGCTCCTCTCGGTCGGCCCTACTCGGCCTAGCCAGAGGACCACGTTCTGGCGACCACTGCCGGGCTGCAGCCCAAGCACCCCACCCATGACCGCCCCTATTCTCAGCACGGTGGGATGTTGAGGCGGGGTCTCGAACCCAGCCCCCTTGATAAAGAGCTTTCCTAACAGCTCTCATCACCAACTGAGCTGCAGCTCAGTTGGTGATGAGAGCTGTTAGGAAAGCTCTTTATCAAGGGGGCTGGGTTCGAGACCCCGCCTCAACATCCCACCGCACTGAGAATAGGCGCGGTCATGGGTGGGGTGCTTGGGCTGCAGCCCGGCAGTGGTCGCCAGAACGTGGTCCTCTGGCTAGGCCGAGTAGGGCCGACCGAGAGTGGCTGCTCAGGGCTACTGCATCAAAAAAAGCTCATTTGGTGATGAGAGATGTTAGGAAAGCTCTTTATCAAGGGGGCTGGGTTCGAGACCCCGCCGTAACATCCCGCCGCGCTGAGAATAGGCGCGGTCATGGGTGGGGTGCTTGGGCTGCAGCCTGGCAGTGGTCGCCAGAACGTGGTCCTCTGGCTAGGTCGAGTAGGGCCGACCGAGAGGGGCGGCTCGGGGCTATTGAATCAAAAAAGTGCACTTTTTTGATGCAGTAGCCCCGAGCCGCCCCTCTCGGTCGGCCCTACTCTGCCTAGCCAGAGGACCACGTTCTGGCGACCACTGTCGGGCTGTAGCCCAAGCACCCCACCCATGACCGCGCCTATTCTCAGCGCGGCGGGATGTTGAGGCGGGGTCTCGAACCCAGCCCCCTTGATGAAGAGCTTTCCTAACAGCTCTCATCACCAACTGAGCTGCAGCTCAGTTGGTGATGAGAGCTGTTAGGAAAGCTCTTTATCAAGGGGGCTGGGTTCGAGACCCCGCCTCAACATCCCGCCACGCTGAGAATAGGCACGGTCATCGGTGGGGTGCTTGGGCTGCAGCCCGGCAGTGGTCTCCAGAACGTGGTCCTCTGGCTAGGCCGAGTAGGGCCGACCGGGAGGGGAGCTCGGGGCTACTGCATCAAAGTGCAAGGCCCTACTTTACTCCGAGGTGATAATGAGAGTGCTCTCAAATTGGTGAACAATCTAGTGTGTCATGCAAGGACCAAACATATTGAGATCAAGCACCACTTCATAAGGGAGAAGGTGTTGGAGGTATCTCTTGTGGTCAAGCATGTTCGGAGTGAAGATAATCTTGCTGACATCTTCATGAAGCTACTGTCGAAGGGGCCATTTAAATGGTTACGAGGGTTGCTGGGCTTGATCACCACTTCTCACTTCAAGGGGGAGTGTTGAAATTTGTGAAGTGAAAGTGGGTTATGGAGCAGGCCGGGCGGTCTGAGCAGCCTGAGCGGTCTGAGTCAGCGGCCTGGGCAGATTGCTGGTTGCGGCCTGGGGGATCTGGCTTGGACGGTGGCTTGGTTGTTCTTGTGGAGCAGCCTGTGCGGCCTCTATTGCGGTCTGGGTGGTCTGGGTGTGCGGCCTGGATGGTGTATGGACAAGGAAGTCTTGCAACTTGGGCATCGAGTGGAGCGGCCTGAGCGGACTGTGTTGGCGGTCTGTTGGCGATGCTTAGATTAATCTGCGGCTCTGCATTTGGCCAACTCTTGTGGTAACCAGGCGGATTGGAAGTAGTATCCGCAGTGTGTTGGCGGACTTGTTTATTGCATCTGTAGAGTCCGCATTTGTGGACTGTCTTCGGAGATGGGCTTTTGTTCTTGCCGAGCTCTCCATGATGCATTGGATGTTTCACATCCTTGTGGCGGACTGTCCTGCAGAATGGCAGTCTGGGTCTTTTGTGTCCGCCGTGCACGCGCCAGTTGCTTGTTGGGCTACTGGACTTGGTAATTTTCTGTGACAAGTCCATGGTGTCCGTAAGGTCCATTGTTGACCGAGCGGACTGCCTATTGGTCGTGGACTCGTGGCGGGCTGTGAGATTGTTGTCGAGATGTGCGGACTGCCGTGTTGTCCACATACAGTATGTGGACTGATGCAACATGAGTTGTGGTTGTGTCCGCGTGTTGTGGTGTATTGCGGACTGATGCAGCATGAGTTGCGGGTGTGTCTGCATGCTGTGTTGAGAGGCGGTCTTGCGGTATGCTTGCGTTGGGAGAGCTGGCGCTGTGCTTATGTTGTGTGGGATGGCTGTGTGTCCGCATAATGGCAGACTGTCTTTGATCTAGCGCCCGGAGGATTGAAGTCTGGCCAAGTCCTTGCGGACTTGGCGGACTGGGTTGTGTTAGCGCGCAAGCTCGGGTGGTGACTCTATTCACTAGGGTGGTGACCACACTCCTCACCTCACCTATAAATAGACCCCCCGACACATCTACAATAACTGAGTGAACAGTAAGTGAGGGCATGGTTATTTGTTGCAGTATGGATTTTCCTGTCCGCGCGGGTTGAGTAGAGTTGACTGTTTGATGTTTGCAGGTTGCGCGGCTAATACTAAGGAGCCAAGAGTTTGCCTTTGAATGCGGTAAGCATCAGTGAAGTTTGCAGTTATAATCGGCGGTCTCAGTAGGTCGCTGATGCGGCTTGATAGTTTTCTCTGCTTCAACTTTCCAAGTTCAATAACCTGTCCGCCGAACTCAGCGGTCTAGGCGGTCTGTTCTTCAGTTCAGCAGCACCTTATAGCAGTCAGCAAATAACGGTTTATCCGCGTGACCTCGCTGTCTTGGTGGACTCTGTGTTCTATTCGTCTTCTAGCAGCATCAGTAGTTTGGGCGGCCTCGACGACTTTAGCGGACTGGGCGGTCTCGGCGGTCTCCAGTACTATCCGCTCGAATTGTTTTCTTGTAATTTTCTTGTTCCTTTGTACTGACGAAATCATGTCTCACCATGTATACCTCGCCTTATAAAGAAGAAATAACATATGATCTGCTTGCCCCTGTGATTGCATTTGGTTGTTGAGCTTGCTTTCCTGGTTTCCGCACGATCAAGGTGTGATCTTGATAGTTCTGAGGATATTAATTTGGCATTAGGCTATCTCGTTGACCACTTTGAGAAAATTCAACATGACCTGCGCCGATGACTTAAGTTGCCATGGAAAGGTAAGCAACGGGTTGAGTGGAACCATTCCTGCTCTATATGGTTCGGTATTGGAGGCCTACTGATGGCATAGAAGGCGAGTCTTAGGTTGTCGATGTCTCAATTGACGTGACTTCTGCCAGAAAGACTCAAATGCTCACGAGTTTGCCGCCTTGGGGCGGTGGTGGACCTAGTTCACCGTATAAGTGCCCTGAGAGCACGAGGTGTGTGGCCGTGTGTGCCTACGTCTGTGGTGAAGTGTGCTTAAATTGTACTTTCACTATCTTGCTTGGTTTTACTAATGCACTGCAGGGAAGAAGCATAGCCGCCGCGAGTTTAGGGGCGGGGTCGTTATATTTTGGTCATCTTTAGCTGACCGTTGCTTTTGTTTGCCACCGCTCGGTGGATTGTTGCTTGCAGGTGCTGCGGAGCCTAGTGGCAAATAGCGTGCAAAAGCCCTTGTTGCTGAGTCAGCCCTTAAAGGCCTTTATTGAGTGTTTTCTTTTATTCTCATGTATGACCGACCTGCGTGCCGAGGTTTGGAAGACACTTATATTTGAGTAAACTATTGTAAGGCCATAAGGCCAAGTACTTGTGTATTTGTACGTTCATTCCTGTTGGGTGTATGTAGTGAACATTCATGCTTTTGGCTGGGTTCTTATTTTGCAACTTTTAAATTGCTTCCGCAATGTACTCTGTGTAATGCATTGGTTATTGGTAGGATGGTTTCCATTGCGTAACCTTCCGGTCTGTATGTGGTATATGGCGTCGGGCCCCGGCCGGACCTACTGCTATATGCCATGTGACGGATAGTGGGTGTTATAATTTGGTATCAGACTACTGGTTTTTGTCAACTTAAATGAATTCGTGGACGAATTTTTTTAAGGGTGGTGAGCACATGTGTGTGCATCATCGTTATAACATAAAAGAACCCATGAATGTCCACTTAGGAATGAAAATACACTTGTTTAAGGAACCTGCGTGCTCCTATAATTATTTTTTGAAATTTTGTTTGGTCGCTTAACGGTGTTTTGTACAACTATAGGTGATCAGGAGTGGTGCAGGGCCGTCAGAACGCCCAGTTTCTGAGGCTAGTAGCGCACCGAATGATGTGCCTGCAACACCTCCCTCGACAGAAACCATTCGATTGGTGGCTGAAGCGGTGTTTGCTATGATCAATGCGCAGCCTGTAAGGCAAATGCAACAGCCTATTCCTGTGGTGCAGCTGGCACCGCTTCATGCTGTGGAAACAAGAAGGGTGGAGCAAGTAGTGTTGGAGCCTTTGGTGCCTAGGAGAGCAACTGAAAGGCAGCTCAAGCATGTTATGGGCTTTAATCCTCCAGTGTTCTCGGGGACGGGAACCCCATCCCAAGCTGAGGATTGGCTCTCCCGAGTGAAGAGAGTATTGATAGCTACTGAAGTAGAAGAGTTGCAGATGACCACCATAGCTACGTTCATGTTGGACGGAGATGCAAGGTTGTGGTGGGAAAGTTTGAAGTTACATCACTTGAGGGGAAGACAACTTACGAACGTCTCGATGGAAGAATTTTCAAGACTGTTCTTGGCAAGATACCTTCCCTCGGCTCAGAGGATTGTATTGGAGAATGAATTCCAGATGTTTACACAAGGAGAGAGTAGCATGAACAATTATCTCCACGAATTTACACGGTTGGGTCGGTACGCTAGCTCTACTTTTGCTGATGAGGAGCGTAAGACAAAATGATTCTATGAAGGTCTGATGGATGACCTAAGGCTACTGCTCTTGGGGCCTATGACGTAGGGCTTCTTGACCCTGATCAATATGGCCAGGTCCTTGGAAAAGGATCTGTGGAATGTGCAAGCGAAGAAAGACTCTACTGCAAAGGGGTAGGAGTTCAAAGTGCCGAATTCCTCAAAATCTGTGTTCCGTAAGTGGAATAAAAGGTTAGGATTTTGGGTCCAACCCCTTCTTCTGGTACATCTGGGGAAACTGCAGTCCGAACCCCGGGCGCATGCTATAATTGCGGAAAGCAGGGACACTTACCCGAGATTGTCGAAGCGCACGTCCCAAGTCCGTGAGGAAGCCGGGAGCAATTTATGAAGAGAAGGGCAAGGCGGTGGAGTCAACCTCATCCCATTATGCTCCGGCTCAACTTAGAGTCTTTAATCTTGGCCATCAGGAGGCCATCAAGCAAACAAATGTGGTGAAAGGTACGGTTTAAATTAATAGCAAGTTAGTTTTAAATACTTGTTACCTTGCACGTGTTACCTTACCACTGCTTGTATAGGCTTTGTTTTGATTTGTGATAATCCGCCGAGAGCACTCTTTGATACGGGAGCTTCGCACTCCTTTTTGTCCGAAGGATTCATATCGCGCATCGGAGTACCTTCTTCGTTGGCAAAGGACAAACTGGATGTGTTGTTTCCGAATGAGTGTTCGATGTGCGCGGATAGAGTTTGTGGTGTAAATATTTGTATTGGGAATCAAGAGTTCAATTTGCAAGCGTCGTTAATGCCGCTGGTGGAGTTTGACGTAACATTTAGTATGGACTGGCTCTTGGAGCAGCAAGCATACATTGATTGCAATCACAAGGAGGTCAAGTTGGGAACAGGTCGTGAGATGACATTTGCGGGCTTAAAAGGGCCGTGCAATACTTTGATGTCTACTCTTCAGGTGGTTAAGGCGGTTCGTGCTGGTGCAGAGCTATTCTTCACGCTAGTGGAGGCTTCGAAGCCTAAGCCTACTTTGGACAACATCCCAGTGGTATCTGAATACCCTGATGTGTTCCCTGGCGATCTCCCTGGAGCTCCACCTTAGCGGGAGATAGACTTCACTATCGATCTAGTGCCAGGTGCGAAACCTGTGTCACGCTCTCCGTATCGGCTAGCGCCTAAGGAGATGGCAGAGCTGAAGGTACAACTTCAAGAGCTTTTGGAGTAGGGTTATGTGTGTCCAATTTTGTCGCCTTGGAGTGCACCAGTCCTTTTTGTGAAGAAGAAGGACGGAAGTTTGCGGCTCTGTATTGATTATCGAGAGCTGAACAAGTTGACGAAGAAGAACAAGTACCCGATCCAAGGATTGATAATCTATTCGATCAGTTAGTTGGGTCATCGGTGTACTCGAAATTGGATCTTAAGTCCGGGTATTATCAGCTGAGGATAAGGGAGAGTGACATCCCCAAGACAGCTTTTAGTATGAGATATGAGCATTATGAGTTTACGGTCATGCCGTTTGGGCTGACTAATGCGCCGTCAATGTTCATGGATCTGATGAACAAGACTTTCAGGGAGTACCTAGAATACTTTGTGATAGTCTTCATCGACGATATATTGGTGTACTCGCAGAGTGAGGAGGATCAATTTAAGCATCTGCATTTGGTGTTGGAGACGCTGAGGAGGAATCAACTGTACACCAAGTTCTCCAAATGCGAGTTTTGGTTGTCCTCAGTAGCGTTCCTTGCTCACATAGTCAGTGGAGAGGGCATTGCGGTGGATCCGGCGAAGATTGTTGCTATACGAGAGTGGCCTGTGCTATCTACGGTAGTGGAAGTTTGGAGTTTTTGGTGCTTGCCGGCTATTACAGGCACTTCGTGGAGAACTTCTCGCGGATAACATTACCCCTCTCGACTCTGATGAGGAAAGAGCAGAAGATTGTTTGGACACCGGAGTGCGCACGAGCTTTTGAGGAGTTGAAGAGTCGGTTGACCACAATGCCTGTGCTAAGTTTGCCGAGTGGGACCGAAGGCTTTGAGATCTACATTGATGCTTTGGGCAGTGGATTGGGTTGTGTTCTACTACAACATGGAAGTGTGATAGCCTATGGCTCGCGTCAGCTAAAGGTGCATGAGTGGAATTATCCGGTCCATGACTTGGAGTTAGCGGCCGTGATATTTGCCCTGAAGCTGTGGAGGCATTACTTGTACGAGGTGAAGGTCGATATCTATACCGACCACAAGAGCCTGAAGTACTTGTTGGATTAGAAGGATCTAAACATGCGGCAGCGGAGATGGATGGAGTTCCTGGGGGACTACACATTCAAGATTCATTATGTTCCTGGGAAAGGCAATGCGGTTGCGGTTGCGTTGAGTCGCAGGGCCCCAGCTCAAGCCAACTGGCTGTCGGTTCATGACGAGTGTTTGGTTCGGGAGTTGGAGGCGTTGGAAATCTCTTGTGTAGACAAGAAGACTAGTGTCGAGGCGCTATTGAACTGGACAGAAGTTCAGTATGACCTGGATGATCGGATTCGGCAGGCTCCGGATTTGGATGGCCACATGATGCAAATCATGGTTGAGGCTTTGGATGGGTCAAATTCCCAATTTGAGGTTGTGGACGGATTGTTATGGAAGGATAGTCGTTTATGCGTCCCAAATGTGGGCAAATTCCAGGTGGAATTGATCTACGAGGCTCATCATACCAAGTACTCGATTCACCCGGGGAGCATAAAGATGTACAGCGATATGAAGAAATTGTTCTGGTGGTCAGGACTTAAGAAGGATGTGGCACTGTATGTAGCGAAGTGTCAAACATGCGCCTTAGTGAAGCTGGAGTGCCAGAAGCCTAGAGGTTTCTTGAAGTCCTTGCCTATTCCGGAGTGGAAGTTTGACAACATTACTATGGACTTTGTGCATGGGTTGCCAAGGTCGCAGAAGGGAAACGACGCCATCTGGGTGGTCATAGATCGTTTGAAGAAAGTGTCGCACTTCATTCCGCATAGGAAGGATGATTCTGTGGAAAAATTGGCAAAGTTATATGTGGATAATATTGTGCGGCTTCACGGTGTACCCCGCAGCATTGTGAGTGACCGTGATGGGCGGTTCACGTCCAATGATTGGAGGTTGGTGCAACAGATGTTGGGAACAAAGCTGAGTTTCAGCACAACCTTCCATCCACAGACGGATGGTCAGACCGAGAGGGTCAACAGGACGATGGAAGAGATGCTTTGTATGTGCGTTCTGGATTTCAGGAAGCAGCGAGAAGATCACCTGTACTTGGTGGAATTCGCTTACAACAATAGCTACCCGGCGAGCATAGAAATGGCGCCCTTCGATGCCCTTTATGGTAGAAGATGTCGCACGCCGTTATCGTAGTTGGAAACGGGTGAGTCGAAGCTATACAAGAGGCAAGAAGTGGAAGATGCAACCTCGTTGGTACGAACCATTCGAGAGAGATTGCTAATCTCTCAGGACCGGCAAGCTAAGTATTATAATGCCAAGCATAGGAACATGAAGTTCGCTGTTGGAGACTGGGTGTACTTGAATATTAAACCGTTCATGGGTGTCTCGCGGGTACGGCGCTTGAAGAAGCTAAGCCCGAGGTACCTTGGATTGTTTGAAGTTCTGGAGCGGATTGGCGAAGCAGCTTATCGATTGAAGCTATTAGTGAAACTAAGTGGTCTGCACGATGTATTATACATATCGGTGCTGCGGAAGGCGTTGCAAGAGCCTTCGCAAGTGATCGCGGTCGATAAAGTACCGGTTGATGTTGGGTTTACGACGATGGTCAAGCCCGTTCGCATTGAGGACTCGGAAGTCAAGCGATTGCGTAACAAGGAAATCAGGATGGTCAAGGTCCGTTGGGACAACTGCGGTTAGGAGGAGCTCTCGTGGGTACGAGAGCAGACCATGCTTGAGGAGTACCCAGAGTTATTCTACTCAGGGACCGTTTAAGTTTTGTTTATATCTTTCCTTTATGTAATTTCGAGACGAAATTCTTTTAAGAGGGAGAGATCTATAACACCCCGAAACTCAAAAGAGGGACGAGTAGCGTTTTGAGCCAAGTTTGGAACTTGGTAGGGGTCACACGGTGAAAGATATGGTACCTAAACACCTAGAGGGGGGGGGGGGGGGTGAATAGGTGACCTAATCCTTTTTAACTTTGTTGGCAGCAAATAGTTATATCACAGATTTCTAAGTAGTCTATTACAGCAATCAACAATAATCATACATACACAACACATTCACAGCACAGCACACAGTGATTTATAGTGGTTCCCCAATCTTTGGGTACATCCACTTTCCCCCTTCGCCTATCTAGCAGTGTACTAGATTCGGCCAAACTTCTCCACTGTCTCAGAACCCAAATAGGTTCCTACACCTCAGGCCCAAAGCCTTACACCTCAGCTTTCTCCAAAGCCTACACTCAGCCACAAAGGCCTACACTCAGCCACCCAGGCCTACACTCAGAGTTCTTCAACTCCTACACTCAGGCTATCAAGCCCTACCCTCAGCCTTTATAAATTTAGGCTTACAATGCACTCAGATCCAAAGATCCTACAAGTTAAAATAGTATTACAACAAATAACTCAACAACTCAGAAAATAAGAGAGGAGTTGAGAGTTTCTTGCTGAGTTCTTGGAAGAACTCAGATAGATCCAAACTGACTTAGCTTCCTTCAAAGCTTCTTGAGTAGAACTGAATAAGTCTGAATCCTCTGCAGTTGTTCCTTGACCTTTGCTTCTTAAGATCCAGATGCTTCTGAATCCTTCTTCTCAGCCTAGTTCCAGGGACTGAATTCTTGATTGGAGCTCTCTCTCTCCAACTTCTTAGATCTGCCATTGGACAACACGATCTTCTTGATTTGTATCACTTGGATAACTTGATCAGCAACCACTTGAACAAATCTCTTAGATTAATCTGAACTCAATCAGAACTTAATCTTCTTCTGTTAACTCTTAACAACAACAACAACCTTTTCTGTAAACAGTCTGTGCCTATTTATAGGCCTTCTTCATGGTAACCGGCTGGTCCGGTTCATAACTGACTTCTGAGATCTCTGACAAGTGCTGTAGACCGGCTGGAACGGCAGCTGTCATGTCATCCAGTCAATTCTTGAAATTCTCTAACTGTCAGATAGTGTCGAGACTTTCTGTTCTTAAGTGTCGACACTTATAGACCAAGTGTCGACACATGCTGTGTAAGTGTCGACACAAGTCTACAAGGTGTCGACACAACTCCTTGTATGTCTCGACACAGATTCTTATTCAGGTGTCGACACTTGGAATTGAGTGTCGACACAAGTACTTGATCTTCTGTAACTTGTTAAATTCTTCTAAGTGTCGACACATCTCCTTTGTGTCGACACATCTTCATGTGTTGAAACTGTCAAGTGTCGACACTGCTTCTTGGTGTCGACACAAGTCTTCAATATAGATTCTTCAGCTGAGTGTCGACACATTCCCTTAGTGTCGACACTTGTACTTAGAATATTTTTGTAGATATTTCTGTTCTTTGCTAAGTGTCGACAAAGCTCCTTGTGTCGACACATCTTCTTCTTGTTGAGACTTCAGCTGAGTGTCGACACATTCCCTTAGTGTCGACACTTGTACTTAGAATAATTTGCTGTTCTTTCTGTTCTTGGCTAAGTGTCGACACAGCTCCTTGTGTCAACACTTTCTTCAAGTGTTGAGTCTTTAGCTGTGTGTCGACACATTGTTCTGGGTGTCGATACATACTTCAAATGTTGACTCTTCTGCATAGTGTCGACACATTGTGTTGAGTGTCGACACTTACTTCAAGTGCTGACTCTTCTGCATAGTGTCGACACATTGTGTTGAGTGTCGACACTTACTTCAAGTGCTGACTCTTCTGCATAGTGTCGACACATTGTGTTGAGTGTCGACACTTGTACTTAGACTCTGCAGACTTTTGCTGAGTGTCGACACAACTCCAAGTGTCGACACTTTCTGATGTAGACACAGCTCTTCTAGGTGTCGACACTTCTGCTAAGTGTCGACACTGCTTCTCTGCATTCTTCTTCACTGAGTGTCGATATAGCTCCTTGTGTCGACACTTTCTGTCTGGTGTCGACTCTTCATCCCAGGTGTTGACACAATGAATCCAAGTGTCGACACTGCTTGTCTGGGTGTCGACACAAGCCTTCTCAAGTGTCGACACTTTCCCTCTGGGTGTCGACACATGGACTTAGAAAGTTTTAGCTTCAGTCCAGTGAATACCTAACCTGCACAAGTAACTCAAACATACATCAAATACATTATGATGTATATCATTGAGTTGGGTGAGGCTTCTTCAAATCAGGTACATTTGACCAATGTACCCAACAATCTCCCCCTATTTGGAGAAGTAATAACCCTTAGTCAATGATATACACCACTCATAATTAAAAATGATAAAATGATGTAAAGCAGGTATATTTCAACAGGGTAAACTTAAACATGTAATAATGCACACATGTATACACATTAATCATTCCAGAATAATCAAAGAATAGACACATTTCAGAACAATTATACTATATTAATCATAAATTGTTCTAACATTTTTCTAATACATCTTTAATGATTTACAAAAATGTTTCTCATACAAAGGATTACAACAATCTTCAAATTAATTCCTAATCTATTTCTGATCAGGTTCTTTGATAACAATTCCTTTGCCAGCTAGGACTTTAGCTTTGACAGCAGCAGCAGTAGGTTCAGCATCAGCAGGCTTCTTGCCTTTTGAGTCCTTCTTCTTTTGTTCTTCAGCCTTGATTTTCTGCCTTTCAAAATAATGATAGGGCTTAGGAAAGTACTTGCTAGGCTCCACTGCAGTAGGAGGTAGCTTTCCTAACTTAGCCTTTCTTCTGTACTGGACAATGGCTTCCTGCCTGATCTCATGCTTCCTCCATTCTGCTTCAGAGAACCACTTGTTTCTATCATTAGTGTTGTCTTTAGCAGCTTTCCAGGCAGTTAGAATGATATTTCTAGAGGTAGGGCTCCATTGTTCAAAGTCTGGCTTTAGTTCAGCTTGTTCCCTAAACCTCTTCTTTGACAACCTTGTCTCTTCTTCTTTTTCTAATGCCTCTTGCATAGCTGCAGTAATAGGTTGAACAACCTTTTCCAGAACAACATTTGACTTTCCTACAGTTGGGCTATACATTGTGCTGACATCTGCATGAATCATTTCAAAATCTGGAGGTGGATAAATCACTTGAGCTACCTCTGGTTGCTCACCTCCAAGATATGCACTTTGAATCCCTGATTCAGCAACATTATCATCATCACAGAGTGGAGGATAGCCTAGGGTAGCTCTGATGGAGTTAGATATCCATTTGGCATGATCAGAGCTAGTCTTGACTAATACTCTCTCCCCCTTTATGACTTCTTGGGCCACATGGTCTCTTACATCATCCTTTTGGAATCTAATCTGACTATCCAAATACCTGATTCCATCCTTAAAGTAGGGTTTAAGCTTTGTAAGCTGTTCTGAGATGGCTTTCTGGGAATCCTGTATTGCAGTCTTTACAGCTTGGATTTCTTCTTGGAAAACTTTGTCAAATCCAGCCTTAACATCAGCAGATGTAGAAGATTCAGCAGTCTTATTCTTCAATTCAGTGACTATAGCATTGTGGGATGCAGTCAAATTATCATTCATCCTTAATTGATTTTCCAGCACATAGCCTTGCTTCAATGCTATATCATCTACATGTACTTTTATTTTCTCTTGGTGTGTAGCCAGAAACACCACAGCATTTCCACCCTTGTGGAAGCATTCATTCATCTCTTTCTTGTTGAGATTCATCTCAAACCTTATAGATTTTATATCTTGAGCAAGATCAAACTGTAATGATCTGTGCCCAGCATCAATATAAGCCTCTATGGCTTTCCTTTGTTCATCCATTTTGATCTGCATGGCTACCATTAAGGCACTGTAATCAGGTGATGGAGCTTGTGTGACTAAGGATTGTTCAGCAACAGTTTGTAGAGCCTTCTTGTAGCTCTGACTCCTTCTTTTGAATACAAACAATTTCTTCTTCTTAGCCCTAGCACTCTCCTCATCTTCAGAGGCAGAGGTGCTGGCAATCTCAACCCTATCCTTAGGGCTTTGTGGTTTTTCAGCTTGCACATCTAGTGCCTTCTCAGTGTCTAGCCTTAAAGGCTCGTCCAGAACTGTCATGTGCTCCCCCTCAGCAGCAGCACCCTTCTCTTCAGCTGCAGCAACCTTATCCATGTCAAAGTCCTCTTGATCTAAATTCAGAAACAAATCTTCCATAGTATATTCATGAGGGCATGGAGCTGGAGATAGTCTTTGTTCTTCATCCACTGACTCAGGTACCACTTCTTGTTCAGCAGATTTGTCTTCTAAAACAACATCTGGAACTGGTTTGTCTAGCTGAGTTTGCTGATGAACATCAAACAAATTAGCATCTTCTTTAATATAGTATAAAGTTTTTAAGTCAGTGAGTACCTCTTGGATAATGAGGGTGGCTTGCTCACTTTCCAGAGTAGATGTTTCTTCTACTACTGGAAGCTCCCCCTGGCTGTGATCCCTATGGATGGGGCTAGCTGGAGACAGCTCCCCCTGGATCTCAGCTACATCTTGAGGAGCAGGAGTCTTCTCTGCAGCCACTTCTTCATGGTCATCAGGTGTGAAAACAACCTATTCTTCACTATCAGAACTGCTGGAGGACTCTTGTGTCACAGCAGCAGTCTTTCTCTTCTTCCTGGGAGGAGTAACTTTCTCAGAAACTGGCTTCTCAGGGGTAGGCATGTCCTTTGACAACACCCTTTCCCACCTAGAAAATATCCTAGAATCCATCTTTCTCATATGATTGATCTTGCTACCTGCAGCAGTGCTCATTACCTCTGGTATTGTACCAGCCAGGTAGAGACTTATAATTCTGCCCAGATTGGGCTTCTTCAGACTTTCCTTGATCTTTTCATAGATGACCATTGACCAATCTGTTTGTAGGGTGAAGATGATTCTTGTCATGATATTGAACATTGAGGCTGACACACTGTCATGCCCTCCAGGTTTACTGAGAATGACCTTGCCCACTATCTCTGACAGAAATTTTCCTTGACTGTTCATGCCTTTTCTGGTAAAGACAGAACCTATCTTCATCTTAGAATCAAGACCACACCAAACCAAAGCTTCCCTGGTCTTGGATGTAGAAACTTCTTCTTCTTCTTGAGTCTTAGGTAGCTGAAGTACCTTTCTCAGACTTTTGGGTGATACCTTGACCTTGGTTCCATGCACTCTGGATTTGATTCTGTATCCAGAGGCATCCACAGTTGCTCCAGTAAGGAATTCAAGCACTTCCTTTTTCCATATCTTGGTTGGTTCTGAAACCAAGTATTCTAGTCCTGAATCGCTGACTAGGGTAACCACTGACTTGATATCTTGATCGCCATCGTCGAATGCGCCGCGCACAAGTTCGTAGCCTTCGTTGACGTTTTCCTCGAGCTTGGGAGCCATTAGGGTTTGGAGAATTAGGCTTGAGAAAAGAGAAATGTCGGCACAAGAGTTTTGGTGTCGAAACTTTGAAAGCGTGTCGACAATCAAAGACAGAACCCTATTTATACCTGTCTATTTTTGAAGATGAACAGGCGGGACAGCTAGCTAAACATGTGTCGACACTGGCAATAAGTGTCGACACTGACTTATAATGTCTCGACACATATGTGTCGACACAAGTTTAGTCAACAGATATTATGTGTCGACACATGTTTATGTGTCGACACCACTCTACTCGACGAATAGTCGAGACTTTACTTAGAAAATTCTGAGTAAAACTTAAGTGTCGACACCACATTGGATGTGTCGACACCTACTCGACATGTGTCGACACTAACATTCTGAAGTGTCGACACCAACATCCTAGATGTGTCGACACCTTTTTACTTAGCCAATTTTCTATTCTGTAAACTTAGTCTAAGTTTATCATACCTAGTTCAATTTTGAATCTATTGAACTTAGCTTCTTCTAAGGGCTTAGTAAACATGTCAGCTATCTGATTATCAGTTTTAACATATTCAAGTGCAATATCATTTCTTTCTACATGCTCCCTAAGAAAGTGATATTTAATCTCAATATGTTTTGTTCTACTATGAGATACAGGGTTGTTAGCTATTGAAATAACACTTGTAGAATCACAGTAAAGTGGAGTTCTACTTACCTGAAATCCATAGTCCACTAGCTGATGTTGAATCCATAGAAGTTGAGCACAGCAACTTCCTGCAGCTACATATTCTGACTCAGCTGTGGAGATAGCCACACTAGTCTGCTTTTTGCTGCTCCATGAAATTATTCTTCCACCTAGGAATTGACAGGTTCCAGTTGTACTCTTTCTATCCTCTTTGCATCCTGCAAAGTCTGCATCTGTATAACCTGTTAGATCAAAATCTCCATTCCTAGGGTACCAGAGGCCTAGATAGGGAGTGCCCTTTAGATATCTCAAAATTCTCTTGACTGCAGTCAAGTGAGACTCTTTAGGGCAGGCTTGATACCTGGCACAAACACATGTAGCATACATAATGTCAGGCCTACTTGCAGTCAAGTATAGTAAGGAGCCAACTATCCCTCTATACAAGGTTTCATCTACAGGTTTCCCTGCATTATCCTTGCTAAGAGACATACTTGACCCCATAGGAGTCTTCATGGTACTGGATGAATCCATACCATATTTCCTTATGAGTTCTAGGGTAAACTTGGACTGACATATGGACAAGCCACTTTCAGTCTGTTTAACTTGGAGACCCAAGAAAAACTTTAGCTCTCCCATACTACTCATCTCAAATTGACTTTGCATAAGCTTTGCAAACTTTTTGCAAAGGCTACTTTCAGTAGACCCAAATATAATGTCATCTACATATATTTGGACAAGTATGACTTTGCCTCTAGATTCCCTAAGGAATAGAGTCTTATCTATTTTCCCCCTTGTGAACTTGTTCTCAATGAGGAAACTAGATAGGGTTTCATACCAAGCTCTAGGAGCTTGTTTTAACCCATACAATGCTTTCCTAAGTCTATAGACATAATGAGGTTGAGTTGGATCAACAAAACCTGAAGGCTGCTCCACATAGACTTCTTCCTTAAGATTACCATTTAAGAATGCTGACTTGACATCCATCTGGTAAACCTTAAATCCTTGATAGGTTGCATAGGCCAAGAACATCCTTATGGCCTCCAGTCTGGCTACTGGGGCAAAGGTTTGATCAAAATCAATACCTTCTTCTTGTCTATATCCTTTTGCAACCAGTCTTGCTTTATTCTTAATGATGACCCCTTGTTCATCTAACTTATTTCTGTAGATCCACTTAGTTCCTATAATATTGTGGTCTTTAGGTTTAGGAACCAGTTCCCAAACCTTGCACCTTTTGAACTGATTAAGTTCTTCTTGCATAACTTCAGTCCACTGTGGATCTTGTATAACTTCTAAAAATTTCTTAGGTTCTATTTGAGACAGAAAACTAGAATATACTGCAGCATTCTGATTTCTGCTCCTTGTCTGAACTCCTTGTATTGGATCTCCAATAATCAGCTCTACTGGATGATCTCTTAGATGCCTGTGGGCTGGAGGCATCCTATCTTCAGGTTGAACTTCTTCAGCATCTGCATCATGCTGTACTTCTTGTATTTCTTCAGCTATTGGCACATGTAGCTCTCCCCCTGGACAACTGCTATTGCCTTCTACTTGCTGTCTTGCAGCAGGCATCTCTTCTATAGTAAGCTTGTCCAATTTCTTTGTCAAACCTGTGGGGCTGCATACATTGCTAGACAACTCATTGTTAATAAGTTTTGTCTCATCAAAAACTACATGCACAGTCTTCTCTACAACTTGTGTAGTCAAGTTGTATACTCTATAAGCCTTACTATTGTTGCTGTACCCAACAAAAATTCCCTCTTGGGACTTGGCAGCAAACTTAGTTATGTAAGACTTCCCATTGTTAAGTATGAAGCATTTGCAACCAAAGATCCTAAAATAGGATAGGTTTGGTTTCCTGCCTTTCACTACTTCATAGGGGGTCTTGTTTAGTCTTTTAGTGATGGTAGCCCTATTTATCACATGGCATGCAGTGTTAACTGCTTCAGCCCAGAAATACTCAGGCAGTGATGTATCACTAAGTAGGGTTCTATCAGCCTCTATCAAGGTTCTATTCTTCCTCTCAGCAATGCCATTTTGCTGAGGTGTTCTAGGTGAAGAGAATTCTTGAAATATCCCAAAGTCTTCACATAATTTTGTCATGCTTTCAGATTGAAACTCAGTACCATGGTCACTTCTAATTTTGACCACAGTACTATTTAGTTCATTCTGAATTTGCTTGACAAAGCTGTAGAAGACACTAGGTGTTTCAGATTTCTGCCTTAAGAAGAACACCCAGGAAAACCTTGAGTAGTCATCAACAACTACAAAGGTATAGACCTTCCTACCTAAGCTGTGAACTGGCATTGGACCAAAGAGATCCATATGCAAGAGGTATAAGCACCTCACAGCATCTTTGTTCTCAATGTTTTTAAAGGTGGATTTGGTCTGCTTGCCCTTTTGACAAGCTGAGCAAATGCCATCTTTAACACACTTAACTTGAGGACCATTCCTCACTAACTCTTTGCTAAAGAGTTTGCTAATAGTCTTGTAGTTAAGATGAGCTAGGCTCTTGTGCCACTTGACACAATGAGAGACTGTCTCATCAGCTACAAGACAAATAGGAGAACCATTGTTCTCAATCATGATGTCTAGACAGTAGACATTCCTCTTTCTATATCCTGTCAAAATGATCTCTTGATCACTTGACCTCTTGATATGACAACCATTTTTAACAAATGAGATGTCATACCCTACATCACTTAACTGACTTATACTTATAAGGTTGTGTTTCAACCCTTTAACATAAGCCACTTGAGTAATGGTAACAAGGTTTGAAGAAATGTTACCAAACCCTTTGATGATTCCTTTTTCAGAACCACCAAAGGTCACTTTAGGACCATTTTTGATTGGAATATAGTCCTTCAGTAGTCCCCTTGTTCCAGTCATATGTCTGGAACATCCACTATCCAAGTACCATGTTGGGGTATGGCCACTTGGATTCACCTGCAAAACAAATTAATGAACCTTAGAACCCAAAGTAAACTTGGGTCCTTGGTGATTGTTAGTTTGCAACATGACACAGCTACCTATTGGCTTTCTACCAGGTAACTTGCTACTCAACTTGGCACTGGCATTGTGCCAACAATCCAAGGCAAAGTGGCCAACCTTGCCACAACACCAACATTCAAACTTATTGTACCTTTGCTTAGGTACAGACTTTGCTGTCTTAACTGCAGCTGACTTATTGAATGTTGGGGCCTTGCCCTTGGGCTTGGACTGATCCTGAACAGTCCTGGCAGGTTTAACAAAACCCAGTCCAGCCTTACCTTTGTGATGAGTAAAATCATCAATCAAAGGTAGAACTGATTTAGGCTTTGAAAACTTTGCAACCAGTTCTCTCTCTTTCTGAAGATTTGTCTCCAGTTTCTTAATTTGATCATTCTTAAATGTGGTAGTACCCATCTGAATCACTGTAATGTGTTTCAGCCTAGCTACCTCATTCAGTTTTTGATCAAATTGTTTCTCAAATTCTGTTGCAGCAGCCTTGAGATCAGCAATCTCCTTTGCCTGACTTTTGGCAAGGGACTTGCTTTTCTTATAAGCCTGTAATAGCACCTTATATTCATCTATGAGCTGATGAATATCATCCTCAGACTCAGAACCACTTCCATCATTTGATGAAGATGATTCTGATTCTGAACTAGAACAAGAAACTGAACTTAGAGTTGGACTTTGTACCTGACTAGGTCCTGGCTGCTCCAGGATTTTGGTACTCTCAGTCAATGCCATCAGTCCTTGGCACTGGCAGTCTTCTTGTTCATAAATTGACTCCAAGATCTGCATAAATTCTTCTTCTTCTTCTTCAGCAAATAGCCCTATGTAGGCTTCAGCATCAGTATCAGTGTTTGAAGAAGAAATATCTGAAAGAGTCTTCTCATTCTTGGCAACAAAAGACTTCTCTTTACTCCCTTTGAAGTGAGTCTTTTTCCTGTCACTGGATTCTTTTTTTTTCTCAGGACAATCAGCAATGACATGACCCTGTCTATTGCAGCAGTAGCACACAATCTTTGATCCAGTTGCCTTGCTTGTCTTTGTCTTCTTCCTGTCCTTCTTAGAAGGCTTTTTCTCCTGATACAAGACTTCTTTTCCCTTGTAAGTAGATGGTCTGGACCTCCACTATTTCTTTTTCAGGAATTCCTGAAAGTGTCTAGTGAAGGCAGCAAAGTCTTCATCACTTTCACTGCTTGTAGACTTTGTACTGACAGACCCTTCTGACTCAGATTCAACTACCTCTGGAGGTGGAGTTGATGACTTAGTTCTGCATTTTCTGGGAACATCTGTCTTGAAGGCAACAGTCCTTTCCTTGTGCTCAGTCCTTGTTGATTTCTCCTCCTCTTTCCTCACTGTCAGCTGCATCTCATATGACAACAACTTGCCAAATAGTGTAGGAGGAGGAATTTCTCCCAACTTTGCCATTTCTCTTATGGCACAGATCTTGGTGTCCCAATCTTTGGTTAGGGACCTTAGGAATTTGTCATTTAGTTCATAGTTGCTGAACTCTCTTCCATAAGACATGAGTTCATTAACTATTCTATAGAACTTCTTGTAGCATTCAGTGATGCTATCTCCCTTGCCTTGCCTAAAGCTCTCATACTCTTGATTAAGCAAGGACTTCCTATCTTGCCTAACTTCTTCAGAACCTTCCATATAGACAATGAGGGTATCCCACATTTCTTTTGCTGTTTTACAGTGAATTAAGTTCTGAAAAGTTGCATCATCAATGGCACTCACTATTATGTTTTGTGTCCTCTTGTCCATAGTGGCTAGGACAATTTCATCCTTGGTCATCTCAGAGAAATCCTTTGGAGTCCTCTGATTTGCATCTAATACTGAGATCTTCATTGGCACATAAGGCCCTTCCTTTACTGTGATGTATATTCTAGGGTCTGAGGCCTCCATGAATAGCCTTACCCTCTCTTTCCAGATCCCAAAAATTTCCTTTCTGCAAATAGGTAATTTCATGGAACCCAATTCTTTATGATTTTCAAAGGAACCCATGGTTCTTGATTTTCTTGAAGCTATTTTCTGACCTAGACTGTTTCTGCCAAACAGGATCTCCTTAGACTGTTAGTCCTTGTTTTGATCAACCTCGCTTTGATACCACTTGAAAGATATGGTACCTAAACACCTAGAGGGGGGGGGGGGTGAATAGGTGACCTAATCCTTTTTAACTTTGTTGGCAGCAAACAGTTATATCACAGATTTCTAAGTAGTCTATTACAGTAATCAGCAATAATCATACATACACAGCACATTCACAGCACAACACACAGTGATTTATAGTGGTTCCCCAATCTTTGGGTACATCCACTTTCCCCCTTCGCCTATCTAGCAGTGTACTAGATTCGGCCAAACTTCTCCACTGTCTTAGAACCCAAATAGGTTCCTACACCTCAGGCCCAAAGCCTTACACCTCAGCTTTCTCCAAAGCCTACACTCAGCCACAAAGGCCTACACTCAGCCACCCAGGCCTATACTCAGAGTTCTTCAACTCCTACACTCAGGCTATCAAGCCCTACCCTCAGCCTTTATAAATTTAGGCTTACAATGCACTCAGATCCAAAGATCCTACAAGTTAAAATAGTATTACAACAAATAACTCAACAACTCAGAAAATAAGAGAGGAGTTGAGAGTTTCTTGCTGAGTTCTTGGAAGAACTCAGATAGATCCAAACTGACTTAGCTTCCTTCAAAGCTTCTTGAGTAGAACTGAATAAGTCTGAATCCTCTGCAGTTGTTCCTTGACCTCTGCTTCTTAAGATCCAGATGCTTCTGAATCCTTCTTCTCAGCCTAGTTCCAAGGACTGAATTCTTGATTGGAGCTCTCTCTCTCGAACTTCTTAGATCTGTCGTTGGACAGCACGATCTTCTTGATTTGTATCACTTGGATAACTTGATCAGCAACCACTTGAACAAATCTCTTAGATTAATCTGAACTCAATCAGAACTTAATCTTCTTCTCTTAACTCTTAACAACAACAACAACCTTTTCTGTAAACAGTCTGTGCCTATTTATAGGCCTTCTTCATGGTAACCGGCTGGTCCGATTCATAACTGACTTCTGAGATCTCTGACAAGTGTTGTAGACCGGCTGGAACGGCAGCTGTCATGTCATCCAGTCAATTCTTGAAATTCTCTAACTGTCAGATAGTGTCGAGACTTTCTGTTCTTAAGTGTCGACACTTATAGACCAAGTGTCGACACATGCTGTGTAAGTGTCGACACAAGTCTACAAGGTGTCGACACAACTCCTTGTATGTCTCGACACAGATTCTTATTCAGGTGTCGACACTTGGAATTGAGTGTCGACACAAGTACTTGATCTTCTATAACTTGTTAAATTCTTCTAAGTGTCGACACATCTCCTTTGTGTCGACACATCTTCATGTGTTGAAACTGTCAAGTGTCGACACTGCTTCTTGGTGTCGACACAAGTCTTCAATATAGATTCTTCAGCTGAGTGTCAACACATTCCCTTAGTGTCGACACTTGTACTTAGAATATTTTTATAGATATTTCTGTTCTTTGCTAAGTGTCGACACAGCTCCTTGTGTCGACACATCTTCTTCTTGTTGAGACTTCAGCTGAGTGTCGACACATTCCCTTAGTGTCGACACTTGTACTTAGAATAATTTGCTGTTCTTTCTGTTTTTGGCTAAGTGTCGACACAGCTCCTTGTGTCAACACTTTCTTCAAGTGTTGAGTCTTTAGCTGTGTGTCGACACATTGTTCTGGGTGTCGATACATACTTCAAATGTTGACTCTTCTGCATAGTGTCGACACATTGTGTTGAGTGTCGACACTTACTTCAAGTGCTGACTCTTCTGCATAGTGTCGACACATTGTGTTGAGTGTCGACACTTACTTCAAGTGCTGACTCTTCTGCATAGTGTCGACACATTGTGTTGAGTGTCGACACTTGTACTTAGACTCTGCAGACTTTTGCTGAGTGTCGACACAACTCCAAGTGTCGACACTTTCTGATGTAGACACAGCTCTTCTAGGTGTCGACACTTCTGCTAAGTGTCGACACTGCTTCTCTGCATTCTTCTTCACTGAGTGTCGACACAGCTCCTTGTGTCGACACTTTCTGTCTGGTGTCGACTCTTCATCCCAGGTGTCGACACAATGACTCCAAGTGTCGACACTGCTTGTCTGGGTGTCGACACAAGCCTTCTCAAGTGTCGACACTTTCCCTCTGGGTGTCGACACATGGACTTAGAAAGTTTTAGCTTCAGTCCAGTGAATACCTAACCTGCACAAGTAACTCAAACATACATCAAATACATTATGATGTATATCATTGAGTTGGGTGAGGCTTCTTCAAATCAGGTACATTTGACCAATGTACCCAACACACGGCCTGGGACACGGGTGTGTCCCAGGGAGGACACGGGCGTGTCCCAGGGCCGTGTCGTCCTCGGATTCGACGGTGGCTGTGTGGTCAATGAAATTGCAGTCGACGATCGTCGAACAACGAACACAGTGAAAGAAATTGTACCTAATCACCTAGAGGTGGGGTCACTAGGTGACTTAATCTTTTTAAACTTTTAGGCAGATTGAAGCACAGATTTCACAGAACATAAAACACAGCAACCACAGAATCATTCACACATAGAGTACACACTGTTTTAAAGTGGTTCCCCAAGGTTTGGGTACATCCACTTCCCCCTTCGCCTATCTAGCAGTGTACTAGATTCGGCCAAACTCCTCCACTACACCTCAGATCCTCAGATCTTACACTCAGAACCCCAACCAGGTTCCTACAGCTCAGGCCCAAGGCCCTACAACTCAGTCTTCATAAAGACCTACACTCAGCCTTCAACAAGGCCTACACTCAGCCACAAGGCCAACACTCAGAGATATGAATCTCCTACACTCAGGCACACAGGCCCTACCACTCAGCCTTTATAATTTCAGGCTTACAACTCAGATCCCTAAGGATCCTACAAAAAATTAAGAATACAATATGTAAACCTACAACTCAGAATGAGAGAGAAGTGTTGATAGGTTTCTTGATGAGTTCTTGAATGAACTCTGCTGAGATCAACCTCACTTGGCTTTCTTCAAAGCTTCTTGAATGTAGAACACAATAGGGTTGATACTCTCTGCAGCTGATCTTCAATCACTACAACTTAAGAATCAGAACAAGGTCTGAAACTTTCTTCACAGCCTGGTTCCAACAGCTGTCTTCTTGGAAGGAGCTCTCTCTCTCCAACTACTTAGATCTTCACTTGAAGGTCTTCAATGAATTGCTTTTCAACAACCTGTTACCTGTTGAATGTATAAGCCTTTATATAGACTTTCTTCATGGTGACCGGCTGATCCGGTTTCTAACAGTTTTCTGACAACTCTGACAGTTACAGTAGACCGGCTGGAATGGCAGCTGTCATGTCATCCAGTCACTTCTTGAAATATCTGTAACTGTCTGAAAGTGTCGAGACAGTCCGTCTTTAAGTGTCGACACTTATAGACCAAGTGTCGACACAAGTTGACTAAGTGTCGACACTAGCCTTCAAGGTGTCGACACAACTCCTTGTGTTGTATAAATTTCTTCTCGACACAGCTTCTTCAACATGTGTCGACACTGATATTGTGTGTCGACACAAGTCCTTGTTCTTCAGTACTTAGTTAAATTCTTATAAGTGTCGACACAACTCCTTTGTGTCGACACATCTTCTTGTGTTGAACTTGTTCAGTGTCGACACATCTTTTTGGTGTCGATACATGCCTTCTGTGTTGATACTTGCTGGGTGTCGACACTTCTCCTTGTGTCGACACATTCTTCTTTTGTTGAGACTTTTGCTGAGTGTCGACACATCTCCTTTGTGTCGACACTTGTTGAAAGATATTGTACCTAATCACCTAGAGGGGGGGGGGGGTGAATAGGTGACTTAAATCTTTTTCACTTTTTAGGCAGAATTCAGAATTTTATCTCAGAGTTATATCTACTTGTACACAACAATCAAACACCAATCATAAAATATCACAAGCACACAGTAGACACACAGATTTATAGTGGTTCCCCAAGCTTTGGGTACATCCACTTTCCCCCTTCGCCTATCTAGCAGTGTACTAGATTCGGCCAAACTCCTCCACTATCTCAGATCCTCAGATCTTACACTCAGAGCCCCAAACCAGGTTCCTACAACTCAGGCACAAGGCCCTACAACTCAGCTTCTTCCCAAAGCCTACACTCAGCCACCAAGGCCTACACTCAGAGATTCAACACTCCTACACTCAGGCACACAGGCCCTACACTCAGCCTTTATAATTACAGGCTTACAAACTCAGATCCCTAAGGATCCTACAAGAAAATATGAATACAAAAATGTATACTCAACAACTCAGAGAAAAGAGAGATGAGTTGTGAGTTTCTAGATGAGTTCTTGGAAGAACTCAGCTGAAATCAATCTGACTTGGCTTTCTTCAAAGCTTCTTGAATGTAGAACACAATAAGATTGATCTCTTCTGCAGTTGATCCTTGATCTCTGCTACTTAAGATTCAGACCAAAATCTGAACCCTTCTTCTCAGCCTGGTTCCAATGGCTGGCTTCTTGGATGGAGCTCTCTCTCTCTCCAACTTCTTAGATCTTCACTAGATTCTTCAAGGAATAGCTAGATCTTCTTTGTATATTGATTACTTGAACAACATCTTCTGTAGATAGTATAAGCCTATTTATAGGCCTTCTTCATGGTAACCGGCTGGTCCGGTTCATAACTGATTTCTGACAACTCTGACAGGTTCAGTAGACCGGCTGGAACGGCAGCTGTCAAGTCATCCAGTCAGTTCTTGAAAATTCTGTAACTGTCTGAAAGTGTCGAGACTGTCTGTCTTAAAGTGTCGACACTTATAGACCAACTGTCGACACAAGTTGACTAAGTGTCGACACTAGCCTACAAGGTGTCGACACAACTCCTTGTGTTGTAGATTTTTTATCTCGACACTGCTTCTTCTTCATGTGTCGAGACTGATAATGTGTGTCGACACAAGTGTTGGGTTCCATCAATGCCCCCGGTGTTGGGAGGTACGGCGTGCTGCGCTACGGCCCGCACTAGTCGAAATAGAAGGGTGTGTCCCCTGGGGCCTAACTGGCCGCCCCGTGGATCCGAGGGTAACCAGCTCTATAAAGGAGTGGTAGCGCGGTCCTCAAACAGTCCGGGCTTTTGGGCGAGTTGGTTGCGCCTTCCCTACAAGTGGTATCAGAGGAGGTCACGGGTTCGAAACCCCGGGGTCGTTGCTGGGGGGGGGGGGGATTGTTGGGTTCCATCAATGCCCCCGGTGTTGGGAGGTACGGCGTGCTGCGCTACGGCCCGCACTAGTCGAAACAGAAGGGTGTGTCCCCTGGGGCCTAACTGGCCGCCCCGTGGATCCGAGGGTAACCAGCTCTATAAAGGAGTGGTAGCGCCGTCCTCAAACAGTCCGGGCTTTTGGGCGAGTTGGTTGCGCCTTCCCTACAACAAGTACTTGTACTTCAGTATATTGCTGAATTCTTGTAAGTGTCGACACAACTCCTTTGAGTCGACAGAACTTCATGTGTTGAACTTGTTAAGTGTCGACACATCTTCTTGGTGTCGACACTTGCCTTCAGTGTTGATACTTGCTGAGTGTCGACACTGCTCCTTGTGTCGACACATTTTTCCTTGTGTTGAGACTCTGGCTGAGTGTCGACACTTTCCCTTAGTGTCGACACTTGTACTTAGAATATTTTGTTGAACTTTGCTGAGTGTCGACACAGCTCCTTGTGTCGACACTTTCTTCAAGTGTTGAGTCTTCTGATGAGTGTCGACACAGCTCCTTGTGTCGACACTTTCTTCAAGTGTTGAGTCTTCAGCTGAGTGTCGACACATTCTTTCTTGTGTCGACACTTTCTTCAAGTTTTGACTCTTCTGCAGAGTGTCGGCACATTGCTCTGGGTGTCGACACTTATACTTGGATTCTGCTGACTTTTGCTGAGTGTCGACACAGCTCCAAGTGTCGACACTTTCTGATGTAGACATAGTTTCACTGGGTGTCGACACAACTGCTAAGTGTCGACACTGCTTCACTGCACTTTTCTTCATTGAGTGTCAACACAGCTCCTTGTGTCGACACTTTCTGCCTGGTGTCGACTCAGCATCCCTGGTGTCGACACAATCACTCCAAGTGTCGACACTGCTTGCCTGGGTGTCGACACAAGTCTTCTTACGTGTCGACACTTTCCCTCTGGGTGTCAACACATGGACTTAGAAACTTTTTCATCTTTCCTGCAAATACTTAACCTGCACAAGGTAACTCAAAAGTACATCAAATACATTTTGATGTATGTCATTGAGTAGGGTGAGGCTTCTTCAAATCAGGTACATTAGAACCAATTTACCCAACAATCTCCCCCTATTTGGAGAAGTCATAACCCTTATTCAATGATATACACCATACAGAATAAAATTATAACATGATGTATAGCAGGAATATATAACAGGGCAAACATACACATGTATCAATCAAACATGTATACACAGATAACATCTCAGAACAATTATGAAATAAATTTATCACACAGCACATTGTTCTAATAACTTGTCATATTCATATTTCAAAAGTTTACAGAATGTTTAACATCAAAAGATTACATAGTAAACTTAAGAAAATGCAATTCTATTTTTGTTCAGCCTCCTTAATTACTATGCCCTTCCCAGATTGTACTTTAGCTTGTACTGAGGCTTCAGTGTCTTCAGCAGCAGCAGGCTTTTTCCCTTTAAGCTCCTTCTTCTTTAGCTCTTCAGCTTTAATCTTTTGTCTTTCAAAATAATGATAAGGCTTGGGAAAGTACTTGCTAGGCTCCTGGGCAATAGGAGGTAGCTTTCCCATCTTGGCCTTTCTTCTATATTGGACTATGGCTTCTTGCCTTATCTCATGCTTCCTCCATTCTGCTTCAGAAAACCACTTGTTTATGTCTTGTATATTATCTTTTGCAGCTTTCCATGCAGTCAAAATAATATTTCTTGAAGTGGGGCTCCACTGCTCAAAGTCAGGTCTTTGTTCAGCTTGCTCCCTAAACCTTTTCTTAGACAATCTGGCTTCTTGTTCAGCTTGCTCTTTCAAGATTGCTTCCTGTAAAGCCTCAGATACTGGCTAAACCACTTTTTCAAGAATAACCTTCTGATTTCCATCAGGTGGACTATACATGGACTGTATGTCAGCTTGAACCATATCAAAATCTGGTGGAGGATAGATCACTTGAGCTACTTCAGGTTGCTCACCTCCAAGATATGCAGGGTTAACTCCAGATTCTGCTACATCATTATCATCACATAAAGGAGGATAACCAAGAGTGGCTCTGATGGAATTAGCAACCCATTTTGCATGGTCAGAGCCGGGTTTTACTAATACCCTCTCCCTCTTTATGACTTCTCTTACTATGTGATCCCTTAAATCATCTTTTTGAAATATGATTTGGGCATTTAGATAATTGACTCCATCCCTGTAGAAAGGTTTTAACCTTTGGAGTTTGTCAGTTATGATCTTCTGAGAGTCTTGTATGGAAGTCTTAACAGCAGTTATTTCCTCTTGGAATGCTTTGTCAAAATCTGCCTTAGCAGTAGCAGTAGAAGTTGTCAGGCCAGCAGCAATGTTCTTCATCTCAGTGATAATGGCATTGTGAGATTCTGTCAAATTATCATTCATCCTGATCTGATTCTCAAGGACATAGCCTTGCTTGACTTCAAGTTCATCTACTTGAGCTTTTATTTTCTCTTGATGAGTTGCTAAATAGACTACTGCATTCCCTCCCTTGTGGAAGCAGTCAGTCATCTCTTTCTTATTTAGATTCATTTCAAATCTAATAGACTTAATTTCTTGGGCTAAATCAAATTGGAGAGATTTATTCCCTTCATCCACATATGTCTCTATAGCTTTCATGTGCTCATCCAGCTTGATTTGCATGGCAACCATTAGTGCACTGTAATCAACAGTTGGTGCTGGCTGTGATAGAGGCTGTGGTGCAATAGTTTGCAATGCCTTCTTATAAGTTTGGCTCCATCTTTTGAAGACTTGAAACTTCTTTTTCTTAGCTCTTGCTGCCTCATCATCTTCAGAAGCTGAGGTGCTAGCTATGTCTACCCTCTCCTTAGGTAGATCCTCAACAGCTGGTTGTTTCTCAGGCTCTTGCCTTGCAGGTTCTTCAAGAATTACTACTTGCTCCCCCTCAACTGGAGCATTCTCCCCCTCAGCTGCAGTTTCCTTGTCAAAATCTGTTTGATCCAAGTTTAGGAAGAGATCTTCCATAGTAAATTCTTGTGGATAATGGGCAGGAGAAATTCTTGGCTCATCTTCTACTGGATCCGATATAACTTGTACTTCAACAGATGTGTCCTCCATGACAACATATGGGACTTGACTATCAATCTGTGGTTGCTGATAAACATCAGACAAATCAGTATCCTCTATAGGAAAATCTAAAGCATTAAGCTCAGTGATTACCTCAAGAATGATATGTGTTGCTTGCTCACTCTCAAGATTAGATAGCTCTTCCACTATTAGAGTCTCCCCCTGGACAGTATCTTGGTGTAAGGGGCTAGCTTCAGGTAACTCCCCCTGCCTCACTACAGCATCTTGGTGAGCTGGAGACTTCTCAACAGTTCCAGTGTCTTCTTCATCAGGTGTGAAGACCACTTGCTCTTCACTACCAGAGCTGCTAGTGGAAACCTGAGCTACTGGGGCAGTCTTCTTCTCTTCTTTTGAGGAGTTTCCTTCTCAGGTGTTTGCATCTCCTTGGTCAACACTCTATCCCATCTTGAGAAGATTCTCATGTCCATTCTTCTCATGTGGTTGATTTTAGTGCCAGCAGCTTGACTTATAACCTCTGGTATACTACCAGCAAGGTATAAACTTATTATTCTACCCAAGTTGGGTTTCTTCAGGCTTTCCTTTACCTTCTCAAAGATAACTATAGACCAGTCAGTTTTCAGGCTGAAGATTATCCTGGTCATGAGGTTGAACATATGGGCTGAGACCCTATCATGCCCTTTTGGCTTACTTAATATTACTTTGCCAACAATTTCTGATAGGAATTTCCCCTGGCTGTTCATTCCTTTTCTATTGAACACAGATCCAATTTTCATCTTTGAATCTAGACCACACCATGTCAATGCTTCTCTGGTTTTAGAAGCAGTTACTTCATCCTCTTCTTTTGTCCTTGGTAGATTTAGGACTTTTCTCAAAATTTTGGTGAGACCTTAACCTTTTCACCATGGACCCTGGACTTGATCTTTAATCCAGTGTCGTCTAGGGTTGCTCCATTTAGGAATTCCAGTACTTCTTTCTTCCAGATCTTAGTCGGCTCAGAAAAAAGAAATTCTAACCCTGAGTCTGCAACTAGGGTTACCAACGTCATGATATCTGGGTCTGCTTCATCAAACGCATTCCGCACCAGTTCATAGCCTTCGTTGACGTTCTCCTTGAGCTTTGGCGCCATTAGGGTTTGAAGAATTTGACTGGAGAGAAGAGAGGTGTCGACACACAAGTTTGGTCTCGAAACTTTAGTGAGCGTGTCGACAGACAAAGGCAAAATCCTATTTATACCTTTCTAAGTTTGAAGATGAAAGGGCGGGTCAGCTAACTTAAATTGTGTCGACACTGTGGATAAGTGTCGACACAGACTTATAATGTCTCGACACCTATGTGTCGACACAAGTTTAGTCAACATGAATATATGTCGACACTTGATTATGTGTCGACACCACTCAACTCGACATTTAGTCGAGACTTTACTCAGATAATTCTGAGTAAATACTAAGTGTCGACACCACCTTGGATGTATCGACACCAACTTGTCATGTGTCGACACTAATATTCTGAAGTGTAGACACCAACTTCCTAGATGTGTCGACACCTTTTCCCTGAAGTGTCGACACCACTTTTCTGTCTCGACACAGATATCTCTGTGTGTCGACACCATTTTACTTAGCCAATTCTATAAACTTATTCTAAGTTTATCATACCTAGTTCAATTTTAAACCTATTGAACTTTGATTCTTCTAGAGACTTAGTATACATATTAGCTAGTTGATTATCTGTTCTAACATATTCCAGTAAAATATCTTCTTTTTCTACATGCTCCGTAAGAAAATGATATTTTATTTCAATATGTTTGGTTCTACTATGGGAAACAGGAATGTTTGCAATTGATATAGCACTAGTAGAATCACAAAAGAGTGGAGTTCTACTTACCTGAATTCCATAGTCCTCAAGCTGATGTTGTATCCATAGAAGTTGAGCACAGCAACTTCCAGCAGCCACATATTCTGACTCTGCAGTGGAGATAGCCACACTTGTTTGTTTCTTGCTACTCCATGAAATCAGTCTTCCACCTAGGAATTGACAGGTTCCAGTTGTGATTTTTCTATCTTCTTTGCATCCTACAAAGTCTGCATCTGAATAACCTGTTAGTTCAAAATCCCCATTCCTAGGGTACCAGAGGCCTAGATAAGGAGTGCCCTTTAGATATCTCAGTATCCTTTTGACTACTGTCAAATGAGACTCCTTAGGGCATGCTTGATACCTTGCACAGACACATGTAGCATACATGATATCTGGTGTACTTGCAGTCAAATAGAGTAAGGAGCCAACTATCCCTCTATACAAAGTCTCATCTACATGTTTCCCTGCATCATCTTTGCTAAGAGACATACTTGACCCCATAGGAGTCTTCATGGTACTGGATGAATCCATACCATACTTCCTTATGAGTTCTAGGGTGAACTTAGACTGGCATATGGATAAACCATTCTCAGTCTGTCTAACTTGGAGACCCAAGAAGAACTTAAGTTCCCCCATACTACTCATCTCAAATTGTCCTTGCATTAGTTTTGCAAACTTTTTGCAAAGACTACTTTCAGTAGACCCAAATATTATGTCATCTACATATATTTGGACTAGTATTACTTTGCCTCTGGATTCCCTAAGGAATAGAGTCTTGTCTATTTTCCCCCTTGTAAACTTATTCTCAATGAGGAAACTAGACAGGGTTTCAAACCAAGCCCTAGGGGCTTGCTTTAACCCATATAATGCTTTCCTAAGTCTATAGACATGATTAGGTTGCGTTGAATCAACAAAACCTGATGGCTGTTCCACATAGACTTCCTCTTTAAGATTACCATTCAAAAAGGCTGACTTTACATCCATTTGGTAAACTTTAAATCCTTGAAAGGTTGCATAGGCCAGGAACATCCTTATGGCTTCCAGTCTGGCTACTGGAGCAAAGGTTTGATCAAAATCAGTACCTTCTTCTTGCCTATATCCTTTGGCAACCAATCTTGCTTTGTTCTTAATGATGACTCCATGTTCATCCATTTTGTTCCTATAGATCCACTTGGTCCCAATTATGTTGTGGTCTTTAGGTTTAGGAACAAGTTCCCAGACCTTGCACCTCTTGAACTGATTCAGCTCTTCTTGCATTGCTTCAATCCAATGTGGGTCTAGGATGGCTTCTTCAAACTTCTTTGGCTCAACTTGGGATAGAAAACTGGAGAAGAGCCCTGCATTCAGATTTCTGCTCCTTGTTTGTACCCCTTGTCTTGGATCACCAATGATTTGCTCTACTGGATGATCTCTAAGATGCCTATTGGCTGGAGGCATCCTGACTTCAGGTTGAACTTCTTCAGTTTCTTCATCTTGCTGTACTCCTTGAACTTCTTCTGCATTAGGTACATATAGTACTCCCCCTGGAAAACAACCACTTTCTTCTACCTGCTGTCTTGCTGTAGGTCCTTCTTCTATAGTGAGCTTGTCCAGTTTTTTAGTCATACATGAGGAGCTGCAAATACTACTAGACAACTCATTGTTAATAAGTCTAGTTTCATCAAATACTACATGTACAGATTCTTCTACAATTTGAGTAGACAAGTTGTAGACTCTATAAGCCTTACTGTTGTTGCTGTACCCAACAAAAATTCCCTCTTGGGACTAGGCAGCAAACTTTGTCAAGTAAGACTTTCCATTGTTAAGTATGAAGCACTTACAACCAAAGATCCTGAAATAGGATAGGTTTGGTTTTCTGCCTTTCACAATCTCATAGGGGGTCTTGTTGAGGCTTTTAGTAATGGTAGCCCTATTAATAACATGGCATGCAGTATTAACTGCCTCAGCCCAGAAATATTCTGGTAGTGATGTATCACTTAATAGGGTCCTACCAGCCTCAATCAGGGTTTTATTCTTCCTCTCAGCAATGCCATTTTGCTGAGGTGTTCTTGGTGAAGAAAACTCTTGAAATATCCCAAAGTCTTCACATAGTTTTGCCATACTATCAGACTGAAATTCAGTACCATGGTCACTCCTTATTTTGACCACTGTACTGTCTAGTTCATTCTGAATCTGTTTGACAAAGCTATAGAAGACACTAGGTGTTTCAGATTTCTGTCTAAGAAAGAACACCCAGGAAAACCTTGAGTAGTCATCTACAACTACAAAGGTATAGACCTTCCTACCTAGGCTGTGCACTGGCATAGGACCAAAGAGATCCATATGCAAGAGGTATAAACACCTCACAACATCTTTGTTGTTAATGCTACTAAAGGTGGATCTAGTCTGCTTGCCCTTTTGACAAGCTGAGCATATTCCATCTTTAATACATTTAACTTGAGGATCATTCCTCACTAACTCTTTGCTAAAGAGTTTGCCAATTGTCTTGTAATTTAGATGGGCTAGCCTCTTGTGCCATTTGACACAATGAGAGACTTTCTCATCTGCTACAAGACACACTTGAGAACCATTGTTCTCACATATAATGTCTAGGCAGTAGACATTCCTCTTTATATAACTTGTCAAAATGATCTCTTGATCATTTGACCTCTTGATATGACAACCATCCTTAACAAATGAGATGTCATATCCTACATCACTTAATTGACTTATACTAATTAGGTTGTGTTTCAAACCTTTAACATAAGCCACTTGAGTAATGGTAACTAAGTTACTAGAAATGTTACCAAACCCTTTGATGATTCCTTTTTCAGAACCACCAAAGGTGACTTTAGGACCATCTTTGATTGGAGTGTAGTCCCTTAGTAATCCCCTAGTTCCAGTCATATGTCTGGAACATCCACTGTCCAAGTACCATATTGGGGCATGGTCACTTGGACTCACCTGCAAAATGGATTAGTGAACCTTAGAACACAAAGAATTCTTGGGTCCTTGGTTCTGGTTAGTTTGCTTCCTAACAAAACTACCTGGAGGTTTTCCAACAGGCAGTTTGCTACTCACTTTGGCACTAGCATTATGCCAACAGTCCATGGCAAAGTGGCCTACCTTGCCACAGCACCAACACTCAAATCTATTGTAGCTTTGCTTAGGTACTGTCTTAGCTGTTTTATCTTCAGCTGGCCTGTTAAGAGTTGGGGCTTTGCCCTTGGACTTGGACTTGACAGTCCTAGCTGGTTTAGAAAACCCCAGTCCAGCTTTAACTTTTTGATGAACAAATTCATCAATTAAGGGTAGAACAGACTTTGGTTTTGAAAACCTAGCAACTAAATCTCTCTCCTTCTGAAGACTAATCTCCAGACTCTTGATTTGATCATTCTTAAATGATATAGTCCCCATCTGAATCACAGTTATGTGCTTCAGTCTGGCTATCTCATTAAGTTTTTGATCAAACAACTTCTCATAATCAGTTGCAGTGATTTTGAGACTTGCAATCTCCTTAGCCTGACTCTTGGCCAAGGATTTGCATTTCTTAAATGCTTGCAACAGAACTTTATATTCATCTATCAATTGATGAATATCCACTTCAGACTCAGATGCACTCTCATCATTTGATGATGATGAATCTGTTTCTGAAGTTGCACAAGAAATTGAACTGAAAGAACAACTTTGTACCTTACTAGGTCCTGGCTGCTCCAGGATTTTGTCACTTTCTGTCAATGCCATCAGTCCTTGGCACTGACTGTCTTCTTGATCATATATGGAGTTCATGATCTGGATGAACTCTTCTTCTTCTTCCTCAACAAACAGTCCTATATATGCTTCAGCATATGGCACAGTTTCTGATGAAGAAATATCTGACAGACTCTTATCCTTTTTGGCAACAAAAGACTTTTCCTTCTTGCCTTTGAAATGAGTCTTTTTCTAATCATTAGACTCCTTCCTTTTTTCAGGACAATCTGCAATCACATGTCCTTGTCTATTACAGCAATAGCATACTATTTTTGAAAGAGTTGCTTTGCTAGACTTGGTCTTTTTCCCGTCTTTCTTTGAAGACTTTTTATTCTGATAATAGTTTTCTTTACCCTGGGAAGTAGATGGCTTTGTTCTCCACTGTTTCTTCTTTAAGAACTTCTGAAAATGTCTTGTGAAGACAGCAAAATCCTCATCACTTTCACTGCTTTCAGACTTTCTGCTTGCTGACTCATCTGACTCAGTTTCAGCTACTTTTGGTGGTGGAGATGGTGACTTACTTCTGTACTTTCTGGGGGCTTCTGTTTTAAATGCCACTGTCCTTTCTTTATGTTCACTTCTTGTAGATTTCTCCTCTTCTTTCCTCACTGTCAACTGCATTTCATAGGACAGCAGTTTGCCAAACAGTGTTGGTGGAGGAATTTCTGCTAACTTTGTCATTTCCCTAATGACACAGATCTTGGTGTCCCAATCTTTTATAAGGGACCTTAAGAACTTATCATTAAGCTCATAATTACTAAACTCTCTGCCATAGTACATAAGCTCATTCACAATCCTATAGAACTTCTTATAGCATTCAGTTATGCTATCAGATCTACCTTGTCTAAAACTTTCATATTCTTGATTTAGCAAGGATTTTCTGTCTTGCCTCACTTCTTCAGAACCCTCCATATACACTATCAAGGTATCCCACATCTCCTTGGATGTCTTGCAGTGTATCAAATTCTGAAAGGTAGCATCATCTATAGCACTCACTATGATATTCTGAGCCCTCTTGTCCATTGTGGCTAGAACTATTTCATCCTTTATCATTTCAGAGAAATCCTTAGGTGTTCTCTGATTGGCATCTAAGACTGAAACCTTCATGGGCACATATGACCCTTCTTTCACTGTGATATAAATCCTAGGATCTGAGGCTTCCATAAAAAGTCTCACCCTTTCCTTCCAGATACCAAAAATCTCTTTTCTACATATGGGTAGCTTCATGGATCCCAATTCCTTATGATTCTTAGTGGAACCCATGGTTCTTGATTTTCTTGATTCTGTAATTTTACTTACACTGAAACTGCCAATAGGATCTACTCAGACTGTTATGTCCCTTTTTGAGGAACCTCCCTCTGATACCACTTGAAAGATATTGTACTTAATCACCTAGAGGGGGGGGGTGAATAGGTGACTTAAATCTTTTTCACTTTTTAGGCAGAATTCAGAATTTTATCTCAGAGTTATATCTACTTGTACACAGCAATCAAACAGCAATCACAAAATATCACAAGCACATAGTAGACACACAGATTTATAGTGGTTCCCCAAGCTTTGGGTACATCCACTTTCCCCCTTCGCCTATCTAGCAGTGTACTAGATTCGGCCAAACTCCTCCACTATCTCAGATCCTCAGATCTTACACTCAGAACCCCAAACAAGGTTCCTACAACTCAGCTCCTTCATAAAGCCTACACTCAGCCACCAAGACCTACACTCAGCCACCAAGGCCTACACTCAGAGATTCAACTCTCCTACACTCAGGCACACAGGCCCTACACTCAGCCTTTATAATTACATGCTTACAAACTCAGATCCCTAAGGATCATACAAGAAAATATGAATACAAAAATGTATACTCAACAACTCAGAGAAAAGAGAGATGAGTTGTGAGTTTCTTGATGAGTTCTTGGAAGAACTCAGCTGAAATCAATCTGACTTGGCTTTCTTCAAAGCTTCTTGAATGTAGAACACAATAAGATTGATCTCTCCTGCAGTTGATCCTTGATCTCTGCTACTTAAGATTCAGACCAAAATCTGAACCCTTCTTCTCAGCCTGGTTCCAATGGCTGGCTTCTTGGATGGAGCTCTCTCTCTCTCCAACTTCTTAGATCTTCACTAGATTCTTCAAGGAATAACTAGATCTTCTTTGTATATTGATTACTTGAACAACATCTTCTGTAGATAGTATAAGCCTATTTATAGGCCTTCTTCATGGTAACCGGCTGGTTCGGTTCATAACTGATTTCTTACAACTCTGACAGGTGCAGTAGACCGGCTGGAACGGTAGCTGTCAAGTCATCCAGTCAGTTCTTGAAAATTCTGTAACTGTCTAAAAGTGTCGAGACTGTCTGTCTTTAAGTGTCGACACTTATAGACCAAGTGTCGACACAAGTTGACTAAGTATCGACACTAGCCTACAAGGTGTCGACACAACTCCTTGTGTTTTAGATTTTATATCTCGACACTGCTTCTTCTTCATGTGTCGACATTGATAATGTGTGTCGACACTAGTACTTGTACTTCAGTATATTGCTGAATTCTTGAAAGTGTCGACACAACTCCTTTGTGTCGATACAACTTCATGTGTTAAACTTGTTAAGTGTCGACACATCTTCTTGGTGTCGACACTTGCCTTCAGTGTTGATACTTGCTGAGTGTCGACACTGCTCCTTGTGTCTACACATTTTTCCTTGTGTTGAGACTCTGGCTGAGTGTCGACACTTTCCCTTAGTGTCAACACTTGTACTTAGAATATTTTGTTGAACTTTGCTGAGTGTCGACACAGCTCCTTGTGTCGACACTTTCTTCAAGTGTTGAGTCTTCTGATGAGTGTCGACACAGCTCCTTGTGTCGACACTTTCTTCAAGTGTTGAGTCTTCAGCTGAGTGTCGACACATTCTTTCTTGTGTCGACACTTTCTTCAAGTGTTGACTCTTCTGCTGAGTGTCGACACATTGCTCTGGGTGTCGACACTTATACTTGGATTCTGCTGACTTTTGCTTAGTGTCGACACAGCTCCAAGTGTCGACACTTTTTGATGTAGACATAGTTTCACTGGGTGTCGACACAACTGCTAAGTGTCGACACTGCTTCACTGCACTTTTCTTCATTGAGTGTCGACACAGCTCCTTATGTCGACACTTTCTGCCTGGTGTCGACTCAGCATCCCTGGTGTCGACACAATCACTCCAAGTGTCGACACTGCTTGCCTGGGTGTCGACACAAGTTTTCTTACGTGTTGACACTTTCCCTCTGGGTGTCGACACTTGGACTTAGAAACTTTTTCATCTTTCCTGCAAATACTAAACCTGCACAAGGTAACTCAAAAGTACATCAAATACATTTTGATATATATCATTGAGTAGGGTGAGGCTTCTTCAAATCAGGTACATTAGAACCAATGTACCCAACACTTGTACTTAGAATTTATTGAACTTTGCTGAGTGTCGACACAGCCTCCTAGTGTCGACACTTTCTTCATATATTGAGTCTTCTGCTGTGTGTCGAAACATTCTTCATTGTGTCGACACTTTCTTCATGTGTTGAGTCTTCTGCTGTGTGTCGACACATTCTTCATTATGTCGACACTTATACTTAGACTCTGTTGAAATTTGCTGAGTGTCGACACAGCCTCCAAGTGTCGACACTTTCTGATGTAGACAAAGTTCCTCTGGGTGTCGACACTATTGCTAAGTGTCGACACTGCTTCACTGGACACTTCTTCATTGAGTGTTGACACAACCTGTATGTGTCGACACTTTCCTTCTGGTGTCGACTCTACATTCCTGGTGTCGACACAATTACTCCAAGTGTCGATACTGCTTGTCTGGGTGTCGACACAAGTCTTCTTAAGTGTCGACACTTTGCTCCTGGGTGTCGACACATGGACTTAGAAACTTTTCAACTTTCCCTGCAAATACTTAACCTGCACAACTAAACTCAAAACACATCAAATACATTTTGATGTATATCATTGAGTAGAGTTAGGCTTCTTCAAATCAGGTACATTTATTCCAATGTACCCAACAATCTCCCCCTATTTGGAGAAGTCATAACCCTTAGTCAATGATATACACCATACAAAATAAAATCACAGTATGATGTAAAGTAGGATTATATAACAGGGTAAGTTCATAAACATGTATTAAACAAACATGTATACACAATATCTTAGAACAATAATGTAATAGAATTAACACACATCACATAGTTCTAAGAACTTCAATATTCTCATTATCCAAAAGTTTACAAAAAGTTTTAATACAAGTGATTACACATAGTAAACTTAAGATAATTCTATTCTATTTGTACTCAGCCTCCTTGATAACTATGCCCCTTCCAGATTGTATCTTTGCTTGGACTGGGGCTTCAGCATCTTCAGCAGCAGCAGGCTTCTTGCCTTTAAGATCGTTCTTCTTTAATTCTTTAGCTTTAATCTTCTGCCTTTCAAAGTAATGATAAGGCTTGGGAAAGTACTTGCTAGGCTCCTGGGCAGTAGGAGGTAGCTTTCCCATCTTTTCCTTTCTTCTATACTGCACAATGGCTTCTTTCCTGGTCTCATGCTTCCTCCACTCCAGTTCAGAAAACCACTTGTTTCTATCTTGAATATTGTCGTTGGCAGCCTTCCATGCAGTTAAGATAATATTCCTTGAAGTGGGGCTCCACTGTTCAAAGTCAGGCCTTAATTCAGCTTGCTCCCTGAATCTCTTCTTAGACAACTGAGTCTCTTGTTCTTTCAGCAACAAAGCTTCTTGTTCTTTCAGTATAGCCTCTGACACTGGCTGAACTACTTTTTTGATGATGACATTTTGCTTTCCTTCAGGAGGACTATACATTGACTGTATATCTGCATGTATCATATCAAAGTCTGGTGGAGGATAGATCACTTGAGCTACTTCAGCTTGCTCACCTCCAAGATATGCAGGATTAATCCCAGACTCTGCCACATTATCATCATCACACAATGGAATATATCCAAGGGTGGCTATGATGGAATTGGAAATCCATTTTTCATGATTAGAGCTGGCTTTGACTAGCACCCTCTCCCCCTTTATGACTTCTCTAACCATGTGATCCCTCAGATCATCTTTCTAAAATCTTATTTGTGCATCCAAATAGTTTACTCCATCCTTAAAGTAAGGTTTCAACCTTTGGAGTTTTTAAGTGATTAGCTTCTGAGAATCTTGAATTGCAGTTTTAACAGCAGTTATTCCTTCTTGTAACTTCTTATCAAACTCTTCCTGGGCAGTAGTCCTTGCTATAGTTTGAGCAGCAGCCAGATTCTGCATCTCAGTGACTATCACATTGTGTGATTCAGTCAAATTATCATTCATTCTTATTTGGTTTTCCAAGACATAGCCTTGCTTTACTGCCAGGTCTTCAATTTGTTTCTTGATATTTTCTTGATGAGTAGCTAAATAGACTACTGCATTTCCTCCCTTATGAAAGCAATCAGTCATCTCTTTCTTATTCAGATTCATTTCAAATCTGATGGACTTAATATCTTGGGCCAGATCAAACTGTAGAGACTTATGCCCTTCATCCATATAAGATTGCAGAGCTTGCCTTTGCTCATCAAGCTTTATCTGCATTGCAACCATCAGAGAACTAAAATCTATAGATGGTGCTGGCTGTGGAGTAGGCTGTGGTGCTATTGTTTGTAGAAATTTCATATAATTCTGGCTGCTCCCCTTGAAAACTTGAAATTTTCTCTTCTTAGCCCTTGCAGCCTCCTCATCTTCAGAAACAGATGTTCTTGCAATATCAACCCTGTCCTTAGGGCTTGGAGGTAACTCCTTCTCAGCATCATTTGGCAGTTCAGGTTCCTTCCTTGCAGTTTCCTCAACAAAAAACTACTTGCTCCCCCTCAATAGTGACTTTCTCCCCCTCAGCAGCAGCACTTTCATTCTCAAAGTCTATTTGTAGTAGGTCAGGGAATAGCTCTTCTAGGGTAAATTCTTGTTGAGTAGGGGCTGGAGAATCTCTGATCTCATCAACCACTTGATCAGATACTATCTGAGAAGAAACAGATGTGTCTTCCATGACAACATCTTGGGGTTGACTTAGAATCTGAGGTTGCTGATTTGCAGTAGATAAAGTGTCAGTTATAACTACATTCTCAATAGAGAAATCTAATTGGTTTATTTCAGTTATTACCTCAAGTATGGTTTGTGTAGCTCTTTCTCTTTCTAGAGGAGTAGGCTCATCCACCAGTAGAGGCTCCCCTGGATGGAATCCTGGTGGATTGGGCTTGCTTGAGGTTGCTCCCCCTGCCTTGGGGCATCTTCTTGTCTAGCTGGAGATTGTCCAACATCTTCAGTGTCTTGTTCATTAGGAGTGAACACTACTTGTTCCTCAGAACTGCTTGATGATTCTTGAGGCACAGGGGCTGATTTCTTCTTCCTTTTCTGTGGTGTTACCTTCTTAGGAGTTGGCATTTCCTTGGTCAAGACCCTGTCCCACCTAGAGAAGATCCTCAAATCCATTCTTCTCATGTGATTAATCTTAGTTCCAGCAGCTTGACTCATAACCTCTGGTATACTACCAGCCAGGTATAGACTTAGAATCCTACCCAAATTGGGTTGCTTCAAGCTCTCCTTAATCTTCTCATATACTATTGCAGACCAATCAGTATTCAGTTGGAAGATAATTCTTGTCATGAGGCTGAACATATAAGCTGAAATCCTGTCATGTCCTCCAGACTTGCACATGATAACCTTGCCAACAATTTCAGAAAAAAATTTGCCTTGGCTGTTCATTCCTTTTTTGTTGAACACATAACTTATCTTCAGGTTGGAATCCAATCCACACCAACTCAAAGCTTCTCTTGTCTTAGATGCAGAAACATCTTCTTCCTCCTTGGTTCTTCGTAGTTGTAGTACCTTCCTCAGACTTTTAGGAGAAACTTTCACTTTAGCCCCATGAACCCTTGACTTAATCTTTAGTCCTGATTCATCTACAGTAGCTCCATTCAGTAATTCCAGAACTTCTTTCTTCCAAATCTTAGTCGGCTCTGAAACAAGAAAATCTAATCCAGATTCTGCAACTAGGGTTACCACACCTTTGATCGCGGGTTCCGCCTCATCAAATGCGTGCCGCACCAGTTCATATCCTTCATTCACGTTCTCTTCGAGCTTGGGCGCCATTAGGGTTTGAAGAAATTTGAATTGAGAGAAGAGAGGTGTCAACACACAAGTTTGGTCTCGAAACTTTGGTGAGCGTGTCGACTAACAAAGGCGAAATCCTATTTATACCTTTCTAGGATCGAAGATGAAAGGGCGCGTCAATAAACTCAAATTGTGTCGACACTATTGATAAGTGTCGACACAGACTTATAATGTCTCGACAACGATGTGTCGACACAAGTATAGTCGACAGAATATATGTGTCGACACTTGTTTATGTGTCGACACCACTTAGCTCGACACTTAGTCGAGACTTTACTTCACTAATTCTGCGTAAAGTCTAAGTGTCGACACCACCTTGGATGTGTCGACACCTATCCTGTATGTGTCGACACTAATTCTCTGAAGTGTCGACACCAACTTCCTAGATGTGTCGACACCTTTTCTCTGAAGTGTCGACACCAATTCTCTGTCTCGACACAGACAACTCTGTGTGTCGACACTATTTTACTTTGCCATTTCTGTAAACTTATTCTAAGTTTATCATACCTAATTTAATTTTAAACCTATTGAATTTGGTTTCTTCTAAAGGCTTAGTATACATGTCAGCTAGTTGATTATCTGTATTAACATACTCTAGTGAAATATCTTCTTTTTCCACATGTTCCCTTAGAAAATGATATTTTATTTCAATGTGTTTAGTCCTACTATGGGAAACAGGATTGTTTGCAATAGATATAACACTAGTAGAATCACAAAATAGTGGTGTTCTACTTACTTGAATACCATAGTCTTCTAGCTGATGTTATATCCATAGAAGTTGAGCACAACAACTTCCTGCAGCCACATACTCTGATTCTGCGGTGGAGATAGCCACACTTGTTTGTTTCTTGCTACTCCATGATATCAGTCTTCCACCTAGGAATTGACAGGTACCAGTTGTACTTTTCCTATCTTCCTTGCAGCCTGCAATATCTGCATCTGAATAGCCTGTCAGTTCAAAGTCTCCATTCCTAGGGTACCAAAGGCCTAGATAAGGAGTGCCCTTAAGATATCTCAGTATTCTTTTGAATGCTGTCAAATGAGACTCTTTAGGGCAAGCTTGGTACCTAGCACAGACACATGTAGCATACATGATATCTGGTCTACTTGTAGTCAAATACAATAGGGATCCAACTATCCCTCTATACAAAGTCTCATCTACAGGTTTCCCTGCATCATCTTTGCTAAGAGACATACTTGACCCCATAGGAGTTTTCATGGTACTGGATGAATCCATACCATATGAAAGGGGAAACTAGATCTGATATACTCTAAAGGGGGGGTGAATAGAGTATATGGTGCTTTTTTTTTAAAATACAAAGAAAAACTTTTGCAAAGCTTTACAACAATTGTTGTAATGAGTGTAAGCAGGGAAGCAAAAATAAAACTAAGCTATGCAGAAACTAAGCACAAGAAAAACTAGGACAGAAACAAAAAGAAAACATGCAGAACCAGATGACACAAGGGAATATAGTGGTTCCCCAACTTGGGTACATCCACTCTTCTACCACCCTAGGTAGGAATCCACTGCAGGATGAGTTGATCAGGTGTCCTGGGCACCAATGAGCTTTTGATAAGGTGCTCAAAAACCAAATCAGATTTTTTGATCAGGTGTCTTGCCACCAATGAGCTTTTGACAAGGTGCTCAAAAACCAGATTCAAACTTTTGAAGGGAGTTTGAAAAACCCTTTACAGAATGGGGGTGAGAGAGTGATGGCAGTCTTCTCTTTCTCAAGCAACTGAGAAGACTATGTGGATTCAGTGAAGTTGTCAAAGCTCCCCCTGAGTCCTATCTTCAGGAAGATGAGCTTTGCTGAGGGTGATAGGCCTTCAAAGATAGATCTCCAGCAGAAGATGATTTCAGCAAGCTGAAATGTTGAGTGTCTGGAGTCTTGAGATGATGTTGGCCTTGAACACTTGAGAGCTGAAGAGATCTGAAAAATGTTTGAAAGCTTGATCTCTTTTTGATGAGTGTTCTTCTGAATTCTTGTTGACAGAAGATTGAGAGAGTCTCTGTGTATTGAGTTGTGTCCTGTTCTTGTCAATCTCTATTCTCTTGTTCTTGTCTATCTTCTTGTCTGATTCAAAAACATTCTATCTTTTATTCTCTGAGTCTGAATAGAAAATTGCTCTGTCAAAGATAGCCGTTGGTCTGAATTAATTACAGCCTTAATTGCATAAAATGTTCTGAAGGAAAGTCCACTGAATTATTCCTTGAAAAATCCCTTGAAACTTGCTCCAGAAGTAAATGAAAATGGCTGGCAGATCTTCTGAATTAAATGCAGAATAACTTATATCTGATTTGAATTTGAATCTGAAAGATAACTGGATTCGTCGAACTGAGCTCTGCTATTGTCGAGCTGAGCTGAGCGAACTGGAAAATGCAAGCAGCAAAGAAATCGTCGATCTGAGCTCAAAGATCGTCGAACTGAGCTCAGAGATAAGGATCCAGTGCAGAGTCAAAATCGTCGACCTGAGCTCAGCGATCGTCGAATGGAGTTCGACGATATTGAGAAGTTGAGCTCAGCGATCGTCGACCAGAGCTCGACGATATTATGAGGGTTGAGCTCAGCGATCGTCGAATGGAGCTCGACGATCTGTCAATAGTTGAGCTAGACGATCGTCGACCGGAGTTCGACGAAACGTCGTGCTGAGCTCGACGATTTGGACTTAGTCTCCAGAAAAACTTGGGTCTTCAGGGCAGCTTCCAAACCTAGACTCCTGATCCCTTAGACTCAATTCTAATTGACCTATTATCTATACAGAAGGTCAAAGCATAAATTCCTAGAGACATAGTGATCCTGACCCAAATTAGTAATAGGGTGTTCCAACACCATACTTCCTTATCAGTTCTAAGGTGAACTTAGACTGGCATATGGATAAACCATTCTCAGTCTATCTAACTTGGAGACCCAAGAAGAACTTAAGTTCCCCCATACTGCTCATCTCAAATTGTCCTTGCATTAGTTTTGCAAACTTTTTGCAAAGACTACTTTTAGTAGACCCAAATATGATGTCATCTAAATATATTTGGACTAGTATGATCTTGCCTCTGGATTCCCTAAGGAATAGAGTCTTGTCTATTTCCCCCCTTGTGAATTTATTCTCAATGAGGAAACTAGACAGGGTTTCATACCAAGCCCTAAGGGCTTGTTTTAACCCATACAAAGCCTTCCTAAGTCTATAAACATAATTAGGTTGGGTTGAATCAACAAAACTTGATGGTTGTTCCACATAGACCTCTTCCTTCAGATTACCATTCGGAAAGGCTGACTTAACATCCATTTGATATACTTTAAACCCTTGATAGGTTACATAGGCCAAGAACATCCTTATTGCCCCTGGTCTGGCTACTGGAGCAAAGGTCTGATCAAAGTCAATAACTTCTTCCTGCCTATATCCCTTAGCAACCAGTCTTGCTTTGTTCTTGATAATCACTCCATGTTCATCCATCTTGTTCCTAAAGATCCACTTGGTTCCAATTATGTTGTGGTCCTTTGGTTTAGGAACAAGCTCCCAGACTTTACATCTCTTGAACTGATTCAGCTCTTCTTGCATTGCCTCAATCTAATGAGGGTCTAGGATGGTTTCTTCAAATTTCTTTGGCTCAACTTGGGATATAAAACTGGAGTAGAGTACTGAACTGAGATTTCTGCTCCTTGTTTCTACCCCTTGACTTAGATCACCAATAATTTGATTGGCTGGATGATCTTTCAAATGTCTACTAGCTGGAGGCAGCCTGACTTCAGGTTGAACTCCTTCAGCTTCTTCAACTTGCTGCACTCCTTGGTCTTCTCCTGCATCAGGTGCATGTAGTACTCCCCCTGGACAACAGCCACTATCATCTACATGGTGACTTGCAGTAGATCCTTCTTCAATAGTGAGCTTGTCCATCTTCTTAGTCACACCTGTGGAGCTGCAAATACTTTTAGACAACTCATTGTTAATAAGTCTAGTTTCATCAAATACTACATGTACTGACTCTTCTACAACTTGAGTAGACAAGTTTTAGACCCTATAAGACTTACTGTTGTTGCTGTACCCAACAAAGATCCTCTCTTGGGATTTGGTAGCAAACTTGGTTAATTAAGACTTACCATTGTTAAGTATGTAGCATTTACAACCAAAGATCCTGAAATAGGAAAGATTTGGTTTTCTGCCTTTCACAATCTCATAGGGGGTCTTATTCTGGCTCTTGGTGATAGTAGCCCTATTAATTACATGACATGCAGTGTTTACTACCTCAGCCCAGAAATATTCTGGGAGAGATGTGTCACTTAATAGGGTTCTACCAGCCTCAATCAAGGTTCTATTTTTCCTCTCAGCAATGTCATTTTGCTGAGGTGTTTTTGGTGAAGAAAATTCCTGAAATATCCCAAACTCTTTACATAGCTTTATCATACTATCAGACTGGAATTAAGTACCATGGTCACTTCTTATTTTGACCACTGTACTGTCTAACTCATTCGGAATTTGTTTGACAAAACTATAGAATATACTAGGTGTTTCAGATTTCTGTCTAAGGAAGAACACCCAGGAAAACCTTGAGTAGTCATCTACAACCACAAATGTGTAGACCTTCCTACCTAGGCTGTGAACTGGCATAGGACCAAAGAGATCCATATGCAAGAGGTATAAACACCTCACAGCATCTTTGTTCTCAATGCTATTAAAGGTGGATCTAGTCTGCTTGCCCTTTTGACAAGCTGAACATATCCCATCTTTAATACACTTAACCTGAGGACCATTCCTCACCAACTCTTTGCTATAGAGTTGGCCAATTGTCTTGTAGTTGAGATGGGCTAGCCTCTTGTGCCATTTGACACAATGAGAGACTTTCTCATCAGCTACAAGACACACTGGAGAAACATTGTTCTCACACATAATGTCTAGGCAATAGACATTTCTCTTTCTATAACCTGTCAAAATGATCTCTTGATCATTTGACATCCTGATATGACAACCATCTTTGACAAATGAGATGTCATATCCTAAATCACTCAGTTGACTTATACTAATTAGGTTATGTTTCAAACCTTTAACATAAGTCACTTGAGTAATAGTTATAAGGTTGCTAGAAATGTTACCAAAACCTTTGATGATTCCTTTTTCAGAATCACCAAAGGTGACTTTAGTACCATCCTTGATTGGTGTGAAGTCCTTTAGCAATCCCCTAGTTCCAGTCATGTGCCTGGAACATCCACTGTTCAAGTACCATATTGGGGCATGGCCACTTGGACTCACCTGCAAAACAGATTAGTTAACCTTAGAACCCAAAGAATTCTTGGGTCCTTGGTGCTGGTTAGTTTGCCTCTTAACAAAGCTACCTGTAGATCTTCCAACAAGCAGTTTGCTACTCAACTTGGCACTAGAATTATGCCAACAGTCTATGGTAAAGTGGCCTACCTTGCCACAGCACCAGCACTCAAATCTATTGTACCTTTGCTTAGGTACAATCCTAGCTGGTCTATCTACAACAGGCTTGTTGAGTACTGGGGCTTTGCCCTTAGACTTGGACTTTACAGTCCTAGCAGGTTTTGTAAATCCTAATCCAGTTTTACGCTTTTGATGGACAAATTCATCAATCAAAGGTAGAACAGACTTTGGTTTAGAAAACCTTGCAACTATGTCTCTCTCCTTCTGAAGACTAATCTCCAGATTTCTGATTTGATCATTCTTGAATGTTATAGTCCCCATCTGAATAACAATTATGTTCTTCAACCTGGCTATTTCATTTAATTTCTGATCAACTAACTTATCAAAATCAGTTGCAGCCTCTTTGAGACTAGCAATTTCCTTTGCCTGACTCTTGGCCAAGGATTTGATTTTCTTAAAATCTTGCAACAGAACTCTATATTCATCAATCAACTGATGAATATCCCCTTCAGATTCAAATCCACTGGCATCACTTGATGCTGATGTAACTGAATCTGAACTAGCACAAGAAATTGAACTTAAAGAACAATTTTGTACCAGACTAGGTCCAGGCTGGTCCTGGATTTTGTCACCTTCTATTAAGGCCATCAGTCCCTGACACTGATTGTCCTCTTGCTCATATATAGGGTTCATTAATTGGATGAACTCCTCTTCCTCTTCTTCAGCAAACAGTCCAATGTAAGCTTCTGCTTCTGAATCAGTTTCTGAAGATGATATGTCTCACAGACTTTTGTCCTTCTTGGCAACAAAGGACCTTTCCTTCTTGCCCTTGAATTGAGTCTTTTTCTTATCAGTAGATTCTTTCCTCTTCTCTGGACAGTCAGCAACAACATGTCCTTATTTGTTACAACAATAACAAACTATCTTTGAAGATGTAGTTCTACTGGTCTTGGGCTTTCTCCTGTCATTCTTTGATGACTTCTGTGAAGTGGATGGCTTAGTCCTCCACTGTTTTTTCTTTAGAAACTTCTGAAAATGTCTTGTGAAAGCTGCAAAGTCCTCATCACTCTCATTGCTTTCAGAATTCCTGCCTTCTGATTCATCTGACTCAGTCTCGGCCACTTTTGGAGGTGGAGATGGAGACTTACTTTTGTATTTCTTGGTGGCTTCTGTCTTGAATGCAACTGCTCTTTATTTATGCTCACTTCTTGTAGTCTTCTCCTCCTCCTTCCTTACCATCAACTGCATCTCATAGGATAACAACTTTCCAAACAATGTTGGAGGAGGAATATCTCCTAACTTGGCCATTTCCCTTATGGCACAGATCTTGGTGTCCCAATCCTTTGTTAGGGACCTCAAGAACTTATCATTCAGCTCATAATTGCTGAATTCTCTTCTATAGGACAACAACTTATTGATAATCCTATAAAATTTCTTGTAGCATTCTGTTATACTATCAGACCTGCCTTGTCTGAAGCTCTCATATTCTTGGTTTAACAAAGACTTCCTGTCCTGTCTAACTTCTTCTGAACCCTCCATGTACACTATCAGAGTTTCCCACATCTCCTTTGATGTTTTACAGTGTATTAAGTTTTGAAATGTAGCATCATCTATGACACTTACAATGATATTCTGAGCCCTCTTGTCCATGGTGGCCAGAATAATCTCATCTTTTGTCATTTCAGAAAAGTCTTTAGGTGTTCTCTGATTTGCATCTAACACAAATATCTTCATAGGCACATATGGCCCTTCTTTAACTGTGATATAGATTCTAGGGTCAGAGGATTCCATAAATAGCCTAACCCTTTCCTTCCAGATGTCAAAGATCTCTTTTCTGCAAATTGGCAACTTCATGGATCCAAGTTCCTTGTGATTCTCTGTGGAACCCATCTTCTTGATTTTCTTGATTCTGCTGAATCTGTCCTTGATTTTACTGAATCTGCCAACAGGATCCTTTACTCAGACAGTTATCTCCTTTTTGAGGAACCTGGCTCTGATACCACTTGAATGAAATTGTACCTAATCACCTAGAGGGGGGGGGGGTGAATAGGTGACTTAATCTTTTTAAACTTTTAGGCAGATTGAAGCACAGATTTCACAGAACATAAAACACAGCAACCATAAAATCATTCACACACAGAGTACACACTGTTTAATAGTGGTTCCCCAAGGTTTGGGTACATCCACTTTCCCCCTTCGCCTATCTAGCAGTGTACTAGATTCGGCCAAACTCCTCCACTATACCTCAGATCCTCAGATCTTACACTCAGAAACACAACCAGGTTCCTACAGCTAAGGCTCAATGCCCTACAACTCAGTCTTCACAAAGACCTACACTCAGCCTTCAACAAGGCCTACACTCAGCCACAAGGCCTACACTCAGAGATATGAATCACGTACACTCAGGCACACAGGCCCTACCACTCAGCCTTTTTAATTTCAGGCTTACAACTCAGATCCCTAAGGATCCTACAAGAAATTAAGAATACAATATGTAAACCTACAACTCAGAATGAGAGAGAAGTGTTGATAGGTTTCTTGATGAGTTCTTGAATGAACTCTGCTGAGATCAACCTCACTTGGCTTTCTTCAAAGCTTCTTGAATGTAGAACACAATAGGGTTGATACTCTCTGCAGCTAATCTTCAATCACTGCAACTTAAGAATCAGAACAAGGTCTGAAACTTTCTTCACAGCCTGGTTCCAACAGCTGTCTTCTTAGAAGGAGCTCTCTCTCTCCAACTACTTAGATCTTCACTTGAAGGTCTTCAATGAATTGCTTTTCAATAACCTGTTATATGTTGAATGTATAAGCCTTTATATAGACTTTCTTCATGGTGACCGGCTGATCCGGTTTCTAACAGTTTTCTGACAACTCTGACAGTTGTAGTAGACCGGTTGGAATGGCAGCTGTCATGTCATCCAGTCACTTCTTGAAATATCTGTAATTGTCTGAAAGTGTCGAGACAGTCTATGTTTAAGTGTCGACACTTATAGACTAAGTGTCGACACAAGTTGTCTAAGTGTCGACACTAGCCTTCAAGGTGTCGACACAACTCCTTGTGTTGTAGAAATTTCTTCTCGACACTGCTTCTTCAACATGTGTCGACACTGATATTGTGTGTCGATACAAGTCCTTGTTCTTCAGTACTTAGTTGAATTCTTGTAAGTGTCGACACAACTCCTTTGTGTCGACACATCTTCTTGTGTTGAACTTGTTCAGTGTCGACACATCTTTTTGGTGTCGACACATGCCTTCTATGTTGATACTTGCTGGGTGTCGACACTTCTCCTTATGTCGACACATTCTTCTTTTGTTGAGACTTTTGCTGAGTGTCGACACATCTCCTTTGTGTCGACACTTGTACTTAGAATTTATTGAACTTTGTTGAGTGTCGACACAGCCTCCTAGTGTCGACACTTTCTTCATATATTGAGTCTTCTGCTGTGTGTCGACACATTCTTCATTGTGTCGACACTTTCTTCATGTGTTGAGTATTCTGCTGTGTGTCGACACATTCTTCATTATGTCGACACTAATACTTATACTCTGTTGAAATTTGCTGAGTGTCGACACAGCCTCCAAGTGTCGACACTTTCTGGTGTAGACAAAGTTCCTCTGGGTGTCGACACTGCTGCTAAGTGTCGACACTGCTTCACTGGACACTTCTTCATTGAGTGTCGACACAACCTGTATGTGTCGACACTTTCCTTCTGGTGTCGACTCTGCATTCCTGGTGTCGACACAATTACTCCAAGTGTCGACACTGCTTGTCTGGGTGTCGACACAAGTCTTCTTAAGTGTCGACACTTTGCTACTGGGTGTCGACACATGGACTTAGAAACTTTTCAACTTTCCCTACAAATAATTAACCTGCACAACTAAACTCAAAACACAGTAAATACATTTTGATGTATATCATTGAGTAGGGTGAGGCTTCTTCAAATCAGGTACATTTATTCCAATGTATCCAACACATGGCCTGAGACACGGGCGTGTCCCAGGCCATGTCCTACTCGGGTAGTTGGCCGACTTATGTCAGGGGAGAAACACGGCGTGGAGCCCATGCATGTTCGGGTTTGACATGGGCGTGTCAAATGGGACATGGGCGTGTCGAATACCCGTGTTCTCCTAGGGATGGTGTTGGTCCTGTGTCGATGGAGGAACACGCCCAACTACACGGGCATGTACTGGATGACAGGGGCGTGTCAATCCTGACACGGCCGTGTGGAAATCCCTTGTCCGTCGAATGGGGAACACGTCCTTGGACACGGGCGTATCACAAGCCGTGTTCGGCCCTGGTTTTTGATTTTAAGCGCAAATCGTGGTCGTCCGTTTCCTTATTTTGGGATCTAATGGCTCAGGGCTGTCCTTGCTGGGATATAACTGGGAATAGTGTTTAGAAACACTCATTCTATATGATCTTTCTCTTTCTAAAGTTCTAGAGAGAGCGGAGAGCAAGGAAGAAGAAGGAGGAGAGATCCGGCCACCGGTGGAGCTTCGGAGCCCCAAATCGCAAGCCGAGTTCGGATCTACGGAGGCGAGGACATTGCGGTGCTTTTCATCCGCATAGATATTCATGGCGCCGAAGATGAATGCTAGGGTATCGATTCTCATATTGGACATGTGAAGTAATTTTTTCCCTTGCATAGGAAGCCCGCTCTCACAAGTATGCAGTGAGTGTGAGGTGTTCCTTCGGGTAGACATGAATAGTCCCCGTTGTTTTGCATGTAGAGTCCGTAATCGAGAAATGGACATAAGCATGATGTGTGAAGCCTACCCGAACAAGTTGGTTTGGATCGGTGATGTTACGTTGCATGAAAGGCCGGAGATGACTCCGCGTCGATGATTTTTTTCGGGTTTTCTACGCAGTAGATTGCAACAGGGAGCCTTGGCGAATAACCTCAAGGTGCACCCGGAAAACTGGGCAGAAGCATGGTTCTGCCATCTTGGTGGCCTGGGAGCCAACTTGTACTTAACAAGATTATGTAATATTGTGTGTTCGATACTCAGGCTTCGGGAAGCTTGACCCACGCCGATGACTTAAAATGCTGTGGCGAGGTGAGTAACGGGTTGAGTGAAACTGTTCCTGCTCTATGTGAATTGGTTTTGGAGGCCTATCGATGGCATAGAGGGCGGGTCTTAGGCTGTCGATGTCTTCTATTGACGTGACTTCTGCCAGAAAGACTCAAATGCTCACGAGTTTGCCGCCTAGGGGCGGTGGTGGACCGAGTTCACCGTATAAGTGCCGTGAGAGCACGGGGTGTGTGGACGTGTGTGCCTACGCCTGTGGTGAAGTGTGCTTAAATTTTACTTTCACTATCTTGCTTGGTTTTACTAATGCACTGTAGGGAAGGAGCATCGCCGCCCATAGTTTAGGGGTTGGGTCGTTATAATTTGGTCAGCTTTAGCTGACTATTACTTTTGTTTGCCACCTCTCGGGGGATTGTTGATTGCAGTTGCTGCGGAGCCTAGTGGCAAATAGCGGGCAAAATCCCTTGTTGCTGAGCCGGCCCTCGAAAGCCTTTATTGAGTGTTTTCTTTTATTCTCATGTATGACCGGCCTGCGTGCCGAGGTTTGGAAGACACTTATATTTGAGTAAACTATTGTAAGGCCATAAAGCCAAGTACTTGTGTATTTGTACGTTCATTCCTGTTGGGTTTATGTAGTGGACATTCATGCTTTTGGCTGGGTTCTTATTTTGCAACTTTTAAATTGCTTCCGCTAGAATGTACTCTTTGTAGGACGTTGGTTATTGACAGGATGGTTTCCATTGCGTAACCTTTTGGTCTGTCTGTGGTATATGACGTCGGGCCCCGGCCGGACCTACTGCTATATGCTATGTGATGGATAGGGGGTGTTACACCCATCAGTCCAGGTGGTCAATTCACCCTGGCATAGTTAAGATGTACGTGGGCTTGCGCAGGACCATTTACTGGCCTGGAATGAAGAGAGATGTCCCCAACTTTGTGGCCCGATGTCAGACCTGTCAGAAGGTCAAAGCTAAATGTCGCAGTCCAGGAGGCCTATTACAGCCCCTACCGATACCAGCGTGGAAGTTCGAAGACATCTCCATGGACTTCTTCCACGGCCTACCAAGATCCCGCGCTGGGAATGACTCAATTTGGGTGGTCATAGATCGACTCACCAAGGTAGCGTGGTTCATACCAAATCGATAGGGTGGTGGAGTGGATATCCTGTCCAGAATATTCGTAGAGCAAGCGGTACGATTCCACGGAGTACCAAAGTCCATCGTATCAGATCGCGACGGTCGTTTCACATCTAATGAGTGGAGGCGGGTGCAGGCGTACTTAGGAACCAAATTTGCCTTCAGCACCGCCTTCCACCTGCAGACAGATGGACAGATGGACAGAACGAACCGGATGATGGAGGATCTTCTTCGATTGTGCATAGTGGAGCATAATGAGCCGTGGGAGCAGTTGTTGCCGCTAGTCAAATTCTCTTATAATAACAGCTACCAGACTAGCATTAAGATGGATTCATATGAGGCATTGTATAGAAGACGTTGTCGAACACCGTTGACTTGGGCTCAAGAAGAGGACCCAGAAGCCTTGAGAGTGGCTTATATCGATGACACTACGACAGCGATACGGCTGATCCAGGAGCGAATGCGGGAAGCACAGAGCCGCCAGGCTAAGTACTATAATGCGCGACACCAACCGGTGCAGTTCAGCGTGGGGGAAATGGTGTTTCTGAAAATAAAGCACAAGCATGGTTTATCCCGATTGAGAAAGCAGAAAAAGTTAGATCCCCGATTCTTTGGCCCCTATCCGGTGATAGAGCGTGTTGGCCTCGTTGCCTATCATTTATCCTTGCCCCCAGAGTTGGGAAATCTTCACGATGTGTTCCATGTCTCTTCCTTGAGACGAGTCCTCCGGTAACTAGAGCAGCACCTTTATAATCCACCAGTGCAACTATGGTCGGATAGATTTGTCCAGCTCGAACCCGTCAGAGTGGTAGATTACAAGGTGAAGAGACTACGTAACAAAACCATTCTGATGGTTAAGGTGCTATGGTCAAACTGCGGACGAGAGGAGTTCACGTGGGAACCTGAAGAACTCCTCCGAGAAAAGAACCCAGAACTCTTTCGCCAGGTATGTTACTTTCCCCCCTACTTCAAGAAAATTTTCGAGGACGAAAATCCTTTTATTTTTATTGGATTGTAACAACCTGACTTTTATTAGGCCACTAGAGCCCTAGTGGGCCCAATAAAAGTGGCCCAAACCCTACCCCTGACCCGGTGGGAAATAACCCTAGGCGGGAAATAGAGCTAGAGAACTGTGAATTGAGTTCTGTCAGTTCCTGTGACCTCGTGTAGTCAATACGAGTGCATCAGAACTCGTTCAGTTGGACCCCGAGGTTATATAGTGAATGTGACCATTCCTCGTAAAATACAACGAGTGCAGATTTTGGGATATCGACCTAGAGAACTCTGAATTGAGTTCTGTCTATTCCTATGACCTCATATAACCTAAACAGGAGCATTGGAACCCGTCACGTCACAATCCGAGGTCTAACGACAATTTTACACACTTCGACCATTTTAGCGCATAATGACGCGCAAATTTTGGACTTTCGCCAAACGGACTCCAATTCAACCCCAGTCAGTGGCGTTGGACTCGTGTGGTCAATACGAAGTCAATAGAAGTCATCCCAGTCAATTTCGATGACAATTGGTCAACTCGTGGTCAAATTAAGCGTTGTCGTGCATCGAAAAGCGTGCGCACACCAATTATGACACGACACACGAAATTTTACCCGACCCCAATGACTTGGACACACTTTGAATTTGACCAGCAAGGAGGACCCACCCTAGGGTTGACTTGGTCAAACCCCCCTAAAAATCCACTTTTGGGATTTTTCTCCAAGTAAGGGGCCCACCTCCTCTCCAATGGAGGATGGCCCATGCCCCCTCACTCTCCTTGGGCCCCCAACCAGCAAGGCCCTATCCTAAAACAAGTGGAGGCCCACCCACTTCTTCTCTCTCCCTCTCTCTCTCTCTTCCCCACCCAAAAGCACAAGCCCATTAGGGCATCTTTTCTTTTTCCCCACATGGGGGAAAATATGGCATCTCCAGCTGTCCTTGGACAGCTGGAGGGTGGGGATTAATCCCTCCCTAAGGAGGGATTGGTCCCACCTTACCAAAGGGAGGGGAGCTCCCCCTCCCCAACCCTATAAAGCCACACCATCCACTCTCTTTCCCCTAAGCTTTCGGAGCCATTTCCCTCCCCCTGCCCAACCGCCTGTCGGAGCTCCGGTGGCCGGAAAAAACCAAGCCGAGACCTCCCTCCCCATCCACCACCACTACCAAGCCATGGCCGACCAGGCCGGCCCCTCCCGAGCCCAACAAAGCTAGGTGGAACCTTCTCTCTCCGCCTCCCCATTTTCGACATGATGCATGGCGCTCCCGACGGCCGGAGCGCCACCGGCACCACCCGAGCCTAGTTTTAGGCCGGGTGGTGCCCAAGGAGGATGGATCCTCCCCCAGCACCGGTGGTGGTTCTGGGGGAATGTTATACCACTAGGGGTAGCGGCCTCCAGTGGCGGAGAGCGGCGGTGCGGCTGGAAAACACAGTTCCGGCGGCACCCGCAAAAAATAGAATTTTCTATGTTTTAAAACGGCGGCGGCGGCGGCCAGCGGCGCATGGCCCCCGGACCACCATCGCCGTGAAGCCCGACCCCCGGCGCATCGATCGGAGGTGGTCTGATATGTGATGGGCTGCCCGATGAGCGGGGGTGGCGCGGTGGAGTCGGGAGTAGGGCCACCGCCACCCCAAAGCTCTTGGGATGGTTTATTCCGGCGGTGGCTGGCGGTGCCAGGCTGCCGAACCACCACCCAGAGAACCGTCGGCCCCCGGCGAGCTGATCAGGTCCAGCGCTGGCGTCTGCGAAGACCTGCTACCGGCGGTGGAGGCGGCTCAACCCCTACACCGCCAGCGAGAAGTAGCAGCCCCCGATCTGGTGATTAAGATCGAGCGGCTGTCGTTTTATCTATTCCCTCCCCGCCTCCGTTTTTAGGCCCCGCACAGCGGATCCGTGGCCGATCGAATGTGGGGAAGAGCTATCCAGTTTCCATCCTGCGGCTCAATCTCAGTCGCATGATCTAGGTGATTCTGCTAAATGCAAACCATCCTTTTATACCTGAAATTTCCAGAAATATGTAGGCCAAATCTATGCCCCTAGGGAAAAAGTGATCAACATGAAAAATATTCCCCATGATGAGGGATACCTCCACAAAACTTTTGAGAATTTTTAGAATTAATTTAGTATTATTAAAGACAAAATAAAATTTATTTGGCTAAAATAAATACCCAAAACACCTTGGAAAATTATAAAAAACTTACTAGGCTCATTTTAGGCCCCTCCAAGGGTTGTATCAAAATTTGGGGTCATGAGGATATATTTTGATATTTTTCCTAAAATATTGAAGCTTAGGGTCGCTTACGGATCCTTTATCCGCTCGTTTTCCCTAAAAGACGGAAATTGGATTGTGCGACCAATCCTTATAATTAAATAAGTACTTTAAACTATTTTATCGACGAGAGCAGCTGAGGCAAGCGACTAAGCTCCGGGTTTTTCCAGATCTCGTAAAACCGTCGAGCGCCTCGACTTTCGGGTGAATAGGGCACGCTTGGAAGATAAGAGTACGAGTGATGGATTGGAGTTGTCCCTAACGGCTAATAGGAATGTAACTCCTAGCCAACCCTTAATCTAATTAAGCCATAATAAATATGGCACAATCAAATTAATTGGATTTTAATGGTTAATGTAACTCAACTAAATCTCCTTAAATCTCGAATCCTCCTGAATATGAGTGATTGGACTACTAACCATTTTCTTTGTGTTTTCTCCAGTCTCGTACTGGTAAAGCTTATTTTAGTACTTTCAATTCAGTACTACTCCAGTCTCGTACTGCTCAAGCTTATTTTAATACTTTCAATTCAGTACTACTCTAGTATCATACTGGTCAAGCTTATTTTTATACTTTCAATTCATTACTACTCTAGTCTCATACTGGTCAAGCTTCCTTTAGTATTTTCAATTCAGTACTACTCCATTCTCGTACTGGTCAATCCTATTTCAGTACTTTCTATTCAGTACTACTCCATTCTCGTACTGGTCACATTTCATTCCAGCACATTAAATAAGCAGCATAATCACCGCACACATTTCCATTGCAATTTACTATTATAGTCTCGGGTCCTGCTCCGACGAGTAGTTGTCAAGCCTTAGTTGGGGATAACCAGAGTTGAAGTAGTCCTCCAGGTCTAGCCCCAAATAATGCGGTCCCACGCTACATGTTGAAGGTTGAGCTGAGTGCCGACGCCCGAAGTCTAAGCCTAGTAGGGCAGGCTGACGTAGACCCGATGTTTATATTGTTTTCCTTTTATTTGATTGATTGTAAATTGCTTGCGGTTAAATAGTGGCGGGTCAGTCCCTTCCGTAGACCATTCGTACCAGTGCGGGAAGGTAGACAACTCAAGGCGGCAGGGAGATGAGTACCATGGGTGACCGGCCGTTATATATTCCCCGTCGTGTTTTCCTCCACCGGTCGGCCAAAATGTTTCGCCGGATGTCGCTCACATCCAAGAGTACACAAGATTGTATGTTAGGGCCTGGGGTTTTGCGGTACGATCACCCCCAGATGTGGCAGGACTAGCCACTATCACCGACGGCCACATCGGTGAGGCCCGCGGGCTCGCTACCCTGCTGGAACAGAAGTGGCCCAAATTATGTCGACATAGGGTTTGTGTGCGCGGCTATGAATGCCTGCGATATGTGCGCGGCTATGAATGTCTGCGATATGTGTGCGGCTATGAATTCCTGTGGTGTGTGCGCGACTATGAATTTCTATGGTCTGTGCACGGCTATGAATGCATGCAGTATGTGCGCGGCTATGAATGCCTGCGATAGATTTCAGGATATGAAAACATGATGTGTTGACGAGCTAGTAGAGCCTTGTTATAACTGATTTATATTATTATTGCTTTCTTCCAGTTATACTGCACCCCTTTATAATTGCTCCTAGCTGTTTATATATGAAATGTTGTGTTAACCCTCTCTTGCTTCAGCTATTTACTTTTGTTGGGTGGGTGCGTGATTGTATCCTTTATGTGGATCCGGGGAGGAGATTTGTTTCCACTTAGCTCTGTGACTAACGGTTATTTGATTAACCATTCACAGGAGCTGGAGCACCGTAGTGACCCATTGCTGCAGGAGATTATGCCAGCAGCTAGGTCTACTCGAGCAGATGCACCGTCGCCGTCCCCAGAGTTTAGAGACGTGAGTACTGCCGAGCAGTGTAGAGAGAGAGAGAGATAGAGTATGAGTGATATATGTAGCGCATGTATAGCCCACAGGCTTATTTAAACGCTTAGGCTTCGACCTAAGAACCTCTGTGATTTCATATATTATATCTGCAATGGTTTCCTGTTAATGCTTCCGCTTTACTTTGATGGGTTGTGAATGTTATGATTTGAGTCAAGCAAGACGGCCATCTAGTGCTTGGATAGGGTGGATCGTTTCCCCTAAGAGCACTGGGTGGACCCCTTGGGCCAGTAGTACCGCTCCGGCCTGACCCGGGCAAAATGTTGGGGGGCACTACAGGACACCCTTAAAGAAATTTACCAAGGAGATCAAAAGGTAATTTATATTCAAAAAGTAAACATAAGGAAGCAACTCGACTCACTTTCTATGAGAGACAATGAAACAATATTTGATTTTATGCCAAAACTCACAAATCTCACTAACCAATTAAACACTCTTGGAGCACCAGTTCCGGAAAAAGAAATAGTTTTAAAAATACTCACGAGTCTGCCAAAAAGTTATGACCACATTGCAGCAGTAATTGAAGAAAGCAATTACATCGAAACCCTTCCAGTTGTTGTCTTGATTGGTAAGATCCAATCACATGAGGAGAGGATGAAGAGGCACATTCCAAGCCTCACCCAAGCGCTGCAAACCAAGATGCATCTTGGTAAGCAGCAACCTGCTGGAAAGAAGGCAGGAAATGCACATAAAGATAAAGAATCACAAGGACCTCACTGGAAGAAGACCCAAACTTCATATCTGCAAAAATGAACATTGCAAAACAGATGGAGTGTTCTGCAACTTATGCAAAAAGTCTAAACATGATAACTCAAGATGTTATTATAAGTGCAAGAGGTGCAAGAACCCTACCCATTTTGACAGGGACTGCTGGTTCAAAAATAAAGAAGACGCAAGGTTCACTGAAAATAAGAAAGAAGATAACGAAGAGATGCTCTTTCTGTGTAACAGTGGGAATGGTACATCCACTGAACCACTCTCTAATTGGTATATTGATTCTGGGTGTTCTAATCACATGGCAAATGAAAACTCCATGTTTACCCAATTAAATGAGAAAGAGAAATCATCTATCTACTTGGGTGATGGCATCTCAAAGCCAATAGAAGGAAAGGGTGACATTGCTGTCAAGGGAGCAGATGGGAATACCAAAATAATACATGACATACAGTTTGTGCCATCGTTGGCTCAGAACCTTCTCTGTGTGGGTCACTTAATAACCAAGGGGTACACTGTACACTTTCAGGATAACATGTGCAACATCTTAGATAGTTTTGGTAATCATGTTGTCTCCTCAACCATGACAAAGAACAAAGTGTTCACAGTATCTTTGGAATCAGCCCATCCAGTTGCCCTTGCATCATTTGAACACAACCCAAATTTTAAGCACTCAATGCCAACCCTTGCTCACTCGACGCCAACCTTTGATCACTTGACGCCAACCCCTAGTCACTCAATGCCAACCCTTGTTCACTCAATGCCAACAGTTGGTCACTCAGCACCAACACTTGATCACTCAACGTCATCCTATTCGGCTGCTCTTGACCAACTCTTGAAGTGACATAGCCGTCTGGGACACCTAAATTTTAACTCCATGGAGACATTATTCAATAATAAAATTGGCTATGGACTGCCAGAGATCAGGGTTCATCATTGTCGATGTAACACTTGTGCCATTGCTAAATCTCATCGCCAACCCTTTACTCAAAGCTCTCGTCACTGCTCAAAACCACTGAAGCTGATCCACTGTGATATTTGAGGACCATCTGAAACCCCAACAGCTGGACGTAAAAGGTACTTTTTCTTGATTGTCGATAACTACTGAAGATATAAGTGGCTATTTCTGAATAATCAAAAATCAGACACTTTTTCTGTCTTTACTGAGTTTAAGAGACAAATAGAAAATAAACTAGAAAGGAAAATTAAAACTCTAAGGAGTGACAATTGTGGAGAATTTGTCTCTCATGCTTTCCAGCTTTTCTGAAGTATTGAGGGCATAGAACATGAGTTTACAACACCCGACACACCGCAGCAGAATGGCATAGTTGGGTGAAGATATCGAACTATATTAGAAATGGTTTGATCCTTGTTGCTGCATAAAAAGATGTGGAGGCACTTCTGGGGGGAGGCAGCAAGCACCGTTGTGCACATACTCAATCAGGTGCCCACTAAGGTGAACAAAAACTCAACTCCATATGAATATTTGCATGAAAAGAAACCAAATCTGGGACATCTAAGAACTTTTGGCTGTTTAGCTTATGCACACATTCTAAAAGAAAAAAGGGACAAATTGAATCAAGCAGCAATCAAATGCGTTTTCCTGGGCTATTGTGAGGACATAAAAGCTTACGGGCTATTTGATCCAACCTCATAGCAACTAATTATTTCTCGAGCTGTAGTTTTTCATGAAGAGCATGGATGGTCTTGGGCATCAGACAATGGTGAAGATCATACTCCTTGAATGGTAGAGCTCAATTTGAGCCCCCTCCAAGTGCATCAGGATGCTCCTGAAGAATTCAGAGATCTTGGTGATTCTCTATCTCCAACCCTCGAGGATGTGAGCATTTCACCTGATTCATCACCGCCTGCTCGGACTCGCTCCCTTCAAGAAATTTATGAAAACACCAACTTGACAATGTTCCACTCAATGCCATCAAATTATACAGAAGCAGTCAGCCATGAGGAATGGAAGAAGGCAATGGTGGAAGAAATTGAGACAGTTGAGAAGAACCATTCCTGGTCCTTAGTTCCTCGGCCAACAGATAAACCTGTCATTGGACTAAAATGGGTGTTTAAGCTAAAGCATAATGAGGTTGGTGACATAATCAAGCATAAAGCTCAAATTGTTGCAAAGGGATATATTCAAAAATTTGGATAGGATTTTGATGAGACTTATGCACCAGTTGCTGCTTGGCATTGCCGCCAACAACAACTATCCCATCCTCCAACTTGACGTAAAATCGGCTTTCCTCAATGGGGCCTTAAGAGAAGAGGTTTACGTCGACCAACCTGAAGGTTACATAAAGAAATGGAAATAGGCCTTGGTTTACAGGCTTCATAAGGCTTTATATGGTCTAAAACAGGCCCCTAGAGCATGACACTCTAACATCACAGCTTATTTTAACCAGGAAGGACTGAAGGCAAGTAAATGTGAACCCTCCCTCTTCATCAAAGCTGTTGACAATAGCCACAATCTCATTGTCAATTTATACGTTGATGATATTTTGGTCACCGGAGGAACTGAAAAAGCGATTCGAGAATTCAAGAAGAAAATGATGGCGATGTATAAAATGTCTGACTTGGGACATATGAAATTCTTCCTGGGCATGCAGATCAAGCAACATAATGACACATTATTTCTATCCCCGGAACAATATGCACAAGATATTTTGAGGAAATTCCATATGACAGACTGTAATCCCAGTCAAACACCCATGTGTTCAAGTATTAAACTTGTCAAATTCTAAGAAGGGGATGAGAAGGTAGATGAACACATCGATAGAAGTTTAATTGGGTCTCTCATCTATCTCGCTAACTCTAGACCCGGTCTAGAGCACTCAGTTAACCTTCTTTCCATCTTTGTAAGCGCACCACCTAAGAATCATTTGGAGGCAGCTAAAAGAGTCCTGAGATACCTTAAAGGAACGATATCACACGACATTCTCTACACCAAATACCTTCACTCAACGCTCACATGATATTATGACTCTGATTGGGGAGGTTCCAGTGATGATTGTAGAAGCACAAAAGGATATATTTTCTTCTATGGCTCAAATCCCATCTCTTGGAGGTCATGGAAGCAACAAACTGTGGCTCTATCAACCACAGAGGCCGAGTACATGAGAATAACCTCAGCCATTTGTGAAGGAATTTGGATGCAGAGGATGGTAGAAGAAATCTCAGGTGAAAAGCAGAAGACGATCCTACTCAAAAGCAAGAGTGCCTATGCCATAGCCTTTGTTAAATTTTCTCAACGTGGTCAGCAAGATAGCCCAAACACCAAATTAATATCTTCGGAACTACCCAGTTCGCACGCTGAACCGCGGAAACCCAAGGACTAGAGGTTGCACCCAACAAAACAATGGAAGCACAAGAAGATCTTATTATGCATTCACTTCATTACAATCCGAGGCATACATAGCGAGACATGATTTCGCTAGTATTACAGCTGTAAACAGAAAGAACCAAAAAGCAAGCCGGGCGGACAGAACTCCAGTCCGCCGAGACCGCGAGGTCGCCGAGACCGCCGAGACCGCCCAAGCTATGCTGCAATCCGCCGAATACCACGGAGTCCGCCGAGACCGCGAGGTCGCGCGGACAGACCGTTATTCGCCTCCTGCTGAACCCGAACTGAGGAACTCCCCTACCCGCCTGAAGCCGGCGGACAGGTTATTGAAGCTGGGAAAGTTGAAACAGAACTGACAAGCCGCAGAGCGACCTCCTGCTGAGTCCGCAGAGACCGCACACTTCCAAGCACTGACCGAAGTCACAGCCAAACTCCTGGCTCCTTGAAGTTATCCGCGCGACCTGCACACAGCAAACCGTCAGCCTGAAACAATCCGCGCGGACTGAAAAACACAGACCGCAGCACTCGCCCAACCCAAATTACTGTTCACTCACGTTACTTAGGTTACTGTAGATGTGCCAGGGGGGTCCTATTTATAGGCCAGGTGAGGAGTGTGGTCACCGCCCATGAGATAGCGACACCGCCCCAGCCCGCGCGAACACAAAACGACTGTCCGCTCAGTCCGCGAGGACTTAGCCAGTCACCAAGGGAAACCGCCAGGAGCAAGGCAACCAATGACGAACCCTCTCCAGTCCGCCCAAGCTAAGCGGACAAGGCACCAGCCCGCAAAGCTCCAACTGCTTCAGGACAGCACCTTCTTCAATGGCAGTCCGCACCAACCCGAGGCAGTCCGCAAGACTCACACCTCAATCCGCCACAAGTCCACGACCAAAGGCAAACAGCAACAGTCCGCCCGGTCACAGCGGACTTGGCGGATACGGCGGACACCATGAACTTGACACCAAGTGTGACCAAGTCCAAAACCATCAAGGGCCAGTGCGAGCATGGCGGACACAAAGTCCCGTCCGCCAAACACCCTAGCACAGACCGCAACCAGTCCGCGAGCTCCTCGCACTTGTCCAATGCAGTAGCTTCCTGCCGGACTCCAATCACAGTCCGCCAACCACGATCTCCACAGCAAACACCTGCTGTGCCACCAGAACTTGACAAGGCCTCAGCCAAGCTCTAGGCTCAGTCCGCAACAGCCAGAACCGCGGACACTCCAGTCCGCAAGCTATCTGCGAACTCGAACCAACCCGCCAACAGCGCAAGCTAGCACCCGCGGCCTCTGAGCAATGCAACAGTCCGCAAGCCTCTCTATCCGCAGATACCAGGCCGCACCAAACCGCGGACACCATGCAACAACCCGCTCAGAACACAGCCGGCTTCCACCAGACTTTTCACCAGGCCGCAACCTCAGTCCGCCCAGTCCGCCCAGTCCGCCAAAGCTGTCCGCACAGGCCGCGCGGCCTGTCCCGTCACCCACTTCCACTTCACAAATTTCAACACTCCCCCTTGAAGTGAGAAGTGGTGACCAAGCCCAGCAAGCTGCGCAAGCGTTCAAAGGGCCCCTTCGACAGCGGCTTCGTGAAGATGTCAGCAAGATTATCTTCACTCCGAACATGCCCGACCAGCAGAGACCCCTCCAACACCTTCTCCCTGATGAAGTGGTGATCAATCTCTATATGCTTGGTCCTGGCGTGACACACTGGATTGTTTACCAGTTTGAGAGCACTCTCATTGTCACCCCGGAGTAAAGTAGGCCCTTGCACTTCTTCATGAACATCCTCTATGAGTCTCCTCAACCAAACGGCTTCCCGAGCAGCCAAGGCCGAAGCCTTATACTCCGCCTCCGTGGTTGAAACCGACACCGAGTCCTGCTTCTTGCTACACCACGAGATGCTAGCTGAACCGCAAGTGAACACATAACCTGAAGTAGACCTTCGATCATCCGAATCACCGCCATAGTCAGCATCCGTGTACCCGAGCAATGCAAACTCCGCATCCCTTCCATAGAGGAGTCCCATCTCAGAAGTCACCTTGACATACTTCAGAATTCCCTTCGCCGCCACTAGATGAGATTGCCTTGGTTCAGCCATATACCGACTTACTCGGCCAACAGCATAAGCTATATCCGGCCTTGTAATCGTCAGATAGATCAAGCTCCCAACAAGAGCCCTGAACACCAAGGGATCATTAAGCACCCTTCCCTCATCTCGTCGAAGCTTTAGCCCAGGTTCCAGTGGAGTAGAGCACTTCTTCCCTTCGCCCATGCCAAACCGTTTCACAATACGATCAGCATACCCTTTCTGGCTAATGAGAATCCCGCACTCCTTCCTCTCCACTTCCAGACCAAGAAAGTGATGCAACTCTCCCAAGTCTTTCATCTCGAAGCGTATAGCAAGCTCTCCCCTGAGCCTTGCTACTTCCTCCTCCGAGTTCCCTGTGATGATCATATCATCCACATACAGCAGGACCAAGACTCTTAGCTCTCCCTTCTTCTTGACGAACAAGCTAGAATCCGAGTTAGAAGCCAGGTATCCACAGAACTGCAGGTACTCTGCAATCTTCCCATACCATGCTCGAGGAGCTTGCTTCAACCCATAGAGAGCCTTCCTGAGTTTGCAGACATAGTCCGGATGCTTCTCAGAGACGAAACCAAGCGGCTGATCCATGAAGATGTCCTTGTCAATCTCTCCGTAAAGAAAGGCATTCTTCACATCGAGTTGCCACAACCTCCATCCCTTGCAAGCAGCCAAGGCGATCACCACTCTTACAGACGTCATCTTCGCAACTGGACTGAATGTCTCCTCATAGTCTTCTCCATACTGCTGTGAGAATCCTCTAGCGACCAGGCGAGCCTTGAACCGATCAATGCTCCCATCAGCCTTCTTCTTCAACTTATACACCCACTTGCAAGTAACCGGAGTAATGCCATCAACCTTGGGCACAAGGTCCCAGGTTTCATTCTTCTTCAGAGCATCAATCTCTTCCTTCATGGCACCTTCCCACTCCTTCACTCCAGTGGCCTCGTTGAAGCTTGCAGGCTCTCGCTCATCCAGAGGACCTGCAAAGAAACAGGAGACAAAGCTCACTGCATTCCCATCACAGTACCGAGCCGGTGGCTTAACCACCCTCTTCGATCTCCGAAGACACGGCTCCTTGCTCACGGCTTCCGTTGCTTCATCAGGCTCCACTCCTACCTGGGGCAAGCATTGAGCAGTGCTCCCCCTGCTTCCTGAGCCATAAGGCTCAGCCTCGGAGTTCGAAGCAACAGGAGCTGCTGGAGAAACAGCAAGCTCCTCTTCCAAGCCTTCAGCAGCCTCCACCGGTGCTTCCTCAACCTTGCTACTTCCGGTAGGCTCCACCGAGCCACCTCCATATGACGTCAGCTCGTCAAAGACAACGTCTCTTGACACCACGAACTTCTTCGTCACAGGGTCCATGCACTTCCATCCCTTCTTCCGCTCATCATAGCCAACAAAGACAAGTTTCCTTGCCTTCGCATCCAGCTTTGTCCGTGAAGCATCCGGGACATGCACGTAGCAAGTTGAACCGAACACCCGAAGGTGTCCAACACTCGGCTTCTCCTTTAGCAACAGCTCAATGGGCGTCTTCATGTTGATAGGGCTGAGTGGCATCCGGTTGATAACATATGCAGCACAAGACATTCCCTCCGCCCAAAAGGACCTCGGGATATCTTTCGCATGCAGCCAGCATTTGCAGGTTTCCGTCAAATGACGGATCTTCCGCTCTGCTACCCCATTTTGTTGTGGAGTGTGAGCACATGTAAGCTCTCGTTGGATCCCGTGCTTCCTGCAGAAGTTAGAAAACTCGGAAGAGACAAACTCTCCCCCGTTATCAGTTCGAAACTTCTTAATCCGCAAGCCAAGCCGGCCTTCTACCAACTCCTTGAACTCCACGAACAAACGGAAGGCATCCGACTTCTCCTTTAAGAAGTACACCCAAGTATACCTTGAGTAGTCATCAACCAAGACAAGCATGTATTTGCTTCCACCAAGGCTGGCAGTAACAGTTGGTCCCATCAGGTCGCCATGAATACACTCCAATGGATTCTTGCTCCTTGTTTGAGATTTATCAAACGGAAGGCGATGTGCCTTACCGTATTGACAGCCCGCACAAACATGCCCATCACCAAAGGAGGACAACATCGGCAACCCCCTCACCAGACTTCTACTCGCCATTGCCTTCAGCTTGTCCATGCCAACATGCCCCAGCCTCTCATGCCAGATAGCCGCACTATCATTGGCCCTCATCTTATCAACATAGGCACTGGTGGAAAGAACAAACAAGTTCTTCACCCTCCTCCCAACATGAGCAACATCAGCCTTTACCGCTGATACGTTGCGAAGGAACCTCACGTCTGTTGGCCCAAACAGAACGTGATACCCAGCGTCCACCGCGTTGGTCACCGAGAAGAGGTTCTTCTTCATGCCCGGCACGTGATACACACTCCTTAACGTGAGTGGCCCCTGATCACTACCCAAAGACACGACCCCCTCCTTCTCTACTGCATAAACAGTATTATCAGCAGTGATAATAGCTTCATTACCTGAGTAAGCCTGCATGGAGGTGAACTTCGACTTGTCTCCGGTGAGGTGATGACCACACCCGGAGTCGACGATCCACTCGCTGTTGAAGTCCTCAGCAGATAAGGCCCGGACACAAGTGCCCGTCATGAAAGCTCCTCCCCATTCTGCTTCTTCACTTCGTGAGCAAGCTTCCTCCTTTCCCGCAGCATGCCCAGGCTGCAGTTTGACCTTGCAGTCCCGCTTGAAGTGCCCTCGCTGATGACACCGGTAGCACTTCAGATTCTTCTTCCAGTCCTTAGGAGCATTGCTCCTCTCCGGCGGATATGAAGTTGAAGTCTCCTTCTCAACAGCGGCCTGCACCTTCTTCTTCTTCTTCCCTTCCCATCCCTTCTTCTTGCCTGAGAAGAGAGCCTCGCTGCCTTCCTGATTCAGATTCACTCCAGCCATCTGCCTTGCTAAGCTCTCCTGCGAGGCAAGCAGATTCTCCAGCTCCAGCAGAGACGGCTGAGTAGCCCACCCTTGAACAGACGTAACAAAGGCCACATACTCCTTCCGCAAGCCGCGGAAAATGTGCCTTTTCATCTTTGCCTCAGAGATAGGCTCATCAGGATCCAGCGCCGACAGCTCAGCACACAAGCTCTTCATCTTTAAGAAGTACCTGGAGATGGAAAGGTCTCCCTGAGTTGCCCTGGCCAACTCATTCTCCAGGAACTGAAGCCGCGCCACATTCTTCCTATTGAACAACTCATCAATGGTTGTCCAAATATCAGCAGCCGACTCACACCCAATGATGTGATCAAACAGTTCCGGAGAGACAGCTCTCTTCAGAACGAACTCTGCCTTAGCATTAGTTCTTCTCCAGAGCCTTACCTGTTCAGCAGTACCGAAAGCAGCAGTTACTTCCTGTCTGTCGTCTCCACCGACAACTTCCCACAGCTCCTCGCCCAGAAGATAACTCTTCATGCACGACTTCCACTTTTTATAGTTAGTCGGCGTTAAGAGTTCAATGCCCAGACCTCTTGCTAAGCTTCCTTCCATTGCAATCACCTGTTGGTACCCTTCAGCAGCACCGAGCAACAACACAGGTTGATCACCACTCAATCACTGAGTAACAACACTGGCTGACCTCCGCTCACGCAACTGAACCTCCACAACCTCAGGAACCTGGCTCTGATACCATGTTAAAATTTTCTCAACGTGGTCAGCAAGATAGCCCAAACACCAAATTAATATCTTCGGAACTACCCAGTTCGCACGCTGAACCGCGGAAACCCAAGGACTAGAGGTTGCACCCAACAAAACAATGGAAGCACAAGAAGATCTTATTATGCATTCACTTCATTACAATCCGAGGCATACATAGCGAGACATGATTTCGCTAGTATTACAGCTGTAAACAGAAAGAACCAAAAAGCAAGCCGGGCGGACAGAACTCCAGTCCGCCGAGACCGCGAGGTCGCCGAGACCGCCGAGACCGCCCAAGCTATGCTGCAATCCGCCGAATACCACGGAGTCCGCCGAGACCGCGAGGTCGCGCGGACAGACCGTTATTCGCCTCCTGCTGAACCCGAACTGAGGAACTCCCCTACCCGCCTGAAGCCGGCGGACAGGTTATTGAAGCTGGGAAAGTTGAAACAGAACTGACAAGCCGCAGAGCGACCTCCTGCTGAGTCCGCAGAGACCGCACACTTCCAAGCACTGACCGAAGTCACAGCCAAACTCCTGGCTCCTTGAAGTTATCCGCGCGACCTGCACACAGCAAACCGTCAGCCTGAAACAATCCGCGCGGACTGAAAAACACAGACCGCAGCACTCGCCCAACCCAAATTACTGTTCACTCACGTTACTTAGGTTACTGTAGATGTGCCAGGGGGGTCCTATTTATAGGCCAGGTGAGGAGTGTGGTCACCGCCCATGAGATAGCGACACCGCCCCAGCCCGCGCGAACACAAAACGACTGTCCGCTCAGTCCGCGAGGACTTAGCCAGTCACCAAGGGAAACCGCCAGGAGCAAGGCAACCAATGACGAACCCTCTCCAGTCCGCCCAAGCTAAGCGGACAAGGCACCAGCCCGCAAAGCTCCAACTGCTTCAGGACAGCACCTTCTTCAATGGCAGTCCGCACCAACCCGAGGCAGTCCGCAAGACTCACACCTCAATCCGCCACAAGTCCACGACCAAAGGCAAACAGCAACAGTCCGCCCGGTCACAGCGGACTTGGCGGATACGGCGGACACCATGAACTTGACACCAAGTGTGACCAAGTCCAAAACCATCAAGGGCCAGTGCGAGCATGGCGGACACAAAGTCCCGTCCGCCAAACACCCTAGCACAGACCGCAACCAGTCCGCGAGCTCCTCGCACTTGTCCAATGCAGTAGCTTCCTGCCGGACTCCAATCACAGTCCGCCAACCACGATCTCCACAGCAAACACCTGCTGTGCCACCAGAACTTGACAAGGCCTCAGCCAAGCTCTAGGCTCAGTCCGCAACAGCCAGAACCGCGGACACTCCAGTCCGCAAGCTATCCGCGAACTCGAACCAACCCGCCAACAGCGCAAGCTAGCACCCGCGGCCTCTGAGCAATGCAACAGTCCGCAAGCCTCTCTATCCGCAGATACCAGGCCGCACCAAACCGCGGACACCATGCAACAACCCGCTCAGAACACAGCCGGCTTCCACCAGACTTTTCACCAGGCCGCAACCTCAGTCCGCCCAGTCCGCCCAGTCCGCCAAAGCTGTCCGCACAGGCCGCGCGGCCTGTCCCGTCACCCACTTCCACTTCACAAATTTCAACAGCCTTATCAAAAAACCCTGTGTTCCATAACCGTAACAAACATATTGCTATCAAATACCACTTCATTCATGAGAAGATTGAGAGTAAAGATGCCCAACTGGAGCATTGTTTGTCGGAGATTCAGGTCGCCGACATTTTTACCAAATCCTTACATCACAATTGTTTCAGAAAACTCATGGGCAACCTAAAAATTTCTGGACCGCCGGTTCAAGAGGGGCTGTTGGAAAATGAACCTACTGACCCACTTAAAGAAACTTAGAATCCAATGAGTCACCATTATTGTTTAATTAACTTCTTAATTAATGCTTTTGTGGTTCCCGTTGTACTGTTCCCATTATAAAATATTGTTATTGTAATAAAAATTTGAACAAGTAAGATATGATCATTTTGCTTCTTCTATTCTTCACGTTTATCTTTCCACTTTCTTCCTAATCTCTCCTTCTCAATGATGATGAGATATGCAGTTTTATTCTAACAATTACTTCAAGAAGTTCCTCCCATCTCATCTCCTTGGGTCACCCTGTCAAGCTTGGCCAGAAAATTGATGCTCATCTCCTCTCCTTGTACGAACTTGTTGGCTCTCTTGATCAGGTGCTCATAGGCAAATAGGGGCTTTGAGCTGATCTCCATGCTGAAGATACTTTACTTCAGGACGAACGTCAGGGCCAGCTGTAAGGTGAAACTATCCACCTCTTCGATGATGAGAACTTCCTCCTAGAATCGGTCAATGTAGTGATCAAGCCTCTTCTGCTTCCCTTGCTTGATGTTGAAGAGAGTGGTTGCTTCCTTCTTCATCTTCTTTGACGTCGCAAACCTCTCCATTAGACTTCGGCATAGGTTCTCGAAGCAGTGGACAGAACCTTTGGGCAACTAGTGAAACCAATCTCTGGAATTTCCCTTGAAAGAGAAGGAGAAGAATCTGCACTTAAACATGTATATCACGTTGCAGATGGACACCACGTGCTTAAACCAATGGAGATATCTAACCAAATCATCCCTTACTGAATAGTAATTCAGGACAGGCTCTCTGAAGCATTCAAGAACTAGGGCTGCTAGTACTTCATCACAGAATGAGCTTCTCCCTCCTATGCAATAATGGATCTAGTACTTACGAGTATTTCCTCCATACTCACCACCTTGCAGAGCATTCCTGGAACCTCGCCGGGTTATCCGCATCTCAAAATTTGATGCCTTGATAACCCATCGGGCAGAACTGCGACTGCACTAGTCGCTTCGGCTCTACCGCAACATGCTCCTTCCTATGTCGTGTAGGGGGACCCTCCTTCTCCAATGGAGTCACGCGACGAGATGAGGTTGTCGTGACATTGGCGTGAGGAAGGAACCTTGCTCGGATGGTCCCCTCTATCCTCCACACGAACTCCTTAAAAACCTCCACAGTCATAGAGTCGTCTCCTCTTACAGAGTTGCTGACTATCTCTCCATGCTCGCATGAATCTGTCATCTCGCCAATTTGCAAAAACATTCTTCCCAGGCTACGATCCATGCTCACCTCACCAAAGTGTTGAAACCGGGAAAATGCCTACTCCAAAATTTTGATCAATGCAATCTAAGGTTACTGGTTCTGCGGTCAGGCTCAATGACTTGATAGGCTCAGACATAGTAATAGCAGGACAACTAAAAGGACCTCAGGTACTGCGGCAAGGAGGTCCCACCACGTACCCGGATGCTTAGAAGAATCTTCCCTTCCACAAACAAAGATGGTCGAGCGAGGTACAAGCTGGACACTAGTTGGCGACTATCAGAAGATGCCAACCATGGGGATGACCACACATCATAGTACATAAGAGATACCTTAGTAATGTTGACACCCATAGTATCTTAAAAGTAGAAACAAGAAACAAACAAACAATTGTTTCCATCATATAACTATATAAACCCTTGAGGCCGGAGGCGACAGGATGTCGAGGAGACAATAGACGAGGTTGGTGGAGGCAAGAGTAGACGTTGTTGGTTGAAAGGAGAAGGGCAATGTTGAGAGGAGACGGAGATTATCCGGGTTATCGGAGACGGGGATGGCCAAGGCAAGAGGACATGGGCAAGAGAGGGCTTCGGCGACAGATTCTAGAATTGTGTTTGTATTTTTTAAAAACTTTTTTGAACAAATATGGGGGAACATCGAAAATTTTGGCTCTAATTTTAGTATTTTACCGTTTCGGTGGTTCCGTTCTACTAAAATAACAAATCGGACCATTAAAGTAATGATTCTTCAAATTCGAATCAAAATCTTATTCGATTTGATTGGTTCCGGTTCTGGTTCCACTTCAGCATAATTTTTTGTAACCGTTGTGTCAACAGTTCCGGTTACAGTTCAACAAGAATCACAACCAAACTGGTCACTAACGGTTCGGTCCGGTTCTATGTGATTCGGTGCATTTCCAACTAAAGCCAAAACCAAATTTGACGGATTGAAATATAGTGGACTGCAAAAAGTAAAATAACATTGAAAGAGAAATAATTAAGTTGCACATTCCTCGGCAGTCTCTCTCACGATCAGTGGGTTAGTATCTGTCGTCTTCTTACGCGTGTAAAACGCCACGACATCTAGTTGGTTTGTTTGCATCTTGTCAGCATGCGCAACTGTAACAATTGGCTATAATTAGTTATCTTTCATCATTATTATTAAATAGCAGATGTAAAATATTTCAAAAAATATGTGAGTAAAATTGAAATTATATTATATAAATGTATAAAAATAAAATATGCACTGCAAAACAGATTCCAAAACGCACCAATGTCAAATCATACTACACGATTTTTGTGCAGTGCAGTTTTGTTCAGTCCAAAACCGACCATCTTTAGTGCGATTGCAGTTTGCGTTCAAACTGCATAGCTTCACCCATGATCGTAAGTATCGATATGATACATAGATTATAAAATAATAACAATATTATAATAATATTAATAATAATAATGAATGAGTTGCAGTTTGCTTCTACTTCGCTCTTCTTCGGATCGGCTCTAAAAATCTTGAAATCGCTTGAGACTTGTATGTTGCGGTTTCGGTTCTGATTTCAGTCAGGATAATAAAATGTAAGAACCACACCCAGACTAATGTTGTTCACGGTTTCAAAATTCAAACTGGAATCTAAATAATATGTGAACGGTTCGGCCTAGCTCTTTGCGATTATGATTTGATTTTCGGTTTTAGGTGACTGCTCTAGCTCTAATTAAAGTGTTGTTATATTTATTATATTTTATAATTAATGTAATTAGAATTCAATGGACCATTAAGCTTGAATAATAATTAGTAAAACAATTTATTGATCCTAAATAATAATTATTATTGGGGATGAGACCCATTTTATAAGATTAGGTGTGCACATAATGACACACTCATAATCTCCACCTCAAAAGAAGTGAGATCATGGGATTGGTCGCATGCGCGATCACCGCGCACCGATCCCATCATGCGTGGTGGGCAAACCGTCACGAGCCCCGCCTTGTCGGCGGTGGACATCGACCGCCCGCCCAATCTCGTCGTGCCGGCCCCGGCCGCAGCCGAGAAAGCCGCCGTGCGGGCCGCACCTCCCTCGGTCATTGGCTGCGGCCAAGGAGGGCAGACTCCCGGGCCGCCGCCTCCCTCGGACGCCGGCGCGCGGCCGAGGGGGCGGCGGCCCCGTCCTCCCCCTCCCTCGGCCGCCGGCGTGCGGCCGAGGGGGCGGCTGCTGGGGCCGCCCCCTCCCTCGGCCAACGGCGTGCGGCCGAGGGGGCGGCTGCTCGGGCTGCCCCCTCCCTCGGCCGACGGCGTGCGGCCGAGGGTGCGGCTGCTCGGGCCGTCCCCTCCCTCGGCCGACGGCGTGCGTCCTAGGGGGCAGCCGCCCGGGCCGCCCCTCCCTCGGCCGACGGCGTGCCGTTGAGGGGGCCGCCGCCCGGGCCGCCCCCTCCCTCGGTCGATGGCGCGTGTCCCAAGGCGCGGCCGCCCGGGCCGCCCCCTCCCATGGCCGCCGATATGTGGCCAAAGGGAGCGGTCGGGGCCCTCCTCGACCGCCGTCGATGGTCCTCCCCTCGCCGACGAACTCGGCAGTAAGTTCGTCAGCCGCTCATGGAGTTCCGCTCCCGTCGTCCGATCGGTTGGAGATGTCCCCGGCCGTATGATTAGCATATAACAACCCACTAACCACCAGGTTAGCGAGGGAATTTAATTATTAATTTTGGAGTGCAAACAACAGTATTATGCACAACCCTAAAATATGGGAAAATATTCATTTTGGGAGGTTACGGTGTGTGGATACATGCATAACCACCGTAACCACCCTCTGGAGCCTATAAAAGGAGTCACATGCCTCTTCATTTCTCACTTTTTTCCTCCGAGTTTTCTTCTTCCTCAGGTCGAAGCTCTACTGAATTGCTCCTGCAAGCACCACCCAAGCCGCACTCAAGCCGCACTCAAGCCGCACCCGAGCCGCACCCAAGCCATGTACGAGCCAAGTTGAAGCCACCCGATGAACTCCAAACTTAGAATTTCCAAGTGGCCCCCGCAGCCGTAAGTCCAGGCGTTCCTCTCCACGTTCAAAATCGGCAAGGTGTTAAGCGAAGACCACCAACACAAAGTGCAATTTATGACAACTCCTGACACGACAGTTTGTCGTCTGTCATGTGCCAAGTGTTCTTTCACCCCAAAGTTGTAACGAAAGGTATTCTGTAACCCTCGACTTCTCAACAGGCGGTAATAGCCAGGAAATAGTGGAAACCGGCACAGACCCGGTCACATGATTTTTTACCAAGTTGAGTGATTTTTCCACGTTAAAACTGTGTGGATACAATCGACCTACTTTATTGACTGTGTGCGCGCTCGACCGTTCCGAGAGCTAAGACGGTTCAGATTATTCCGGTTCGACCGGGACGTCATGTTAGACCCCAACAATTATATTTCTAGGTTTATATATTATTGATAAAACAATTTGAGCATTAAATAGTTTAGTGTTTTTTATTAATGATCAAAAACTTTTTGGCAGCTATAAAAAGTCATTTAGTGATCCAAGAATATTTTGGTCACTAAATAATGACTATTTAGTGTTGTAATAAATTATTTGATACTAAAAGTGTATTTTTAGTGATCATATATCTATGTTAATCACTAATTCTGTGAAATACATTATTTAGTGATCAATTTTTAATGTCATCTCAAAAGTACATCTTTAGTAACAGAATATAATTTGTCACAAAAAATTTGGCACTAAAGGCTAGTTTTCTAGTAGGGTATAGTGAACTACGAAACCACTATAAGTTGTACATAATACTGTCGAGACTACTCTATGGTATCATCGGCTAGGATATCTTCGTTGGGAAGCAATGCAACAAATGAAGACTAAAAACTTGGTGACTAGTCTTCCAGAGCCCTTTGGATCTCACAACACCTAAAGGTTCCCGAGTCAAACAGGAAGGCTCCCGACAAAAGCTCTAAAGCAAGACGCACATGCACTGTTGAATTCCGTGAAGTGAAAGTGGGTGAATGGAAGGCTTGGGAAACCTATCCGCGCGGCCTACGCGGACAGGGTTGGCGGACTGCTAGGTCGGCAGGGATGTTGCAGGCGGTTTGCTCTGTGGCGGCCTGGGCGGTCTGTTCGCGCGGACTACGCGGACAGCAGCAGCGGTCTGACAGTCCAGTGTATGCTCAGCAGGCGGTTAACTCACAGGAAGTAACCGGGCGGATAGGAATGCTATCCGCAGAGTCCGGCATAAAGCGGACTAAAGAACTGGAGCTCGGCAGACCGGTTTGGCAGTTGCCTTGGTCTTGCTCTAGTGAAGCGGTAAGTGGAAGCCGCGGAGACCGCCGGTCAGCGCGGACAGAAAATGGAGGTCGCCCGGTATGGCGGGCTAGATCCAGTGTCCGCCAGTAAGTGCGGACTGGCCCTTGCGGCCAGTGGGCTGGACTTGGTGGAAATTGAACCAAGTCCAGGAGGCTCAGTCTGGGGAGATCGCGCAGTGGAGCGCGGGCTGCATTCTCAGTCCGCCAAGCTTAGTAGAAGTGCTGTCGCCTTGTTTGCTAGCTTGGGGATATGCGGACTGGAGGATTGCTTGTGCAGGAGCGTGCGGACTGGAGCTGGTGTCCGCTGAGTCCGGTTGAGCCTTGTGATGAGGTTCTGGACTCAGGGAAGCGGACTGGAGTTCGCTGTGTAAGCGGACTGGATCGACGTATCCGCTAAGTCCGGAGGTGCCTTGGAAATGAGGCAATGGACTTGGGATATGCGGACGGAAGCCGGGTGTCCGCTGAGTCCGGCAGGCGCCTTGATGGCGAGGCTGCGGGCTCGGTTTTTGCGGGCTGATGCCTTGTCCGTAGAATGGCGGACACGGCTGTTGTGGAGTCCGGCTGTGGAAGTCCTGGCTTGGTCTCTGGCGGCAAGGCGGGCTGGATATTGGAGTCCGGCCTTGGAGAAGCTGGGGCGGACTGCTATCTGCACAGGAGCGGCGAACTGGAATGTGTGTCCGCGGGCTGGCGGACACACTAGTTCTTGCTGCGGGTTGTGGCGGTTGTCCTATCGGGAAGGGCGGTGACCATACTCATCGTCGTGCCTATAAATAGGACCCATGTCACATCAGGAGTAACGGAACCTAGACCGAAGTAAGTGAACAGTAATTGAGCTCGCATAAGTTGCTGCGGTCGGGACTTTGGTGTCCGTGCGGATAGAGAGTTGACCCGGTTGTGCTGTGCAGGTTGTGCGGATAGCGCTGGAAAGCCAGGACTTGGCGCTGATTGCAGTCAGGGACAGTGCGGACTCTGCGGTTAAGCAACAGGCGGTAAACAACAGGTCGTGGATAGCGACCAGGTGGTCTTCTCTTTGGCAACTTTGTTCGGGGTTCAGGAAGTCGCCTGCTTCAGGCGGACTGTTCCATTCGGTGACACAGCTTGTGCGGTCTGGCGGCTAGGCAACCTCGCGGTCAGGCGGCATGCAGATCGGCGGAGAAGAGCTAAGCATTGGAATAAGGGGTGAGTCCGTGCGGCTTGGGTTGCGGTCTGGCGACCTGGCGGACTGAGCGGACTCCACAGCAGTAGGTCGGTGGCTTGTTGAGTTAGTCCGCGCGGCTTGTTTTTTGTTCTTGTCTTTGTAATTGTCTCTGCTTTCCCGGTGTTGGGTTTTGGTGAAGCATGTCTCGCCATGTATGTCTCGCCTTGTAAAGAAGGTTGCTCTTGATCAACAAAGAAGCTTGTGCTGCATGTGTTGCTGGTTGTTACTGCTTTGTTGAGATAATCTTTGCTAACTCCACGATCCGGGAAAACTTTCAACATTATAAGTGGGCGTATTCTCCTTCGGTTTGTTGAGTTTCAACAGGGTATCCAAGGGGGCGTCTGCGGTTTGTTGAATTTTAACATTGTATCAGAGCAAGGTTGTTGGAGTGGTCAAGCAGTGCTCAATGGAAGTAGTTGCTCTTCTGTAGAGGAAACCAGTGGTAGAACCATGACAGTGGAGGATGCAAGTTGTCTTGAAATTGATCTTCTTACAGAGACGAACTGTGAACGGTGGAAGTCCTGTATGAAGAGCTTTCTTCTTGGAGAGGACCTTTGGGAGGTTGTATGCGGAGCAGGAAGACAAGAGGTTACTGCTGGCAATGCTGAGTCGATGAGAGCTTGGAAGGAGGCAAATGCGAAAGCGGAGTCTATTCTCAAGCAGGAGATCTCATCGGAGCTCTTGGACCACATCAGTGGATGTCGGTCAGCTGCGGAGGTCTGGTCTTCCCTTGATGGGTTGTTCAGGAAGAAGGTGAAGGTTGCTGCGGAAGATGGTCCCTCTACTTCATATCAGGAAGAAAGGAGTGTTTCTCCTAGGCGTGATAGGAAGAGGAAGGAAGGACCAAGGTGCTATAAATGCAAGCAGCAAGGTCATCTTCGGAAGGAGTGCAAGGTTGTCTTGCTCTCGGTGAACGTAGCTCATGTCGGAGGTAAGGAGAAGAACGTAGTTGGGACTTCAACTAGTTCTGGAGCTGATCAGGTGATTGCCAGTGATAGTGCAGCTATCTGGCATGAAAGACTGGGGCATGTAGGGATGGACAAGCTGAAAGCAATGGCGGAAAGAAGACTCGTAAGAGTCTTGCCTAGATTGTCATCCTATGGCGATGGTCGGGGGTGTGCGGGATGTCAGGAAAGTGGAGCCTATCGCTTCATGGTTGACAAAGCACAATCCAGATGTAAAGCACCATTGGCGGTTGTCCATTGTGCTCTGGTGGGACCGACCATCACGGCCAGTCTTGGAGGCAGCAGGTTTATACTGATATTGGTTGATGACTATTCTAGGTATACTTGGGTATACTTTATGAAGAAGAAGTCCAACATGGTACGCTTGTTTGTGGAGTTCAAGAAGCTTGTAGAAGGCCAGCTTGGCCAGAGGATCAAGGTGTTGAGGACAAGTATCGGTGGTGAGTTTGGCTCAACCGAGTTCTCACGCTTTTGCAGGAAGCAAGGGATCCGGATGGAGCTTTCTTGTGGACATACTTCACAACAAGGCAGTATTGCAGCTCGGATGGTCCGTTGGTTAACGGCGACCTACAAGTGTTGGCTTCAGAGTAAAGGCGTTCCGAAGGCTCTTTGGGCGGAAGGGATTGCCTGTGCTGCTCATGTCATCAACCGGATGCCTCTTAGTCCGATCATAAAGACTCCTTATGAGCTGATGTTCGGAGTGAAGCCCTCAGTGAAGCACCTTCGGGTGTTTGGATCTACCTGCTATTTACATTCTCCGGGTGCTCTCAAAACAAAGCTAGCCTTTGTTGGGTATGATGAGCAGAAGAGAAGATGGAGGTGTATGGATCCTGCGACGAAGAAACTCATAGTGTCGAGAGACATTATTTTCGATGAGTTGACGCCGTATTGGGGTAGCTCTTATGTGGAGCTAGAGATAAGCAGGTCAGTTGATGGGCTGAAGGAGGCTGCTGCTAAGGAAGTGGAGTTGCCTGAGTCACCAGGTGCTCCAGGTTGTTCTAGCTCCGGGGCAAAGGCGTCAGAGTCGGTAAGAAGGGGGAGCAAAGCTCCAGGAACTTCAGACTCGAAGGCGGAAGCTTCCGGTTCAGGAAGCAGGGGGAGCGATGTTCCAGGTAGTTCTTGTTCAAGAGGGGAGTCTTCTGGTTCAGGTAGCAGGGGGAGCGTTGCTCCAGGTGCTTTTGATTCCAGTAAGGAGGCGTCTTGTTCAGGGAGCAAAGGGAGCATTGTTCCGGGTTTGCCCGGGAACGGAGCTGGTTCAATAGCAGCGGAGGTGGTTAGCCATGATCCGGTTCTTCGGAGATCGAAGAGGATCAGTAAGCCACCAGCTCGATATAGCGAAGGGAATACGGCGGACTTGGTCTTGTGTTTCTTTGTTAGCCCTCAGGTCGAGCAAAGTACTTCTTGCTATGATGACCTCACTCGAATCAAGGAGGTGGTTGACACAGAGGCTGAAGAGGTGATTTCTCTCAGAGGCAACGAGGCTTGGACTTCAGTGTCCAAGGAAGTTGGTGATACTCCTATGATGCAAGAGTGTAGGTTGAAGCTGAAGAAGGCAGAGGGAAACATGACTCCTTTTTGGAGATGCTGGAGGGCTCCCTCATGGTCCAAGATATGCGGGGCGAGGACTATGTCTTTGACATCTCTTCGTAGATGCTATCGGAAGGACCAGGTGCAAGGTTACGGGAGCTGCTGGAGTTATTCACCACTTCTCACTTCAATGGGGAGTGTTGAATTCCGTGAAGTGAAAGTGGGTGAATGGAAGGCTTGGGAAACCTATCCGCGCGGCCTACGCTGACAGGGTTGGCGGACTGCTAGGTCGGCAGGGATGTTGCAGGCGGTTTGCTCTGTGGCAGCCTGGGCGGTCTGTTCGCGCGGACTACGCGGACAGCAGCAGCGGTCTGACAGGACAGTGTATGCTCAGCAGGCGGTTAACTCCCAGGAAGTAACCGGGCAGATAGGAATGCTATCCGCAGAGTCCGGCATAAAGCGGACTGAAGAACTGGAGCTCGACAGATCGGTTTGGCAGTTGCCTTGGTCTTGCTCTAGTGAAGCAGCAAGTGGAAGCCGCAGAGACCGTCGGTCAGCGCGGACAGAAACTGGAGGTCGCCCGGCATGGCGGGCTAGATCCAGTGTCCGCCAGTAAGTGCGGACTGGCCCTTGCGGCCAGTGGGCTGGACTTGGTGGAAATTGAACCAAGTCCAGGAGGCTCAGTCCGGGGAGATCGCGCAGTGGAGCGCGGGCTGCATTCTCAGTCCGCCAAGCTTAGTAGAAGTGCTGTCGCCTTGTTTGCTAGCTTGGGGATATGCGAACTGGAGGATTGCTTGTGCAGGAGCGTGCGGACTGGAGCTGGTGTCCGCTAAGTCCGGTTGAGCCTTGTGATGAGGTTATGGACTCAGGGAAGCGGACTGGAGTTCGCTGTGTAAGCGGACTGGATCTACGTATCCGCTAAGTCCGGAGGTGCCTTGGCAATGAGGCAATGGACTTGGGATATGCAGACGGAAGCTGGGTGTCCGCTGAGTCCGGCAGGCGCCTTGATGGCGAGGCTGCGGGCTCGGGTTTTGCGGGCTGATGCCTTGTCCGTAGAATGGCGGACACGGCTGTTGTGGAGTCCGGCTGTGGAAGTCCTGGCTTGGTCTCTGGCGGCAAGGCGGGCTGGATATTAGAGTCCGGCCTTGGAGAAGCTGGGGCGGACTGGCTATCTGCACAGGAGCGGCGAACTGGAATGTGTGTCCGCGGGCTGGCGGACACACTAGTTCTTGCTGCGGGTTATGGCGGTTATCCTATCGGGAAGGGCGGTGACCATACTCATCGTCGTGCCTATAAATAGGACCCATGTCACATCAGGAGTAACGGAACCTAGACCGAAGTAAGTGAACAGTAATTGAGCTCGCATAAGTTGCTGCGGTCTGGACTTTGGTGTCCGCGCGGATAGAGAGTTGACCCAGTTGTGCTGTGCAGGTTGTGCGGATAGCGCTGGAAAGCCAGGACTTGGCGCTGATTGCGGTCAGGGACAGTGCGGACTCTGCGGTTAAGCAACAGGCGGTAAACAGCAGGTCGCGGATAGCGACCAGGCGGTCTTCTCTTTGGCAACTTGGTTCGGGGTTCAGGAAGTCGCCTGCTTCAGGCGGACTGTTCCATTTGGTGACGCAGCTTGTGCGGTCTGGCGGCTAGGCGACCTCGCGGTCAGGCGGCCTGCAGATCGGCGGAGAAGAGCTAAGCATTGGAATAAGGGGTGAGTCCGTGCGGCTTGGGTTGTGGTCTGGCGACCTGGCGGACTGAGCGGACTCCACAGCAGTAGGTCGGTGGCTTGTTGAGTTAGTCCGCGCGGCTTGTTTTTTTGTTCTTGTCTTTGTAATTGTCTCTGCTTTCCCGGTGTTGGGTTTTGGTGAAGCATGTCTCGCCATGTATGTCTCGCCTTGTAAAGAAGGTTGCTCTTGATCAATAAAGAAGCTTGTGCTGCATGTGTTGCTGGTTGTTACTTCTTTGTTGAGATAATCTCTGCTAACTCCACGATCCGGGAAAACTTTCAACATTATAAGTGGGCGTATTCTCCATCGGTTTGTTGAGTTTCAACAGGGTATCCAAGGGGGCGTCTGCGGTTTGTTGAATTTTAACATGCACAACATGCGAGCGTGCTCCCATTGCGTGCGCACGCAGCTTGCCCGCACGCAAAGCGCACAAGAGAGTACATGCTCACTGCGTGTGTGCGGCGTGTGGGCATGCACGTGCCCCTATAGCATGTGCAGTGCCCCCCCCCCCCCCCCCCCCCCCCCCCCCCGCCACCCCGTGCGGCGTATGCGTTGCTGGCCGCCGCCTCCGGTCGCTGAAGACCATCGCCACCCCCGAGCAACCTGGCCGGGGGCATGGTCATTCCGCAAAAAATGGTTATCCATGTAACTAAAATAGAGAGACACCATTCTCCGGCTAAAAATCTACTCGGGCGCATTTGCCAGCATGTTCCTCTAGAAAATTATAAATAGACCCACAGGTCTTCATTTGAAGAGAAGCAACTCTAGAGGCTAGAGAGAGCTCTGAGGTTTTCTAGCGTGTACGTGAGACTTAGATCGTTCCTCCGCATGAAATTCACCCTGCTCCCTCTTTAGGCCACTCAACGTTCAAAGCTCAACGCTCTGCGCTCGGCGCTTAGTGTTTAGTGCTCACGTGGATGCATCTGTTAGCGCAAGAGAAGATGTCTGAAAAGCATTTTTTGTGGATGCTCTCATCCAAGCTCTGAGAACTTAGTCAAATTTTTATTTTGGAAGAAGGCGCAGAGGAACGCACCAGTAGTTGCTCTCGTCAAAACTGTAAATGAGCTAAATAAAGACAAATTGTATTGCTCCAAAAAGATAAACAATACATAGGTATGCCCCCTTATTTATAGAAAATGGGGGAGATGAGAGAATACAACAAGAGATGGGAGCAAATACAATCTGTGTGGCGCAACACTATACAAAAAGCATCTGAAGATCACCCAAGTACAATAGAGATAAGCCGCCAGACCGCCATTTCAAGGAGCCTGACCGCAACTGCAAGCCACCTGTCCGTAGTGTCGGATTCCCACCACTACTATTGCGGCAAGTCTTCAGACCGCTGCTGCGGCTAACGTCCAGACCGCAGCTCCGGTTAACACCCAGATCGCTGTTGCGGCTAGCCTCCAGACCGCAGCTGCGGGAAGACCTCCAAGACTGGAAAGCCCTGTGAGAAGCCGACTATAAAACCGCAACACTACAAAACAGACAGACCACCAATCCTACCAAGATAGCCACCAGACATAACCACTGCCTCTAACTAAAGTGCCACAAAATCAGACCGCCCGAACAAACCGTCTGACAGCCCGAACTACAAGCCGCTTAGACTAGTCCATCAAACCACCAAACTCTAACACTCCCCCTCAAGTTGGAGCATATATATCAACCATGCCTAGCTTGGCACAAACATCTAAAAGAGAAGCGGAAATTGGTTTCGTGAAGATGTCTGCTAGTTCTTTATCAGAAGTGGCAAACAGAGTGTATATCTAGTTCTTCAACACCTCTTCTCTAATGAAATGACAATCATCTTACAATGTGCTTTGTCCTCTCATGGAAGACATGATTCTTCGATATGTAAATAGCGGCTTTGTTATCATAGAACATAGGGAGAGGATGATCATAAACTTCTCCCAAGTCAAGCATAAGCACTCGTAACCACTTCAATTCGCAAGTTGTTGAATCCATGCTCTTATACTCAACTTCAGCACTTGACCTTGAAACCACTGACTGCTTCTTGCTTTTCCAGCTAACAAATTTTCATCCTATAAAGGTGCAAAAACTTGATGTAGATTTTCTATCTTCTTTGTTATCAGCATAGCTGACATCAAAATACGCTTCAATCTTCAAATAATTATGCTTCTGAAACAACAAACCCTTTTCTGGAGACTCTTTCACATACTCCAGAATTTTCACGGCAGAACACAGATGGCACTCTACTCTCTAGGTGTTTGCATAAATCGACCGACATTACCAACTACATAACAGATATCTGGTCTTATAATAGCCAGGTAGTTGAGTTTGCCTATAAGTCAAATGTACACTGTACAATCTCAGAGAATGGGAGAATCTTCAGTCCATCCCTTATCATCCCCAACATCCATCGGGCAACGAGCAGTGCTTGTGCCAAGAAGTCCAGTTTCCTTTAAGAGATCTAGCGAATACTTTAGCTGCGAAAGAACCACAGAGTTATGCTTTCGTCAAATCTCAATTCCCAAAAAGTACTTCAGAGTTCCCATATCCTTAGTAACAAAATGTTGTCGAAGATGTCGTTTTGCCAGATCAATGCCTTCTTTATCATCACTAGCAAGAAGAATATCATCAACATTGACAACAACAACCACATGGTCTTTAATATTCTTGCGTATAAACAGAGAATGATTAGCAGAACTCCGATTGAATCCAATAAGAGAAACAACCCCACTAAACTTGTCCAACCAAGCTTGTGAACTCTGCTTTAAACCATAAATCGCCTTTCGAAACTTGCATACCTGAGACTCTCCCTAAACAACATACCTAGGAGGTTGCTCTACGTAAACCACCTCTTGCAAATCACCATAGAGAAATGCACTCTTCACATCTAACTGAGACATCTCCCAGTCTCGATTAACAGTAACAGAGAAAAGAATACGTATAGTGTTGATGCGTGCAACACGAGAAAATGTATCAAAGAAGTTGACACCATACGTTTAAGTAAATCCTTTGGCGACAAGCCTTGCCTTATAACGGTCAACAAAACCATCTGGAAGATACTCGACAACAAAAACTCATCGACAACCAACTACATCTGTGCCTAGAGGTATGTGAATAAATGTCCAAGTACCTCTCTCAGTTAAGGTTCTCCTTTATTCATCCATATCATCTTTCCACTGCGGAATAATAAGAGCCTCTTGATATATAGTCGGGATGACAGTAGAAGATATAGCAAGAGCAAAACACTTGGCAACCGAATAAAGCCGAGCATGTGAAACAATAACTTTAATACGTTGCTTAGTGCATTGGCGGACACCCTTCCGCAAGGCAATGGGAATATCAAGTTCACTCTGGTCCCTAGGAGCAGATCCACTATTAGAAGAGGGAAGAGGCCCCAACCTGGGAACATGCACAAAAGGATCCAAGGGCAAAGATCCAGTCTCGAGAGAAGGAGATGGTATAATAAGAACAGTGGTGGAAAGAACTGGGTCTGACATAGGTTTTGAGACAATAGGCATTGGAGAGAAAGTATTAGAGGGCAAGAGAGAAGAAGAAGGTGAAAAATACGGTGTATCCTCAAAGAAGGTGGTATCCACAGAGACATACTGTTTGTAAAGAAGATGATCAAGACAGTGATATCCCTCTTGGGTCAGACAATAACCAAGGAATATGCATTTAACAGAACGGGGAGAAAGTTTGTCGCGACCAAGAAAAGGTATGTGAACAAACGCCGTACACCAAAAAACTTTGAGAGGTAAAGGAAAAGGCTCGGCGCCGGGGTACAAAATAGAGAGTAGAGTCTTGCCCTGAAGAATAGACGAGTGAATGTGATTTATTAGATAGCAAGAGAGAAGAACATCATGATCCCAATAAGACCGAGAAATATTCATTTGTAAGAGAAGGCTGCGAGTAATATCTAGGATATTGAAATTCTTGCATTCAACAATGTCATTCCGTTAAGAGGTATATAAGCAAGTGGTTTGATGAACCAAACTGTGACTCGTACAAAATCAGAAAACTGACGGCTAACATATTCTTTGGTATTATCATTACAAAGAACTTGAACATGCACACTAAACTGTGTGAAGATCTCATTATAAAAGGCGGTAAACACAGAGTAAAGTTCAGAATGCTCCTTAAAGAGATACAACCAAGTACACCTGGAGAAATCATCAATGAAGGTACCAAAGTACAAGCTACTTCTACCAACAGTGGCAATAGGAGCGGGACCCTAGATGTTAGAGTGAACTAGTTCAAAAGGACGCTGCTCGTGTTGGGAAAGAAGAATGATGATGTTTACCAATCTTACATGCTTCACAATTCAAAGAGGAATACTCTTGAGGAAGATCTGAAATAAGTTGGTATATGAGGCGAGAAGGAGGATAGCCAAGATGACAATGGCATTGTTAAAGCGAAGAATAAGCAGAAAGAGCAACGACATTGTCAAGAAAGAAGATGCCACCACTCGCAGTCCCAGTAGCAATCGTAGTCTTTTAGACAGAATCCCAAAAAGAATAAGTAGTGGTAGTAAAAGTAACCGTGTAGTGTAAGTGTGCAACTGTGTGTAGAGAGCATGAACAGACATCAAATTACACGAAAAAGTGGAAACATAGAGAGTGTTCACAAGCTGTAAAGATGGAGTGATGTACACAGTACCTACACCATGCACGGGAGTAGAAGTTCCCTCAAAAATAATGATAAGAGATACCCATTTTGGTTGTTCAAGCAGGAGAACAAATGAGAATTATCGGTCATGTGACAAGTGGCACCATGTAAAAAGAGCTAAATAAAGACTTATTTTATTACTCCAAAAAGATAAACAATACATAGGTATGCCCCTTATTTATAGGAAATGGGGAGATGAGTGAATACAATAAGAGATGCGAGACTATATACAATCCGTGCGGCTAAGCGATTTGACGTTGTCAAACCATAACACTATACAAAGAGCGTCTGAAGATCACCCAGCGGCATTAGAGATAATCCGCCAGACCGCCACTTCAAGCCACCTAACCGTAACTGCAAGCCGCCTGTCCGCATTTGCGGACTCCCACCACTGCTGTAGCGGAAAGTCTTCAGACCGCTGTTGTGGTCAACCTTAAGACCATAGCTGCGATTAACTCCCATACTGCTGCTGTGACTATCCTCCAGACCGCAGCTGCGGGAAGACCTCTAAAACTAGAAAGCCCTGCGGGAAGCTGACTATAAAACTACAACACTGTAAAATATACAGACCTCCAATCCTGACAATGTATTCGCCAGACATAACTGCTACATCTAACCAAACTGCCACAATATCAGACCGGCTGGACAAATTGTCTAACCGCCCGAATTACAAGCCGCTGAGACTAGTCCATCAAACCGCCAAACTCTAACAAAAACTTTGTGGACATGGTTTCTTTTCCACCTGTTTCTGCACTTCAAGCATGTAACGGAGAGGTGCCTTATCACCCTATGAGAAAAATTCTCAACACTTGTAAACTCAACTAAATAGTGGATTTTAGGCTAGCACATATCCATCCACATAGTTTTTCACCCTTTCTGGGTTTTCCATGGTAAAAAATATTATGTCGCTCAAAGCATCCGGATGGGGATCAAAGTAGAATCCCCTACTCGTTGCCCCTAGGTGGGAATAAATAGGAAAACCCTTATGAGTAACTACGGGTATGGGTTAACCGTGTACCCTAACTGACCCGTTAAGCCTCCGAACCCGTTATTCGTCCAAATATACACAAAAAATCTCCTCCTATATTTGTGACAAATAACGTGTACGTTTCGGAGTGCAGAAAGTGGAGAATATTAAAATAAGTTTTCGACTTTACACATTTCATAAGAGTTAGCACATTTTTTAAAGAAAAACATAAACATGAGTTTTAAAACAATAACATAACACATCCAAAAATAAAAGTGCTACTCAATAATAAATAAGTCTGGAAAACAAAAAAAAGACTATAGATAAACGTGTAACAATTCTACTCAAAGAGTAGATCATCATCATCTATGTCAAAATCCACTTTCTCTCCTCCATCTTCACCAGTGCCTGCAAGGAATTTCATGAGTCAGACTCTATGAATTCATAAACATATGTAGTGACGTATCAAAGTAAACTAGCTCTACCTAAGTGAGATTAGAACTTGTAGCAGTAGTGAAGTAACACTGTCAGCATATCTATCCAGTCTAGTTAGGACCAGTCAAGTTTTGATTTAAAAAAAAATCAAACGTTGTTATCTTATGTATTAGAGACCACTATGTACCTCATCATATGATTTAGCACACCGTCATTTATAACATTATCAAATGTGGAATAATGTGCTATGATCACTAATGTTAGATTAACTCATACAATGACTTTAGATTCCCGATTGAATAATTCTGAAATCAGCTTACAACGAGAAAGATGTTAAGTTATCAGGTGTGGAATGACTAGCATCTAACCATCTTGGGCTTTCATCAAGAAATTATTTGGGGTTTTCAGTCTGTTATTAGATGCTTGAATGTTACGGCTATAGGTTCTTGCTATGAAAACATAAACATAGGATAAAGTTTCATATTTTTATGAACTTTAATCTCATCTCCCCCGATGTTTTAATTATGAGAACTCTATTTAAGCCCTCTGTTAAGGCGTCTGCAACATTATCTTTTGACCTCACATCAACGAGGTTCACAATCCCTTGACTCATAAGGGAGGTCAACCGGGCTTATTTCATTCGTAGTCACCTTCTTTTGCTATTGAACAAAGTGTTCGTAGCAATCATTTTAGTAGCCTGATTGTCGCAGTAAACTGCAACAGAATTCAACTTCAGGCTCGACATTGGAATGTACATCACCAAATCTCTTATCCACTCTGCTTCTTCTCCTGCTGAAGCTAGAGCATAGAGTTCGGATTCCATAAAAGACAGTGCAATACATGATTGCCTCTTGGACTTCCAGGCTACAGCTGCTCCTCCTAGTGCGAATATAAATCCACTAGTGGACTTGCTGTCGTTTAATTCTAAGAACCATGATACATCAGAATAGCCTTCCAAAACTGGAGGATGAACATGGTAACATAAAGCATACTTTTGGGTGTTCTTTAGGTATCGCATCAGCCTATCGAGGGCATCCCAATGGTCTTGTCTAGGGTTACTAGTGAATCTACTTAACATGCTGACCGTAAAGGCTATGTCAGGTCTTGTGCAGACCATAGAGTACATGAGACTACCAATCAGTTTAGCATAATCTAACTATCTAATTGCAGCTCCATCATTGGGCTTCAAGCAATTATTGTAATCGTAAGGTGTCTTCACTGCTCTACATTCACTGTATCCCCACCTATCCAACATGGTCTTGATATAGTGGCTTTGACTGAGGGAAATGCCATTTTTCCCAAAGCTGACTTACATGCCTAGTATAGTCTCAGCTACACCTAGGTCTTTAATGCTAAACTCCTTCATTAGTTCTGACTTAACGTCATCCACTACGGATTGATCATAACCAAAAATCAGCATATCATCCACATACAAGCATATTATACCGACTTTGTTCGATCTATGACATATGTAAAGACATTTGTCTGAGAGACTCGACATGAATCCCATGTTCCTTACACTATAGTCAAACTTCTCATGCCATAATTTTGGTGCTTGTTTTAGTCCATATAGCGACTTGATTAACTTACAGACCTTACTTTCGTAACCGTGTACTATGAAACCTTCAGGTTGGCTCATGTATATCTCTTCGGTCAGATCTCCGTTCAAAAATGCATTCTTAACATTCATTTGATGAACAATAAAGTTTTCAATAGACGCAATAGCAAGTATTATCCTAATGGTTGCTAAGTGACACACCGGTGAATATACATCAAAGTAATCCACTCCACTAACTTGTGTGAAACCTTTGGCCACCAGTCACACTTTATACTTAGCTACGCTACCATCAGGATTGAGTTTCTTTTTCAGAACCCACTTACACCCTATAGGTTTAGCCCCTTTTGGCTTATCAACCAACATTTAGGTGTTGTTCTGAAGCAAAGAGTTCATCTCTTCATCAATGGCCTCTTTCCAGAGTAGGGAATCCCTTGATCTCATTGCATCCTTATACGTGGATGGACCGGCCTCAACGTGGTAAGTGATGAAATCACTACCGAAGGTTCTAGGAGTTCTCTCTCTCATCGAAGTCCGTCTAGACTCTAGGACATTATTGTCTGCCGGGACTGAATATTAGGTGCTCGGTACTGATTCGGGTTCTTCCTCAGTAATAGTTGCTTGCATACCTGAGATTGTCAGGTTCTTATCCTTAAGGAACTTATCCTCAAATAACACAACATCCCTAGATTCAATAATTATATTATTAGATAGGTCTAATAATCTATCTACAACACTATCTTCAGCACAACCTAAGTAGACACACGTGTTGGTCCTAGGTCTAAGTTTAGACCGCCTAGGGTCAGAGACCCTGACATAGGCTATGCAGCCCAAGGTCTTAAGTTTAGTTAATGTCGGCGGTCTCTTAAACCAAAGCTCATAGGGAGTGACATCTAACTTAGCATGAGGGACTTTGTTTAAAATGTTGTTAGCAGTTAAAACTGCTTCTCCCCAATATGCAGTAGGCATGCCAGCAGTGAGCAACATAGAGTTCAACATCTTTGTTAACGTTCTATTCTTTCGCTCAGCTATACCATTCGATTGGGGTGAGTAAGGAGCAGTGGTTTCTGCTATGATCCCTTGAGAGACAAGGAAACCCCGGAACTCACTGGACATGTATTCTCCTCCTCTATGACTTCTAAACCACTTTATTCTCATGTCTAGTTGGTTTTCTACCCTGGTTTTGAAAAGACAAAAATTTTCAAACGCTTTATCTTTAGTTATAAGAAGATAGATGTGACAGAACCTATAGCAGTCATCTATAAATGTAATCATATACTTCCTTCCTCCTCGGGTGACAAAATTTTGAAAGTCACATATATCGGAATGTATAAGCTCTAGGGGTGTTGTGCTCCTAGTAACCGCACTAAAAGGTTTTCTAGTGATCTTAGTCTGAGCACACACGTCATATTTTTCAGGCTGGGACTTAGTGTATAATATGATCTGGTGAGTTCTAGCTATTTGAAATATTTTCCTATAGTTCATGTGTCCTAGTCTCTCATGTAGAGTCTTAGGGCTAACTAGCTTTGTTTGAACTTGTTGAACTAACTCATTTTCTATACTTAGTCGGTACATCCTATTTTGGACGTATGCACATCCAAAATAGTGTGAGTTAACTGATAGTGTTACTCTACCGCTACAAAACGTTAGTGACATACCAACATCACATAAAAAACTAATAGACACTAATTTAGCAGCTAATGAAGGAATAAATTTGACGTTCTTTAAAATTAAAGACTTACCTGAGGAAAGCTGCAAGGTTGTATTCCCCACCTTCAGTACGTCAGCTGTCTCGCCATTGGCCACCGTCACAGACTCTTTCACAGTAGTGAGCCCTGTCATAAGAGCAGAATTGTTGCAAACGTGGCATATCGCCCCCAAATCCAAGTACCACTCCGTGATGTCCTTAGCATTTCTGACCATTGCAACAAAGTCGGAAGGCTCAGCTTGGCTAACCATATTGGCTTGGTTGCCATCCTGTGGTGCTTTGGTTATTTCCCTTTTAGGGAGCCTGCAATCAGATGCGCAATGTCCACACTTATCGCAGTTAAAACACTTGCCCTTGAATTTTTTATTGCGTTTGTTAGGGCCTGCAACTTGGGAGCTACCATGGGAGGGTCTGGTCCTCTTAGGTTTCGGCACGCGTTTAGAACTAAGGAGCATGTTAGCTGCAGCTTTCTGCTTGCTAATAGTTTTTAAAGCGTGTCGAGTCCTATTTTCATCCTCAATGCGAATAAATCGCTTGTGGTCATTAAGACTGACCTGCATCTTGTTGCAGTACATTTCAGTTTTAAAGTTGTACCACGTAGAGGGAAGTTTAAAAATAATTGTGCCAGCAACAAAACTGTCTGGCAGAGAAATATTCTCACTATGTAAAGAATCTACTAGAGCTTCAAAATCCGATACCTGAGGGAGAATTGCCTTCTCCTCGTCGAACATGAAGGAGTGGAATTTGTCCACCAGGTGTGCCTTGGACAGATCCTCCGCTTGCCTTAAATGCTCCTCCAGTGCCTCCCAGATTTCCTTGGCGGTCTTCATTTTGATGTACGTCTTCGCCAGGCTCGAGGACAAGCAGTTCAGCAGGTAGTCGTGACAGAAGTCCTCATCAGCAATCCACTGGGCTTCATCGCCAGTCCCCATAACAACAGCACGATCAGACTGAACTGTGTAGAACACGTTCAGATACTTCATCCCAAATTGCGTATTCAACTTCCAGTCGTTGAACTCGATCGCCGTGAATTTCTCTAGTTTGTTCATCGGAACCGGAGACGATAAACTGTTCCCATTCATCATCTTGGCTTTCCAAAAAATGATATTTTGGAAAGACGTGAATTCCTCTCTCAAATCGACAGCAATATAGAGGAAGAACAGCACGATGGCCACTATTGAGTTCACTTTCAGAGGACCTCTATCCTTTTCCTCACCAGCACAATTAGAGAAAAAAACTTCTCTTTCCCGATTTCAAGCAACGTTACAGGAAAAAGGCCTCCACGCGGTGCACAGGAAGTGGTCAGACGATGTGCCTCTGCCAGGTAGAAATCGCAGCGATAGGCTACGGAGGAGGCGGCCAGAAATCGCGAAATGGCGGTGGAGCTTCTTCCAGATCCAGGCGGCGGCTATCCCTTTCTTCCTCCCTCTCGATTGACGACGAGATCCGCACCCTTCCCGATCAAAGCAGAGAGGCGGAATGGTAAGGGATTCGTCTTGGTCGATCGGCGACGATGGCAGCATCACAGGCGGCGAACGAACAAACCAGCGGCTTCCTCCTTTCTCGATCCGCTATCCTAAGCGACGATGGCGAGCGAACGAAAGAAGAACAGGAGCGATGAAAGCGTTAGGAAGGAAAAAAATTTCTGATTCCTTAGTCCTTCTTTGTGATCGCCGGTGGCCGAGGATGCGATTTCTCCTGTGCGAAGAAATAACTACAGGAACGGGAGAGGCGGTTACGGGAGTAATGGATGTCGTGAGCGACGGGGCATGCTTCGAGAGTGTGATGTCACTCGAAGCATCCGGATGGGGATCAAAGTGGAATCCCCTACCCATTGCCCCTAGGTGGGAATAAATAGGCAAACCCTTATGAGTAACTACGGGTATGGGTTATGATGTAGATTTTATAAGTTTTGAAAAGTATCCAAACTATAATCTCAAATAGGCAAGCGTACCTATCGAAATATAGTATAGAAAATATCGTATTTAAACTCGGGGACCGTTGAGTATTTGTACTCACAAGGAAGAGCTATTATTTTATCGATCGGAAAATTGGTTTTGCGAAAAACGAAAACGAACGTTAAATTAAGAGGAGAAATTCGATGATTAAAAGGCTAGCACTTGATCTAGAATCCCTTTGGGCTAGAATAAAATCCACGAAATTAAAGAGCACAAGCATCTAAATTATTAACTTTGACCGCGGAGGTTCCAAAGCTACGAAGCGCCTCTCTCGAGAATACGCACTCGACTAACCTTAGGTAGATCGATTAAGACCTCTCGACCAGTCGAAAGACCTAAGCTTGCTTTAGGCGGTGAACCTCACTAAAGGAGTTGACTCCAAGGCAGAAGAATTTTGCGTTCCTCTCTCGAGGGGTGCAAGAAATTCTCTTTATCCTTGAGTGATCTACTCGTATCCACAACCTCTCGGTAAATCTAGGATACGAATCTAAGCTCGAATAAACATAATTTGCAACTTATGAATTCGAAGAAAAATTAAATCAAAGATAAACCAAAGTTTAGAAAATAGAATGCTTGCTAATTTGAGACAAAAATAAGAATTTTATTCGATTCCAAAGTTCATCATGATCAAGTGCTAATTGGGAAATTAGCTACTCATCATGATGGGAGAATTACATGAAAGCATAAAGAAAGACATGAGTAAAGAACGACTTGAAAATAAAGCTTACACTATGAAATGAAAATGCAGGAAAAGCAGTAAAGAAAATAGAATTAAGCTCCCAAAAAATCTCCCCCAGCATCTGAAGCTGTCTGGAATTTATAGAAAAAGTTGTTGGGGTGGTCACGCCCCTAAGTCACGCCCGTGACCTAGGGCGTGTCGGTCTCGGAACCGTCGTCTTCAAGTCCTCTGAACGTTGGCGCGAAACCGCCAAAAGTCGTTAATTTGCGGGTCACGCCCCTAGGTCACGCCCGTGACCTAGGGCGTGTCTTGACGGTTGTAGAAGAACGGCGGGAAGCAGAAACGGCGGGAATAACTCCGGCCGTTGTTGGAGGGGTCACGCCCCTGGTCACGCCCGTGACCGTGGGCGTGTCTTGAGAAAACTTCCAGCGCCTGAAACTGCAGCATTAAGTCGGCACGCCGGGCTGTCACGGGGTTAGTCACGCCCGTGCCAAATGTGTCACGCCCGTGACATGTTGCAAATTGAAACTGCCGTTGACTGGAAGTCAGGGCAAAGCACGGGATGTCACGCCTGGAGTACACGCCCGTGTGATGATGGTCACGCCCGTGACCTTAGGGCGTGTACTTTTAATTGACGTGGCAGATAGCTCCTTCCACGCGCCGGGTTCTCGCCAGGATGTCACGCCCGTGACCATGGTGGTCACGCCCGTGACTCTGGCGTGTCTTTTGAAATATTATTGCTTTTGCCCAGTTTTGTCTCCTGGTCAACCCTATAGACTCCAAATTGAAATTTACAGCCCAGATTGCTCTGAAATAAGAAATTAGAAAAAATTCAATAATAAAATTACAAAATATAATTATAAACTAATTAATTATTAAATAAAAATAACATAAAAACATGGACAAAATTAGAGTTATCAAATACCCCCATACTTACTCGTTTGCTCGTCCCGAGCAAACAACTTCACATGGAGAGTAGAAAAATTTTAACGCTAAAAACGAAAATTGAATATAAGAAGTAGAATGCGAAGTCTTATGCCTATGCTTGTAGTAATTATTGTAGAAGAACCTACTCAGCATACAAATTAGTTTTTTTAATTTTCTAAAATGTGTTTCCACTTATTATTTTTACTTCAAAGATGGAAACACGATAAATCTTCGAATCATGTTTAGGGAGAAAGTAGCGTGTTTGCTAAGATAACATTGCACAAATCGAAGATCGGGATACCCTCCAAAGAAATCCATCAATGTCGATGGCCATAGGCTTGCCCTTTCACACTCTCACCACGGCACTAGGTTAACTTATAAGCACAAATCAGTAGGACTTAAGTAGGTTGGAATGTAGGCTTAGGTTTTTGGTTTGGAAAAACAAAGATAAATGCGATGGGTAGACACACCAAAACCTAAAGAGAGCTTGCACAAAAGAAATAAATTGAAAAACTTCGCCAATCCTTTTGTTTTTTTTTCAATATGTTGAATATTTTTTCAACTTCCTCTTTCTTTTTTTTTCTTTTTTTTTGTTTTTTGGTTTTTTTCTCTCTTTTTTTTGTTTTTTTTTTGTTTTGAGGAGAAGTGAAAAATAGAACAACTCTTGTATATTTTTTCAAAAGCCACCAAAATAAAATGCCTCCTAATCACACATAAACTGATTTTATCTATAATTTCAAGCTCGGTTTTAGGTGTGTAATTAGGATGCTTTTTAGGCTTTGGTATAGTGTTGGTGGAGCTATAACAAAAGGAAGGGTAGAGGCTCAAATTGGCTTAGCAAGGGAGAAACGTTAGGTACGGGTGCAAAGGCTCAAACTAGCCAAAAGAAATGCCTAAATCATTTTCATGCTAATGAGTTTAACCTATGCAAAGTCTTGAGAATAGCTAGAGGGCAAGTTCTAGACATCGAGAAAGAATACCTCTTTCTTGATCCGCGAAATATCTCTCTAGTAAACTTCTACACACTCTCCTAAACTATTTTTAGATTTTACCGGTTTCCAAGTAGAAGTAATATAAACTATTTCTACGCATTCAGAAAAAGAAAAAACTGATTGTATGCTGAATATTTAATTCTACTCAAATTCTACTAACATGTGCACTTAACTAGAAACATAGCATGACCAACAGTTCTACTACAAAATTCAAAATTCAATTAAAGCATCAAAAATTTTCTAAACTTATGTAAAAGTTGAATACCTAGAATTTCGCATGTGAGTAAATAGAGAAATAAAGATCTCCCTAATTTTGAAAGTAATCCTATTTTTTTATTTTTGAAAATTTTTTTTATTTATTTATTTTTTTTTGTATTTTTGTAAAGTAAGCAAAAAAACAAAATCGCACAAAAGAAATAAAAGCCTTTTTTTTATATTTTGCTTGAGAAATATCCCCCCATACTTAAACAAGACATTGTCCCCAATGAAAAATACATAAATAAAGAGAAAAGATAGGAGACTTCCCTGAAGCGGGTCATGCAGCACTAAAAAGTACCTGGAAGGCAAAGCTGAAGCAAAACATATTTATTGATTTTACGAAAAGGAAAAGATACATGAAAAAGGACAAGAAAATGATAAAAAGAAAAGGTACAAGAGGGCGGTCTACAATCCCAAAGAAAAAGAAAGCCGGCTAATCCTCATCGCTATGCTGCCGCGGCTCCTGATAGTGCGTCCGGAGGTCGGAAAACTCATGCTCAATACGTGCCATGGAGGAGGCTTGAGTTGTCGCTAGCGTGGTAAATCGACTGTCAAAACTCACAAATCGAGCGTCAAAATCGGCCTGCATCGTATCTAAGCGTGTGTGAAGAGACGCAAACTGACGATCCCAATAGCTCTGAGGGCCGGGCTCGGAAGAAGGGTCCTGCGGTGGTGGAGGAATCTGGGGAGAGTGAATAGTGCCGCTGGGACCGGCACCGTAATCAAGGCCAAGATCTCCACCAACGACTGCGGGGGGAATAGCCTCAAATTCTCCATCACGTCGCCGCGCTAGGCCGAGGGCCTGAAGGGTCTGGAACTGGATAACTTGCGGCGTCTGGACGCAGCTGAGACGTGGAATAGCATCCCAAATGCCGAGCTGCTTCACGAGGAAAGTGATGAAGTTCCCGCCGTGCACTGCTCCCAACCTCGCATTTTCGGCCTGGTGCCGAAAGAAAATTGCGAGCAGATAACCAAGGTTGAGGGGGACCCGGTAAAACATACTATATAAATATAGTAAGTCTGCCCGAGTCACCACCCCGTGGCTATCGCCGCGACTAGAAATAGTGAAGGTAAGGAGGTTGTGGAGAATACGTAAGGCGGGAGAAATGAGTTGGCTGCCTTTGGATTTCTTTGGGGTGTAGGGGGCGGTGTCACTACTGCTTTCCGCCCAAAAGGCGAGAAGGTTGAAATCGGTCGGGAAATCAGTAAGTAAATCGAGATAGGCGGGAGATTGGGAAAAAGCCTCCGAGCAGAAGCCCATGACGACATTGAGCTGGCGGATGGTGAGCTGATGCACCATCCCACCTAGGCGAAAGATGATGAAGTCGTCATCGGCCGCCCAGCGGAACTCGAATGAAGCCAAGAACTCAACGGTGAGTTCAAGAAAGGCATGGTCGGAAATAGAGAAGAGATAACTCCATCCAGGGGTGGACAGAAATCCCCGCACCAAATTCGCAGCTCCAAATGTGGCGAGGATCGCCCAATCTAAAATGCGGAACACGCCAAGGGGTTTGGCGTGTAGGCGCTCGCTGCGCTCCTGCTGGGTTTGGTTTTGAAAAAGGAGCATGGCTTCCGCTGCGGCGGGATCCGCGGGGTGCTCGGAGGAGGAAGCGGTGGAGCGAGGGTGGTGGCGAGGCATTTTGGAAGAAGGGAGAAGAAAGAAGGATTCGGGTTAGCAAAGGGAGAAGAGAAGGGTGGATGGTGTGGAGGAAGAAGAGGGGGAAAAGCCCTATTTATAGGGTTTTCGGGTTGGTCACGCCCCCCTGTCACGCCCGTGACAGGGGGCGTGACAAGCACGGGACAAAAATAAAAGAGGATCCGAGGCTGCCAGCCTCGGATTCGCCGGTCACGCCCCAGAGTCACGCCCGTGACTCTGGGCGTGTAAGGCGTGCTCGGCGCAGGAATCCAATGCGCTGGCATTGGATTCCAAGGCCACGCCCATGGTCACGCCCGTGACCATGGGCGTGTCCCATAAAAAAAATAAACTTAAGGGATTCCGAGGCGTTGACCCGGGGTCACGCCTCGGATTCGATGACACGGCCCAGGGTCACGCCCGTGACCCTAGGGCGTGTATCTGAAACGAGAATTAATTTTTTTTTTCGTTTTTTTTTTCGGACTAGTCACGACCGTGACTAGTTAGTGTCACGAGCGTGACACTAACTGTCACGGCCATGACTGGGCAGGAAGAGAAGTTTTCCAGCTTCTCTTCGTCGAACGAAATTTCGGGCTAGCCACGCCCGTGACCAATGATGGTCACGCCCGTGATAGTACCGAAAGGCGAAAGTAACGCTGCGCTCGACAAAACCACTCTCGGGTTTCGCTCGACGAACTAAACACGTCTCGGTCACGCCCGTGACCCATAGGTCACGCCCGTGACAAAGGCGTGTTGCAGCAGAAAAATTTTTTCTTTGTTTTTTTTTGTTTTCTTCTTTTGATTTTTTTTTTGTTTATATATTTTTTAAGAGTCAACTAAACGATAATAAAACAAAAGTTACCGACTTGAAGAAACGCGTAGACTTGACGCTCAACTCCTTCGATCGTCACGCCGAAAAAGATGTCCTTCAAACCTGCGAAAATTTAAATAAAATTAAAAAATAAGAAGAAAAGATAAGCATGGGGTGCCTCCCACAAGCGCTTTGTTTATGGTCGTTGAGCTCGACCCAAGCGGGGCACTCGTTTATGGGTTCGGGAGGTTAATTTCCTCCCGGTACTCATTAGTAGTATCACCGGCGAGGAATATCTTCAACCGGTGCCCATTCACTTTAAATTCGCCTTGTTCCGGGTGCGAGATAAGCACTGTCCCATATGGCCATACCTCTTTTACAATAAAAGGGCCGGACCATCGGGACTTGAGTTTGCCCGGAAAAAGTCGGAGGCGCGAATTATAAAGGAGAACTTGGTCTCCCGGTTTGAAATCTTTAGGGTGCTTAATTTTTTTATCATGATAAAATTTTGTGCGCTCCTTATAAAGTTTATTACTTTCATAGGCTAAGGAGCGCCACTCATCGAGCTCGTTAATTTGGAATTTCCGAAGCTCGGAGGACAAATTTTCATCTAGATTTAAAAATTTAAGCGCCCAAAAGGCGCGGTGCTCAAGCTCAACCGGTAAGTGACATGCTTTCCCATAGACCAATCGGTACGGCGTACAACCGATAGCGGTCTTGTACGCGGTCCGATAAGCCCAAAGAGCATCATCAAGCTTGACCGACCAATCCTTTCTATTAGTAGAAACAGTTTTCTCCAAAATTCGTTTGATTTCACGGTTAACTACTTCTACCTGACCACTTGTTTGAGGGTGATAGGGGGTGGCTAACCTATGTGTAACGCCGTATTTAGACAAAACTTTGGCGAATTGTGCGTTACAAAAGTGGGTGCCCCTATCACTAACTATTGCCCGCGGTGCTCCAAATCGTGAAAATAGTTTTTTGAGAAATTGGGTCACGACTCGGGCGTCATTAGTGGGGAAGGCTTGCGCTTCCGCCCACCGTGACACATAGTCGACCGCTACCAAAATATATTTATTTCCATGCGATGTTGGTAGCGGTCCAACAAAGTCGATCCCTCATAAATCAAAAACTTCTATTTCTAAAAATGTATTTAACGGCATTTCATCGCGGCGGGAAATATTACCTGAGCGTTGGCATTGTTCACAACGACTTACATGGGCGTGAGCATCCTTGAAGATGCTTGGCCAATAGAAGCCCGCTTCAAGTATCTTCCGAGCCGTCCGATTAGCTTTATAGTGCCCACCGGTGGGTCCCTCATGACAATGTTTTAAAATTTGTGCGCCTTCCTCATGAGAAACACACCTCCGCACTACTTGGTCCGCGCAAACACGAAAAAGGAAGGGATCCTCCCAAAAATAATTTTTCAAATCAGAAAAGAATTTCTTCTTTTCTTGATAAGAAAAATCATTCGGGAGGAGTCTCGCAACAAGATAATTTGCGAAATCGGCGAACCAAGGAGTGGGGAGGGTGATTACCTTATGAATGGCGAGAAGGCGCTCCTCGGGGAAAGTGTCGTCAATGTCCTCCTCCATGAGCTCCACCGAATTTGGGTTCTCCAACCGCGAAAGATGGTCAGCCGCCAAGTTCTCCGCTCCTCTCTTGTCGCGAATCTCCAAATCAAATTCTTGGAGTAGTAAGATCCACCTAATCAATCGCGGCTTTGCATCTGTTTTTGCTAGTAAATATCTCAAAGCCGAATGATCAGTAAAAACAATAATTTTAGACAAAGTGAGATATGAGCGGAATTTATCAAATGCGAAAATTACGGCTAATAATTCTTTTTCGGTGGTCGTGTAATTTTCCTGTGCGGCGGTTAATGTTTTGCTTGCATAATAAATAGGATGAAAGTTTTTATTTATGCGTTGTCCTAACACCGCACCAACGACAAAACTACTAGCGTCGCACATTATCTCAAAAGGAAGCTCCCAATTGGGAGCGATCATGATAGGAGCGTTAATCAATTTTTTTTTAATAAGAGAAAAAGCACGCAAACAATTTTCGTCAAAAATGAACGGCGCGTCTTTTTCTAACAAGTGGGTTAGGGGCTTAGTTATTTTAGAAAAATCTTTAATAAACCGGCGATAGAAACCGGCATGCCCCAAAAAACTTCGAACGACCTTAACATTTGAAGGGGGAGGTAGCTTTTTTATAGTTTCATTTTTTACTTTATCTACCTCTATGCCCTTACTAGAAATTTTATGGCCTAAGACCAAACCCTCCCGTACCATAAAATGGCACTTCTCCCAGTTTAAAACTAGATTCGTGTCCTCACATCTTTGGAGTACACGGGAAAGGTTTGTCAAACATAAATCAAACGAATCTCCAAAAACGGAGAAATCGTCCATGAAAACCTCCATGATATCCTCCACTAATTCGTCAAAGATTGCTAGCATGCACCTTTGGAAGGTTGCCGGCGCGTTGCACAAACCAAAAGGCATCCTTCGATAAGCGAAGGTGCCAAACGGACAAGTGAAGGTTGTTTTCTCTTGGTCCTCGGGTGCGATTGGGATTTGAAAATATCCCGAGAGACCATCAAGAAAACAATAAAATGAGTGCCCGGATAGCCGTTCAAGTATTTGGTCAATAAACGGCAAAGGAAAATGATCCTTACGGGTTGCATCATTTAATTTACGGTAATCGATGCACACCCGCCATCCGGTAACGGTTCGAGTGGGAACTAACTCGTTTTTATCATTAGGAACTACCGTTAACCCTCCTTTCTTGGGCACCACTTGGACCGGGCTCACCCAAGAGCTATCCGAAATTGTATAGATGATACCCGCATCTAATAATTTTATGACCTCGGCCTTGACTACCTCCTTCATGTTAGGATTTAGCCGGCGTTGAGGTTGAATAGTTTTGTGAGCGTGTTCTTCTAAAAAAATTTTATGGGTGCAAAAGGAGGGATTAATCCCTCTCAAATCTGTGATCTTCCACGCAATTGCGCGGCGATGAAGTTTTAAAATATGAGATAATTTAATTTTTTCTTCATCGGTCAAGTAGGCCGACACAATAACCGGAAGTTTTGAATCCTCCGCTAAAAATAAATACTCTAAATGATCAGGCAATTGTTTTAGTTCTAACGCGGGAGGTTCATCATAAGAAGTTTTCAAACGATCACTACCAATGTCTAAAAGTTCAAAAATAGGTGCGTGCGTGATCGAGAGATTATCACTATTTTCATGAGCAATTAAATCTAAATGTTCTAAATCGGCATCATAATCAATAGAAGATAAAGATTTTTCAGAAAAAAGAAAAGAGTCTTCTTCAAGAGAAGCCTCCAAATAATAACATGAGTCGTCATTTGAGAGCGAGTTTTTCATAGACGTGTCAATAGTAAAGGTAACTTCTTCATCTCCGACTCTAAGGAGAAGTTTCCCATTACTAACGTCTATAATTGCGCGCGAGGTGGCAAGAAACGGGCGACCGAGAATGAGTGGGACCTCGGTGTCCTCTTCGATGTCAAAGATGACGAAATCTACCGGAAAGATAAATTTGTCAACTTTGACAAGCACATCCTCTATGATCCCCATAGGAAGCTTGACAGATCGATCCGCCAATTGAATGCATATTCTTGTGGGTTTAGGTTCTCCTAATCCCAACTTCTTAACTAAAGAATAAGACATTAAATTGATTGAGGCGCCTAGATCGGCTAACGCACGTTTTACTAATAAATCACCAAACAAACAGGGAATGGAGAAACTACCCGGATCGGGTAATTTCTTAGGTAATTTATTAAGTAAAACTGCCGAACACTCCGCATTCAATTGAACCGTGGAGATATCCTCAAGTTTCTTTTTATTGGATAAAAGATCCTTGAGGTACTTGGCGTATTTCGGCATTTGTGCGATTATTTCACAAAACGGTAGATTAATTTGGATTTGTTTAAACATGTCCAAAAATTTACCGTGATGTTCATCCACCCGGTTTTTTTGCATTCTAGATGGATAGGGAAGAGGTGGTTGATAAGCTTTTGGTTTATTAAGAGTAGAAGGCTTAGACGAAGGAGAAGATGGAGAAATTATTACCTTCGTATCAACCGGAATTGGAGAAGTATCAACCGGATTTGGAGAAGTTGTTACCTCCTTCCCGCTCCGTAGGGTGATGGCTTTTGCATGCTCCTTGGGGTTGGGCTCTGTATTGCCCGGTAGCGCTCCTTGTTGACGATCGGAGAGCATTTTAGCGATTTGCCCGATTTGTGTCTCCAAACTTCGAAGAGATCCGGTGAGATTCCGGATGTTGGCGTCATTTGTAGTCGTATATTTAGTGAACAATTCCTCGAGATTGGGAGCTTTGGGAGCTTGCGGTGGAAAATAGCCTGGTGGAATCGTGTTCGGAGGGCGCGCCGCGTTCCCCGGATTACTCCAAGAGAAGTTGGGGTGATTCCTTATACCCGGGTGATAGGTATTGCCAAAATTGTTACCCGGATTATAAGGTGGCCGATTCGGAGTACCCATGTAATCCACATGCTCGGCAATAGTAGAAGGCTCCCAATATTGGGGCTCACAGGTAGATTTGGACGAGGAAGCAGACATCTCGTTCATCTGTTTTTGCAGTTGCTCAACCTGGAGAGACAAACTTGAAACCGTATCGATTTCATACATCCCGGCCGGTTTAGGTGGTTTAGACCGAGGTGTACTCCATTGATAGGTATTCAAAGCCATACCTTCTATAAGCTCTTGTGCGGCCGCCGGTGTTTTGTTATTAAGCGTTCCACCGGCGGCGGCATCAATATGTTGCCTAGTTTGAGAATTTAGGCCGTTATAGAAGGTTTGGATTTGTAACGAATCCGGAATTGCATGATGAGGACATTGACGAAGCAATTCCTTGAAACGCTCCCAAGTATCATATAACGTTTCTGAATCAAGTTGGGAGAAATAAGTGATATCATTGCGCAATTTAGCCGTTTTAGCCGGCGGAAAGTATTTCGTAAGAAATCTTTCCGTCATTTGAGCCCATGTTGTGATGGAGCCTCTTGGTAGAGAACCCAACCACTGCTTGGCTTTAGTGCGCAATGTAAATGGAAATAACCTTAGCCAGATGGCATCATCGGATACACCATTAATTTTAAAAGTATCGCATATTTCTAAGAAATTTGAAATATGCGCGTTTGGATCTTCATCTTGAAGCCCATCAAATTGTACATATTGTTGTACCATTTGGATGATGCTTGGCTTCAACTCAAAATTATTGGGGGCAATAGCGGGGCGAACAATACTAGATTGAGTCTCGTCCAAGTTTGGACGGGCATAATAGGACATAGTCCTTTGTTCAACCGCATTTGGCTCACCCATATTGGAAGAAGCAGAAGAAGGAGATCTAGGAGAATGAGAAGAAGAACTAAATGAAGAAGGAGAAGAAGAAGGCGGTGACGGAGAGAGGATTAATGAAGGATTAGGAGTGTCTCCTAAGGAGTCCGTATCTTGAAAATTCGGAACTTGAAATCGTAAGCGGTGCCGAAGGGTTCGCTCGATTTCCGGATCCAAATCAAAAAGAGGCGACGGATTCCCTCGGGTCATACACCAAAATAAAACAAAATAAATATATATTTTTTTGATTTTGATATTTCTAAAACAAAAAGAAAATGATAAAATTAATAGAGCCTTGCTTTCAAAATTTCAACAACAAAATGTCCCCGGCAACGGCGCCAAAAACTTGATGTAGATTTTATAAGTTTTGAAAAGTATCCAAACTATAATCTCAAATAGGCAAACGTACCTATCGAAATATAGTATAGAAAATATCGTATTTAAACTCGGGGACCGTTGAGTATTTGTACTCACAAGGAAGAGCTATTATTTTATCGATCGGAAAATTGGTTTTGCGAAAAACGAAAACGAACGTTAAATTAAGAGGAGAAATTCAATGATTAAAAGGCTAGCACTTGATCTAGAATCCCTTTGGGCTAGAATAAAATCCACGAAATTAAAGAGCACAAGCATCTAAATTATTAACTTTGACCGCAGAGGTTCCAAAGCTACGAAGCGCCTCTCTCGAGAATACACACTCGACTAACCTTAGGTAGATCGATTAAGACCTCTCGGCCAGTCGAAAGACCTAAGCTTGCTTTAGGCGGTGAACCTCACTAAAGGAGTTGACTCCAAGGCGGAAGAATTTTGCGTTCCTCTCTCGAGGGGTGCAAGAAATTCTCTTTATCCTTAAGTGATCTACTCGTATCCACAACCTCTCGGTAAATCTAGGATACGAATCTAAGCTCGAATAAACATAATTTGCAACTTATGAATTCGAAGAAAAATTAAATCAAAGATAAACCAAAGTTTAGAAAATAGAATGCTTGCTAATTTGAGACAAAAATAAGAATTTTATTCCATTCCAAAGTTCATCATGATCAAGTGCTAATTGGGAAATTAGCTACTCATCATGATGGGAGAATTACATGAAAGCATAAAGAAAGACATGAGTAAAGAACGACTTGAAAATAAAGCTTACACTATGAAATGAAAATGCAGGAAAAGCAGTAAAGAAAATAGAATTAAGCTCCCAAAAAATCTCCCCCAGCATCTGAAGCTGTCTGGAATTTATAGAAAAAGTTGCTGGGGTGGTCACGCCCCTAAGTCACGCCCGTGACCTAGGGCGTGTCGGTCTCGGAACCGTCGTCTTCAAGTCCTCTGAACGTTGGCGCGAAACCGCCAAAAGTCGTTAATTTGCGGGTCACGCCCCTAGGTCATGCCCGTGACCTAGGGCGTGTCTTGACGGTTGTAGAAGAACGGCGGGAAGCAGAAACGGCGGGAATAACTCCGGCAGTTGTTGGAGGGGTCACGCCCCTGGTCACGGCCGTGACCGTGGGCGTGTCTTGAGAAAACTTCCAGCGCCTGAAACTGCAGCATTAAGTCGGCACGTCGGGCTGTCACGGGGTTAGTCACGCCCGTGCCAAATGTGTCACGCCCGTGACATGTTGCAAATTGAAACTGTCGTTGACTGGAAGTCAGGGCAAAGCACGGGATGTCACGCCTGGAGTACACGCCCGTGTGATGATGGTCACGCCCGTGACCTTAGGGCGTGTACTTTTAATTGACGTGGCAGATAGCTCCTTCCACGCGCCGGGTTCTCGCCAGGATGTCACGCCCGTGACCATGGCGGTCACGCCCGTGACTCTGGCGTATCTTTTGAAATATTATTGCTTTTGCCCAGTTTTGTCTCCTGGTCAACCCTATAGACTCCAAATTGAAATTTGCAGCCCAGATTGCTCTGAAATAAGAAATTAGAAAAAATTCAATAATAAAATTACAAAATATAATTATAAACTAATTAATTATTAAATAAAAATAACATAAAAACATGGACAAAATTAGAGTTATCAGGTTAACCGTGTACCCTAACTAACCCGTTAAGCTTCTGAACCCGTTATTCATCCAAATATACACTAACAAAAAAGCCCTATGACATTGCTACTATATTTTCATTGATTGTTTATTTGTTTGGTCCGACTCCGAGCTAAGGCGGTTTGATTTTCTGGACCAGAGTAAAATTGGGTGACCCACAAAAGTTTGATGTCATATATGGGAAAGTGTTCCCAAACTCTATAATAATTTTCTGAAAACAATGCTTGCCTTGTTCAAGCACACCCGACAAACTATAATGGTGAGGATATGCGCACAAACTCTCTTTGGCACAATCCTAGAGGAGCGCATCGATTCAGCCCTCGTCCACTTGCCCACATGTAATCCCCCCTGCTCTGGCAAGGAGCCATCGTTGTCACATCTCCAACATCACAGGAAGAATGCAAGTGCCTAATAAAGGAGTGTTAGGCAAATGTGCACACGACACACCTTATTGAGAGACTTAAGGGCTTATTGCTTCCCCAATGCGGACATCTCTCCAAGAGTTCAACCACTGTTAATCCTAAATCAGATAATGTTGAATACACTGCCCACTCTAAGGATTACATCGCAAACGAGTCACCTAATGTTGATAGCTCTACACACCCCATATTACCCAATTGGCTTCCAGGGCACTTGTTGGGAAACTTTTATGCGACGAATGAAGTTATTGCTCTGACTGCTAGATACTCACTCGCAAGGAAGTGAGACACTTGATCAAGGAGGAATATGGGCACAAGGGACACAAAGACACAAATGTGCAACACCCCGTCCACTCATCTCCCTGCTAGCTTCACCGGTCCTAGCTTATCCCATTCTGCCCGGGATTTAGCTATGCGACTTTGAGACGTTTGATGGGATAGGCGATCCTATGGAGCACATCAGTCACTTTGCATCTATCATGTGCATCTACAATGCTCTGACCAACCCATATGTTAAGTGTTCCTGGTAACACTGAAAGGAGAAGCTTATACCTACTTACACTCCCTAAAGGAGGGAGAAATCAAGAACTTCACCGAGCTAACCCAACTTTCACAAGTCAGTTTGTCGCTAAACAGTGAATCGTTCGATACCCATCACACCTCTCAGAGATTAAACAGATCGAGGGAGTGTCACTTAAGGATTTCTTTCATCATCTCACTACGGAGGCATGACATATTTTGGGGGGTAACACTGAGCTCCTATATGGTATTTTCCTCAGAGGACTTCGATCAGGAAAATTTCACTCCATGATGATGAGCGAAACTATGCCTAGCCATCTTGACCTCAACCACTGAGTCAATATTTATATCACGGCGGAAGAAGCAATCAAACCACACTGATAACAATTTGAAGGAAGCTCGAAGATTAAGGGGGATCTAGAGCCACTATGAGATCCCATGACGAGCATCATGACAATCCCCGTGAGGACCGAGGAACTCAACCGCATTAGGACTACACTGCCTTGAACACCACCAAAACAAAATGCTCCTTTCCATCCAAGACAGTGATGAACTTCATAGGCCCAAGCCGTTTACGTCAAATAGAGGAAACCAATCACAACATTGTGAATTCCATTACGGATACAGCCACAAGACAGAAGGCCGTAATCAGTTGAAGGATGAGATTGAGCGCCTCATCCGACAAGGCCTCCTCAGAGGATTTGTGCAGGACTTTGCCACAAAAAATCCTGCATCACTGAGCAACAATACAACTAAGGGTCGCATGGTAGCCCGACATAAGTGAATCAGAAACCGCGAGCAGGTGTCCCTCCCCCGGAGAGCTCAAGCAGAGCCTGCATCACAACTTCATGCCTTTTTCCTTTGACATGATAAGCCGCAAGATGGAACTTGCACACACATATATTCCTCTTTTTTCTCTGATATTGCAACTACTTTCAAACTTCCGTCGGCCATACAAGTATCCCTAAATAAATATTTGGAGGTGAATAACACAAGTCCTGACGTCGACCCCAGGTGACAAGAAATGTGGCTCATCTATGAAGCAAAGGATCTCTCTCCCCCCCCCCCCACTATAGGCCATTTTGCCCCTGTATTGTAGGGCATCTCACTCCCACACTGTAGGGCATCTCTCCCTTATATTGTAGGGCATCTCTCTCCCATGCTACATGATATCTCCCCTCCCCCATAATTGTAGGGCATCTCAATAGGATGGACCCAGGTTCTCTCGAGGTTCAAATGAACAAAGGTTCTTGGGCACCTCAACCTAGATAGATCCAAGTCTCCTGGAACGAACAAGCAAAGGTTCTTTGCCACCTCCACTCAAATAGACCAAGGTCCTCCTGTGGCGTGAACGAACAAAGGTTCTTGCCATCTCCACCCAAAAGAACTCTGGTCCTTCTAAAGCGCGAACGAACATAAGTTTTGTGCCTACTCTAATCGAACAACCACGAAGTCATCCTAGGGCACGAACAAACAAATGTTCTTTGCCTCCCCCACCAACTATGAAATGGGCTCCATGTAACATCTCGACTTTTATTGGGTCACTAGATGTAAGACCCCTCTCCCAACCTTAGCTCGGGTCGGGTCAAATATGGGTCTTATTGCCCAAGGCAGCCACCTAGTGTTTCCCGAGTGGCAACGACCCACTATCTCAATCACAGGATGATCGTCTTAGCAGGAAAGAAACACAACACATCGCACCATATCACAGTGTGGAAGCAATCACAAAAGCCAACATATATATATATATATATATATATATATATATATATATATATATATATATATATATATATATATATATATAAGAGTTACAGGCACGGGCCTTCGGCCCAGGGGGCATTGATTGTGGGAGCAACATTTGTCGTGAGAGCGACATGTGTCGTAGAGGCGACATTTGTCGAAGAAACGATATTTGTCATGGGGGCGACATTTGTTGTAGAGGGGAACTTTTCTATGGGTGTGATATTTGTTGTGGGGGTGACATTTGTCGTGGTGACGACATTTGTCATGGGGGAGACCCTTGTCGTGGGAGTATACTTATCGTGAGAGTGACATATATTATGATAGCAACATTTATCAAAGAGGCGACATTTGTCGTGGGGGCGATATTTGTTGTAGGAGGTGACATTTGTTATGGGTGCGATATTTATCGTGGGGGTGACATTTATTGTGGTCATGACATTTGTCGTGGGGGCGACATTTATCGTGGGAGTGACTTATGTTGTGGGAGCGCCTTTTGTCGTGAGAGCGACATATGTCGCGGGAGCGACATATGTCGTGGGAGCGACATATGTTGTGGTAGGGACATATGTTATGGGAGCGACATATGTCGTGGAAGCAACATATGTTGGTACGTCATTTGTCATGGGGGTGGCAATTATTGTGAGTTAGACATTTGTCATTGTTGCCACATTTGTATTGTGAGTGACATTTATCGTGTGGGTGACATTTGTGGTAGGGCAACATTTGTCGTGGGGGTAATGTTTGTGTTGGGGGTTATATTTGTTGTGGGGCAACATTTATCATGGCGTTGACATTTATCGTGGTGGCGATATTTGTGTTTGGAGCTACCTTTGACGTAGAAGAGAGAATTTCATTAAGTAATGTTTTCGTGTATTCAAAAGGTTCAAAAATGAAACTAAAACATACAAAATATATTTTTTTGTGAAATTGGGAACATTTTTTAATGTTTATAAACTCAATTTATCGAACGTCAACAACTGAACATGAATATAAAATAATTGGTAAAGGAAATAAATATAAGGCATCGACTAATGTTCATTTCAATTCTCACTTAGCCCTCACTCTTCTTTAATATTCATTTGTTTATGTTCACTTGCCATTGTCCTTTTTTGCCTTTGTACGGTCCTTCTGTCGAATTCTGCTTTCTTTGTTAATTATCGTTGAGCCTATGAAACCTGCGAAACAAATAATTTTTTATTTATAACATATAAAATATAGTATTTATTAAATTGATCTATGCAAGTGAAATGGAATGAAAAAAATAGTTGTTTGGTTGTAGTAGATGTCATACCTTATCGTTGTCGTCGGGTCGACCTGATCAAAAATCTCCTTGAAGACCACATTTTTCGTGTACACGCCCTCATGACCTTTGATAGCATAGTTTTTTTTACCAAAACTCTTGTGTAATGCGCTGAAACCCCTCTTGATAAAGCAACATACAACTGTACATGACTGAAGATGTGATTTGGAAGATAAATTCCGACATTTCCAATTGTCTGGCCCTGCGACTTGTTAATTGTTAATGCAAAACTCAATGTGACTGGAAATTGTTTCCTTGCTAGTTGGAATGGCATTTTGTAATCTTCTGTACTTTTTAGCGGTATGCGTGAAATGAAAACTCTGAGTCCCTTGAAATGCCCGACCAATATAGTTACTTCAATAATATTCCTTCCAAATCTGCGACAAATTAGCCTTGTGCTGTTGCATAATCCAATTTTGGGATCTATATTTCGGAGAAGCATAATTGGACAGCCCTGCTTCACTGTCAGCTTGTGTTTTGGTAGATTACATGCATTAATAGAGTTTAAAAATTCCGGGAGATATAAGTCATGGTCATAATTTGAAACTGAGTCGAAAGAGTAGTAAGTTGTGCTATCCCCGAGAATATTTCCATACATTTTTCATTCAACTTGTTAACATCTTCATTTAATGAAGTGATTAGAGATCTTGTCTCCATATACGTAGCATCGGTGTTGTTGACATCATAAGTTTACATATTTGGAAAAACAAAATCTATTAAATCATCAATTGATTGATCTCCTTCCCAAGGCATAACAATTGAGTCCGGAAGGCGAATCATGTCATTTTCTATTGTTGGCTCCACCCCATTTCCGACCCTTAACAAGAAATTTGCAAATTCGATGTCATTGCGTGCTCTCATATTTTCCTTTAATTTAAGTATGTTGACACCTGGCCATAAGTAAGACTCAACAATACTTTAGCAAATTATTTACAATCTCGTGCCATTCACAACAACCGGCGTCACCTGCCTGAAATATCCTCCCATGATAAGGACTTTCCCACCAAAAGGCTTATTTATTTCTAATACATCTTGCAATGTACGGTCTAGAATTTCGAATGTTTTTCTGTTGGCCATAGGTGTCTCATCCCAAATGATTGCGAAAGAAAGTTCAACCAATTTTCGCAGATCAGTCTGTTTACTGATACCGCAATTTAGTACATTCTCTAGTTTTATAGGTATTTTAAACCTTGAGTGAGCTGTGCAACTGCCTGGGAGTAAATTTGCTGCTATTCCGGATGTTGTAGTTGCTATCACAATATGGTCTTCGTTGTGGAAAGTTGCTAGTATTGATCGATAGAGGAATGTTTTACCTGTTCCACCAGGACCATCAACGAAGAAAATACCTCCATTTCCTTCTCTTATGGAAGTGCATATTGTGTTGTACACTATTTGTCGCCCATGATTTAGTAACGATGTTGAATTTAGATCCGTTGTCGATATTGGAATTGATTACTCATTATCAATCAAACCTGGCATGTCTATTGAGTATTGTATGCCCTCGCTTAACCTTGGCAAGTCAAAATCTTTCATGCTTTTGTTATATTATTCAAAGATATTATTTAACTCACATAATAATCTATTTATTAAGAAATCACTATTTATAGTGCTTGTGCTAACGTAATCTTCGATCATCGCCGCATGGTTTTCATCCCATAGGGTTCTTACCCCAGTCAGTTGACAGTACAATAAAATTGTTGCAAATAATCTTCGCAGTGCCGCTGGCATTCTGAATTTTTTGGCTTCCGCTAGACTTTCTCTGATGCTATTGTCTTCTTCAAGTAAACCTCGTTTCTCAGCAGCTTCCTTAAAAGTGGTGTAATGAATACCATGAACGGTATATATGTAATTAAACAATGTTGGCACTGGAATATGATTAAGCATAAGACGTAAATAGAAGCGCTCACCCTCGGTTGACGATACAACGTACATACATCCTACTACTGTTCGATTTTGAACTCTTCTTATCCATTTTTGCGATGATGTTAGCCACCTATAATGTTTTGCAAAGTCAACATATAAGTAACGAACAGTTTCTAATTTATTATTGTATGTGTTGAAGAACTCTGTTAGCATTGTTTGTGAATTCCGTTCGTTAGTCAATACATTGGAAATAGATTGATTGCTTCAAAATTGAACATGATGTAGATCTGGCATATGTATTTGCAATCGTACAACAGAAGAGAATGTTTGGTACATATGGACTTGAAAAGCTTCCACGATGCCTCAAGCACACAAATCCAACGGTCGTCGACGTATTTACTTACTTCATCATAGTTCGGTCCTGGATGCACCTCGAATGCAACCAAGTCAGGACCCTTGTACACGTACTTATACAATTATTTGATACTCTTAATGCTGCTACAAATTTCCACATTGATGTGACAATTATATTTAAGTAGAAGATGTGTGTTATACGGAACTACCCAACCATTGTCAGCCATAAAGTCCTCATCTCTTCCTAGAGGTATTTCTCTATTGTCATCACGAGCGATAGAGTGGTTATGAATTCAATCTGTGTAGCGGCTTTCATGAAAGGTTTTGGAAACCCTTTTTGTAAAATTATTTTTCATGCACTACGCATTTGGTCTTAAGCGTCCGCATGGTCCATGCAACATATGTCTAAGCACTGCATTTTATAACTCTGGTTCATCTGTCTGAATTGGAATTTCGGCTCTGATGACGCAGTCGTAATCGTCAGGAGTACTTAGCTTTTCGTATTCATTGAAAATAAATAACATAAGTGCATGCGGAAGACCTCTTTTTTGGAATTCTACCACGTGAACGTATGCTAAAACTCTACCCAGGACGCCCTTATGGAAGATGTCATCCTTTAGGCATTGTAATTTTGCTTGATACATTCTCGAGATTAAATCAGGTCGATCTTGCTCCGTTTGTCCAGGATGAAGCTCATTTATTATCTCTAGCCACGAAGGATTGCAAGTCATTGTTAAAAAATGCCTATCCTACCAAAATTTTGTACAACTGCCATTGCGTCTTAATATCGATGGAACATATCCCTTGGACTTCCAATAAAAGAAGACTGCAAAATTATCCTACAGCCGACAATACCTGTAGTGAGGTATAGTTAAACTGAAGAAAAAATGTAACTTCGTTGAAGTTATATATGATTAAAATTCGATGGTAAATGTGTGTACCTACATCATTTTCACCGTTTTGTAAGCAATCTTGCAATCCCTGATATAGCTCGGCCCTTACATTACTTTTGTGGGATCTAATCCACTGTAGTTTTTGTGTTTCAACTTTTATGTACATATCGATGATGTATTGTTGTAGTAGACAGCCTGCGTAGTGAAGCCCGAAAATTCGGTTTGCACAGAAATTCAGTTTGCACGGATCTACATGGAGATAGTATAATTTAGTCAATATTCAACAGTAATATTATGTTATGCGTATCTGAGGGTAATTGTTGAAGTACTTGTAGTTGGTAGGAGTAATAGTCACAACAGCTTGTTCGTTCTGCATGATTTAATAGTACGTCGCCACGCCACCCATATGAACCATGTGGAAATAGCAAAGGATATTGTAGAGGGTCGTAATAGCCAGAATATTCTTTTACAGGTAATAGTTCTCTGGAATATGTTTCTACAATTATGTCTCTAACATTTTCTTCCATGAATTCATCTGCGCCAACTAATACCGCTGCAACTTGTGATGCTGTTGGAAGGGAGTACTGAAGCTCCGTTGAAGGCCTTTCTTTTTTCAGAAGTCTGCATTGGTGGAGATCTGAGTGTCTTGCTAATTGCCTTAAGGTTTGGACAAATGGATTTATTGCATCCAATATATCAGAGATCTTTTCAATTGTTTGTAGGGTGAGACCCGTACTCTCGTTCAACCTATTCACCATTTTGTGCTCTGTATCATAAATGAATATTTGCAGAAAATGTGGTCTACAACCATATTCTGGTAGTAGAGAGCCAATTCTATGATATATTCCACCGTGTGCTCTAAAAGTGCAGATACCCTGATTAAATGCCGGCATACTTTCATCAAATGTCTGTCCCACTAAAGTGAAGAAGCATTCATGGTTGTATGAACATATATTCTATCTGAAATGACGTCCTTCTATAGTTTGTGTTGTAAAGAATTCCAGAAGCTCGAGCGGTACTGGAATATCTGGTACATCGACCAATCCTCCTTTGCAACACAATATCATGGACTCATTGTGAAAAAGCTTAGCGTGATAATGACGACAAATAACAGGCGAAGAGAGAGTAATCGGAGGCACATGTATTGTTGGATAACAGTTTCTTGCACTCAAATGGTGAGTTGATCCATGAGTAGGAGCATTTCCTGTGTGATAGTAAGAAGATCATAGTGAGACTAACGTGGTGTAATGTTCTTACTTGTTTGGTTTAGTTGTATGCGTTAAGATTGAGGCTTACCGTGTATTGTGTGTTGTTCATCCTCAAGTTGCATTTCTTCATCATAGTCTGTTGTGCTTGCAGTGTCATTTTGGATTTCGAGTGTGGTAGGATTGCGTTGTCGAGCGCGATAATTTTCCCTTTATCGGGCATTAATTGCTTCTCGTCGGTGGAGAATGGATGTGTATATTGGTGGCCTTCCTCTCGGTCTTACTTGTCGCGGTGCTATAGTGGTTGTTTCTTGAGCAGTTGTTGCATCATGTCGGTTATTAGTTGATGTATGTATTGGTGGCCTCCCTCTCCGCCGAGTTGTTCTAGGGGGTAAGTAGGTTGCGTGATCGACGTTAAGGTCATTTTCTATTCATTTTTGGTTTTGACAGAGATGTGAGAAACCGCGCAATTCTACTGATATTTCAATAAGTATTTGTTTTTTATGTTTGAGTAAATATGAACAATGTAATACCGTATGTTGTTGTTGTTGAAAATAGAATTGAGGGTTCTATTGTACAACCCCATATTTGCTGAGTCAGACTAGGAGACGCAACGCTCACAATTGGGTTAGCCGAAGGAGTTCCCGCCCTAAAGAAGATCTCGCCCAAGTGGGCGAGAGCGATCGCGCCAGATCGTCGATCCAAGATCGGCGAGCGCAACCGAATCGTCGAACGGAGAACAGTGGGACCAGATCGTCGAGCGTGGCCAGCGCGGGAACGCTTGCGCTTACGCCAGACTCCAATCTCAAAGGGCTCTCGCCTATGGGCAGGCGAGAGCGTTCGCGCCAGGCTCTGGACGGGAGGACCTCGGCACAGCTCTCGCCGAGTGGGGCCCAAGGCCTAGGGTTAAATGACCAGTTCACCCTCAGGTAAATTTACCCCATGTGCCTTCAGAAAAATGGTGGGATTTGGCTATTGGCAGAAAAACTAGGGGCTTTTCAGTAATTTCAGGTCAGCACGATGCTATAAATAGACCCATAAGGGCTCTTCAGAAGGCAAGCTATCATTATCTCTCAAATTGCAGTGCTTTCTGAGGAGCTCCTAGCCAAGCTTTGGCTTTGGAGCGGAAGCTCTCAAAGATCTTCCGGGTGTGAGGTGGGACCTCCCTGCTGAGGTATTTGGGTCAGTCTTAGGTCCTTTGAATCCAGTCAAGGGTTGAGACTTGAGAGAAGTAGGTTTTGGCTGCACCCCTTTTCCTTCGAACTCCAGTTGAGGTCATATTTGGCTTCAACAGTTCTGGTGCGGTGAGCGTGGAAGGCAGTTGATACAAGAAAGCCTTAAGTTTTGTCCCATGGCTGGAGGTGAATGTGAAGGGTCAGGCTCTGGAGGCTCCCCCCACTCGGGGAGAGGAAGCGGCGAAGTGGATGCTGGATGAGTTCAGGCGAGAGGTTCTGTAGACGATCAGTTTGGCCTTCTCGGCGAGAGGCGAGTGGGCCACCCCTCAGGTCCCGATAGAAGAGGTCCCGCTATTGGGCGAGAACGCCCCGGGACAGTGCACGGGAAAGGAGGTCCCGGGGGAGGCGGGCGAGAGAGATATGGCGGCGCGGGAATTCTTCCCCGGCCAAAGCCACCGCCCGGGCAAGGAGGCGCTGACGGATCTGGGCGAGAAGGAAGCGGCAGTGCGAGAGACCTTCCCAGGGCACGGTCTCGCGGATCGGGGCAGTCAGCCGAGGCCGCGGGACGTACCCTCTCGCCAGACAGGAGGCGAGAGCCCATTTAGCGAGCTCATCATCTCAGCTACGGTTTCGGAGGGGTTCCGGGAGCCCAACATGTCCTACTACTCGGGGAAGGATGACCCTGTACAGCACGTACAATGGTTTGAGGACGTTTTATCGATAAGGCAGATGACGGATGCCTTCAAGTGCCAGCTATTTGCCATCACGTTGAAGGAGAAGGCTCGGGACTGGTTCCACCAGTTGCCAGCAAGATCAATCTACTGTTTTGAGGATCTACGGAGAAGTTTCCTGTTGAGGTTCTCAACCTCAAAGAAGCGGAAGAAGGAAGTGGAGTGTATGTTTGCGGTGAGGCAGAAGCCAGATGAGACGCTGGGTCACTATGTCGACCGTTTTTAGGAAGAGATCCTCCTGGTCCAGGAGGTCCCAGGGTACGCACTGATGCTGGCCTTCACCCTGGGGCTGAGACCGGGATTCTTTAGCATGGAATTGAAGAAAGTCCCTCCCCTCTCCTTTGAAGAGCTCATGGAGAGGGCTGCAAAGGAGATCGACTTCGAGAGAGCAAACCCAGCATTCGCAAGGAAGTTGTCCAGGCTGGCGGAGGACGACGTGAAGAAACCAACAGCAGGAAGATAGAAGGAGCCGAGGGAGCAGAGGGAGCAAAGGGAGGAAAGGAGAAGGGAAGAGCCCCAAAGGTTTGGATAGCAGCAGGGACGGGGGGCCCGGGAACCGAACAACCGGTTAGGTTGGAGGCCCCAGGAGGGTCGCCCCCAGGGCCCAGGAGAAGGCTACCAGGGGAGAGATAACCTGCGGGAACCCCGGAGGTTCGACCGACCGGCATGGAGGCAAGAGCCGAGGGGGCGTCCCCCACCACCGCAGGAGGCCATGGAAGTGGGAAGAGGAAGAGGAGCTGGGAGAGGAGCTCGAGGAGGAGGGAGAAGAGGAAGAGGAGACGGAAGAAGGGGCGGGGAGGCGTTGCTTTTTTGTGACTTCCACCAGGAGGAAGGTCACGCAACGGCCACCTGCCCGGAGTTCTTAGAGTTAAGAGAAGCAAGAGGAGCAGGGAGGAAAGATCCACCGGTGAGGATAGTAGAGGTGCAGCAGGGCGAGGTGGAGGATAGGTGCGAAGATCGGGTAGATGTAGGGACCCGGGGAGGAATCAGGGTGATTCACGGAGGAGTGGGGATTGAGGCAACCCGCAAGGGGAGCCTGCAAACCATGTACCGAAGGGGGGTCGCCTCTACCTCCCAGGTTCCCCCACCAGAAGAAAAAATCACTTTCTCGTCAGTAGACATGCCAGATTATGAGGATCCATTCTGTGACGCCCTGGTGATCCAGACGGCGGTGGAAAATTATACGGTCTCGAGGATACTGGTAGATAACGGGAGCTCGGTAAATGTCATCTTCAAGAAGGCCTATGATGAGATGAGGGTTGAAGGGAAGAGGGTCTTGGCTTCGGATGGACCTCTGTTCGGGTTCTCCGGAGAGAGGAAAGAGGTAGAAGGAGGACTGGGGCTGCACGTAAGGTTGGGGGGCGTGTCACGGAACTGTAGGTTCGTGATCGTGGACGCCCCAAGAAGCTACAATGCCATCTTTGGGCGCCCCCTTATCAGCGCCTTTCACTGCGTCCCCTCCTCATTCCATCAATGCCTCAAGTTCAACAATGGGGGGGGGGGGGTGCAGGTCAGGGTAAGAGGGGACCCGAAGGTGGCAAGACAATGCTACGTTACTGCAGTCAACACCGTGTCATGGATTGCAGAGGCGTAGGAGTTGGAGATTGAGATGACGGCACTTGAGGAGGTCGTTGAAGAGGAGGGAATGGGCCTAGAGGTGGCAAGAGAGATAGTTGAAGAGGAAGTGGGAGAATGGCAGACTGAGAAGCAGCAAGGAGATGTGCAGATGGTCCGGGAGGACGAGGAGCAGGAGAGCCCAGAAGGGGCAATAGAAGTAGGTGAACAAGCGGCAGGAGGAGTTGAGGGAGAGGCCCTGAGGGGCGTGGGAGTCGGGTGGCAGCAGGAGGAGCTGGTAGAAGCGACGGAGATTGAGGAGGAGGTAGAAAGGGGAGTGCTGGAGCTTGAGGAAGAGGCAAGGGCCGACTGGGAGCAGTCGCGGCTGGAGCCAGCCGAAGAAGTGGTGAAGATGGAGGTATTCACCTGTAACATCCCATGTTACTCTTGGACCCCTCAACTTAGATTGGGTTAGGCATGGGGTGAGACTTAAGGAGATCAACTAGGTTTGACCCTAGGTAGTGGGTGGTAGCCATGTGGGGCCCACTATAAGACCATAGTCAAACTAGGTCAAGCTAGCCTAAGTGGGGACCCTAGCCACACCATGACCCCACCACATTGCCCTAACCGTAAAAAACAATCTAAGTGGACCCTAGGGTGTGTCACTGGGTCAACATTTTGACCCCAATTGACCAAAGTCAACCTTGGGCTTAATTTGGTCAAACCCACACTCATAGGCCTAATTAACCTAAGTGGGGCACCCCCTTGACCCAAACCAAGTTGGGTGGTACCACTAGACCCATTTCTACCAAGTAGGGTCAGTCCACCCACCATGGTTGACCAAGTCAACTCCCCAAGTCAACAAGTCAACAAATTGACCTAAAGGAGTGAAATGAAGGCCAAGCCATTTCCCCTTGGACCAAGCCCACCAAAATTGGACCATAGTCAGCCCAAGTGAACAAGACCAGTCATACCCCTCTAAATCAGGAGAGAGAATACATGCAAGGGGGTAAAATTGGGATTTTTAGGAGAAGAGGAGAAAGAAAGGGGAATGAAGGGAATGATGGCCACATGGCCACCCCATCAGTTGGTTTTGGCTGCCCAAAACCAGGTAGCCGACCTCCCCTCTTCATTTCCAGCAGAAAACCAGTGCTGTGAGCCACATGGCACCATGGGTGAAGTCTCCAAAGCTCAAACCGAGCTCACTTTGGAGTTAACTCCACATATAGTCCACCTCAGTCCAAACAGACCTCACCAACAGCTTCAGGAGACAGAAAGGAGTGGAATTCGACTGCTTAATCATGGAGAATGTTGGAGATTTGAGTTTTCGGGGTGGAGCTCGTCGGCGCACCACCACCACGGCAAACCGCCGCCTGACCCGCAGCCAAGCCTCGATTCAGGTTTGTTTCACCTCACCTCTACCCGTACTAGCATCTTAGATCGATTAGGAGAGATATCGGGCTCAACTGAGCCCGATGCCATGTGAGAAAAACGAGAAATTTCCAAGCTTTTGAAACCGCTCGGGTTCGCCGTCGCCGCCGTCTCCCGCCGCCCCATCGCCGGGAAATGATAGCCGCCACCACCATGAAGGTGATGGCACCGTTGGCCGGAGGTGGCTCCGCCTCAGCTGGCCGGAAACCGCCAGTGAAGTTGCTCCAGGTCGGCTCGATCTCAGCCATTGGCTGGAGGTAGGAGATGAACGGATGCCGTTAAAATAGCTTTAAGATTCGTGCAAATAGATTAAATGTTTTAATTTAATTTTGATGAATAGTGAAATATCTGTAACACTTTTCCAGCCACCTTGCATGTTACATTTAGGCCTCTTAGAGGCATTTCCAGAATTTAGCCTCTTAATGAAAAATGTAGCCAAGGGTCCTATTTTAAGTTGCCACCCTAAACATGTGATTTGGTGTAGTGTACAGTCCTGTAGGATATTTCTCCTAGGACTGGTCCTAGAGTAGGGCAGAAATTAAATTGGATGCCTAGGTCAAACTATTAGTCACCATGGCCCCAAATGTTGGGCACATGCATGATTAGGGCATACTTAGCTCCTGCCAAAATTTAGGAATTTTTATAGAATATTTTCCTATAGTTTTTGCTAAAATATCAAAATAAAAATAAATGAAATATAAGGAGTTCTACTCCTCCCCATGGCCCCAAATTTTGGTGGTAGGTCAGTGGGGACATCCTTGGTGCATGATAAAATTTTCAGCACCTTGGGTTCACTGCATGTTGGAGAATCCACTTGCATGTGTTAGCTTATGTTATGCCATGGTGTGCAATTAGCAAAAATGCAAATATGGTGTATTTAGCCCAATGGGGACATGCAAAGGACTTGGAATTATTTTCAGTGGTAACCATAGGACATGGTCTGCATATAACACAAATAGGTCTTACCTTAGGGGTTACCAGGGGATTGATTATCGGCAGAAGTAAGAGAGTTCAACATGAGTAACCCTGGTGGGTAGAGTTGCCTTAGTGAGGGATCAAAAGTGCAAGTCTTAGTTAGCAATTGGAGTGGGGGTCGGCGGAAGACCGTCGGTTTCCCGGTAATACCTTAAGTCACTAGGGTTGTACTAAAGCAATAAGGAGAGCTGGGGAGATACATGGGTAGCCATCAACTAAAATAAATATCCATGCGAAAGGGAACGCTGGGCGTAATCCCAACACAGTTCCTAGTGCCCCTTGAGAGCCCTTCACAGGGAATACCAGGGGCAGTCCTGGGATTAACCTTAAATCTCTAAGTATAATAAACCGTAGACAAGAGTAGTTTAATAGGTTAGGACATGGTTGTACCTTCTCGCCCGTGTGGGGGTTGGAGAGATTCATGATATATGCTCACAAGTCTAGGGTTGGAGAGAGTTGGTATAAAGGCACTGATGTGCGATCTCACCCGTTTGGGGTTTGAGGGAGTTGGCATAAAGGCACTAATGTGCGTTCTCACCCGGGTTTGGGTTTGAGGGATTCAGGACGGGTTTTGGTCCTACGAGCGGGAGGCTCGGTATGAATTACTTGCATGTGCATAAATATCGTGGCGGGGCATGCGGAACTGGCCGTTCGTCACACCGATGGCAGTACGGTGCACCAGGCGGTTGTGAGAGTTAGAGGGGCCAGTGGGTTGTTTTACACTGCGGTCTGGAGGACGATCCCCGATAACGCACATCCGACCCAACAAGACTGACGGGTTTGTCAGCAAAGTACGTACGCGAGACTCTAGAGTGCACCTTGGACGTGTACAGAGGCGTATGAGAGGGGTCTAAGGCTTGGTAGTGTGCATACCGGTCTAGAAGCGGAGACGCCCGCTCCGCTGCTGCCGTAGCCACAGCGGTGGTACCCGAGAGTGATGCTAGCTCTCAAAAAGTGGGAACTAAAGGTCTGTGATCACAGAGTCGTTGTGTGTGAGTTGCACTTGCTTGCGCATAAAATTGCATCATATCATTCATTCATATTAGGTCATACGCTTCATAGATCCTTATCATATAAATTAGTATGGGCTCTTTTATATGATAAGTTAAATTTCCTGGAAACCCTAACTTATATATTTGTATGGGCATTTATATAAGTTAGGGTACGTTTGTGATGATAGCATAGTGGTAGTTTAGTTTATTTACTTGTTCATACTACTGTTTCTTTACTTTCCTATACTGCACTGCTCTTACTTATTACTTGTACCATACTTAGAACTGCTAGAATAGGATTACATTACTTATTACAACTCTAGTTAGATATTGTCACCTGCTTCCACTTTGCTACCCCTTGTTGTCCTCCGCTTCGTCCTCCCGCTCGGTGCCTAGGAGCTGCGGGGCGAGGTGCGGAGGAAACGACTTAGTCTTTTTGACTAATGGTCGGTGACCAACTATTTTTAGGAGCCCGTGGAGATGGAGCACCAGCACGTAGAGGAGGCGGGACATGAGGAGCAGATACCGCTTCAGCAGGCTACTACCACTACTGTGCGTCCTCAGGTGGGAGGAGAGCGATGTTTTAGCATAGATTCCGCATTTATGATTTTGTGAGAGAGAGATTTGATGTACTGTGCATAAGCCCTCTTTACTCTTTCATTTGTACCTTATTGTGGACTATTGTGATCTACTATTCATTTCTTTTAAATGATTGTACTATGTGACTTGTGGACTGATAGTTTTACATATACAGTTTACTTCTTTCTTCTCATATTGGCCTACAGGTTAATGATCGTACTAGCCGGCAGAATCGGCTTGTTGCAGTGTCGACTAACCCGTGAGTTAGTGCCACCGTAAGACGGCGGTTATGGGCATAAGATCCGGTAGCCTCCTTGGTAAGGGGGAGGGGGGTCTTACAAACTGGTATCACTTGAACAACGATCATATGAGAAAGAAGTCCACAACATGAGACCACCCCCGCCCGAGCATTAGTTTGCGGACAAACTATGCAGCGGAAGTAGTGGTGTGCCCATGTGTAAAGTCACATAAATGGTCCACAAAGTACAATGTGTTAGGCCAATTTTGCTTTAACCTTACCTTTATGCAACCTCCACAGGTCGCAGCGCCGCAAAATGTGGCTCCTCCCCCTCCAGCTGCCACTCCATTCCTACAGACGGAGTTGGGGCAGACCTTGACGGCGATTCTGGATGCCTTCAGAGCCCAGCAAGTCCCGGCTCCACAGCCAAATCCGGGGTCGATCTGGCTGAGTGCATTCAAGAGCCTGTCCCCACCGACGTACCGTGGGACAGAGGATGTGGTGAAGACGGAAGAATGGCTGGAGGCCATACACGAGATCTTAGCGGGCATCAGCTGCCCAGTCGGCCAGGCAGTACCTCTAGCCACCTCTGTGCTAGACGCCCATGCGAAGAGATGGTGGAAATCGGTCTGGGAGTCTACTTATGCGGACTTTGAGCTGTCAGAGATATCATGGGAGGAGTTTGGCGATGTGTTTCTGGAGCACTTTGTCTCTGCTACGGACAGAGATGCTTTGGAGGAGAGGTTTTTGAACCTCAAGCAGGGGACTAGATCAGTGATAGAGTACCAGAGAGAGTTCTCCCACTTGGCCAGGTTCGCCGGGATTCAGGACACCGACGATAGGAGGTATGCGAAGAGGTTCTACCGGGGCCTCAGGGATGATTTGAGGCAGGCCTCGCTATTCATTTCTCATGGCACATCCAGGCAGATCATCGAGATGGCGAAGAAGATGGAGGCTGACCAGCTGATGGTGCGAGCCGGAGGGAAGAGACCATTTGATGGATCGACATCAGGTGAGAGCAGTAGGGGCTCTCAGAGAGGCAGGACCATCGAATACACGAGGGGTGGGGGACGTCGTCGTCCCAACTTCAGGCAGGAGCAGGGGCCTCCTCCAGCATTGGCTCCCCCACCTCTACAGATGCATGATCCGAGGAGACAGGATGACCGAGGCCACCGACAAGTGGTTTGTTACGGATGCCGCCAGCCCGGACACATCAGGTCGGAGTGCCCGCACCGATTCCATCCCCCTCCTCCTCCTCCACCTCCAGTGGCCCCAGTGCAGCAGGGCCGAGGACGAGGTCGAGGACGAGGCCGAGGCCGGGGATATCATGGCAGGAGATGCGAGCAGGAGCAGATATACGCCTTGGACCTCACAGAGTCGAGGAATCCCGAGGAGGTTATCACAGGTACTTGAAGTTAATGATTGATTTTCTTGAGTTTTCAATTATATATATAGTACCTGGAACTATAGGATAACAATTAACTTTCACAAAAACAAACCTCAGGCATAGTTATGATCAGCGGCAAGCCCGCTCATACTCTCTTCGACACGGGTGCTTCACACTCGTTCGTATCCGAGACCTTCATCGACGGACTCGAAGGCGTGGAGAGGTTCCCTGGACTAGAGATGAGGGTGCGTCTACCCGATGGGTCGGAGCTGCGGACCACTGCACATTGTGATATGGAGGCCGAGATTGGCGGCAAGGCATTTGAGGCGCCGACGACTATTCTGAAGCTGCAGGACTTTGACTTGATCTTGGGCATGGCCTGGTTGCATCGGAACCATGCCCAGATAGATTGTCCGTCCAGGAGGATCACGCTAAGGCATGGCGACTCTCATGTTATCGTTGAAGGTATCCAGCCTATCTGCCACCTACTATTATCATCTGTACAGGATGTGAAGGCCCATGAGCAGGGTGAAGAAGTTTATCTTGTCTGCTTCGAGATGGTGGGAACAGGAGCAACTATCTCAGATATTCCGGTGGTCCGGGATTTCTCCGACGTATTCCCGGAGAAATTGCCCGGGCTACCACCTGCTAGAGACTTGGATTTCAGGATTCAGCTAGTACCGGGAGCGAGGCCGGTGTCCCGGGCACCCTACAGGATGGCTCCCAGGGAGTTAGCAGAGTTCAGGACTCAACTACAGGAGCTAGTCGAGTCAGGATTTGTGCGGCCTAGTTCATCGCCATGGGGCGCGCCAGTTCTCTTTGTGAAGAAGAAAGACGGATCACTGCGATTGTGTATAGATTACCGGGAGCTGAACCGGTTGACGGTCTGCAACACCTATCCTCTGCCTCGGATAGATGAGTTATTTGACCAGCTACAGGTAGCCTTCTGGTTCTCCAAGTTAGATTTGCGATCCGGCTACTATCAGCTCTGTATCAGGGAAGAGGACATACCGAAGACGGCATTCAGTTCGCGCTATGGATTATACGAGTTCACGGTGATGCCTTTTGGGCTCACGAATGCTCCTGCTGCATTCATGAGTCTAATGAACCGTGTTTTCGAGCCTTTCTTAGACCGCTTCGTGATTGTATTCATCGACGACATCCTTATATATTCTCGGACTCAGGAGGAGCATACGGAGCACTTGGCACAGGTCTTGCAGAGGCTGAGGGAGACCCAGATGTACGCAAAATTTTCAAAGTGCCAGTTCTGGTTGCAGGAGTTGGCTTTCCTGGGGCACACGATCAATGGGGCTGGGTTAGCAGTGGACCCAGCCAAGATAGAGACAGTGAGGGATTGGCCACGGCCGAAGACCGCATCTGACATCCGCAGTTTCTTGGGACTAGCAGGCTATTACCGCAAGTTCGTGGAGGGGTTCTCGAGGATAGCACTCCCCCTCACGTCCTTGGCGAAGAAGGACACAGATTTTGTTTGGTCAGAGCGGTGTGAGACGGCTTTTCAGGAGCTGAAAGACCGACTCATCTCATCCCCCATTCTTGCGCTTCCCTCCGGGAGTGAAGGATTTCAGATCTACACGGACGCCTCTTATCAGGGGATGGGTGCAGTCCTGATGCAGCATGAACACGTTATTGCTTATGCTTCGAGACAGTTGAAGAAGCATGAGCATAACTATCCAGTACATGACCTAGAGCTCGGGGCTGTGGTTTTCGCCCTAAAGATATGGAGGCATTACTTATATGGGATTCATTGTGACAACTTTTCAGATCACAAGAATCTCAAGTATATCGATACGCAGAAGGACCTAAACCTGAGACAGAGGAGGTGGCTGGAGTTCCTCTGTGATTATGATTACAAGATCCACTATCACCCGGGAAAAGCGAACACGGTTGCGGATGCCTTGAGCAGGAGGGCCGGCACTTCTGGACCGGAGCCCCGATTGATGTCTATAGAGCTGCTACAGATGATGGAGGACATGCACATTACCATGGTGTCCGAGACCGAGCCAGTTGTATATATAGAGTATTTGAGCTCAGTGATCAGCGGCGATGATATACAGGAGCGCATCCGAGCACATCAGAGGCTGGATGCTGCGTTACAGCCGATTTTCAGTGCCTTGGAGAGGGGCAAGGTCGAGGACTACATGCTACAGGATGATCTTCTTCGGTTCCGGGGGCGCATCTACATACTAGCAGGGGGCAGTATCCGGGATGATATACTCCGAGAGGCACATTGCTCGAGATATTCAGTGCACCCCGGCATCACCAAGATGTGGGCAGATTTGCGGAGGTCTATGTATTGGCCCGGGATGAAGAGGGAGATCACGGATTTTGTGACGCATTGCGAGACCTGCCAGCGTGTGAAGGCAGAATGCAAGAGCCCAGGAGGTTTACTACAGCCACTGCCAGTTCCAGAGTGGAAGTTCGAGGACATTGATATGGACTTTGTACACGGATTGCCTCGCTCCCACTCTGGGCATGATTCTATATGGGTTATAGTGGATAGATTGACCAAGGTAGCGCGATTTATTCCAGTTCGGAAGGATGCCCCAGTTGCAGTTCTGGTGAGATTATTTGTGGAGCAGTACGTCAGATATCATGGCATCCCCAGGACTATTGTTTCGGACCGTGATGGTCGGTTCACTTCGAGCGAGTGGAGGGTCGTGCATGCTTACTTGGGATCTCGGCTTACTTTTAGTACTGCCTTCCATCCGCAGACCGACGGACAGACTGAGCGGACCATCCGGACCATGGAGGACCTGCTCAGACTATGCATATTGGATACGGGGAAGCCTTGGGAGAGGCTGCTGCCATTGATCGAGTTCTCGTATAATAACAGCCACCAGGCTAGCATCAGGATGGCTCCATACGAGGCGATTTATGGGAGGAGATGCCGGACACCGCTATCATGGGTTCAGGATGTGGATACCAGGGCTCTGGGATCTGATTATATAGAGGATACTGAGGCTCAGATTCGATTGATCAGGGATCGGCTACTGGAGGCCCAGAGTAGGCAGGCAAGGTATTATGATGCTCGGCACCGGAAGGTGGAGTTCCAGGTTGGAGACAGGGTATTCTTGAAGATACGTCAAGTATACGGTGTTTCTCGGGTGTGGAGGCACAAGAAGCTCAGTCCACGATACATGGGGCCCTACCTGATCCTGGAACGGATCGGCCCCTTAGCTTACCGACTGTAGCTGCCACCGGAGTTGGGTGCATTACATGACGTCTTCCATGTCTCTTCCTTGCGAAGAGCTCTCCTTCGGCCGGAGCAGCACATTACTACTACAGCCGGACCGGTAGAGCCTGATAGATCAGTGAGATTGGAGCCGATCCGGATTGACGATACAGCCATCCGAGTGTTGCAGAAGAAGAAGGTCCCTCTTGTGAAGGTGCTGTGGTCCAACCATGGACGGGAAGAGCACACTTGGGAGCCGAGGGATCTGATGCTGGAGCAACACCCGGAGCAATTCGCATCAGGTACATTTAAGTTATGTCTTTAAATTTCTTGATGATTCTTGCAAATAGAACCCCGTAGACCCGAACTTAAATTTCGGGGACGAAATTATTTTCTTGTTTATTGGAATTTGTAACATCCCATGTTACTCTTGGACCCCTCAACTTAGATTGGGTTAGGCATGGGGTGAGACTTAAGGAGATCAACTAGGTTTGACCCTAGGTAGTGGGTGGTAGCCATGTGGGGCCCACTATAAGACCATAGTCAAACTAGGTCAAACTAGCCTAAGTGGGGACCCTAGCCACACCATGACCCCACCACATTGCCCTAACCCTAAAAACAATCTAAGTGGACCCTAGGGTGTGTCACTGGGTCAACATTTTGACCCCAATTGACCAAAGTCAACCTTGGGCATAATTTGGTCAAACCCACACTCATAGGCCTAATTAACCTAAGTGGGGCACCCCCTTGACCCAAACCAAGTTGGGTGGTACCACTAGACCCATTTCCACCAAGTAGGGTCAGTCCACCCACCATGGTTGACCAAGTCAACTCCCCAAGTCAACAAGTCAACAAATTGACCTAAAGGAGTGAAATGAAGGCCAAGCCATTTCCCCTTGGACCAAGCCCGCCAAAATTGGCCCATAGTCAGCCCAAGTGAACAAGACCAGTCCTACCCCTATAAATCAGGAGAGAGAATACATGCAAGGGGGTAAAATTGGGATTTTTAGGAGAAGAGGAGAGAGAAAGGGGAATGAAGGGAATGATGGCCACATGGCCACCCCATCAGTTGGTTTTGGCTGCCCAAAACCAGGTGGCCGACCTCCCCTCTTCATTTCCAGTAGAAAACCAGTGCTGTGAGCCACATGGCACCATGGGTGAAGTCTCCAAAGCTCAAACCGAGCTCACTTTGGAGTTAACTCCACATATACTCCACCTCAGTCCAAACAGACCTCACCAACAGCTTCAGGAGACAGAAAGGAGTGGAATTCGACTGCTTAATCATGGAGAATGGTGGAGATTTGAGTTTTTGGGGTGGAGCTCGCCGGCGCACCACCACCACGGCAAACCGCCGCCTGACCCGCAGCCAAGCCTCGATTCAGGTTCGTTTCACCTCACCTCTACCCGTACTAGCATCTTAGATCGATTAGGAGAGATATCGGGCTCAATTGAGCCCGATGCCATGTGAGAAAAACGAGAAATTTCCAAGCTTTTGAAACCGCTCGGGTTCGCCGTCGCCGCCGTCTCCCGCCGCCCCATCGCCGGGAAATGATAGCCACCACCACCGTGAAGGTGATGTCACCGTTGGCCGGAGGTGGCGCCGCCTCTGCTGGCCGGAAACCGCCAGTGAAGTTGCTCCAGGTTGGCTCGATCTCAGCCGTTGGCTGGAGGTAGGAGATGAACGGATGCCGTTAAAATAGCTTTAAGATTCGTGCAAATAGATTAAATGTTTTAATTTAATTTTGATGAATAGTGAAATATCTGTCACACTTTTCCAGCCACCTTGCATGTTAAATTTAGGCCTCTTAGATGCATTTCCAGAATTTAGCCTCTTAATGAAAAATGTAGCCAAGGGTCGTATCTTTAATTTGCCACCCTAAACATGTGATTTGGTGTAGTGTACAGTCCTGTAGGATATTTCTCCTAGGACTGGTCCTAGAGTAGGGCAGAAATTAAATTGGATGCCTAGGTCAAACTATTAGTCACCATGGCCCCAAATTTTGGGAACATGCATGATTAGGGCATACTTAGCTCCTGTCAAAATTTAGGAATTTTTAGAGAATATTTTCCTATAGTTTTTGCTAAAATATCAAAATACAAATAAATGAAATATAAGGAGTTCTACTCCTCCCCATGGCCCTAAATTTTGGTGGTAGGTCAGTGGGGACATCCTTGGTGCATGATAAAAGTTTCAGCACCTTGGGTTCACTGCATGTTGGAGAATCAACTTGCATGTGTTAGCTTATGTTATGTCATGGTGTGCAATTAGCAAAAATGCAAATATGGTGTATTTAGCCCAATGAGGACATGAAAAGGACTTGGAATTATTTTCAGTGGTTCATTATGGTAAACTTCATCCCTCAAATTAATTATGGAATTTTGGACTCAAAATTCCATTTATTGGAATTTATTTTAAATATAGCTATTTTGGGAAAATAAAATTGGAAAATAGGATTTCCTCAAGTACAAATCCTAAAATTTTGCCAAGGCTATATAATGTCACATTTGACTTAGGAAAAATATATTTCCTCTGTTTTGAAGAATGTTTGGAGTAGATATCTTGAATTGCCCATTTTACCATTATTTTATTAATTCTTGAAATAATGGATATATACCTCTGAAAAATTTGGAATTTATTCTACTGCCATAAAATGATATTATTAGTTTTGCATGAATTTCTCAGATTTAATGGATGCATTGTTGTTTGTTAAATTAATACAATGGCATTTTAGTAAATATCTTATAATGGAATTTTATAGGCCATTTCACAGTACATGTTGATGATACTCTGCCAATAGTCATAAATTAGTGTCCTAAAAGTTATGTAATATTCCTGGAATTTTTGAGTACATAATGCCTATACTTCATTTGGAAAATGGAATTTGTGTGGAATTGATATTAAATAGGAAATGGGAATAAATAATTTAAGGAAAATTATGAAACTCTGTAGGCAGCAATATTTTGTGAATACACATCTCAGGAAAACTTTTCTAGGTCAGTGGATACATAATCATACTACTTCATGTGTAAAATGACCTAGTGTTTAAATTAAAAGATTTAATTAAAGGACTAATTGACCGAGAAAAATTATGAGAATTTATAGGGTAGCTCCCCTAGTCTATACCACCCTAGGATAAATATTTAGAGGCAAGATGCCTTAAGGATTGGAAGATCACATTTTTAGGGTAACCATAGGACATGGTCTGCATATAACACAAATAGGTCTTGCATTAGGGGTTACCAGGGGATTGATTATCGGCAGAAGTAAGAGAGTTCAACATGAGTAACCCTGGTGGGTAGAGTTGCCTTAGTGAGGGATCAAAAGTGCAAGTCTTAGTTAGCAACTGGAGTGGGGGTCGGCGGAAGACCGTCGGTTTCCCGGTAATACCTTAAGTCACTAGGGTTGTACTAAAGCAATAAGGAGAGCTGGGGAGATACATGGGTAGCCATCAACTAAAATAAATATCCTTGCGAAAGGGAACGCTGGGCATAATCCCAACACAGTTCCTAGTGCCCCTTGAGAGCCCTTCACAGGGAATACCGGGGGCAGTCCTGGGATTAACCTTAAATCTCTAAGTATAATAAACCGTAGACAAGAGTAGTTTAATAGGTTAGGACATGGTTGTACCTTCTCGCCCGTGTGGGGGTTGGAGAGATTCATGATATATGCTCACCCATCTAGGGTTGGAGAGAGTTGGTATAAAGGCACTGATGTGCGATCTCACCCGTTTGGGGTTTGAGGGAGTTGGCATAAAGGCACTAATGTGCGTTCTCACCCGGGTTTGGGTTTGAGGGATTCAGGACGGGTTTTGGTCCTGCGAGCGCGAGGCTCGGTATGAATTACTTGCATGTGCATAAATATCGTGGCAGGGCATGCGGTACTGGCCGTTCGTCACACCGATGGCAGTACGGTGCATCAGGCGGTTGTGAGAGTTAGAGGGGCCAGTGGGTTGTTTTACACTGCGGTCTGGAGGACGATCCCCGATAACGCACATCCGACCCAACAAGACTGACGGGTTTGTCAGCAAAGTACGTACGCGAGACTCTAGAGTGCACCTTGGACGTGTACAGAGGCGTATGAGAGGGGTCTAAGGCTTGGTAGTGTGCATACCGGTCTAGAAGCGGAGACGCCCGCTCCGCTGCTGCCGTAGCCACAGCGGTGGTACCCGAGAGTGATGCTAGCTCTCAAAAAGTGGGAACTAAAGGTCTGTGATCACAGAGTCGTTGTGTGTGAGTTGCACTTGCCTGCGCATAAAATTGCATCATATCATTCATTCATATTAGGTCATACGCTTCATAGATCCTTATCATATAAATTAGTATGGGCTCTTTTATATGATAAGTTAAATTTCCTGGAAACCCTAACTTATATATTTGTATGGGCATTTATATAAGTTAGGGTACGTTTGTGATGATAGCATAGTGGTAGTTTAGTTTATTTACTTGTTCATACTACTGTTTCTTTACTTTTCTTTACTGCACTGCTCTTACTTATTACTTGTACCATACTTAGAACTGCTAGAATAGGATTACATTACTTATTACAACTCTAGTTAGATATTGTCACCTGCTTCCACTTTGCTACCCCTTGTTGTCCTCTGCTTCGTCCTCCCGCTCGGTGCCTAGGAGCTGCGGGGCGAGGTGCGGAGGAAACGACTTAGTCTTTTTGACTAATGGTCGGTGACCAACTATTTTTAGGAGCCCGTGGAGATGGAGCACCAGCACGTCGAGGAGGCAGGACATGAGGAGCAGATACCGCTTCAGCAGGCTACTACCACTGCTGTGCGTCCTCAGGTGGGAGGAGAGCGATGTTTTAGCATAGCTTCCGCATTTATGATTTTGTGAGAGAGAAATTTGATGTGCTGGGCATAAGCCCTCTTTACTCTTTCATTTGTACCTTATTGTGGACTATTGTGATGTACTATTCATTTCTTTTACATGATTGTACTATGTGACTTGTGGACTGATAGTTTTACATATACAGTTTACTTCTTTCTTCTCATATTGGCCTACAGGTTAATGATCGTACTAGCCGGCAGAATCGGCGTGTTGCGGTGTCGACTAACCCGTGAGTTAGTGCCACCGTAAGACGGCGGTTCTGGGCATAAGATCCGGTAGCCTCCTTGGTAAGGGGGAGGGGGTCTTACATCACCAGCGCAGGATAAGTACAAAGGGTGCGGGTCAGCGGGGGCTTGAGTCCCGAGGCCCGGGAGCAAGTGCGGGCTTGCATTCAAGGTAACATCGACATCTTCGCCTGGAGCGCAGCGGACATGCCGGGCATCGACGCAGACATGGCCTGCCATCGCCTGAACTTGGACCCCCGCACTCGCCCCATACGCCAGGATATGAGGACCATCGCAACAAAGCTGGAGGAGCCAATACGCGAGGAGGTCAAGAAGCTCCTGGAGGCGGGCTTCATCTCAGAGATCCAGTATCCAGGCTGGATCTCCAATGTGGTAATGGTAAAGAAGGGAGGTGGAAAATGGAGAATGTGTATTGACTTTTCTTTGTTAAATAAATCATGCCCCAAGGATTGCTACCCCCTGCCTCGGATCGACGCGCTGGTTGATTCAGCTGTCGGTTTTTCTGTCATGAGCTTTTTAGATGCTTTTTAAGGTTATCACCAGATCCAGATGCACCCTCCTGATACCAAGGATGTTTCCTTCATCACAAGGGAGGGATGCTTCAGTTACAAAATGATGCCCTTTGGGTTAAAGAACGCAGGAGCTACCTATCAGCGCATGATGGATCGAGTCTTCCGGGATCAGAGGGGGAGGAACTTGGAGGTCTACGTCGACGACCTAATGATCAAAAGCAAGTGCATGGTTTCGCACCTACAAGATCTGGAGGAAACATTCTCCACCTTAAGAAGGTTCAATATGAGGCTGAACCCCTTGAAGTGTGTCTTCGGGGCCAGCCGCGGGAAGTTCCTCGGGCATCTTCTAACTCCGGCAGGGGGGAGCCCAACCCGGACAAGGTAAAGGCCATCCTGGATTTGGAGTCACCTCGCGACGCCAAGGAGGTCCAGCGCTTGACAGGTAAGCTGGCTGGGCTAAGCAGGTTCCTCTCCAAGGCAGGAGACAAGTGTTCTTCATTGTTTAAGGTGCTGCGAGGAAATCAAAGGTTCGAATGGACAACCGAGTGTGAAGAGTCCTTCCAAGGGCTGAAAAGACAACTCTCTCAGGCTCCTCTGCTTCAGAGCCCAAAGGAAGGAGAGTACCTGACCTTGTATCTCGGAGTAGGAGCGGAGGCGGTGAGCTCCGTCCTAGTGAGGGAAGAAGGAAAGAAGCAACTGTCCATCTACTACGTCAACCGCATATTGAGGAAAGCAGAGCTTTGCTACCCCATCCTGGAAAAGCTCGCTTATGCCTTGGTCATCTCGGCAAGGAAACTCCGGCCGTACTTTCTAGCATATTCGATTAGGGTGGTGACCGACCACCCTCTTCACAAAATCTTCGAAGGAGTGGAGCACTCGGGGAGACTGGCTAAGTGGTCCATTGAGCTAAGCGAGTTCGACATCTCCTTTGTCCCGAGGCTCTCCATCAAGGCACATGCAGTGGCGGACTTCCTAGCAGACTACATCGTTGAAGTCGAGGGGGGAGAGCAGCCACCTCGAGAAGCATGGAAGTTGATGGTTGATGGGGCCTCGGGAAGGCACTCCCTCGGGGCAGGGGTGGTATTGACAAGTCCTCAGGGGGTAACCATAGAGCAAGCGGTCATTTTACATTTCCCCGTGACCAACAATCAAGCGGAGTATGAGGCCGTGATCGCCGGCCTCCGCTTGTCAAAGGAGCTGGAGATTCGGGATGTGGAAGCTTTCACTGATTCAAAGGTAGTAGCATCGCAGATCCGGGGAGAGTTTGAAGCTCGGGAGCCTACCCTCATCAAATACCTCTCCAAGGTAAGGGCGATCATCGGAGGATTCCGGTCATTCTCGATTCGACATGTTCCAGGGGAAGAAAGTGTAGCCGCCGATCTATTAGCCAAGTTCGGACCTCGGGGGGGAGGGACCTTGACGGAGCTATTGCGACCGGCTATTGAGGAAGGAGAGTTGATGGTGGTGGATCGGCAACCCTCGTGGGTGGATCCATTTGTGACCTTCCTAACCACCGGTGAACTTCCTGAGGGGACCAAGGTCGGGAGAAGCTTCAAGCGCAAAGCAGCTCACTACTTAATGATGGAGGGGGGCCTGCATCGTAAGATGTTGTCAGGGCTTTTAGCTAGATGTGTGACTGAAGAAGAGATCCCGAAGATATTGAGGGAGGTGCACTCGGGCGAGTGCGACAGTCACTCTGGAGGAAGGACGCTGGAGGCAAGGGTGGTCAGGCAGGGGTACTTCTGGCCCCCCTAAGGAAGGATTCCATGGAGTTTGTGAGGAGGTGTCAAAAATGTCAGCTCTACGCCCCCCTTCAGCTCTTGGCAGTTCAGAGGCTCCGAAGTATCACGGCACCATGTCCATTCGCTATCTGGGGAATGGACTTAGTTGGGCCCTTTCCTTCGGCTAGTGGGCAGAGGAGATTCCTCTTGGTCATGGTCGATTGTTTCTCGAAGTGGCTAGAGGTTAAAGCCTTGGACAAGGTCACCTCGCAGGTCATAAGGAACTTGGTCTGGGGGGAGATCATTTACAGACATGGGTTGCCCCAAGCAATAGTGACTGATAACGGCCCCCAGTTTGCCAGCGAGGAGTTCATCAGCTTCTGCGCCCAACTAGGGATAGATCTTCGGTTTGCCTCCGTCCACCACCACCGGAGTAACGGCCAGGTGGAAGCAGCAAACAAAATCATTGTGAACCTACTAAAGAAAAAGGTGGAGAACTTAAAGGGGAATTGGGTGGAACAGCTCCCTTCGGTCCTGTGGGCCCTGCGAACGACCCCAAACACGGCCACCGGTGAGACCCCCTTCAAGCTCTCTCATGGGTGTGAGGCCGTCCTACCAGTGGAGTTCGAGGTCCTATCCCCGCGAGTCATAGCCGCGGGCGAAGGAGACGAGACTTGGAGGGTGGAGAATGAGGAGGGGCAGCGCCTCTCGTTAGATATGGTGGAGGAACTGCGAGACGTGGCGGCTATCAGGCAAGAAGAGATCAAGCGACGAATGACCAAGCATTTTGATAAGCATGTCAGGGTCAAGCAGTTTACTGAAGGGGATCTGGTGCTGAGAAAGGTTGATGCAGCAGGAAGGTCGGCTCCCGTGGGTAAGCTCCACCGGAACTGGGAAGGTCCATACATAGTGAAGGAAGTCCTCGGAACAGGGGGATACTACCTCCAGGACGTGGAGGGGAGGGACCTAAGCCACACTTGGAGCGGTGATGACCTAAAACGCTTCTACCGATGAGGGGGGAACGATGTAACCATGTATTTCAAAAATAAACTAATTATACTACATCGATTGACTTTCTCTTAACTATTGCCAAATTTTTCATAGTGTAATGTAATCGTGTGTTTTGTAATACCCCGAGCTCGGCTCGGCCCTAGGTAGACCCGCTGTGCAGGCTTTCATCTAGCTGGCAGGTCCGAAGGCTCGCTTGTGGGGGATAGGTTTGATTGGTTTGAGATCTTCATCGGCACCCCGAGCTCGCCTCGGCCCCAGGTAGACCCGCTGCGCAGGCTCTCATCTAGCTGGCAGGTCTGAAGGCTCGCCTGTGGGGGATAGGTTTGGTTGGTTTGAGATCTTCATCGGCACCACGAGCTCGAATCGGCCCCAGGTAGACTCGCTACGCAGGCTCTCATCTAGCTGGCAGGTCTGAAGGCTCGCCTGTGGGGGATAGGTTTGGTTGGTTTAAGATCTTCATCGGCACCCCGAGCTCGGCTCGGCCCCAGGTAGATCCTCTACGTAGGCTCTCATCTAGCTGGCAGGTCCGAAGGCTCGCCTGTGGGGGATAGGTTTGGTTGGTTTGAGATCTTCATCGGCACCCCGAGCTCGGCTCAACCCCAGGTAGACCCGCTGCGTAGGCTCTCATCTAGCTTGTAGGTCCGAAGGCTCGCCTGTGGGGGATAGGTTTGGTTGGTTTGAGATCTTCATCGGCACCCCGAGCTCGGCTCGGCCCCAGGTAGACCCGCTGCGCATGCTCTCATCTAGCTGGCAGGTCTGAAGGCTCGCCTGTGGGGGATAGGTTTGGTTGGTTTGAGATCTTCATCGGCACACCGAGCTCACCTCGGCCCCAGGTAGACCCGCTGCGTAGGCTCTCATCTAGCTGGCAGGTCCGAAGGCTCGCCTGTGGGGGATATGTTTGGTTGGTTTGAGATCTTCATCGGCACCCCGAGCTCGGCTCGGCCCCAGGTAGACCCGCTGCGCAGGCTCTCATCTAGCTGGCAGGTCCGAAGGCTCGCCTGTGGGGGATATGTTTGGTTGGTTTGAGATCTTCATCGGCACCCCGAGCTCGGCTCGGCCCCAGGTAGACCCGCTGCGCAGGCTCTCATCTAGCTGGCAGGTCCGAAGGGCTCGCCTGTGGGGGATAGGTTTGGTTGGTTTGAGATCTTCATCGGCACCCCGAGCTCGGCTCGGCCCTAGGTAGACCCGCTGCGCAGGCTCTCATCTAGCTGGCAGGTCCGAAGGCTCGCCTGTGGGGGATAGGTTTGGTTGGTTTGAGATCTTCATCGGCACCCCGAGCTCGGCTCGGCCCCAGGTAGACCTGCTGCGCAGTCTCTCATCTAGCTGGCAGGTCCGAAGGCTCGCCTATGGGGGATAGGTTTGGTTGGTTTAAGATCTTCATCGGCACCCCGAGCTCGGCTCGGCCCCAGGTAGACCCGCTGCGCAGGCTCTCATCTAGCTGGCAGGTCCGAAGGCTCGCCTGTGGGGGGTAGGTTTGGTTGGTTTAAGATCTTCATCGACACCCCGAGCTCGGCTCAGCCCCAGGTAGACCCGCTGCGCAGGCTCTCATCTAGCTGGCAGGTCCGAAGGCTTGCCTGTGGGGGATAGGTTTGGTTGGTTTGAGATCTTCATCGGCACCCCGAGCTCGGCTCGGCCCCAGGTAGACCCGCTGTGCAGGCTCTCATCTAGCTGGCAGGTCCATAAGCTCCCCTGGGGGGGATAGATTAGGATAGGTTAGGGTAGGTTAGGTTAGGTTTGTGGAAACGTCATCGGCACCCCGAGCATGGCTCGGCCCCAGGTAGACCCGCTGTGCAGGCTCTCATCTAGCTGGCAGGTCCGAAGGCTCGCCTGTGGGGGATAGGTTTGGTTTGGTTGGCTTGGTTTGGACAAGGCAGGAAGTGCATTGGGAACACAAAATGGAAAAGGTAGGGAAGGTCTCGGCAGGGATAGATCTCGACAGGGAAGTCCCTGTCATAGAGGTCTCGCAGAGGGGGGGTGGGGCTTTCGCCGAGAAGGCTCCTCTTAATGTTCTCGAACAAACAGGCGGAATCGTTATACGACGGGCCTGAAGGGACTCGCGCAGGCTAAAGAGGATGGTTCTGTCCTAAGGGTTCGTGAGCCACGCTTCCGGCTGGTAGTTTGCAGCAGGTTCCCGCCGATTCGTCGCTAAGGAAGACTATCCTAGGAAGGCCAAGGGCCTCGGCGGAAGCACACGCAGGAAACATTCGACCACAATAATTACATCGAGCACATTCATAATAACAGGACGAGATATTTACAATGAAAACGTTTGCATTAAATATAATATATATGAGTACAAACTGGTAGCGTCTCGCGCTTTACATTGAGGCGAAAAGAAAAAGAAGAGGGGCCCCCTCATGGAGACAAGATGTACCCCTCCGAGCTCCCGCTTGAGCTCCCGCTGGAGCTTTCGCCGGAGCTCTCCCCGGAGGTCTCGCCACCCGCTGCAGGAGATTTCGGGACGTCCGAGGGTGGGGTATCTGAGGCGCCCAGGGGCTTTGGAATGGGCTCGAAAAGCCAGGGAGCGAGCTATTGAGCAGTGACGTCCTTGCCCCTCCCATCCCAGCAGTTGACGTCTCGCAGCGTCTCCAGCGTCAACCTTACTGTAGCCTGCGCGTTCGCCTGGAGCAGCTTGTCGAAGTCATAAACCAAGTAGTACCGGCTCTTCAGTCTCTCGTCCAGCGGGGGGGGTGGGGGGCACACTCGCCTCCAGACGCGCAATCTGCTCCCGCAGGAGAATGTTGTCGTATCGGGCTTGGGATAACTCCTCACGAAGCGTGGCTTGGGCGGAATCCTGAGCAGCAAAGGTTAGCATAAAAGAGAAGAGATAAAGTAGCGAGAGCAAGCGCTGTAAAAGATCTCGCTTACCCCTTCCGCCTGGCGCGAGGATAGCAGTTGCTGGGCCTCGGCCAGCTCCTTGGCCAGAGTGGCCGCCTGAGCCACCGCATCATCCCTAGCCTTGAACATGTACTGAAAATTGCGGTCTATTGTGATGCTCCGGCGAGCACACATGTGTGCAAGCTCCAACCCGCGCATCAGGACGCGAGTGGAGTCGTAGGCCAGCAGCCGAGTCGACATCCTATCGTAGACACTAGCATCCTCCCGGCTGTAGAGGCAGTAACCCAAGGTGAAAGCCTCGCTGGTAACTTCGTCTCGCTCTGCCCAGCTTGGCAAGAGGGACGAGATCGAGACCTTGTTGGCGTCAGGATCCCACTGAAGCAGCGGCTTGTTCTCCGCATCCAGGCACCTCATGCCGAGACCAAAATTGCGATGGCCCCGCGGCACCTCTCCAGGCAGGGGCTGGTCGGAGGTCTCGGCGGAGACTCCCTCGCTCTCGGCAGCGCTAGGGGCATGAGGGTTCTCGGCAGGGCCCTCACGGCCGCCCCTGGTGGCTGCGATCTCGCTGACAGCCTGCAAGACCTCCTCAAAGGAGCGGCCTACAGGGAAAGGTTGGGCGGGCGGCACCACGACGGCCTTGCCCTTCTCGGTATCGGTTGTCTTAGGTCTCTTGATTGGTTGGGGCGCAGGGGCACCGGGCTTTCGCTTCATGGCACCACTTGAAGGAGGAGGGGCCGACTCTTTCCGGCAAGCTTGCGCAGCGGCCTTCACAAGAGCCAGCAGGACTTTGGGAGGTTGACTCCCTCCAGCGCGAGCCTCGTCAGAGGGCTAACGCAGGGGGATCTCGCGCTCTCCTGCGAAAATGATAATACTAAGTTACAACCCCGAAGAAGACAAGGAAAAGCAAGATAAAGGAGAGACTTTACCTTCTCCTCGAAGCACAGGGAGGAGAGAATCGACGTCTCGCCGAAGGTAGAGGACGTCGAAGTCCTTGGTTCCAAAGAACTCAAGGAGGGTTCTCTCACGCGAGCCCAAGGAGGGGGGCTTGTAGGCGGCATCCTCGTATTGGATGGGGGCGAGAGGTACGTTCCCGAAGTCGTCGGAAATGAAGATGAACCTCTCGCCCCAGTGATGGTGCTTGTTGGCGAGACTGATTGTCTTGAGCAGTTGTCCAGAGAAGAATAATACCCCTCCTTTCGCGCGGAAAGTAAACAGCTTGCGGAAGATCGGCAAGCTGAACTCGATCCTCTCGGACCGCATGTAACATATGAAAGACACGAGAATCGCAACTGAATTTGGGTTCAGCTGCGCGGGAACCACCCCGTAATACCGGAGGGCCTGCCGCATCTCGGGCCACAGCGGGAGGCGGAAGCCCACCTCGAAGTGCTCGATGGGGATGGCGAGCTCCCCCTCCCCTGCGGTGTTTACCTTATCATGATTGCCCGGGTTCCGTGCGGTGAAGCTGGCGGGAACGTGTTGAGTCTTGATTAGGTTTAACTCATCCACGGTGAGAGTGCAGGAAGGAAAATGATGCTTCTGAAAAGCTTCCGCGCAGTTGGATCGTCCATCACCTCCGCCCGGCATCGTGATGAAGGGTTTGAAGGCGAGAGCTTCAAGAAGAAGGCGAGAGCGAGAACGGTACGAGAACGGAAGGAGAAGGCGGATACAGGCGAGAGCTTTTGAGAGCCCGCGAAAGCTACAGAAAAGGAGAGAGACTGGAATCGGAGAAATGAATGTGGTAGGTGAGCTTCCCTATTTATAGAAAACTGTGATAATGATGGTTGTTTTCAGAAAGGCGGCGGGGGTACAGCCGGTGCGTCCTAGGTCAGCGACGCTTCGTTTTTCCCGCCCGAGTTTGATAGTGACCGATTGACTAAATGACTAATGCAAACGTGGTGAGATGACACGCGACAGGCAAGATAGGCGGAAGAAAGGTAGCTCTCGCCAACCAAGAGCCCAGTAAAATAACATATATACGCATACAATAATAAAAAGTAATAAGTGTCGAGTTATTGCTCTCGCTGAGCGAGAACGGGATAAAAAAAGTAAGCGATAAGTGCAGAATAATTAGTTACAGTTCTAAGCGAATAAATAAGGGTACATCTGAGAAGGGTAAGGCCTAGGAAAGAGAAGGGGAGGTCTCGCACTTCAATAAGGCTCCCGGCGCCATTTCCCTTGCTCCCACCGCCATTTTCCTCGCTCCCGCAGCTTGGTCCGGGGTGGCGCCTGCGGGTTGAAGTAGGACGACAGAACACTGCATCCCAGGTCAACCCGGCGAGACAAATCCCGGATTTGCTCGATGCACCTCTCGGGTGAGGATCCAGCGGTTGCTCCCCCCGGCCGGTCCATCTCGCCGATGAGATAATCCCGCTCCAGAGTCTCTAGCCTCTTTTCCATTGACTGGCGGAACTCTTTTGCCGCAAGGACGCGGACCCGTTCTCGTCGGATGAGCTTCGATAGGACGGCAGCAACCTTCTTCCCCCGTATTCTAGCGCTCCCGGCATCGGTCAAGATCTCCTCCATCTCGTCGGACGAAGGGAAGGGAGAGCTCTCGTCGTCTTCCCCCTCTCTTTCTTCTTCTTCTTCTTCTTCCTCTACCTCAGCTCCGAGCTGCGAGCCCATGTCCCCTGGAAAAAGAGTTCCTATTTTAGCGAAAGCTAGAGGATTGTTGTGATAAAATTTCCATATACCTGCAGCATGGCGAGCCCCCACGGTCGACGGCAGGCGAGAAGGCCCAGCCCCCCTCAGCTCCAAAGAGTAGGTGAATTGGCTTTCCTTTTCCGGTGGGGGGGGGGGGTGGGTAAACTTTGCGAATGGTGATCGCTACTTGGTCGGGAGCGGGGGAGCGGGTCTCCTCTCCCACAGGATGGTTGGCGTCTCGCGAAGGCGCGGAGGATTCGGCGGTATTTCCTCCCGCCGGTAGGGAGGAATCAACCGCGAGGGCAGGCTGATTCGCAGCTCTCGCCCCGCTCTCCCGGGTGGAGAGATCCGGCGGTGCGAAAACTAGCGCTGCGAGAAAACCGTTCAGCATTAAAAGATTTGAGTTAAGGGCGAGAGGGGAACAGTTACCTGCGGTGTTCGGGTCAGGTGGAGGAGAAACCTCCGGAACCCGCAGTTGATCCTCGAGATGGCTAGAGGATGGATCCAAGGGTTCTCGCGGGGATGCGGTAGCATCGGGAACCGTCTCCTGCGAGAGATATCGCGTCAACTACTGAGCAGCTAGTGTTTTCAATAATTGGCAAATCGAGCATACCTTCCGCAGCGAGAGGCCGTCCGCGCGGCTAGGGGTTGGGGTAGACGGGCTCCTATTCTCGTGGGGCAGGTCCCGCTGAACCACCTTCGCCCTCTTCTTTTTCTTCTTGGGCAGAGAAGGCTCCGCGACCGACGACTGTCTCACTAGCCACGGGGCAACCAGGGCACTGTTAGCCCTGGCTCGCGCCTTTGCCGCATTGATGCGGTCTTGTAGATCCTACGGAAGCGGTTTGTAGGCGCGCTTGGAAGGCATCCCGCGAGGAGGTGAGAGCTCAGGCTAAGAATGACGACTCGAAGGAAGTGTTATGGTAGTCTATCAGCACACGTATTTATAGACACCGTACGGCCCACCAAAAGATTCCCTGATGTTGACACGTGCTCAGCGAATATTTTAGGGTTGGACATGACTTTTCGAGCGCAGAGCTAGCTCAAAAAGAGCGGGGATTGTGTACAACCGCATATTCGCTGAGTCAGACCAGGAGACGCAACACTCACAATTGGGTTATCCGAAGGAGTTCCCGCCCTAAAGAATATCTCGCCCAAGTGGGCGGGAGCGATCGCTCCAAATCGTCGATCCAAGATCGGCGAGAGCAACCGAATCGTCGAACGGAGAACAGCGGTCCCAGATCGTCGAGCGCAGCCAGCGCGGGAATGTTTGCGCTTGCGCCAGGCTCCAATCTCAAAGGGCTCTCGCCTATGGGCAGGCGAGAGCGTTCGCGCCAGGCTCTGGACGGGAGGACCTCGGCACAGCTCTCGTCGAGTGGGGCCCAAGGCCTGGGGTTAAATGACCAGGTCACCCTCAGGTAAATTTATCCCATGTGCCCTCAAAAAAACAGCGGGATTCGGCTATTGGCAGACGAACTAGGGGCTTTTCAGTAATTTCAGGTCAGCACGATCCTATAAATAGACTCATAAGGGCTCTTCAGAAGGCAAGCTATCATTATCTCTCAAATTCCAGTGCTTTCTGAGGAGCTCCTAGCCCAGCTTTGGCTTTGGAGGGGAAGCTCTCAGAGATCTTCCGGGTGTGAGGTGGGACCTCCCTGCTGAGGCATTTGGGTCAGTCTTAGGTCCTTTGAATCCAGTCAAGGGTTGAGACTTGAGAGAAGTAGGTTTTGGCTGCACCACTTTTTCTTCGAACTCCAGTTGAGGTCATATTTGGCTTCAACATCGGTAACAGTAGATTCATTTGGAACTGGCGTTGCATTGTTCTCCAAATGTTGGTTGCTTAGATTGATGGAGTGGAAGTTTGACCCTGAAATTGAAGCAGTTAAGTGGTGCAATTGAAACAAAATGGATGATGAAGTTCATATTGTCTTTTTATAGTTTGTGTAATGTATTTAATATATCCACTGTATATTACCTATTGTGTATGCATCGATGCTTTGTAGAAATCTACGCCGTTCCCTTCTTCGGGTGTTAGATGCCTCAGCTTGTTTGTTTGATGTGTATGTCGGAGGTCTTCCTCTTTGGTGGCTTGGTTGGCTTGTTAAATTGCTAGCAGTTGTGCCAGTTGTCTCATCTTCCACCATCGGTTCACTTTCTACAATGGAGTGTAGGGGTCGATCTTGATGTTTCTTTGCGTTGATCACATTATTTTGACTCATTGTTGACTTGTTGAAGGATATTCGTTGTAAGAAAGTATGGGGTCATTGAAATTGTTATTTTGTTGTTAGAAAGTATGCAATAAGAGAAAGAGGTGACATAAAATGTTTTTTATCTTTCAATCATAAAATGAAATTTCTTAAGCATACGTGCGGTTTCCAAATCGAGAGCATCGAGGACGGGTGTATGTTTAATGTAAACGACATCGTAATCCAGTAAGAGATTACTAAATAGAACGAAACTGTTTATTGTAAATTGCTTCGGTGGTAAAAACGCAGCCGCCATTCTACCAAAAATACCTTCTATGTGTGTTGTGTAGTCCAAACATAATATATAATGAGTATTACAGAGAATTCCAAAGAAATTCTTTTTTTAATCTATAATGGCAGGGCGAAATGGTGGGGAAGGAAATGATCGGAGCCAATAGAATCAAAATAATGTAGAAATGAAAACCCAAAGCATGAGTTGGTAGTTTTCTGTCATATATTTAGTTTACTAAATGTTTGCATAACATATCCATGTTTTAAAAACATTAGAAATCAAATCTGGACTAAACATGTGAAGAGAAAAGAGTTGAGGAACAATGTAGCATTAGGTCGTAACTCGCATTCATCTAGACTATATTTAGTTTACTAAATGTTTGCATAATATATCCAATTTTAAAACCATTAGAAATCAAATGTAGACTAAACATGTGAAGAGAAAAGAGTGGAGGAACATTGCAGCATTAGGCAATCACTCACATTCATGTGGACTAACCATGTGATATGAGAGTTTTACGAAGTAATGACAACCTAAAATAGAAACATTTTTGTTTGATTACGGTAAACTGTGAAATTTTCCTACGTAGATTTTCAAGTGAAATACAATAATTATGATTTTGTCAGCATATGTTTGATGACGGTAAACTGTTACAAAATGCTAAACTATAAACATTTTTGTTTGAGCCTGAGAAGTAATTAATAACAACCAAAGAATATAATGCAACAAAACACACTTAAGACAAATCTTAAAAAGAACCCTGCACTCAGCTCGTGAAACCATGGAAATTAGAAACGGGAGACCTGTCAATCTAAATTAAAAATGAAATCTTAAACTTGTAGTTAAAATTAGTTCCAATAGCCAAAAGATTTAATTTCCTTCAATAGAATAATGAGTTTGATTTATCCAATTCCTATAATTAAATCATAATGACAACAAAAAGAACATTCAACTACAACTCAGATAAGATAAATGAAGGCATAGTGTGCATTTGGAGCAGTTGATGGGAAACACAAAAAACAATGTAGGAAAAAGGTTGAGAAATCGATTGAACCTTTGCACGACGCTGTTTGGGAAGATGATTGTGATTAGAGAAGCCTTTGAGAATGCATAGATTCCGTCGATGCAGTTAGAGGATAATGTATTTTTTCAGTGGCTTTGTCATTGATGCGCTGCTGGAGATAAGATAAAAGAAGGCATATATATGCAGATTCAAACATGCAATCTATAAGTCCTACCAATCTATATAAATATCTATGCAGATGTATCACGCAACCACGAATATATTTCAAAAAATCCAATTTATATGCATACATATGCAGATATATCACACAATCTGTATATATATAGATTCAAACATGCAATCTGCAAGTCCTACCAATCTGTATCAATATATATGACGCAACCACGAATATATTTCAAAGAAATGGTCAATTTATATGCATATATAAGCAGATATATCACGCAATTTGTATATATGCAGATTGAAACACACAATCTGTATGTGATCAAGAGTATGTTTATGACATAAATCAAGTGAAAAATCTATTTGAATACATCAAAGCCAAATCATATATATCTTGGATACCCAGGATCCATATATATAAATAAGAATGAACAACTACAAATATACTTGTAGGTGAACAACATCTTTGTACTCTTGTTCCCCAAAATCTGAACCTAAAATAGAGAGCAGATGCTGTGTAAAGCCCAATCATATATATCTTTGTATTCCCGGGTATTCTTCTCTTTGTCTAAAAATTCGGCCCAAAATCTGAACCTAAAACAGAGAGGAGATGTTATGTAAAGCCCAACAATATATATCTCTATATTCTCGGGTTTGCTTCTCTGGTTCCAAAAATTCTGAAATGTCATGAAACAACGAAATCAGAAAATGAAATCAAAATTGGAGAACAAAGAACAAAAAAAATATAAATCCCTAGATCTAAATCCAAAATGAAAAATAGAATACAAAATCCATAGACGAAAGATTGATATGTAACGAAACAAAAAAGAGGCGATGCTGAACACATGAAGTGTAAGAGATTGGGTGAAAGAGTGGAGTGGAGGAGTTTGTACCAGTGATGTCGGTGTCCGCCTTGCGTAAAGAGGGCAAACTATTGCTTCGACATTGGCGATGGGTTTCACAGGAGGCGGAGTTAAAGGGGCGAGCAAGCGTTGATGTCGTCGGATGTAAAAGAATCGCACTCCATAGGTTGGGAAGAAGAAGAAGGGGAAGGTTGTGAGCAGGACGGGGAGTAGGTCTCATTGTTTTCACGGTATAAGCCGTTTTAGGGTTTTGAAGTTGATATTTTATAAGATTTTCATAGCAGATCGGACGGCCAGTGCATTATCAATCCAGATTGAGTGGCATATATTATTTGTTGTATTTTAGAACTCATGTTATTGGCAGACCCTGATATTTCTTTTTAATATAGTATATATATATATATATATATATATATATATATATATATATATATATATATATATATATATATATATATATATATATATATATATATATATATATATATATATATATATATATATATCAGAGAGCAATTCCTTATTAACAATGTCTTCCAACATTTCCAAGAAATAGTTATTCAAATTAAATCTTTCTTGAATAAAGTCTGAATTTATCCCTATAAAAATTCCCGCTCAGAACTCTAATCGACATGGCGTTGATTTCATATAGTAGTCGCGTCAACTCTAGCTTCATTCTGATTGACCGTTGACTTAACTCTGTAATCGACGTTACATCGACAATATATTTAAGAATGCAATGATATAAACCTTGAATTAACGTCGACTAATCTTATTTTGTAGCTCTAACTTCTAATGGAAGTAACGTCGTCATTAAGTCGAAGTTGCGTCAACTTCTAGTCTACGCATGTTGGCTTTTCTTGACTTTCTTCTAAAATTCAGTGTCTTTTTCATGTCCTTTACTCCACTGATATTCTAGGACTTCTAAGACCATATTACCCTCTCTATACATCATGGGTAATAATCCTAAGATGTAAAATCACTTAAAATATAATTTGTTAAGATAAATTATAATGATTTTCCCAACAATCTCCCTCTATTTAGCTTAACAAATTTTATAAAGTTCCAAAGGTGATTTTACAAAAAATAATAATACAAAATTTGACTTGCACAAACATGTGAAATAAACACAAATAAAATTAAAAGTCATAACCATGAGAGGCAACTTAATATTTATATACCATAAAACCTATCTAAATCGATATTACTTCTCATTCTTGTCAGTAAAAAACTTTGTAAATACAGTGTACAATTTCTTTGAAATCTTTTTAACAAACTCAAAATGAAATCTTCTTGCCTTTTCTGGATGACTATGTATATCCTGATAAACATTAAAAAGCTTCTGAACTTTTGTCTCTGCATTGTGATATGCAGAGTTAAGTGTATATCCATTGCCTAATACTTTTGCAGAATGCTCATTGATTGATTCCAACAGATTGTTAGGAAATGTATCTTCCTACTTATCTTTAGTTATAAATTCTTTAGTAGTTGAAGCCTTTAAAAAACTTATCATTTTTTGTTTGTCAATTTCATAAGGAATTTATTCATCTTGATTGAAACACAAACCTTATATTCTGTTGTGGCAATGCCCAGTAACATCCACAATTTGATTAGTTGGATGCTTCTTGACATATTCATTGTGATCAAAAATGTTTTTTGGAAGAGTAATTGATAATTCAGAAACATTTTTATTTCCAAATTATTTAGCTTGTAACTTAGCAAAAAAATTCTCTTCTTATCAGCTAAATCATCTTCTGATCTTTAAATTCAGCCTCCTCTCTTTTTCTTATTAGATCAAACTCCTGTATTCTCTACTACAGATACAAGTGTTGCATCCAATCCTTCCCGATCTAGATACCACTGCCTATCATGCCAAGTCCCAGTCCCAAATATCTGCATCATCCCTTTCTCTTGGAAAGTCACATTTCAGTGGAATGATCATGGAACTAATAGATAAGAGTTTAACTGAAAAAGAAGGAGCATGCATAGCATTGGATTGTTTTATTGAACCTGAATAATTAACAGTACCCTTACCGACCACTGGATAGAATGTACCATCCGCCTCCTGAATACTATTTACAGTAACTAAACGAGTGTAGGCGCAGAACTCACTTGCATTTTCCGTCACATGACGTGATGCTCCTGAGTCAATAATCCAATCTGATTCCCTGAAGGAAGATTTGATGCAAGAGCGAGAGGTCCATCTACGAGTGGGCATACATAGTGACCCCCCCTCCCAGCTCCATCTTTACTCCCCTCGGGCGTCTATTTCTTGTTGATGTCGTCTACATGCTAAGTAGGGTCTGCTCCTACTCTATATAGATAATGCCAACTTCCTCTACACTCTCAGTCATGTCCTAATTGGCTCGATAGCCTCCTATGCAACCACGAGCACGACCACGTCCCCGACCACATCCCCGTCCAGTACCCAAATCTCTCTCCTTGGGCGGCATGAGGCATGCTTGCCTCAAATGGCCCACCTTTCCATAGTTGTAGCACTTGCGAGTTTCTCCCCTCTGTCCTGTAATGTCAGGAGCAGTGACTGCTAGTGCCGACTTCACAATCGTGGATCCTCATGTACCTGCCTGAAGTTTGAGACGTGCCTCTTCCTGAATCATAACAGAGATGGCCTCGATGAGTGTAGGAATTGTCGTACTAGAAAGAAGTATGGTGTTGAAAATTGTGAAGTGAAAGTGGGTGATTGGAGGACTTGGGCAACCTATCCGCGTGGACTACGTGGACAGTGTTGGTGGATAGCAAGGTGAGCAGGGCTGTTGTAGACGGTTTGTTCAATGGCAGCTTGGGCGGTCTGTTTGTGCGGACTAAACGAACATCAGTGGCAGATTGACAGGCCAGACCATGCTCAGCAGGCCGTTGGATCCCAGAAGGTAACCAGACGGTTATAGATTCTATCCGCGGAGTCCGACAAGAAGCGGACTGGACAAGAGCTTGGCAGACCGACTTGGCAGATGCCTTGGTCTTGCTGTGGTGAAGCGGCAAGTGGAAGCCGCGGAGGTCGCCAGTTAGTGCAAACAGGTACTGGAGTTCGCCTTGGCAGGCGGACTGGATCCAGTGTCCGCCAGTAAGTACGGATTGGCCCTTGTGGCCAGTGGTGTGGAATTGGTTGGATCTAAACCAAGTCCATGTTTAGCTCAGTCCGGGGAGATTTACACGCGCAGTGAAGTGCAGACTGCTTCTCTGTCCGCCAAGCTCTGCAAAAGTGTTGTGTGCCTTGATTGTGAGCTTGGAGAATGCGGACTGGAGTTGCGTCCGCAAGGGCGTGCAGACTGGAGCTATATCTGCTGAGTCCGACAGTCGCATTGGTGGCAAGGCTGTGGGCTCAGGATAAGCAGACTGGAGCAGTGTCCGCGGATAAGCGGACAAAGTTACTGCAGAGTCCGGATGTGGCGGACTTTTCTTGGTCTGTGGCGACCAGTCAGACTTGCATTGCTGTGCGGCCTTGATAAAGCACAGGCGGACTGGCTATCCTACACAGTCACGGTGGACTATAGTATATCCGCGGGTTTACAGAGACACTTGTTCTTGCTGTCGGATGAGGCAGTTATCCTATCGGCTAAGGCAGTGACCACACTCCTCATTGTGCCTATAAATAGGACCCATGTCACATGAGGATAAAAAGAGAGCGAATGAATAGTAAGTGAGCCCGCGATCAGTTGCTGCGAACTGACTTTAGGTATCCACGTGGGTTGATTGAGTTGACTGATTTGTGCTGTGCAGGTTGTGCAGATAGTGCTGGAAAGATAGGACTTGGCTCTGATTGCGGTCAGGGACAGTGCAGACTCTGCGGTTAAGCAACAGGCGGTAAATAACAGGTCGCGGACTGCGACCAGGCAGTTTTTTCTTTTCCAACTTATGTTTGGGGTACAATAAGTCGTCTGCTTCAGGCGGCCTATTCAGTTCGGCATCAGCAGCTTGTGCGGTCTGGCGGCTATGTGACCTCGCGGTCAGGCGGCTTGCAGATTGGCGGCTAGAGCTTAGCATTGGAATAACGGGCAGTCCGTGCAGCTTGGGTTGCGGTCTAGAGACCTAGCAGACTGTGCGGACTCCTTAGCAGTAGATCCGACAGCTTCGTGTTATGTCCGCGCGGCTTGACTTGCCTTGTTTTTTTGTAATTGTCTCTGCTCTCCCTATGGTGTTTTTGGCGAATCATGTCTCGTCATGTATGTCTCGCCTTGTAAAGAAGATTGTTGTTATCAATAAAGACTCTTGTTGATGTATGTGTTTCTGGTTATGACTATTTTTAGTTGAGATAACCCCTGCTCATTCCAAGGTCCAAAAAATTTAACTTGGTATTAGAGGATTGAGGTTGTAGTGGATAAGCATTGATCAACTGAAGTGGTTGTTGCTCTTGTGAAGAGGGAACCAGTGGTAGAACCATGGTAGTGGAAGATGCAAGTCGTCTTGGAATTAAACTCCTTACAGAGACTAACTTTGAGAGGTGGAAGTCTTGTATGGAGATATTTCTTCTTGGAAAGGACCTTTGGGAGGTGGTGTGCGGAGTAGAAAGACAAGAGGTTACTGCTCGTAATGCTGAAGAGATGAGAGCTTGGAAGGAGACAAATGCGAGATCAGAGTCTATTCTCAAGCAGGTGATCTCATCGGAGCTCTTGGACTACATCAGTGGATGTTAGTCAGCTGCGAAGGTTTGGACTTCGCTTGATGGGTTATTCAATAAGGAGGTGAAGGTTGCTGTAGAGGATGGTCCTTCTACTTCATATCAGCAAAAGAGGAGTGTTCCTCTGAGGCGTGATGGGAAGAGGAAGGAAGGACCAAGGTGCTATAGATGCAAGCAGCATGGTCATCTCAGGAAGGAGTGTAAGGTTGTCTTGCATTCGGTGAACATTGCTCAAGTAGGGAGTAAGGAGAAGAACTTGGTTGGGTCATCAATAAGTTCTGGTGCTGATCGGATGAAGTCCAGTGATAGTGCAGCTATATGGCATGAAAGACTTGAGCGTGTGGGGACGGACAAGCTGAAAGCAATGGTGTTAAGAAGACTCGTAAGAGGCTTTCCTAGATGGTCATCCTATGGCGACGGTCAAGCTTGTGCGGGATGTCAACATGGTGAAGCTCTTCACTTTACAGTTGAAAAGGCATAGTCTAGATGTTAGGCACCTTTGGAGGTTGTACATTGTAATCTGGTGGGACCGACCGTCACCGCCAGTCTTGGAGGTAGCAGATACATGCTGATATTGGTTGATGACTATTTGAGGTATACTTGGGTATACTTCATGAAGGAGAAGTCGAACATGTTCCGCTTGTTTGTGGAGTTCAAGAAGCTTGTGGAGGGACAACTTGGATTGTAGATAAAGAAGTTGAGGACAAGCATCAGTGGTGAGTTCGGCTCAACCGAGTTCTCGAACTTTTGCAGGAAGCATGGGATCTGAAGGGAGCTGTCTCATGGACATACTTCACAGTAAGGCGGTGTTGCAGTTCAGGTGATCCATCTGTTGACAGATACCTGCAAGTGTTGGCTTCAGTGGAAAGGCATTCCTAAGGCCTTTTGGGCAGAAGGGATGGCATGTGCGGCACATGTCATCAATCAGATGCCTCTTAGTCAGATCATTATGAAGTCTCCGGTTGAGTTGATGTTTGGGGTGAAGCCCATTGTGAAGCACCTATGGGTACTTGGATCTACCTGCTACATACATGCTCCAGATGCTCCCAAGATGAAGCTAGTCTTTATTGGGTATGATGAGCAGAAGAGAAGATGGAGGTGTATGGATCCTGCGACGAAGAGGCTCATCATGTCGAGAGGCGTTGTCTTCATTGAGCTGACGTCGTATTGGGGTAGCTCATGTGTGGAGCTAGAGGTGAGAAGGACAGATGGTGAGCTGAAGGAGGCTGCTGCTAAGGACCAAAGGGAGCTGCCTGTGCCACTAGGAGCTCCAGGTTGTTCTAGCTCTGGTGCAAAGGCGTCAGGGTCGGGAAGCAGGGGGAGCGTTGCTCCAGGTGCTTCTGGTTCGAAGATGGAGGCTTCTGGTTCGATAAGCAGGGTGAGCGATGTTCCAGATAGTTCTTGTTAAAGATCGGAGGCTTCTATTTCAGGTAGCAGGGGGAGCATTGCTCCAGGTGCTCCTGGTTCCAGTGATGTGGATTCTTATTCAGGAAGCAAGGGGAGCATTGTTCCAGGATTTCCCAGGAACGGAGCTGGTTCAGGAGGAGCAGCGGAGGTGGCTAGCCGTGATCAGGTTCTTCGGAGATTGAAGAGGATCAACAACCCACCAGCTCGATATAGCGAAGGGAACGCAATTAGCTTGGTCTCATGTTTCCTTGAAATCCCTCAAGTCGAGCGAGTCCTTCTAGCTGTGATGACATCACTAGAGTCAAGGAGGTGGATTACGCCAAGGATGAGGAGTTGACTACTCTCAGAGGTGACGAGGCTTTGGCCCTTATGCCCAAGGTCGTTGGTGATACTCTTGTGACGCATGACTGGAGGTCGAAGATGAAGAAGAAGGCAGAGGGAAGCGTGGCTCCTTTCGGGAGATGCTGGAGGGATCCCTCATGGTCTAAGATATGCAGGGCGGGGACTATGTCTTAGACATCTCCTCGAAGGCACTATTAGAGGGACCAGGTGCAAGGTTACGGGAACTGCTGGAGTTGTTCACCACTTCTCACTTAAAGGGGGAGTGTTGAAAATCGTGAAGTGAAAGTGGGTGATTGGAGGACTTGGGCAACCTATCCGCACGGACTATGCAGACAGGGTTGGCAGACAGCCAGGTCGGCAGGGATGTTGCAGATGGTTTGTTCTGTGGTGCCTTGGGCGGTCTGTTCTCGTGGACTAAGCGAATAGCAGCGGCGGTTTGACAGGCCGACCCATGCTCAGTAGGCAGTTGCATCCCAGAATGTAATCGGGCGTTAGAGATTCTATCTGCGGAGTCCGGCAAGAAGCGGACTGGACTAGATCTTGGCAGATCGGCTTGGCACATGCCTTGGTCTTGCACTGGTGAAGCAGCAAGTGGAAGAAGCGGAGGTCGCCAGTCAGTGTGGATAGGTGCTTGAGTTCTCCGAGGCAGGCGGACTGGATCCAGTATCCACCAGTAAGTGCGGACTGGCCATTGTGGTCAGTGGTGTGGACTTGGCTGGTTCTGAACCAAGTCCATGTTTAGCTCAGTTCGGGGAGATCGCGCAGTGAAGCGCGGACTTCTTCTCAGTCCACCAAGCTCGACAGAAGTGCTGTGTGCCTTGATTGTGAGCTTGGGGAATGCGGACTGGAGTTGCTTCCGCAAGGGCTTCTGAACTGGAGGTGTGTCCGCTGAGTCCGATAGTCACCTTGGTGGCAAGGCGGTGGGCTCAGGATAAGCGGACTGGAGATGTGTCCGCGGATAAGCGAATAACATTGCTGTAGAGTCTGACTATGGCGGTCTTGGCTTGGCCTGTGGAGACCTGGCGGACTAGCATTGCTGTTCGACCTTGATAAAGTACAGGTGAACTGGCTATCCTACACAGGTCCCGGCGGACTGGAGTGTACCTACGGATTTACGGAGACACTTGTTCTTGCTGGGGGATGAGGTGGTGATCCTATCGGATAGGGCGGTGACCACACACCTCATCGTGCCTATAAATAGGACCCATGTCACATCAGGATAAAAAGAGAGCGAATGAACAGTAAGTGAGCCCGCGATCAGTTGCTGCGAACTGAATTAAGGTATCCGTGCGGGTTGATTGAATTGACCGATTTGTGTTGTGCAGGTTGTGCGGATAGCGCTGGAAAGTCAGGACTTGGCTCTGATTGCGGTCAGGGATAGTGTGGACTTTGTGGTTAAGAAATATGCGGTAAACAGCAGGTCGCGGACTGCGACCAGGATGTTTTCTCTTTGACAACTTATGTTCGGGGTTCAATAAGTCGCCTGCTTCAGGCGGCATATTCAGTTCGACATCAGCAGCTTGTGCGGTCTGGTGGCTAGACGACCTCATGATCAGGCGGCTTGCAGATCGGCGGCTAGAGCATAACATTGGAATAACGAGCAGTCGGCGCGGCTTGGGTTGCGGTCTGGCGACCTGACGGACTGTGCAGACTCCTTAGTAGTAGATCCAGCGGCTTCGTGTTGAGTCGGCGGGTCTTGTCTTGTCTTGGTTTTTTGTAATTGTCTCTGCTCTCCCTGTGGTGTTTTTGGAGAATCATGTCTCGCCATGTATGTCTCGCCTTATAAATAAGATTGTTGTTATCAATAAAGACTCTTGTTGCTACATGTGTTTTTGGTTATGACTATTATTGGGTACATTGAAAAATGTGTACCAGATTTGGAGAAGCCTCACTAAGCTCAATGATATTCATCAAGGTGTATTTGATGTTGTTTTGAGTTTATATGTGCAGGTTAAGAATATGTAGGAAAAGTTTCTAAGTCCATGAGTCGACACCAGAAGAAGCTGTGTCGACACTTGTGAAGACTTGTGTCGACACTTGAGAAAAGCTGTGTCGACACCTGGAGTCAATTGTGTCGACACTTGGAAAAGTTATGTCGAGACCAGAAGAAATTATGTCGACACACAGGACTTGTGTCGACACACAGAAAGTTCAGTCGACATCAACTGTGTCGACACACAGGACTTGTGTCGACACACAGAAAGTTCAGTCGACATCAACTGTGTCGACACACAGGACTTGTGTCGACACACACACCAGAATTTCTTCTAAGTTAATTGTGTCAAGACAAGAAGCGACTGTGTCGGCACACAAGACTTGTGTCGACATATTCTCACAGAAGCTATGTAGAGAAGTGTCGACACCATGCGAGCTGTGTCGACACCACCAAGTATTGTGACGACACATAGTCTACATGTGTCGACACATGTGAAGTTCAGACTCGACACTTTACTAACAGAGACAAAGTTTCAAGAAGTGACTGGAGACTTGACAGCTGCCATAACCAACAAGTCTACTACAACTGTCATATCTGTCAGAAGTTGGTTAGCAACTGGATCAGCCGGTAACATTGGATGAAGTCTATATAAAGACAGATTCTATCAATTGAGGATGAGGAAGTACACAAAAACACAATTACAACAGAAGATCCAACATACGCAAGAAAATCCAGTCAGATATTTCAAGTGGATCTAAGTGAAGAATTTCAAAATATCTTCAGAAGAATTTGTAGAGAGAGAGCTCCAACAATTCAATTGAAGAAAGAGACTATCATCAACTAGTCTCTTAAGAGCAGATCGTGAACTAATCTGCAAAGAAGAATTCAGATTAATTTCTGGATTTTAAGAAGGAAGCTGATTGAAGATCATCTTCAAGAAATTCAACCTTACTGTGTTCAGATTCAAGAAGATTTGAAGAAAGCCAAAGACAGGTTGATTTCTGTGTAATCAGATTCTTAAAGAACTGATCAAGAAAACTTTCTACCCATTCTCTCTTAACTTGGGTGAAAGATAAAACATATTTTATATCATTTTTCCTGTAAGATAATTATTGATCTGAGTTGTAAGCCTAATTTATAAAGGCTGAGGTAGGGCTTAGTGCCTGAGGTAGGAGATTTACATCTCTGAGTTGTAGGCCTTGGGAAGGCTGAGGTAGGGTTGTGTGCCTGAGGTAGGAGATTTAATTATCTGAGTTGTAGGCTTGGGTGAAGGTTGCGTTGTAGGTAGGGCTTAATTGCCTGAGTTGTAGGAGTGTGGACTCACTCTGAGTTATAGGAACCTTGACTGGGTTCTGAGCTGTAAGATCTGTGGATTTGAGAAGGAAGGAAGAAGTTAGGCTGAATCTTGCACACTGCTAGATAGGCGAAGGGGGAAAGTGGATGTACCCATCATTTGGGGAACCACTATAAATCTGTGTGCCATTTGTGATTGTGTGTGATATTTTGATTTTTGTGATGTGGTAGCTGTAGAACTGTTTGATTAACTGAATTAATATTCTGTCTTAGAGTAAAAAGGAATTGAACCTATTCACCCCCCCCCCCCCTTTAGGTGTTTAGGTTATCTTGAAACCAATTCTTTCAAGTGGTATCAGAGCGAGGTTGCTCAAAGATAGACTTAATAGTATGACTAAGATCTATGAGGCAGAATAAATTAGAAAAGATGGGTTCAGGAGAAAATCATAAGGAACTTGGTTCCATGAAGTTACCCATATGCAGGAAAGAAAACTTTGGAATATGGAAAGAAAGGGTCAGATTGTTTATGGAAGCATCTGATCCAAGAATATATATAACTGTTAAAGAAGGGCCCCAGGTAGACCCGCTGCGCAGGCTCTCATCTAGCTGGCAGGTCCGAAGGCTCGCCTGTGGGGGATATGTTTGGTTGGTTTGAGATCTTCATCGGCACCCCGAGCTCGGCTCGGCCCCAGGTAGACCCGCTGCGCAGGCTCTCATCTAGCTGGCAGGTCCGAAGGCTCGCCTGTGGGGGATAGGTTTGGTTAGTTTGAGATCTTCATCGGCACCCCGAGCTCGGCCCGGCCCTAGGTAGACCCGCTACGCAGGCTCTCATCTAGCTGGCAGGTCCGAAGGCTCGTCTGTGGGGGATAGGTTTGGTTGGTTTGAGATCTTCATCGGCACCCCGAGCTCGGCTCGGCCCCAGGTAGACCCGCTGTGCAGTCTCTCATCTAGCTGGCAGGTCCGAAGGCTCGCCTATGGGGGATAGCTTTGGTTGGTTTAAGATCTTCATCGGCACCCCGAGCTCGGCTCGGCCCCAGGTAGACCCACTGCGCAGGCTCTCATCTAGCTGGCAGGTCCGAAGGCTCGCCTGTGGGGGGTAGGTTTGGTTGGTTTAAGATCTTCATCGGCACCCCGAGATCGGCTCGGCCCCAGGTAGACCCGCTGCGCAGGCTCTCATCTAGCTGGCAGGTCCGAAGGCTTGCCTGTGGGGGATAGGTTTGGTTGGTTTGAGATCTTCATCGGCACCCCGAGCTCGGCTCGGCCCCAGGTAGACCCGCTGTGCAGGCTCTCATCTAGCTGGCAGGTCCATAGGCTCCCCTGGGGGGGATAGATTAGGATAAGTTAGGGTAGGTTAGGTTAGGTTTGTGGAAACGTCATCGACACCCCGAGCATGGCTCGGCCCCAGGTAGACCCGCTGCGCAGGCTCTCATCTAGCTGGCAGGTCCGAAGGCTCGCCTGTGGGGGATAAGTTTGGTTTGGTTGGCTTGGTTTGGACAAGGCAGGAAGTGCATTGGGAACACAAAATGGAAAAGGTAGGGAAGGTCTCGGCAGGGATAGATCTCGACAGGGAAGTCCCTGTCATAGAGGTCTCGCAGAGGGGGGGTGGGGCTTTTGCCGAGAAGGCTCCTCTTAATGTTCTCGAACAAACAGGCGGAATCGTTATACGAAGGGCATGAAGGGACTCGCGCAGGCTAAAGAGGACGGTTCTGTCCTAAGGGTTCGTGAGCCACGCTTCCGGCTGGTAGTTTGCAGCAGGTTCCCGCCGATCCGTCGCTAAGGAAGACTATCCTAGGAAGGCCAAGGGCCTCGGCGGAAGCACACGTAGGAAACATTCGACCACAATAATTACATCGAGCACATTCACAATAACAGGACGAGATATTTACAATGAAAACGTTTACATTAAATATAATATATATGAGTACAAACTGGTAGCGTCTCGTGCTTTACATTGAGGCGAAAAGAAAAAGAAGAGTGGCCCCCTCATGGAGACAAGATGTACCCCTCCGATCTCCCGCTTGAGCTCCCGCTGGAGCTTTCGCCGGAGCTCTCCCCGGAGGTCTCGCCACCCGCTGCAGGAGATTTCGGGACGTCCGAGGGTGGGGTATCCGAGGCGCCCAGGGGCTTTGGAATGGGCTCGAAAAGCCAGGGAGCGAGCTGTTGAGCAGTGAAGTCCTTGCCCCTCCCATCCCAGCTGTTGACGTCTCGCAGCGTCTCCAGCATTAACCTTATTGTAGCCTGCGCGTTCGCCTGGAGCAGCTTGTCGATGTCATAAACTGAGTAGTACCGGCTCTTCAGTCTCTCGTCCAGCGGGGGGGGGGGGGGGGGGGCACACTCGCCTCCAGATGCGCAATCTGCTCCCGCAGGAGAATGTTGTCGTATCGGGGTTGGGATAGCTCCTCACGAAGCATGGCTTGGGCGAAATCCTGAGCAGCAAAGGTTAGCATAAAAGAGAAGAGATAAAGTAGCGAGAGCAAGCGCTGTAAAAGTTCTCGCTTACCCCTTCCGCCTGGCGCGAGGATAGCAGTTGCTGGGCCTCGGCCAGCTCCTTGGCCAGAGTGGCCACCTGAGCCACCGCATCATCCCTAGCCTTGAACATGTACTGAAAATTGCGGTCTATTGTGATGCTCCGGCGAGCACACATGTGTGCAAGCTCCAACCCGCGCATCAGGGCGCGAGTGGAGTCGTAGGCCAGCAGCCGAGTCGACATCCTGTCGTAGACACTAGCATCCTCCAGGCTGTAGAGGCAGTAACCCAAGGTGAAAGCCTCGCTGGTAACTTCGTCTCGCTCTGCCCAACTTGGCAAGAGGGACGAGGTCGAGACCTTGTTGGCGTCAGGATCCCACTGAAGCAGCGGCTTGTTCTCTGCATCCAGGCACCTCATGCCGAGACCAAAATTGTGATGGCCCCGCGGCACCTCTCCAGGAAGGGGCTGGTCGGAGGTCTCGGCGGAGACTCCCTCGCTCTCGGCAGCGCCAGGGGCATGAGGGTTCTCGGCAGGGGCCTCACGGCCGCCCCTGGTGGCTGCGATCTCACTGACAGCCTGCAAGACCTCCTCAAAGGAGCGGCCTGCAGGTAAAGGTTGGGCGGGCGGCACCACGACGGCCTTGCCCTTCTCGGTATCGGTTGTCTTAGGTCTCTTAATTGGTTGGGGTGCAGGGGCGCCGGGCTTTCGCTTCACGGCACCACTTGAAGGAGGAGGGGCCGACTCTTTCCGGCAAGCTTGCGCAACGGCCTTCGCAAGAGCCAGCGGGACTTTGGGAGGTTGACTCCCTCCAGCGCGAGCCTCGTCAGAGGGCTAACGGAGGGGGATCTCGCGCACTCCTGCGAAAACGATAATACTAAGTTCCAACCCCGAAGAAGACAAGGAAAAGCAAGATAAAGGAGAGACTTTACCTTCTCCTGGAAGCACAGGGAGGAGAGAATCGACGTCTCGCCGAAGGTAGAGGACGTCGAAGTCCTTGGTTCCAAAGAACTCAAGGAGGGTGCTCTCGCGCGAGCCCAAGGAGGGGGCTTGTAGGCGGCATCCTCGTATTGGATGGGGGCGAGAGGTACGTTCACGAAGTCGCCGGAAATGAAGATGAACCTCTCGCCCCAGTGATGGTGCTTGTTGGCGAGACTGATTGTCTTGAGCAGTTGTCCAGAGAAGAATAATACCCCTCCTTTCGCGCGGAAAGTAAACAGCTTGCGGAAGATCGGCAAGCTGAACTCGATCCTCTCGGACCGCATGTAACATATGAAAGACACGAGAATCGCAACTGAATTTGGGTTCAGCTGCGCGGGAACCACCCCGTAATACCGGAGGGCCTGCCGCATCTCGGGCCACAGCGGGAGGCGGAAGCCCACCTCGAAGTGCTCGATGGGGATGGCGAGCTCCCCCTCCCCTGCGGTGTTTACCTTGTCATGATTGCCCGGGTTCCGTGCGGTGAAGCTGGCGGGAACGTGTTGAGTCTTGATTAGGTTTAACTCATCCACGGTGAGAGTGCAGGAAGGAAAAAGATGCTTCTGAAAAGCTTCCGCGCAGTTGGATCGTCCATTACCTCCGCCCGGCATCGCGATAAAGGGTTTGAAGGCGAGAGCTTCAAGAAGAAGGCGAGAGCGAGAACGGTACGAGAACGGAAGGAGAAGGCGGATACAGGCGAGAGCTTTGGAGAGCCCGCGAAAGCTACAGAAAAGGAGAGAGACTGGAATCGGAGAAATGAATGTGGTAGGTGAGCTTCCCTATTTATAGAAAACTGTGATAATGATGGTTGTTTTCAGAAAGGCGGCGGGGGTACAGCCGGTGCGTCCTAGGTCAGCGACGCTTCGTTTTTCCCGCCCGAGTTTGAGAGTGACCGATTGACTAAATGACTAACGCAAACGTGGTGAGATGACACGCGACAGGCAAGATAGGCGGAAGCAAGGTAGCTCTCGCCAACCAAGAGCCCAGTAAAATAACATATATACGCATACAATAATAAAAAGTAATAAGTGCCGAGTTATTGCTCTCGCTGAGCGAGAACGGGATAAAAAAAGTAAGCGATAAGTGCAGAATAATTAGTTACAGTTCTAAGCGAATAAATAAGGGTACATCTGAGAAGGGTAAGGCCTGGGAAAGAGAAGGGGAGGTCTCGCACTTCAATAAGGCTCCCGGCGCCATTTCCCTTGCTCCCACCGCCATTTTCCTCGCTCCCGCAGCTTGGTCCGGGGTGTCGCCTGCGGGTTGAAGTAGGACGACAGAACACTGCATCCCAGGTCAAACCGGCGAGACAAATCCCGGATTTGCTCGATGCACCTCTCGGGTGAGGATCCGGCGGTAGCTCCCCCCGGCCGGTCCATCTCGCCGATGAGATAATCCCGCTCCAGAGTCTCTAGCCTCTTTTCCACTGACTGGCGGAACTCTTTTGCCGCAAGGTCGCGGACCCGTTCTCGCCGGATGAGCTTCGATAGGACGGCGACAACCTTCTTCCCCCGTATTCTAGCGCTCCCGGCATCGGTCAAGATCTCCTCCATCTCGTCGGACGAAGGGAAGGGAGAGCTCTCGTCGTCTTCCCCCTCTCTTTCTTCTTCTTCTTCTTCTTCTTCCTCTACCTCAGCTCCGAGCTGCGAGCCCATGTCCCCTGGAAAAAGAGTTCCTATTTTAGCGAAAGCTAGAGGATTGCTGTGATAAAATTTCCATATACATGCAGTATGGCGAGCCCCCCCGGTCGACGGCAGGCGAGAAGGCCCAGCCCCCCTCAGCTCCGAAGAGTAGGTGAATTGGCTTTCCTTTTCCGGGGGGGGGGGGGGGGGGGGCGTGGGTAAACTTTGCGAATGGTGATCGCTGCTTGGTCGGGAGCGGGGGAGCGGGTCTCCTCTCCCGCAGGATGGCTGGCGTCTCGCGAAGGCGCGGAGGATTCGGCGGTATTTCCTCCCGCCGGTAGGGAGGAATCAACCGCGAGGGCAGGCTGATTCGCAGCTCTCGCCCCGCTCTCCCGGGTGGAGAGATCCGGCGGTGCGAAAACTGGCGCTGCGAGAAAACCGTTCAGCATTAAAAGATTTGAGTTAAGGGCGAGAGGGGAACAGTTACCTGCGGTGTTCGGGTCAGGTGGAGGAGACACCTCTGGAACCCGCAGTTGATCCTCGAGATGGCTAGAGGATTGATCCAAGGGTTCTCGCGGGGACGCGGTAGCATCGGGAACCGTCTCCTGCGAGAGATATCGCGTCAACTACTGAGCAGCTAGTGTTTTCAATAATTGGCAAATCGAGCATACCTTCCGCAGCGAGGGGCCGTCCGCGCGGCTAGGGGTTGGGGTAGGCGGGATCCTATTCTCGTGGGGTAGGTCCCGCTGAACCACCTTCGCCCTCTTCTTTTTCTTCTTGGGCAGAGAAGGCTCCGCGACCGACGACTGTCTCACTAGCCACGGGGCAACCAGGGCGCTGTTAGCCCTGGCTCGCGCCTGTGCCGCGTTGATGCGGTCTTGCAAATCCTGCGGAAGCGGTTTGTAGGCGCGCTTGGAAGGCATCCCGCGAGGAGGCGAGAGCTCAGGCTAAGAATGACGACTCGAAGGAAGTGTTATGGTAGTCTATCAGCACACGTATTTATAGACACCGTACGGCCCACCAAAAGATTCCCTGATGTTGACACGTGCTCAGCGAATATTTTAGGGTTGGACATGACTTTTCGAGCGCAGAGCTAGCTCAAAAAGAGTGGCGATTGTGTACAACCGTATATTCGCTGAGTCAGACCAGGAGACGCAACACTCACAATTGAGTTATCCGAAGGAGTTCCCGCCCTAAAGAAGATCTCGCCCAAGTGGGCGGGAGCGATCGCTCTAGATCGTCGATCCAAGATCGGCGAGAGCAACCGAATCGTCGAACGGAGAACAGCAGGCCCAGATCGTCGAGCGCGGCCTGATTGTCTCTGAGATATCTGCAAAGAGAAAATACCAAACTAACAATTCATCAAGGCAAGTATACCTATCGAAATGCAGCTAGGGGACACAAGTGTCGTATTGAAATCCGGGAACAGTTGAGTAAGCTTACTCACACGAAATCTATTATTTTATCGACGGCAAAATAAGGCTTGGCTAAATGTACTAAAAGAAGAGAACTACTTGTATGAAAAGATAAAGAGAGCGATTAACTTAAGCTTAGTAACGATGAAGGGAAAATGCACTCGATCAGAAATCACCTCGGCAAGAGTGATTAGAAAAATACGATAACTAAACCTAAGCTAATTAGGGTAAAGGTCTTTGACCGTGGAGGTTCCATGAATATTGACACGCTTCTCTCGAAGGCCGTGCCTAACTGAGTTTAGGAAGGTCCGACCGACTTTCGCCTAAATCGGAGGCCTAAAACTCGCTTTACGCGGTGAACCCCTCTAATGGATTTTACTCCAATCCGGGAGATTTGATCGTCTGCCTCTCTCGAGGGGTGCGAACAACTCTCTTTACTCTTGAGTGCTCATTTCAAACTTTTGGCCTCTCGGCTAACCCAGAATGAAAGCAAAGGTGGAGAGTATATATCGATAATATACCTCCAACCCGTGATAAATCAAGAGTAATTCAAAGCTAAACCCTAAAAAGAAAAGGTAAGATTCAAAGCATCATAACCTAATCACTCGAACCTCGGATCAATTAGATCGAGTACATGGAGGATTAGTTAATCATGGTGAGGTGGAAGAAGGGGATGAGTAGAAGAAAAATACTGAAAACAGAGCAGGAACGAAAAAAGAAAACAACACTTTTTATTTAGAGAAACAGCGACCTTACAGCTTGAAAACCAGAGATTACAAGAACATGAAAAGGAAACTACACTATCATTAGCATCATACTACAGAAAGAAGCTAGGAGCTAATACAGGGAAAGCATAAAACTAGAGCTACGAACTAGAAATGAAAATACATGCTTAAAAGTTCAGAAAAACAAAGGACAGAACCTCCCCTCTCAAAGTGAAAGTTGTCCTAAAACCCCTGGAGTTGGGCTTTATTTATAGAATTTTTTCGGGTCGGGTCACGCCCCCCTGTCACGCCCTGGTCGGGCGTGACCCTGGGGCGTGACACATTCGGCGCGACTTTTTCGGGCAGGAATTGAATTCTGACGGAGTTGTTGCGGTACACGCCCACTGGTCACGCCCTGGTAGGGCGTGACCCTGGGGCGTGTTCTTTGCGGCGTGACTTCTTCGGGCTGAAATTGAATGCTGGAGGTGACGGGCGGAATTGCTGAAGTACACGCCCATATGTCACGCCCGGGTCAGGCGTGACCCTGGGGCGTGACACTTTCGGTGCGACGGTGGAGCGGGAAAAACGAGCGCGCTGCGGCGATTCCTCGGAACCTGGGGACACGCCTCTAGTACACGCCCGTGTCGGGTGTGACACGGGCGTGACCGAGGGCGTGTACACTAAGTTTCCATGGAATGCAGTTTCGGACCAATTGCTTCATTCCTCTGGGTACACGCCCTAGGTACACGCCCTGGTAGGGCGTGACCTTGGGGCGTGTCACAGCAAACTTCGGCTGAAAGCCGTGAAAACCTGCAAAAAGCAGAAAAAATGCATTAGCGACAAAAATATATACAAAGGGGAATCAAAACAAGTACTTTACAAGACATGATTAGCTTAAAAACCCCGAAAATATCCTAATAAAATTGACTACAAACGTATTATCAAATTCCCCCAAGCTTAAGTTTTGCTTGTCCCCAAGCAAAGATATAAAGACTAGCTAATCATAAGAGTGACTAATTCAAAAAGTTTTAATCATACTCACACAAGTACTATGCGAAATTCTAGGTAGGGAGAATGTAAAACGTAAATCTAAAACAATTATTTAGGTATGGTTTAACTTTTATAAACTTTACTTAATAAAAATAAATCATCCAGAATTTTGACGAAATTCTTTAAATAGATTTGAGCAAGGTAATGAAAATGAAAAGAACGTATTGAGTTATTACTAGATCCAAGCAACGCATTATAATTATATCAATTAAATAACAAAAATCTAAGTTTAAATCCAAAACTAAAACTGATTTACTTTTCTTCTTTTCTTAGTTGTTAAATAAAATTAAAAAAAGGGCGTGAATCAAAAGGACTTAATAGGACCGAAACGTTTGGTTTAGGAATATGAATAGGAGTGGAATTCAAATATAAACATGGAGGCTTAAAAATCACACTAAACCAAAACAACGAGTTTCAAAAAAAATAAATTTATTTTAAACAAAATATTTATAAATAAATTTATTATTTTTTTCTCTTTATGATTATTTATCTCATTTTTTTTTTCTCATTTTTTTTTTTATTATTTTCATTCATTTTTGTTTTTTTTTTCTTTTCAATATATTGCTTTTGAGTACACCTTTTTCAACAATATCTCCACAGATAAGACAAAATTTCCTATCAAACAAAATTAGCGCGATTAGATAGGTAGGAATTTGGGCTTTGGTGAAAATGAAAATGTGTGTGGAGTTTATCAAATGAATTTGGAAAAATGGCTCAAAAGCGGCTAACTAGTGGTAAAAGAGTTTAGGTTGGCAAGAAAGCTCAAACGTAAACAAAAATGGCCTAAATCATTTTCACGCATTTTTTTTTTAATTTATTTAAAACATAGAGTCGATAAATTTCAAAAAGCAAGTTCGAGATAATAAAAGAAGATTGATGAAATTATCTTGAAAATAAAAATAATATGTCACTTGGATCGTTCATATCTACTACGTTATTCAAAATATGTTCTTACAAAAATCATCTAAAGACGAAAAGGAAAATAGTGGATGATAAATTTTTAGAGAAAGTAAAGAAAATAAAGAACGAAAAACCATAATAGAAATGCACGGTTTAGAGAAATATTTTACCTTAACATGCTACCGTGAATTAGAAACACAGCATGACCAACATTTTACTTGTGAAATATGATTAAAAAGAATGATTAGAAAAATTATAATTAACTACGTTGTTTATAAAGAAGTTTGAGAAAAACAAAACATAAACATGGGGTACTTATTGAAATACCAAAATGCAGCTATATATATATATAAGAGTTTTATGAAATTTTGGATTTTTTTTTTTTGGGGATATTTACAAAACAAAAAGAAAACAAAAAGAAGGAGGAAGTCCTCCCCCAAGCTTAAAATCTACATTGTCCGCAATGGAGAAGGAGGTCGGAGAACGAGAGAAAAGTAAAGTACAGAAATAAAAGACAGAATTGAAAAGCAGGTGCTTCCCCGATTTTATTTTGCAGGGCAAGTGGAGTGATGCCGCTCCTCCATGCTTGTGCTGTGGATCTTCATGAAACGTCGTCGGGCGGACGTTGGCATGGAAGCAGAACCGTTGGAGCAGGCGATCGCAGAAGTTTCAGCTTGCCGGAGCCAGGCGGGGCAAAAAGTGTAAAAGAAAGAAAACAGAAAAAGATAACTTGGGTTGCCTCCCAAGAGCGCCCTTTGTTTAAAGCGTCGTTTGAGCTCGACGCATCAAAATAAGATTGTCCCAAATATTGTTTTCAAAATAAGTTCGAATAAATGTCAAAGTTTGTGAGTAAAATAATGTTCAGATTAATCAAATGTCAGGACCGGAAAGATAGAGTTAACAGGGTTTAGACTGACATCATCACAGAAATACAGTTTAAGACGCTGACCATTCACTTTGAAAGTACCCTTATCTGGGTGAGAAATTAAAACAGTACCATAAGAAAAGACTTCTAAAACAGTAAAAGGCCCAGACCAACGTGATTTTAATTTACCCGGGAATAAACGTAAACGAGAGTTATAAAGAAGCACTTGGTCGCCTGGCTTAAAGATTTTTGGGTGCCTAAGATGTCGGTCGTGTAAACGCTTCGTCCGCTCTTTATAAAGTCTGTTATTTTCATACGCGTAAGAGCGCCACTCGTCGAGTTCGTTAAGTTGAAATTTTCGAAAATCGCCGACAGAGTGGGGATCGAAGTTTAAAAATCGTAAGGCCCAAAAGGCGCGGTGCTCTAACTCTACGGGTAAATGACACGATTTTCCATAAACCAACCGATATGGCGTACAGCCGAGGGCGGTTTTGTACGCTGTTCGGTAGGCCCATAGAGCATCGTCTAATTTGGCGGACCAGTCTTTTCTAGAAGTTGAAACAGTCTTTTCTAAAATTCTTTTTATTTCTCTATTCACTACTTCGACTTGTCCGTTAGTTTGGGGGTGGTAGGCAGTGGAAAGCTTATGAGTAACGCCATATTTAGTTAGGATTTTTGAAAATTGCGCGTTACAGAAATGGGAACCCCTATCACTAACGATAGCGCGCGGCGTACCGAATCGAGAAAATAATTTTTTGAGGAAATTAACTACGACTCGGGCGTCATTCGTAGGAAGAGCTTGGGCTTCGGCCCAACGTGAAACATAATCAACGGCAACTAAAATATACTTATTCCCGAAGCTAGAAGGAAAAGGGCCGACAAAATCAATCCCCCAGAGGTCGAAAACTTCGCACTCTAGGAAATAATTTTGTGGCATTTCATTTTTATTCGAAATATTCCCCGACCGTTGGCAACTATCACACCTACTCACAAAGGCATGCGCGTCTTTAAACAGGCTGGGCCAGTAAAAACCCGCGCTTAACACTTTGTGAGCGGTGCGAGCAGCTTGATAGTGCCCACCTGTCGGTCCTTCATGCAAATGTTTAATAATATCTAATCCTTCATGCAAGGAAACACACCTCCTGATCACTTGGTCTGCACAGACTTTAAAAAGATGCGGGTCCTCCCAAAAGTAGTTCTTCAGCTCAGAAAAGAATTTCTTCTTTTGCTGAGATGAAAACTCTTTTGGGAGCACACGGGCCACTAGATAGTTGGCGATGTGGGCAAACCAAGGAGAAGTAGATGTGTTAATTATGAACAGCTTCTCATCAGGAAAATAGTAATGAAAAGAATTTTCGTCTAATTGCTCGATAAACGGGTTGTCTAGGCGCGAAAGGTGGTCGGCGGCCAAGTTCTCGGCACCTCGCTTATCACGGATCTCTAAGTCAAACTCCTGGAGGAGTAAGACCCAGCGAATCAAGCGAGGCTTGGCATCCGTTTTAGAGAGAAGATATTTGAGGGCCGAGTGGTCCGTAAAAACAATGATTTTCGAAAGAGTAATATAAGGGCGAAATTTGTCAAATGCGAATACTACCGCTAAGAGCTCCTTCTCGGTTGTGGTGTAATTTTCCTGTGCAGATGTGAGTGTTTTACTAGCGTAATAAATGGGGTGGAAGTTTTTGGAAATACGTTGACCTAGTACGGCTCCCACCGCATAACTACTCGCATCACACATTATTTCAAATGGAAGATCCCACACTGGAGCTATCATGATTGGCGCATTAACTAATTTTTCTTTTATTAAATTGAAGGCAGCTAGACAGAGGTCATCAAAGATGAATGGGGCGTCTTTTTCTAAGAGATGGGTAAGAGGCTTGGTGATTTTGGAAAAGTCCTTTATGAAGCGGCGGTAGAAACCCGCATGACCCAGGAAACTTCTTATGGCTTTTATGTTCGTAGGTGGCGGCAGTTTCTCGATAACTTCTATTTTCGCAACGTCTACTTCAATACCCCTTTCAGAAATTTTATGTCCCAAAACTAACCCTTCCCTTACCATAAAATGACATTTTTCCCAATTTAAGGCGAGGTTAGTTTCTTCGCATCGCTCTAGGACTTTTTCGAGGTTCTCTAAGCAACTATCGAAGGAATTCCCGAAGACGGAGAAATCATCCATGAAGACTTCCATAATGCTTTCTACGTACTTGTCAAAGATGGCGAGCATACATCGTTGGAATGTAGCCGGCGCATTGCACAATCCAAACGACATTCTTCGGTAGGCGAAGGTGCCGAAGGGACAAGTAAACGTAGTTTTCTCCTGGTCCTCGGGGGAGATGGGGATTTGAAGATACCCCGAGAGGCCATCGAGAAAACAATAAAAGCTATGTCCGGAAAGTCGTTCTAAAATTTGATCAATGAACGGCAAGGGGAAGTGATCCTTGCGGGTGGCGTCATTCAACTTACGGTAATCTATACACATTCGCCATCCGGTCACCGTCCGAGTCGGGATTAATTCATTATTTTCATTACTTACGACCGTTATCCCTCCCTTCTTTGGTACTACCTGCACTGGGCTAACCCACTTACTGTCGGATATAGGATAGATAATTCCTGCGTCTAACAATTTCATAACCTCGCCCTTAACTACGTCTTTCATGTTTGGGTTTATACGGCGCTGAGGTTGTATAGAGTTACGAGAATTATCTTCCATTAAGATTTTATGAGTGCAGAAAGATGGGCTTATGCCCTTGATATCAGATATCTGCCAAGCAATAGCTTGGCGATGCTTTTGTAAAATTGAAAGAAGTTTATTTTTTTGTGCATCCGTGAGGTAGGCCGAAATTATGACAGGCAGCTTAGAGTCTTTTTCTAAGAAAGCGTATTGAAGGTGCTCTGGTAGTTCTTTCAGTTCCAAGGTAGGGGGGTCATCATACGAGGTCTTGGAAATTTGTTCTTTTTCAAAAACTATGTCCTCGTACACTTTTTTATAAGTAAAATTAAAAGGGGTGTTGCTAGCGGCCATGGAGGCTTCGTGCAGCGATTCAGTTGGAAAAGTAGAAGAGGAACAGAAATCATTAAATTCTTTTTCAAAATCAGAGGGGCGGGTGGAGGATTCTTCACCTAGGTGTAGAGATTCAGTTGGAAGAGTAGGAGAGGAACAAAAATTGGAAAATTCTTTGTCAAAATCAGAGGTGGGAGAGAAGGATTCTTCACTTATGGTATCCATGAAAAAACAGGAGTCATCATTAGCTAGTGTGTTCTTCATCGAGGGGGTGATAGAGAAAGTTACCTCATCGTCGCCCACTCGAAGGAAGAGCTTACCATTGCTTACATCAATGATAGCTCGGGAGGTGGCAAGGAAGGGTCGGCCAAGGATCAGGGGAACCTCGACGTCTTCTTCAATGTCTAAAATGACAAAGTCCATCGGGAAGATGAACTTGTCAACTTTGACTAGGACGTCCTCCACTATTCCTAACGGGTATTTGACTGACCTGTCGGCTAGCTGGATACTCATTCGTGTGGGGTTGAGACTACCAATTCCTAACTTTTTAAACAACGAGAGGGGCATAAGATTAATACTCGCACCTAAGTCGGGTAAAGCGTGTTTGACAAAGAGATCACCAAAGACACACGGGATAGAGAAACTACCCGGGTCACTGATTTTTTTCGGTAATCCGTTTGTCAAAACCGCCGAGCACGCGGCATTTAACGTGACATGAGAAAGGTTCTCTAACTTCTTCTTGTTAGTTAGGAGGTCCTTAAGGTATTTTGCGTACTTCGGCATCTGGGATATGGCTTCGTGGAAAGGCAGATTTACGTGGATTTGTTTAAACATTTCCAAAAAACGGGTGTATTGATCGTCCTGTCGTTGTTTATTAAGTTCGGAAGGGTATGGCGGGGATGTATTATTTTTAAAGGTGGGTGGTGGAGTGAATTCTTTTTCTACGATAGGGGTGATAATGTCTTCGGCAGAGGATGGAATTTTTAAAAGGGGAACAGAGCTTTGATTTTCAAAAACGGGAGCGGAGCTTTGATTTTTAAAAACGGGAGCGGAGCTTGCCTCGGGTTCTTCACTTACCATACCAGGAACTTTCTTCCCACTCCGAAGAGTTATAGCTTTCGCTTGCTCTCTCGGGTTGGGCTCGGTATTGGAAGGAAGAGACCCTACGGGTCGCTCAGAAATCATTTTAGCGAGCTGTCCTACCTGATTTTCTAAGTTTTTAACACTTCCGGTTAAGGTCCTAATCGTAGCGTCATTAGCATTCATGTATTTTGAAAACACTTCCTCCAAATTTGGAGGTTTTGGAAAACTTTGAGGAGGTGGTGGTGGAGCAGAAAAATCACTTTGCGGTGGCGGGCGCACAGCATTCGATGGATTGCTCCACGAAAAATTCGGATGATTTCTTAACGCAGGATTATAACTATTCGGAAAATTAAAACCAGGAGGATGATAATTCGCAGCAGAAAAATTATTAAAAGCAGTTCTAGGCATATTATTTACATAATCCAAATGTTCGGCGGGAGGAGTTGCAGATTCCCATACCTGAGGGGCGGAGGCAGCAGTCATCTCCGTAATTTTTTTGCTTAATATTTCAACTTGCAGTGCGAGTTGTGAGACGTTGTCCACTTCAAAGAGACCTGCAGGTTTGTTTGGGCGGGAACTAGGCACATTCCACTGGTAAGTGTTCATGGCCATGTCTTCAAACAGCTCAAGAGCTGCTTCCGGGGTCTTATGGTTTAAAGTACCGCCAGAAGCTGCGTCTATCATTTGCTTCGTGCTTTGATTTAGCCCATTATAAAACGTCTGCACCTGCAACCATACAGGCAGAGCGTGATGTGGGCATCGTCTTAATAATTCTTTAAATCTTTCCCAGGTTTCGTAAAGGGTCTCAGAGTCTATCTGTCCAAAGGCAGAAATGTCATTCCTAAGTTTAGCTGTTTTAGCAGGCGGAAAATACTTGGCCAAAAATTTTTCAGTTAATTGCGTCCAAGTAGTTATGCTATTTTTAGGAAGGGTGTTCAGCCACTGCTTAGCCTTAATTCTAAGAGAGAAAGGAAATAATCTTAGCCTAATAGCATCATTTGTGACACCATTTATCTTGAAGGTGTCACAAATCTCAAGAAAGCTGGCTATGTGTGCGTTCGGGTCTTCATCTTGAAGCCCGTCAAATTGCACATACTGCTGCACCATTTGAATTATGCTAGGCTTCAATTCAAAATTATTATTATTTATTACAGGGCGAACTATACTCGTTTCTGTACCCTCGAGATTTGGTCGTGCATAATAGGACATAGGCCTTTGCACGACTTCCTCCACGTTGGGTTCTGCCATTCTTAAGGTAGAAAATGACTCGGAATCCTCAACCAGCACTTGGGTAGTAGGGCCTTGAAATCGCGATCTTCTCCGAAGAGTACGCTCAATTTCGTGGTCCAGGTCCAAAGTAACCGACGGACTACCGCGGGTCATACACTAGAAGAAAAGAGGAGAAGCAAGACTAAAAAGTAAAAAAAAAAGCTAATGAAGTTGGAAAAATTTTTTTTTGAAATAGATTTTTTTATATTTTAACTCCCGAACTTCCCAAGGGCTACCCGGTGAAGGGTTCGCAAGGTACTAGACAAGATAGTGGCATTTAGAGCCACTTTGCCCTTTTCGAGAGAGTTAGGTGGTGTAGAAAATTTTGTGATGTGGGTTTCTATTACGAATGCGGTAATTAAAATCCAGCCACTTATCTCTGTGCGAGTAGGCGGAAATGAAAAGCTATACTCACGCACTCGTCAGAAAATTAAAACACACCCACTCGACAGAAAGTAAACACACTCTACTGAAATAAAACCAGCCAATTAACTCAAGTGAGTAGGCGGAAAAATAAAATACGCACACTTGCTTGAAATAAAACCAGCCAATTAACTCAAGTGAGTAGGCGGAAAAATTAAAAATACGCACACTTAACAAAATCCAGCCATTTGACTCAAGTGAGTAGGCGGAAAAAAATTAAGAAGGAGGCTGAGAAAGAGAAGTGATAAAATTAATATATTCGCGTTTTCAATTTATCAACAAGCGTTGCTTCCCCGGCAACGGCGCCAAAAACTTGATTGTCTCTGAGATATCTGCAAAGAGAAAATACCAAACTAACAATTCATCAAGGCAAGTATACCTATCGAAATGCAGCTAGGGGACACAAGTGTCGTATTGAAATCCGGGAACAGTTGAGTAAGCTTACTCACACGAAATCTATTATTTTATCGACGGCAAAATAAGGCTTGGCTAAATGTACTAAAAGAAGAGAACTACTTGTATGAAAAGATAAAGAGAGCGATTAACTTAAGCTTAGTAACGATGAAGGGAAAATGCACTCGATCAGAAATCACCTCGGCAAGAGTGATTAGAAAAATACGATAACTAAACCTAAGCTAATTAGGGTAAAGGTCTTTGACCGTGGAGGTTCCATGAATATTGACACGCTTCTCTCGAAGGCCGTGCCTAACTGAGTTTAGGAAGGTCCGACCGACTTTCGCCTAAATCGGAGGCCTAAAACTCGCTTTACGCGGTGAACCCCTCTAATGGATTTTACTCCAATCCGGGAGATTTGATCGTCTGCCTCTCTCGAGGGGTGCGAACAACTCCCTTTACTCTTGAGTGCTCATTTCAAACTTTTGGCCTCTCGGCTAACCCAGAATGAAAGCAAAGGTGGAGAGTATATATCGATAATATACCTCCAACCCGTGATAAATCAAGAGTAATTCAAAGCTAAACCCTAAAAAGAAAAGGTAAGATTCAAAGCATCATAACCTAATCACTCGAACCTCGGATCAATTAGATCGAGTACATGGAGGATTAGTTAATCATGGTGAGGTGGAAGAAGGGGATGAGTAGAAGAAAAATACTGAAAACAGAGCAGGAACGAAAAAAGAAAACAACACTTTTTATTTAGAGAAACAGCGACCTTACAGCTTGAAAACCAGAGATTACAAGAACATGAAAAGGAAACTACACTATCATTAGCATCATACTACAGAAAGAAGCTAGGAGCTAATACAGGGAAAGCATAAAACTAGAGCTACGAACTAGAAATGAAAATACATGCTTAAAAGTTCAGAAAAACAAAGGACAGAACCTCCCCTCTCAAAGTGAAAGTTGTCCTAAAACCCCTGGAGTTGGGCTCTATTTATAGAATTTTTTCGGGTCGGGTCACGCCCCCCTGTCACGCCCTGGTCGGGCGTGACCCTGGGGCGTGACACATTCGGCGCGACTTTTTCGGGCAGGAATTGAATTCTGACGGAGTTGTTGCGGTACACGCCCACTGGTCACGTCCTGGTAGGGCGTGACCCTGGGGCGTGTTCTTTGCGGCGTGACTTCTTCGGGCTGAAATTGAATGCTGGAGGTGACGGGCGGAATTGCTGAAGTACACGCCCATATGTCACGCCCGGGTCAGGCGTGACCCTGGGGCGTGACACTTTCGGTGCGACGGTGGAGCGGGAAAAACGAGCGCGCTGCGGCGATTCCTCGGAACCTGGGGACACGCCTCTAGTACACGCCCGTGTCGGGTGTGACACGGGCGTGACCGAGGGCGTGTACACTAAGTTTCCATGGAATGCAGTTTCGGACCAATTGCTTCATTCCTCTGGGTACACGCCCTAGGTACACGCCCTGGTAGGGCGTGACCTTGGGGCGTGTCACAGCAAACTTCGGCTGAAAGCCGTGAAAACCTGCAAAAAGCAGAAAAAATGCATTAGCGACAAAAATATATACAAAGGGGAATCAAAACAAGTACTTTACAAGACATGATTGGCTTAAAAACCCCGAAAATATCCTAATAAAATTGACTACAAACGTATTATCACGGCCAGCGCGGGAATGCTTGCGCTTGCGCCAGGCTCCAATCTCAAAGGGCTCTCGCCTATAGGCAGGCGAGAGCGTTCGCGCCAGGCTCTGGACGGGAGGACCTCGGCACAGCTCTCGCCGAGTGGGGCCCAAGGCCTGGGGTTAAATGACCAGGTCACCCTCAGGTAAATTTATCCCATGTGCCCTCAGAAAAAACTGCGGGATTCGGCTATTGGCAGACGAACTAGGGGCTTTTCAGTAATTTCAGGTCAGCACGATCCTATAAATAGACCCATAAGGGCTCTTCAGAAGGCAAGCTATCATTATCTCTCAAATTCCTGTGCTTTCTGAGGAGCTCCTAGCCCAGCTTTGGCTTTGGAGGGGAAGCTCTCAGAGATCTTCCGGGTGTGAGGTGGGACCTCCCTGCTGAGGCAATTGGGTCAGTCTTAGGTCCTTTGAATCCAGTCAAGGGTTGAGACTTGAGAGAAGTAGGTTTTGGCTGCACCCCTTTTTCTTCGAACTCCAGTTGAGGTCATATTTGGCTTCAACATCGGTAACAGTAGTTTCATTTGGAACTGGTGTTGCATTGTTCTCCAAATGTTGGTTGCTTAGATTGATGGAGTGGAAGTTTGACCCTGAAATTGAAGCAGTTAAGTGGTGCAATTGAAACAAAATGGATGATGAAGTTCATATTGTCTTTTTATAGTTTGTGTAATGTATTTAATATATCCACTGTATATTACCTATTGTGTATGCATCGATGCTTTGTAGAAATCTACGTCGTTCCCTTCTTCGGGTGTTAGATGCCTCAGCTTGTTTGTTTGATGTGTATGTCGGAGGTCTTCCTCTTTGGTGGCTTGGTTGGCTTGTTAAATTGCTAGCAGTTGTGTCAGTTGTCTCATCTTCCACCATCGGTTCACTTTCTACAATGGAGTGTAGGGGTCGATCTTGATGTTTCTTTGCGTTGATCACATTATTTTGACTCATTGTGGACTTGTTGAAGGATATTTGTTGTAAGAAAGTATGGGGTCATTGAAATTGTTATTTTGTTGTTAGAAGGTATGCAATAAGAGAAAGAGGAGACATAAAATGTTTTTTATCTTTCAATCATAAAATGAAATTTTTTAAGCATACGTGCGGTTTCCAAATCGAGAGCATCGAGGACGGGCATATGTTTAATGTAAACGACATCGTAATCCAGTAAGAGATTACTAAATAGAACGAAACTGTTTATTGTAAATTGCTTCGGTGGTAAAAACGCAGCCGCCATTCTACCAAAAATACCTTCTATGTGTGTTGTGTAGTCCAAACATAATATATAATGAGTATTACAGAGAAGTCCAAAGAAATTCTTTTTTTTAATCTGTAATGGCAGGGCGAAATGGTGGGGAAGGAAATGATCGGAGCCAATAGAATCAAAATAATGTAGAAATGAAAACCCAAAGCATGAGTTGGTAGTTTTCTGTCATATATTTAGTTTACTAAATGTTTGCATAACATATCCATGTTTTAAAAACATTAGAAATCAAATCTGGACTAAACATGTGAAGAGAAAAGAGTTGAGGAACAATGTAGTATTAGGTCGTAACTCACATTCATCTAGACTATATTTAGTTTACTAAATGTTTGCATAATATATCCAATTTTAAAACCATTAGAAATCAAATGTAGACTAAACATGTGAAGAGAAAAGAGTGGAGGAACATTGCAGCATTAGGCAATCACTCACATTCATGTGGACTAACCATGTGATATGAGAGTTTTACGAAGTAATGACAACCTAAAATAGAAACATTTTTGTTTGATTACGGTAAACTGTGAAATTTTCCTATGTAGATTTTCAAGTGAAATACAATAATTATGATTTTGTCAGCATATGTTTGATGACGGTAAACTGTTACAAAATGCTAAACTATAAACATTTTTGTTTGAGCCTGAGAAGTAATTAATAGCAACCAAAGAATATAATGCAACAAAACACACTTAAGACAAATCTTAAAAAGAACCCTGCACTCAGCTCGTGAAACCATGGAAATTAGAAACGGGAGACCTGTCAATCTAAATTAAAAATGAAATCTTAAACTTGTAGTTAAAATTAGTTCCAATAGCCAAAAGATTTAATTTCCTTCAATAGAATAATGAGTTTGATTTATCCAATTCCTATAATTAAATCATAATGACAACAAAAAGAACATTCAACTACAACTCAGATAAGATAAATGAAGGCATAGTGTGCATTTGGAGCAGTTGATGGGAAACACAAAAAACAATGTAGGATAAAGGTTGAGAAATCGATCGAACCTTTGCACGACGCTGTTTGGGAAGATGATTGCGATTAGAGAAGCCTTTGAGAATGCATAGATTCCGTCGATGCAGTTAGAGGATAATGTATTTTTTCAGTGGCTTTGTCATTGACGCGCTGCTGGAGATATGATAAAAGAAGGCATATATATGCAGATTCAAACATGCAATCTATAAGTCCTACCAATCTATATAAATATCTATGCAGATGTATCACGCAACTACAAATATATTTCAAAAAATCCAATTTATATGCATACATATGCAGATATATCACACAATCTGTATATATATAGATTCAAACATGCAATCTGCAAGTCCTACCAATCTGTATCCATATATATGACGCAACCACGAATATATTCCAAAGAAATGGTCAATTTATATGCATATATATGCAGATATATCACGCAATTTGTATATATGCAGATTGAAACACACAATCTGTATGTGATCAAGAGTATGTTTATGACATAAATCAAGTGAAAAATCTATTTGAATACATCAAAGCCGAATCATATATATCTTGGATACCCAGGATCCATATATATAAATAAGAATGAACAACTACAAATATACTTGTAGGTGAACAACATCTTTGTACTCTTGTTCCCCAAAATCGGAACCTAAAATAGAGAGCAGATGCTGTGTAAAGCCCAACCATATATATCTTTGTATTCCCGGGTATTCTTCTCTTTGTCTAAAAATTCGGCCCAAAATCTGAACCTAAAACAGAGAGCAGATGTTATGTAAAGCCCAACAATATATATCTCTATATAATCGGGTTTGCTTCTCTGGTTCCAAAAATTCTGAAATGTCATGAAACAACGAAATCAGAAAATGAAATCAAAATTGGAGAACAAAGAACAAAAAAAATATATATCCCTCGATCTAAATCCAAAATGAAAAATAGAATACAAAATCCATAGACGAAAGATTGATATGTAACGAAACAAAAAAGAGGCGATGCTGAACACATGAAGTGTAAGAGATTGGGTGAAAGAGTGGAGTGGAGGAGTTTGTACCAGTGATGTCGGTGTCCGCCTTGCGTAAAGAGGGCAAACTATTGCTTCGACATTGGCGATGGGTTTCACAGGAGGCGGAGTTAAAGGGGCGAGCAAGCGTTGATGTCGTCGGATGTAAAAGAATCGCACTCCATAGGTTGGGAAGAAGAAGAAGGGGAAGGTTGTGAGCAGGACGGGGAGTAGGTCTCATTGTTTTCACGGTATAAGCCGTTTTAGGGTTTTGAAGTTGATATTTTATAAGATTTTCATAGCAGAACGGACGGCCAGTGCATTATCAATCCAGATTGAGTGGCATATATTATTTGTTGTATTTTAGAACTCATGTTATTGGCAGACCCTGATATTTCTTTTTAAGATAGTATATATATATATATATATATATATATATATATATATATATATATATATATATATATATATATATATATATATATATATATATCAGAGAGCAATTCCTTATTAACAATGTCTTCCAACATTTCCAAGAAATAGTTATTCAAATTAAATCTTTCTTGAATAAAGTCTGAATTTATCCCTATAAAAATTCCCGCTCAGAACTCTAATCGACATGGCGTTGATTTCATATAGTAGTCGCGTCAACTCTAGCTTCATTCTGATTGACCGTTAACTTAACTCTGTAATCGACGTTACATCGACAATATATTTAAGAATGCAATGATATAAACCTTGAATTAACGTCGACTAATCTTATTTTGTAGCTCTAACTTCTAATGGAAGTAACGTCGTCATTAAGTCGAAGTTGCGTCAACTTCTAGTCTACGCATGTTGGCTTTTCTTGACTTTCTTCTAAAATTCAGTGTCTTTTTCATGTCCTTTACTCCACTGATATTCTAGGACTTCTAAGACCATATTACCCTCTCTATACATCATGGGTAATAATCCTAAGATGTAAAATCACTTAAATATAATTTGTTAAGATAAATTATAATGATTTTCCCAACAATCTCCCTCTATTTAGCTTAACAAATTTTATAAAGTTCCAAAGGTGATTTTACAAAAAATAATAATACAAAATTTGACTTGCACAAACATGTGAAATAAACACAAATAAAATTAAAAGTCATAACCATGAGAGGCAACTTAATATTTATATACCATAAAACCTATCTAAATCGATATTACTTCTCATTCTTGTCAGTAAAAAACTTTGTAAATACAGTGTGCAATTTCTTTGAAATCTTTTTAACAAACTCAAAATGAAATCTTCTTGCCTTTTCTGGATGACTATGTATATCCTGATAAACATTAAAAAGCTTCTGAACTTTTGTCTCTGCATTGTGATATGCAGAGTTAAGTGTATATCCATTGCCTTATACTTTTGCAGAATGCTCATTGATTGATTCCAACAGATTGTTAGGAAATGTATCTTCCTACTTATCTTTAGTTATAAATTCTTTAGTAGTTGAAGGCTTTAAAAAACTTATCATTTTTTGTTTGTCAATTTCATAAGGAATTTATTCATCTTGATTGAAACACAAACCTTATATTCTGTTGTGGCAATGCCCAGTAACATCCACAATTTGATTAGTTGGATGCTTCTTGACATATTCATTGTGATCAAAAATGTTTTTTGGAAGAGTAATTGATAATTCAGAAACATTTTTATTTCCAAATTATTTAGCTTGTAACTTAGCAAAAAAATCCTCTTCTTATCAGCTAAATCATCTTCTGATCTTTAAATTCAGCCTCCTCTCTTTTTCTTATTAGATCAAACTCCTGTATTCTCTACTACAGATACAAGTGTTGCATCCAATCCTTCCCGATCTAGATACCACTGCCTATCATGCCAAGTCCCAGTCCCAAATATCTGCATCATCCCTTTCTCCTGGAAAGTCACATTTCAGTGGAATGATCATGGAACTAATAGATAAGAGTTTAACTGAAAAAGAAGGAGCATGCATAACATTGGATTGTTTTATTGAACCTGAATAATTAACAGTACCCTTATCGACCACTGGCTAGAATGTACCATCCGCCTCCTGAATACTATTTATAGTAACTAAACGAGTGTAGGCGCAGAACTCACTTGCATTTTCCGTCACATGACGTGATGCTCCTGAGTCAATAATCCAATCTGATTCCCTGAAGGAAGATATTGATGCAAGAGCGAGAGGTCCATCTACGAGTGGGCATACATAGTGACCCCCCCTCCCAGCTCCATCTTTACTCCCCTCGGGCGTCTATTTCTTGTTGATGACGTCTACATGCTAAGTAGGGTTTGCTCCTACTCTGTATAGATAATGCCAACTTCCTCTGCACTCTCAGTCATGTCCTAATTGGCTCGATAGCCTCCTATGCAACCACGAGCATGACCATGTCCCCGACCACATCCCCGTCCACTACCCAAATCTCTCTCCTTGGGCGGTATGAGGCATGCTTGCCTCAAATGGCCCACCTTGCCATAGTTGTAGCACTTGCGGGTTTCTCCCCTCTGTCCTGTAATGTCAGGAGCAGTGACTGCTAGTGCCGACTTCACAATCGTGGATCCTCATGTCCCTGCCTGAAGTTTGAGACGTGCCTCTTCCTGAATCATAACAGAGATGGCCTCGATGAGTGTAGGAATTGTCGTACTAGAAAGAAGTATGGTGTTGAAAATTGTGAAGTGAAAGTGGGTGATTGGAGGACTTGGGCAACCTATCCGCGTGGACTACGCGGACAGTGTTGGTGGATAGCAAGGTGAGCAGGGCTGTTGTAGACGGTTTGTTCAATGGCAGCTTGGGCGGTCTGTTTGTGCGGACTAAACGAACATCAGTGGCAGATTGACAGGCCGGACCATGCTCAGCAGGCCGTTGGATCCCAGAAGGTAACCAGACGGTTAGAGATTCTATCCGCGGAGTCCGACAAGAAGCGGACTGGACTAGAGCTTGGCAGACCGACTTGGCAGATGCCTTGGTCTTGTTGTGGTGAAGCGGCAAGTGGAAGCCGCGGAGGTCGCCAGTCAGTGCAAACAGGTACTGGAGTTCGCCTTGGCAGGCGGACTGGATCCAGTGTCCGCCAGTAAGTACGGATTGGCCCTTGTGGCCAGTGGTGTGGAATTGGTTGGATCTAAACCAAGTCCATGTTTAGCTCAGTCCGGGGAGATTTACACGCGCAGTGAAGTGCAGACTACTTCTCTGTCCGCCAAGCTCTTCAAAAGTGTTGTGTGCCTTGATTGTGAGCTTGGAGAATGCAGACTGGAGTTGCGTCCGCAAGGGCGTGCAGACTGGAGCTATGTCTGCTGAGTCCGACAGTCGCATTGGTGGCAAGGATGTGGGCTCAGGATAAGCAGACTGGAGAAGTGTCCGCGGATAAGCGGACAAAGTTACTGCGGAGTCCGGATGTGGCGGACTTTTCTTGGTCTGTTGCGACCAGGCAGACTTGCATTGCTGTGCGGCCTTGATAAAGCACAGGCGGACTGGCTATCCTACACAGTCACGGTGGACTAGAGTATATCCGCGGGTTTGCAGAGACACTTGTTCTTGCTGTCGGATGAGGCAGTTATCCTATCGGCTAAGGCAGTGACCACACTCCTCATTGTGCCTATAAATAGGACCCATGTCACATGAGGATAAAAAGAGAGCGAATGAATAGTAAGTGAGCCCGCGATCAGTTGCTGCGAACTGACTTTAGGTATCCACGCGGGTTGATTGAGTTGACTGATTTGTGCTGTGCAGGTTGTGTAGATAGTGCTGGAAAGATAGGACTTGGCTCTGATTGCAGTCAGGGACAGTGCAGACTCTGCGGTTAAGCAACAGGCGGTAAATAACAGGTCGCGGACTGCGACCAGGCAGTTTTTTCTTTTCTAACTTATGTTTGGGGTACAATAAGTCGTCTGCTTCAGGCGGCCTATTCTGTTCGGCATCAGCAGCTTGTGCGGTCTGGCGGCTAGGTGACCTCGCGGTCAGGCGGCTTGCAGATTGGCGGCTAGAGCTTAGCATTGGAATAACGGGCAGTCCGTGCAGCTTGGGTTGCGGTCTAGAGACCTAGCGGACTGTGCGGACTCCTTAGCAGTAGATTCGACAGCTTCGTGTTATGTCCGCGCGGCTTGACTTGCCTTGTTTTTTTGTAATTGTCTCTGCTCTCCCTATGGTGTTTTTGGCGAATCATGTCTCGTCATGTATGTCTCGCCTTGTAAAGAAGATTGTTGTTATCAATAAAGACTCTTGTTGATGTATGTGTTTCTGGTTATGACTATTTTTAGTTGAGATAACCCCTGCTCATTCCAAGGTCCAAAAAATTTAACTTGGTATTAGAGGATTGAGGTTGTAGTGGATAAGCATTGATCAACTGAAGTGGTTGTTGCTCTTGTGAAGAGGGAACCAGTGGTAGAACCATGGTAGTGGAAGATGCAAGTCGTCTTGGAATTAAACTCCTTACAGAGACTAACTTTGAGAGGTGGAAGTCTTGTATGGAGATATTTCTTCTTGGCAAGGACCTTTGGGAGGTGGTGTGCGGAGTAGAAAGATAAGAGATTACTGCTCGCAATGCTGAAGAGATAAGAGCTTGGAAGGAGACAAATGCGAGATCAGAGTCTATTCTCAAGCAGGTGATCTCATCGGAGCTCTTGGACTACATCAGTGGATGTTAGTCAGCTGCGAAGGTTTGGACTTCGCTTGATGGGTTATTCAATAAGGAGGTGAAGGTTGCTGCAGAGGATGGTCCTTCTACTTCATATCAGCAAAAGAGGAGTGTTCCTCTGAGGCGTGATGGGAAGAGGAAGGAAGGACCAAGGTGCTATAGATGCAAGCAGCATGGTCATCTCAGGAAGGAGTGTAAGGTTGTCTTGCATTCGGTGAACGTTGCTCAAGTAGGGAGTAAGGAGAAGAACTTGGTTGGGTCATCAATAAGTTCTGGTGCTGATCGGATGAAGTCCAGTGATAGTGCAGCTATATGGCATGAAAGACTTGAGCATGTGGGGACGGACAAGCTGAAAGCAATGGTGTTAAGAAGACTCGTAAGAGGCTTTCCTAGATGGTCATCCTATGGCGACGGTCAAGCTTGTGCGGGATGTCAACATGGTGAAGCTCTTCGCTTTACAGATGATAAGGCATAGTCTAGATGTTAGGCACATTTGGAGGTTGTACATTATAATCTGGTGGGACCCACCGTCACCGCCAGTCTTGGAGGTAGCAGATACATGCTGATATTTGTTGATGACTATTTGAGGTATACTTGGGTATACTTCATGAAGGAGAAGTCGAACATGTTCCGCTTGTTTGTGGAGTTCAAGAAGCTTGTGGAGGGACAACTTGGATTGTAGATAAAGAAGTTGAGGACAAGCATCAGTGGTGAGTTCGGCTCAACCGAGTTCTCGAACTTTTGCAGGAAGCATGGGATCTGAAGGGAGCTGTCTCGTGGACATACTTCACAGTAAGGCGGTGTTGCAGTTCAGGTGATCCATCTGTTGACAGATACCTGCAAGTGTTGGCTTCAGTGGAAAGGCATTCCTAAGGCCTTTTGGGCAGAAGGGATGGCATGTGCGGCACATGTCATCAATCAGATGCCTCTTAGTCAGATCATTATGAAGTCTCCGCTTGAGTTGATGTTTGGGGTGAAGCCCATTGTGAAGCACCTATGGGTATTTGGATCTACCTGCTACATACATGCTCCGGATGCTCCCAAGATGAAGCTAGTCTTTATTGGGTATGATGAGCAGAAGAGAAGATGGAGGTGTATGGATCCTGTGACGAAGAGGCTCATCATGTCAAGAGGCGTTGTCTTCAATGAGCTGACGTCGTATTGGGGTAGCTCATGTGTGGAGCTAGAGGTGAGAAGGACAAATGGTGAGCTGAAGGAGGCTGCTGCTAAGGACCAAAGGGAGCTGCCTGTGCCACTAGGAGCTCCAGGTTGTTCTAGCTCTGGTGCAAAGGTGTCAGGGTCGGGAAGCAGGGGGAGCGTTGCTCCAGGTGCTTCTGGTTCGAAGATGGAGGCTTCTGGTTCGAGAAGCAGGGTGAGCGATGTTCCAGATAGTTCTTGTTCAAGATCGGAGACTTCTATTTCAGGTAGCAGGGGGAGCATTGCTCCAGGTGCTCCTGGTTCCAGTGATGTGGATTCTTATTCAGGAAGCAAGGGGAGCATTGTTCTAGGATTTCCCGGGAACGGAGCTGGTTCAGGAGGAGCAGCGGAGGTGGCTAGCCGTGATCAGGTTCTTCGGAGATTGAAGAGGATCAACAACCCACCAGCTCGATATAGCGAAGGGAACGCAATGAGCTTGGTCTCATGTTTCCTTGAAAGCCCTCAAGTCGAGCGAGTCCTTCTAGCTGTGATGACACCACTAGAGTCAAGGAGGTGGATTACGCCAAGGATGAGGAGTTGACTACTCTCAGAGGTGACGAGGCTTTGGCCCTTATGCCCAAGGTCGTTGGTGATACTCTTGTGACGCATGAGTGGAGGTCGAAGATGAAGAAGAAGGCAGAGGGAAGCATGTCTCCTTTCGGGAGATGCTGGAGGGATCCCTCAAGGTCTAAGATATGCAGGGCGGGGACTATGTCTTAGACATCTCCTCGAAGGCACTATCAGAGGGACCAGGTGCAAGGTTACGGGAACTGCTGGAGTTGTTCACCACTTCTCACTTCAAGGGGGAGTGTTGAAAATCGTGAAGTGAAAGTGGGTGATTGGAGGACTTGGGCAACCTATCCGCACGGACTATGCAGACAGGGTTGGCAGACAGCTAGGTCGGCAGGGATGTTGCAGACGGTTTGTTCTGTGGTGCCTTAGGCGGTCTGGTCTCGTGGACTAAGCGAATAGCAGCGGCGGTTTGACAGGCCGACCCATGCTCAGTAGGCAGTTGCATCCCAGAATGTAACCGGGCATTAGAGATTCTATCTGCGGAGTCCGGCAAGAAGCGGACTGGACTAGATCTTGGCAGATCAGCTTGGCACATGCCTTGGTCTTGCACTGGTGAAGCGGCAAGTGGAAGCAGCGGAGGTCGCCAGTCAGTGTGGACAGGTGCTTGAGTTCTCCGAGGCAGGCGGACTGGATCCAGTATCCGCCAGTAAGTGCGGACTGGCCTTTGTGGCCAGTGGTGTGGACTTGGTTGGTTCTGAACCAAGTCCATGTTTAGCTCAGTTCGGGGAGATCGCGCAGTGAAGCGCGGACTTCTTCTCAGTCCACCAAGCTCGGCAGAAGTGCTGTGTGCCTTGATTGTGAGCTTGGGGAATGCGGACTGGAGTTGCTTCCGCAAAGGCTTGTGAACTGGAGCTGTGTCCGCTGAGTCCGATAGTCACCTTGGTGGCAAGGCGGTGGGCTCAGGATAAGCGGACTGGAGATGTGTCCGCGGATAAGCGAATAACATTGCTGTAGAGTCTGACTATGGCGGTCTTGGCTTGGCCTGTGGAGACCTGGCGGACTAGCATTGCTGTTTGACCTTGATAAAGTACAGGTGAACTGGCTATCCTGCATAGGTCCCGGCGGACTGGAGTGTACCTGCGGATTTACGGAGACACTTGTTCTTGCTGGGGGATGAGGTGGTGATCCTATCGGCTAGGGCGGTGACCACACACCTCATCGTGCCTATAAATAAGACCCATGTCACATCAGGATAAAAAGAGAGCGAATGAACAGTAAGTGAGCCCGCGATCAGTTGCCGCGAACTGAATTAAGGTATCCGCGCGGGTTGATTGAATTGACCGATTTGTGTTGTGCAGGTTGTGCGGATAGCGCTGGAAAGTCAGGACTTGGCTCTGATTGCGGTCAGGGATAGTGTGGACTTTGTGGTTAAGAAATACACGGTAAACAGCAGGTCGCGGACTGCGACCAGGATGTTTTCTCTTTGACAACTTATGTTTGGGGTTCAATAAGTCGCCTGCTTCAGGCGGCATATTCAGTTCGACATCAGCAGCTTGTGCGGTCTGGCGGCTAGGCGACCTCATGATCAGGCGGCTTGCAGATCGGCGGCTAGAGCATAACATTGGAATAACGAGCAGTCGGCGCGGCTTGGGTTGCGTTCTGGCGACCTGACGGACTGTGCAGACTCCTTAGTAGTAGATCCAGCGGCTTCGTGTTGAGTCGGCGGGGCTTGACTTGTCTTGGTTTTTTGTAATTGTCTCTGCTCTCCCTGTGGTGTTTTTGGAGAATCATGTCTCGCCATGTATGTCTCGCCTTATAAATAAGATTATTATTATCAATAAATACTCTTGTTGCTGCATGTGTTTTTGGTTATGACTATTATTGGGTACATTGAAAAATGTGTACCAGATTTGGAGAAGCCTCACTAAGCTCAATGATATTCATCAAGGTGTATTTGATGTTGTTTTGAGTTTATATGTGCAGGTTAAGAATATGTAGGAAAAGTTTCTAAGTCCATGAGTCGACACCAGAAGAAGCTGTGTCGACACTTGTGAAGACTTGTGTCGACACTTGAGAAAAGCTGTGTCGACACCTGGAGTCAATTGTGTCGACACTTGGAAAAGTTGTGTCGAGACCAGAAGAAATTATGTTGACACACAGGACTTGTGTCGACACACAGAAAGTTCAGTCGACATCAACTGTGTCGACACACAGGACTTGTGTCGACACACAGAAAGTTCAGTCGACATCAACTGTGTCGACACACAGGACTTGTGTCGACACACACACCAGAATTTCTTCTAAGTTAATTGTGTCAAGACAAGAAGCGACTGTGTCGACACACAAGACTTGTGTCGACATATTCTCACAGAAGCTATGTAGAGAAGTGTCGACACCATGCGAGCTGTGTCGACACCACCAAGTATTGTGTCGACACATAGTCTACATGTGTCGACACATGTGAAGTTCAGACTCGACACTTTACTGACAGAGATAAAGTTTCAAGAAGTGAATGGAGACTTGACAGCTGCCATAACCAACAAGTCTACTACAACTGTCATATCTGTCAGAAGTTGGTTAGCAACTGGATCAGCCAGTAACATTGGATGAAGTCTATATAAAGACAGATTCTATCAATTGAGGATGAGGAAGTACACAAAAACACAATTACAACAGAAGATCCAACATACGCAAGAAAATCCAGTCAGATATTTCAAGTGGATCTAAGTGAAGAATTTCAAAATATCTTCAGAAGAATTTGTAGAGAGAGAGCTCCAACAATTCAATTGAAGAAAGAGACTATCATCAACTAGTCTCTTAAGAGCAGATCGTGAACTAATCTGCAAAGAAGAATTCAGATTAATTTCTGGATTTTAAGAAGGAAGCTGATTGAAGATCATCTTCAAGAAATTCAACCTTACTGTGTTCAGATTCAAGAAGATTTGAAGAAAGCCAAAGACAGGTTGATTTCTGTGTAATCAGATTCTTGAAGAACTGATCAAGAAAACTTTCTACACATTCTCTCTTAACTTGGGTGAAAGATAAAACATATTTTATATCATTTTTCCTGTAAGATAATTATTGATCTGAGTTGTAAGCCTAATTTATAAAGGCTGAGGTAGGGCTTAGTGCCTGAGGTAGGAGATTTACATCTCTGAGTTGTAGGCCTTGGGAAGGCTGAGGTAGGGTTGTGTGCCTGAGGTAGGAGATTTAATTATCTGAGTTGTAGGCTTTGGTGAAGGTTGCGTTGTAGGTAGGGCTTAATTGCCTGAGTTGTAGGAGTGTGGACTCACTCTGAGTTGTAGGAACCTTGACTGGGTTCTGAGCTGTAAGATCTGTGGATCTGAGAAGGAAGGAAGAAGTTAGGCTGAATCTTGCACACTGCTAGATAGGCGAAGGGGGAAAGTGGATGTACCCATCATTTGGGGAACCACTATAAATCTGTGTGCCATCTGTGATTGTGTGTGATATTTTGATTTTTGTGATGTGGTAGCTGTAGAACTGTTTGATTAACTGAATTAATATTCTGTCTTAGAGTAAAAAGGAATTAAACCTATTCACCCCCCCCCCCCTTTAGGTGTTTAGGTTATCTTGAAACCAATTCTTTCAAGTGGTATCAGAGGGAGGTTGCTCAAAGATAGACGTAATAGTATGAATAAGATCTATGAGGCAGAATAAATTAGAAAAGATGGGTTCAGGAGAAAATCATAAGGAACTTGGTTCCATGAAGTTACCCATATGCAGGAAAGAAATCTTTGGAATATGGAAAGAAAGGGTCAGATTGTTTATGGAGGCATCTGATCCAAGAATATATATAACTGTTAAAGAAGGGCCTTATATTCCAATGAAAGTCTCAGTTCTTGATGTTAATTAGAGGACACCAAAAGACATTTCAGAAATGACAAAGGATGAGATTATCTTGGCTACTATGGACAAGAGAGCTCAGAATATTATAGTGAGTGCCATAGATGACTCAACATTCCAAAATATAATTCACTGTAAAACCTCCAAGGAGATGTGGGACACATTGATAGTCTACATGGAGGGATCAGAAGAAGTTAGGCAAGATAGAAAGTCAATGCTTAATAAGGAATATGAGAGCTTTAGATAAAGCAAATCAGACAGCATCACTGAATGTTACAAGAAGTTCTTCAGAATCGTGAATGAACTAATGTCATATGGAAGGGTCTTTAGTACATATGGGTTGAATGATAAATTCCTTAGATCTTTTACTAAGGATTGGGACACCAAGATCTGTGCCATCAGGGAAGTGGCCAGACTGGCAGAAATCTCTCCTCCAACACTATTTGGCAAATTGCTTTCTTATGAAATGCAACTCATGTCCAGAAAGGAGGAAGAGAAAAGTACTAAAGTTGACCATAGAGAAAAATGATTGTGTGTTATTGCTGCAACAGAACTGTACATGTAGTAGCTGATTGTCCGGACAAAAGAAAGGAATCTGTAGATAAGAAGAAGTCTCAGTTTAAGAACAAGAAGGAGAAATCCTTTGTAGAAAAGAAAGAGAAAAGCTCGATAGATCCATCATCTTCAGATTCTGAATCTGATGATGAAGCTTATATTGGTCTGTTTGCAATAGAAGAAGAGACTGAGTTCTTGCAATTTGGACTCAATAAATGGAACTGAAGATCATAGTGCAAAGGGCTGATGACCCTGACTGATGAAGATCACTACCAGGATCAGCCTGGTACCAATACGGTAAAAAGCTTATCTGAAAACTCTGATTATTACACTAGCTCAGAATCAGAAGCATCTGCATCAAGTGATTTGGATGGATCTGAATCTGAAGGAGATATTCATCAACTTATAAATGAATATGGTGATTTGCTGAAGGCATTTAAGAGATGCAAAAACCTGACTAAAATTCAGGCTAAGGAAATTGCAGCTCTTAAGTTGGCTGCATCTGATTCAGAAAATCTGCTGGATCAGAAGATGAATGAGTTTGTCAAGCTGAAAAACATAACTGTTATTCAGATGAGAACAATCACATTCAAGAGTGATCAAATCAAAAGTCTGGAAGTCAGACTTCAAAAGGAAAAGGATCTAGTGGCTAGTTTCTCTAAGCCAAAATCTGTCCTACCCTTAATTGATAACTTTGTGTCTCAAAAGGGTAAGGCAGGATTGGGTTTTAAGGGAAATACTAGGGCAGCTAATTCCAAAAGAAAAAGGAAAGCCCCAGTTAAGCCACTTGTCTCCAATCCCCCCATTGCTCTCAGAAAAGTGCAACAGCCTACCAATAGATATGATCATGATATCATACATGATCATGGTAAGCCTGATATTCTGAATGACAAGTGGTATCCAGCACTCAAGAAAAGAAACACTGTACCTACAGTATTAAGAACAACTGACAGCAAAGCTGTTAAAACTGTAACTAAAAAGAGGTATAATAGATATGAGTGCTGGTGTTGTGGCAAGGTGGGATACTTTGCCATTGACTGTTGGCACAACACTAGTGTCAGGATGAATGCCAGCTTACCTGGAATAAGAGCTGCTACAAATTATGCTAAATTTCAGTCTAACCTGAACCAAGGACCCAATAATAATTGGGGTTCTAAGGTTAAGTAATTATTTGTTGCAGATAAGTCCAAGCGGCCATGCCCCTTTATGGTACTTGGACAGTGGATGTTCCAGACATATGACTGGAATAAGAGGATTGCTGAAGAACTACTCACCCATATTGAATGGACCTAAAGTAATCTTTGGTGGTTTTGAAAAAGGATTCATCAAAGGGTTTGGTAATATTTCTAACAGCTCAATTACTATCACTCAAGTGGCTTTTGTGAAGGGTTTGAAACATAACTTGATAAGCATAAGTCAACTGAGTGATCTTGGATATGACATTTCATTCATTAAGAATGGTTGTCATATTAAAAGGGTCAAGTGATCAGAAGATCATGTTGACTGGTTATAGGAAAGAAAATGTGTATTGCCCAAACTTTGTGAGTAAGAATAAAGATTCTCCTATTTATCTGGTAGCTGATGAGAAAGCCTCTCATTGTGTCAAATGACACAATTGGCTAGCTCATCTAAACTACAAGACTATTGGTCAACTCTTTAATAAAGAGTTAGTGAGGAATGGCCCTCAAGTTAAGTGCATTAAGGATGGAATATGCTCAGCTTGTCAAAAAGGCAAGCAGATCAGATCCTCTTTTCATAGGCTAAAAACCAAAGAATCAGTGAGGTGTTTATACCTCTTGCATATGGATTTTTTTGGTCCAATGCCAGTTCAGAGTCGAGGTAGGAAAGTCTACACATTTGTGGTTGTAGATGACTATTCTAGATTTTCATGGGTTTTCTTTCTGAGGAAGAAATCTGAAACCCCAACTATTTTCTGCAACTTTGTTAAGCAAATTTAGAATGAACTGAACAATTCAGTGGTCAAAATCAGAAGTGACCATGGAACTGAATTTCAATCTGAAAATATGACAAAGTTGTGTGAAGAATTTGGGATTCATCAGGAATTCTCCTCACCTAGAACTCCTTAGCAAAATGGAATTGCTGAAAGAAAGAATAGGACTCTTATTGAGGCATGTAGAACTCTATTGAGTGACACTTCTCTCCCAAAATATTTCTGTGCTGAGGCAATAAACACTGCATGTCATGTGCTCAATAGGGCTTCCATCACTAAGAACCACAAAAAGACACCCTATGAGGTTATGAAGGGCAAAAAACCAAACTTATCCTATTTTAGGATCATTGGTTGCAAGTGCTATGTGCTTAACAATGGCAAGTCTTACCTGACAAAGTTTGCTACTAAATCCCAAGATGGGATATTTGTTGGGTACAACAACAATAGTAAGGCATATAGAGTCTATAACTTGACTACACAAGTTGTAGAAGAGACTGTTCATATTATATTTGATGTGTCAAGACTTATTAACAGTGAGTTGCCTAGTAGTTCTTGTAGCTCTACAGGTATAAAAGAGAAGATGGACATGCTGACTATCAAAGAAGATCAAACTGTAAGGCAAGAAGAGGAAAATGATGGTTGTTGTCCAAGGGGAGTACACGACTCACAAGATGTTGATAAAGACCATGAAGTATAGTAGAATGAAGAAAATAGAGAAAGTCAAACTGTAGACAGACTTCCTCCAGCAGTTAGACATTTAAAGGATCATCCTATACACCAGATTATTGGTGATCCTAGACAAGGGGTTCAAACTAGAAGCAGGAGCTTGAACAATGTACTATGCTCAAGCTTCTTGTCACAACAGGAACCTAAAAGATTTGAAGAAGCTATACAAGACCCACACTGGATTAATGTTATGCAGGAGGAGTTGAATCAATTTAGGAGATGCAAGGCCTAGAAGTTAGTTCCTAAACCAAAAGACCACAATGTCATAGGGACTAAGTGGATCTACAAGAACAAGCTAGATGAGAGTGGGATCATAATTAAGAACAAGGCAAGGCTTGTTGCCAAAGGATACAGGCAGGAAGAGGGCATAGACTTTGATCAAACATTTCCCCCTGTGGCAAGGTTGGAAGCAATAAGGCTATTCCTAGCCTATGCAGCTTATCAGGGTTTCAAAGTGTTCCAAATGGATGTTAAGTCAGCATTCCTGAATGGAGACTTAAAGGAGGAAGTCTATGTAGAACAACCATCAGGTTTTATTGATCCACTCTATCCTAATTATGTGTATAGGCTTAGGAAAGCCCTATATGGTTTGAAATAAGCCCCAAGGGCTTGGTATGAAACCTTGTCTACTTTTCTCATTGAGAACAAATTCTCAAGGGGGAAATAAACAAAACTCAATTCCTTAGGGAATCCAAAGGGAAGATAATCCTAGTCCAGATATATGTTGATGACATAATATTTGGTTCAACTGAAAACAACCTTTGTAGGAAGTTTGCTAAACTTATGCAAGGGAAGTTTGAGATGAGCAGCATGAGAGAACTTAAGTTCTTCTTGGGACTCCAAGTAAGACAGACTGATGGTGGCCTGTCCATATCCCAGTGTACGTTCACCCAGGAGTTAATTAAGAAGTATTGTGTACAACCCCGTGTCCGGCGAGCGGGTCCCGCCAGGGAGGTCGAGCAGACCTCGCCCCACGACCCGCATCCGAACGACAAAACGGGTATGCGGCAGGAGGGCTGGCCCACTCCGGCCCATTTCAGGCGAGCGCGCCGGGCGAGGCGAGCGAGCGGGTCGCGCGAAGAATCACTGACCAAAGCGGATGGGTCTGGCGACCCGCGATTGGCGAGCCGATAAGGGGGACGCGGTGGCCGCCGACCAGCCCCCACACGCGACCTGGCCGCCGGTCCGCTCCAGTAGAAGACAGGCAGGTCGCGGCGGTCCGGCTCGCGCTCGCCCAGGAGAACAAGCGGGCAGCTGGAGCCAGGTCGTGCCCGCCTCCAGCGGAGGATGATGGGAGGTGAGCTGACTCCCCAGGGGTGCGAATAGCCCCTCAGAACAGCGGAGCCACGCTGTTGGCATACCAGGTTGGACTGCGCATAGCTACTTAGAACAGCGGAGTTTGGCTGTTGGCAGGCCCAACCAAGGGCTTTTTGGTATTTTCAGGTAAGTCCTTTTGGTTATTGGTAGTTCAGATTCCAAAAAACTATAAATAAGACCCAAGGGGTACCTCAAAGGACACGCTTGAAGTGCCCCCCTTACTCTCGTGTTCAAGTGTTCTCTGAGGTGCCTTAGCTCGGGTTCTGGCTAAGGAGGGGAAGCGCTCAGAGATCTTCCGGGTTTGTGGTGGGACCTTCCTGCCGAGCCCTTGGGTCTGTTCCTTCTTGTCTTCTTCGTCGTTTTTCTTACAGGAGCAAAGTAGGAGCGAGACCACACCTTCCCCAAGGGTCGAACTCCACGAGAGGCCGGATTCCGGTTTCAACATTTTGGTGCGGTGAGCGTGGATTGTGGTCAGTGCAGAAAAGCTTCGACGAACTCAATGACGGGAGGTCAAGGATCTGACAGGCAGGACTCGCCGCCCCGCCCCCCCCCCCCCCCCCCCCCCCCCCCCCGCCTCTTGCAACGGTGGGAATGTTTGAAGACTTCAGGAACGAAGTGCTGACTCTGGTCAAGTTCGCGCTCGGCACGCGAGCCGAGTGCTCTACTCCGGCAGCCCAGATCGCGGCCGCCCCTTCCTTGGGCGAGGACGCCCCTGACCCGCGAGCTGGAAAATAAGTGGCCGAGGAAGGCCGAGGGAGCGAGCTCTCGGGGCGCGAGCTTTTCCCCGACTCGGCAAGCCGCGGCAGGTTCGACGAGTTGGGCACGCGAGACTCGCCGGCCCGCCAAGTGGGAGGGGGCAGCCCTTTCAGTGAGCTGGTCTCCTCAGTACCAGTACCAGACGGGTTCAGGGAGCCCGAGATGTCCTACTACACCGGGAAGGGAGACCCGGTCCAGCACGTCCAATGGTTCGAAGACGTGGTCTCCATCCGTCAGATGTCGGACGGATTCAAGTGCCGTCTCTTCGCCATCACCCTCCGAGAGAAGGCAAGGGAGTGGTTCTACCAGCTCCCGGCCAGCTCCATCTACTGTTTTGAGGACCTGCGCCGAGGGTTCATGCTGAGGTTCACTACTTCGAAGAAGAGGAAGAAGGAGTCTGAGTCCTTGTTCCACATTAAGCAAGGAGTGAACGAGACGTTGGGAAGCTATGTGGATCGGTTTCAGGAGGAGGTTACCCAGGTCCAGGAGATGCCGGGCCATAGTCTGATGATGGCTTTCACCCTGGGCCTGCAGCAGGGTTTCTTCCGCATGGAGCTGAAGAGAGTTCCCCCCTCTCCTACGAGGATTTGATGGAGAGGGCGGCGAGAGAGGTCGACGGGGAGGCGTTGAACCCAGAATTCGCAAGAAAGCTAGCCAGATGGGCGATGGAGGAAGAAAAGGAGTCGAAGGGAGGAAGAGGATAGGAAGAGAGAAGAGGGGAGCCTAGGCTGAGGGAGAAGAGGTAGCTCCAATGGCAGCAGCAGCCGAGGTGGGGGCACCAGGAGCCCGACCGTCGGTTGGGCTGGAGGCCTGAAGGACAGGGACAAGGGCCACCGAGAGGGTACTTCGGAAGGGGTCACTATCAGGGGAGGCAGGACCAGTTCCACCCACCGGGCTGGAGGCAAGGTCAGAGGCCCCGGCTCCCCGATCAGGAGGAGGCCATGGCCATAGCTTTGGGAGCAAGGAGGGGGATCATGAGGAGGAGGAGAAGGGAGTTCAGAGTGGAGCTGCCCTATTGCGACTTCCATCAGGAAGAGGGGCACGCAACAGCCACGTGCCCGGAGTTCTTGGAGATGAGAGGGAACAGGGAGCGGCAGCAGCAGCAGCAGGAGGTACAGCAAGAAGTGAGAATCGAGGAGGTCCTGCCTCGGGCGGAGGAGGATCGTTGCGAGGACTGGGTTGATGTCGGGACCCGAGGAGGGATCGGGGTGATCCACGGGGGAGTGGGGATCGAGGCTTCCCGCAAGGCAAGACTCCACACCATATACTGGCGGAGCGTCGCCTCTACATCCCAAACCCCGCCGCCGGAGGAGAGGATCACCTTCTCCAGAAGTGATATGACAGAACACGAGGACCCGTTCTGTGATGCGCTGGTCATCAAGGCCGCCATCGAGAATTTCACTATCTCTCGGATCCTAATGGACAATGGGAGCTCCGTCAACGTCGTCTTCAAAAAGGCGTTTGACGCGATGAAGGTGGAGGCTAAGAGGGTGTTGGCCTCGGACGGGCCCTTGTTCGGGTTCTCGGGAGAGAGGAAGGAAGTAGAGGGAGGAGTTGGTCTCCATGTCACCCTGGGGGGGCAGTCCCGAAACTGCAAGTTCGTCATCGTGGACGCCCCCAGCAGCTACAGTGTCATCTTTGGGAGGCCTCTCATCAGCGCCTTCCGTTGCGTCCCCTCGTCTTTCCATCAATGCTTAAAGTTCAAGGCCGAGGGGATCCAGGTCCGGGTCAGGGGGGACCCAAAGGTGGCACGGGAGTGCTATGTCACCATGGTGAACACTATCTCTTGGCAGGAGGGAGTCGAGGAGATGGGTCGGAGGATGGAGGAGGTCGAGCAGGAGGCAGGCTGCGAGGAGCCAGGAGTGAAGGACCACGTAGGAGAGGCGGCAGGAGGAGATCCGGAGGAGGTAGCCGAGGTGGGGGACACGAGAGAAGAGATGGAGGTAGAAGTCCCCGTCCCGGAGGAAGGGGATGATGAAGGATGGGCGGAGCAGTCCAGGCTGGAGGTTGCGGAGGAAGTGGTAGAGCTGGAAGTGCTCACCCGTGGAGGCAGGATGGAGAAGATCCGCGTCAGCGAGGGGCTGACCCCGGAGGACCAGGGGAGGATGCTGGAGTGCATCCGAAAGAACGTGGACATCTTCGCCTGGAACACCGCGGAGATGCCGGGGGTTGACGTGGATGTGGCTTGCCACCGCCTCAACCTGGACCCGGGAACACGCCCCGTTCAATAGAAGAAGAGATCCACGGCAGACAAGCTGGCGGAACCCATCAGGGAGGAGGTGGCGAAGCTTCTCAAGGCTGGCTTCGTGTCCGAGATTCAGTACCCCGGCTGGGTCTCCAACGTTGTGATGGTCAAAAAAGGAGACGGCCGTTGGCGATTGTGTATCGATTTTTCCTTACTCAATAAAGCTTGTCCTAAGGACTGTTATCCTTTGCCTCGGATCGACGCGCTGGTTGACTCAGCCGTCGGCTTTTCTGTAATGAGTTTTTTAGATGCCTTTTCAGTTTACCATCAGATCAGGATGCACCCCCCTGACATCAAGGATGTCGCGTTCATCACAGGGGACGGCTGCTACTGCTACAAGATGATGCCATTCGGGCTGAAGAATGTTGGGGTCACGTACCAAAAAATGATGGATAGGGTCTTCAAGGAGCAAAGGGGGAGGAATTTGGAGGTATACGTCGACGACCTCATGATCAAAAGCCGGGATGTGGACTCCCACCTCCGGGACCTGGAGGAGACCTTCGCCACCCTGCGCAGATACAAGATGCGGTTGAATCCCCTTAAGTGCATTTTTGGGGCTAGCCGAGGAAAGTTCTTGGGGCATCTCCTCACCCCCGCGGGGGTCGAGCCGAATCCGGACAAGGTCAAGGCTATCTTGGAGCTGGGGTCACCGCGGAACGCAAAGGAGGTCCAACGGTTGACGGGGAAGCTAGCAGGGCTGAGCCGTTTCCTTTCTCCGGCAGGGGAAAATTGCTCCCCCTTCTTCAAAACACTAAGGGGCGGTCAGACGTTTGAATGGACCAAGGAATGCGAGGAGGCGTTCCAGGCCCTCAAGGCGAAGTTGACACAGGCTCCGCTACTCCAAGGACCGAAGGAGGGGGAGGATTTGTTCTTATATCTCGGAGTCGGCGCAGAGGCCTTGAGCTCCGTCTTTGTTCGTGAAGAAGGGAAGAGGCAGCTCCCTATTTATTACGTCAGCCGGGTCCTGAGGAAGGCCGAGCTCTGGTATCCGATCTTGGAGAAGCTCGCATTCGCTCTAATCCTCTCGGCTCGGAGGCTGCGGCCTTACTTCTAGGCACACTCAATCCGAGTGGTGACCGACCACCCTCTCTGCAACATCTTCGAGGGTGTGGAGCACTCAGGGCGGCTGGCCAAGTGGTCGGTGGAGCTGAGCAAGTTCGATGTCTCCTTCGTTCTGTGGCTCTCGATCAAAGCTCAGGCGATGGCCGACTTTCTGGCCGACTACGTGGTGGAAGTGGCGGAGGAAGAACTCACCCGCCCGGTTCCTTGGAAGGTGAGGGTGGATGGAGCCTCAGGGAAGCACTCCCTTGGAGTGGGGGTGGTCCTAGAAAGCCCCCAAGGGACTCAGATTGAGCAGACGGTGGTGGTGCACTTTCCCATCACTAACAACCAGGCCGAGTACGAGGCAGTGATAGCGGGGCTGCGCCTGGCCCGGGAGCTGGGGGTGTGGGATGTGGAGGTCCTAACCGACTCCATGGTGGTGACTTCCCAGATCAACGGAGAGTTCGAGGCAAGGGAACCCACTCTGAAGCTGTACTTGGCCAAAGTGAAGGGGGTCATAGGGACCTTCCAGACCTTCTCCATCCGACACGTGCCAAGGGAGGAGAACGAACAAGCCGACCAGTTAGCAAAACATGGTCCCCGGGCAGGGGGCACCATCACCGACCTGTTCCGCCCCTCCATTGAAGAAGGGGAGCTCATGGAGATCGACCAACAAGCTTCGTGGATGGATCCAGTAGTAGTTTTCCTCTCCATGGGAGTATCCGAAGGGGGTGGACAGGAAGAAGCTGAGGCACAAGTCAGCTTACTACCTCCTTAAGGACGGGAAGTTATACAGGAAGACCCTCTCCAGGATGTTGGCTCGCTGCGTAGCCGAGAGTGAGGCGCAGAGGATCTTGGAGGAAGTCCACTCCGGGGAGTGCGGGAGTCATTCCGGGAGTCGGACTTTGGAGGGGAGGATAGTCAGGCAAGGGTATTTCTGGCCCACCCTGGGCCGAGACGCCGCGGAATTTGCAAGGAGATGTCATAAGTGCCAGTTGTTTGCCCCCTCCAGCTACAGCCGGTCCAACAACTCAAGAGTATCACGACCCCCTAGCCGTTCGCAGTCTGGGGGATGGATTTGGTTGGACCGTTTCCCCAGGCCAGCGGTCAGAGAAGATTCCTCCTAGTGATGATCGATTACTTCTCGAAGTGGATGGAAGTGAAGGCGTTGGCCAAGGTGACCTCACAAGTAATCAGGAACTTTGTCTGGGGGGAGATCATCTGTCGCCATGGGCTACCCCAGGCCATCGTCACCGACAACGGACCCCAGTTCGCCAGTGCCGATTTCACCACCTTCTGCGAGCAGCTTGGAATCGACCTCAGGTTCGCCTCGGTCCACCACCCCAGGAGCAACAGGCAGGTGGAGGCCGCGAACAAGATCATCATCAACCTCCTCAAGAAAAAGGTGGAGAATTTGAGGGGGAGCTGGGTGGAGCAGCTCCCCGCAGTTCTTTGGGCCCTAAGAACCACCCCTAACACGGCTACGGGGGAGACCCCCTTCAAGCTCTCCCATGGGTGCGAGGCGGTGCTCCCCATAGAATTTGAAGTCCAAACGCCACGGGTCGGGGCGGCCAGGGAGGGTTGAGAGGAATGGCGAGCCGAGAACGAGGGGGAGCTGAGACTCTCCCTTGACATGGTGGAAGAATTGAGGGATCTTTCGGCCATCTGACAGGAGGAAGTAAAAAGGAGGATGGCAAAATACTTTGACAAGCATGTCAGGGTCAAGCAGTTCGCCGAAGGAGACCTGGTGCTGAAGAAGGTGGACGCGGCAGGGAGGTCAGCGTCCGTAGGGAAGCTCAACCCTAGCTGGGAGGGGCCGTTTATTGTGAAAGAAGCTTTGAAGTCAGGGGGCCATCAGCTCCAAAATGTAGAGGGGGAGACCCTGAGTCACACCTAGAGTTGAGACGACCTGAAAAGATTTTTTTCCTAATCACATGTAAGCAACACGTTGGTTATAATGAAATCCTTTCCCCCCCCCCCAGTATTGTCGTAGCCAGCTAGCATAGAGGATTGGAATGTGTTTGGACCCCGAGAAGATCCCGCTGCCAGGTTGCCACCTAGCTGGCAGGGCCGGAAGTCACTCGGTGTCATACCTAGCCTCGAGAAGATCCCGCTGCCAGGCTCTCACCTAGCTGGCAGGGCCGGAAGTCACTCGATGGAATGTGTTTGGACCCCGAGAAGATCCCGCTGCCAGGCTCCCACCTAGCTGGCAGGGCCGGAAGTCACTCGGTGTCATCCCTAGCCTCGAGAAGATCCCGCTGCCAGGGTCTCACCTAGCTGGCAGGGCCGGAAGTCACTCGATGGAATGTGTTTGGACCCCGAGAAGATCCCGCTGCCAGGCTCCCACCTAGCTGGCAGGGCCGGAAGTCACTCGGTGTCATCCCTAGCCTCGAGAAGATCCCGCTGCCAGGCTCTCACCTAGCTGGCAGGGCCGGAAGTCACTCGATGGAAATGATTTGCGACCCAGATCGAATCACGCTGCTGGGCTACCACCTAGTCGGCCAGGCCCGGAACTACTCGAATGACGTTAATAGCAGACTGGAATCACGAAGATAAGCCAAAAAGGGGTCTAACATAACCACCCAGCCCCGAGAAAGACGGCAGAACGGAGACGGAAACCTAGGCGAGAACCCGCAAGAGATTCGATAACTCAGGCAAAGGGAGAGCCAGCTCGCCTCGCTTGGCTGGCGAGCAGCCTCCTCTTCCGGGGCTGGGCCGCAGAGGCAGGTCGCGTCGCACAGCGATAGCAAATATACGAACAAGGCAGGCGAGAAAGCATTTTATAAAAGCAATAGTAAATAAGAATCGAGGAGTATAGGCGCAGCCCGCACATCTCAAAACAGGTAAACATACATGATAATATGCATCTAAAAAATAAATGTCGAAAAGCAGGGGAGACGCGAGATCCAGGGCGAGAAGGCCTAAATAGGTTGGAAGGATTTGTCCCCAGGGTCCGGCACGGGAAGAAATAGCGCCGGCACCACGTCTTCCGCCGAGAGTTCCGCCGCCTCGCTCTTGAGGAGATCCGCGCGTCGCAGCATTTGCATCGTATACATCGCGGCGCTGGCAGCGTTCTTTTGCATCAGCACTTCCAAGTCGTAGTCGGAGAAGTGCTCGAGCAAACAGACCCTGTTGACTGGAGGAGGGACAGCGGCGGCGGCCTCCAGCTCGCGTACCCGCGCCTGCAACGCCGACTTGTCCTGGCCGAGGGTGGCGATCTCAGCGCCCATCCGACTGGCCGTCGCGGCATCCTGAAAAGAGGAAGGGAAAGTTATAAGGTGGGTCCGCGGGAAAGGGGGGTTGTCGAGGGTGAGCACATACCACCCCGCCCAAGTACTGCGCGAGGGACTCCTCTGCCGCGTCGGCCCGCCTCCTCTGAATGTTCGCATCTTCCTGAGCGAGCCTTTGGGCCTCCTCCCTCTCGTCCGCCAGCTTCTTCAGGGAGGTGGCGTTCCGCTCCACTTAAGTGCAGCGCCTCCCTACCATATGAGCTAGCTCCAGGCCGCGTAGCTGGGCCCGCGCGCTTTCGTGAACCAATACTCGCGTCGCCTCTTTGTCGTAGATGGCGGCGTCTTCTCGCGAGTACAGGCCGAATGAGAAGTTGTAGGCCTCCCCGCCGATGGTGTCCTTCTCCATCCAACTCGGCAGCAAGGTCGAGATCGCGGCGCGATTTGACTCCTTGTCCCATGACAGGAGCGGGGCGCCGAGTTCGTCCAAATATCTCTCACCGTAGCCGAAGTTGCGGTGACCCCTCGGCACCGGCTCCGCAGTAACTTGAGACACGCCCGGCGGTGCGGAGGTGCCCGCCGCCCTGCCCAGGGTGTCACTGGTCGAAGCAACCAGCGGGGGCGAAGGGCCCTCGGCCGGAAGGTCCGCGGGGGCCTTGCCTTTCCTTTGGCTCACAGCGGGTTGCTGACCCGCGGTCTTCGCCACCTTCGACGGAGGGGTGGGCTGTCCGCCACCCGGCCGCTTCTTGGCCGGGACCGACGGGGGGTCGCGCTGAGCGGCATCCACAGCCTGAGCTCGGGCGAGAACCCCGGGGGGAATCCGAGCGCTCTCGTAAGGGGGGTGCAGAGGGATGTCACGCTCGCCTGCCAAGGAGAAAGGGTGAGATAAAGGAAAATAGGGGGGGGGGTAAGGCAGAACAACGGCGAGTGGCAAACCTCCCCCTGGCGGGACGGCGGCGAGGTCGCCAAGATGGCGGCGCAGTTACGCGACCTCAAAATTCTTCCCGGCAAAAAATGCGCACAAGTCAGCTTCATGTCCGCCTAGGCTGGGCAGCCGCTAGCTCGCCTCGCTAAGCTGCACCAGCGAGAAGGGGATGTTGCCGAAATCCCCTTTGACGAACAGGAACTTCTTGATCCAATTATGACTCTTATTGACTGTCTCCCGCACCTTGATGTGGGCGCTGAAGAAGTAGGCGGTCCCGTCCCAATTCGCCCGGAAGGAAAACAGTTTCCGGAAAACGGCGAGGCTGAACTCCACTCGCTCCTCTCGTAGGAAGCAGGCAAACCCCACCACAACGGCTATGGAGTTCAGGGTCATCTGACCTAGGACGACCTCGAAGTATTTCAGCACCTGGCGCACCTCGGGCCAAAGGGGGAGTCGCAGGCCCACCTCAAAGTGGGCTAGAGGTATGGCGAGATCGTCCCCGGATAAGTCGTTGATCTTTTCTCTATCCCCGGGCCGTCTCGCACAAAAGCCCGGCGGAATGTGGTCGCCGAGAGCATCCAGGTACTCGCGTTCAGAGATGACGGCGTGAGGAAAATCGTGCTCCGAGAAGGTCCAGACGCACTTACTCCGTCCGTCCACGTCGCCGCCGCCTCCGCCCATTCCCACCGAATCGCCGCCGCACGTGCGAGACAGAGCCAGAAGGCGAGCGCAAACTGTACTTCGCGGGAAAAAGGAAGCAAGAGGACGTTTGGAATCGGTGAGGGAATAATGGTCGGCAAGGCCTATTTATAGGGAAAGAGAAAGGGCGGGAAACTTCCCGCCGAAAGAGGGGGTGCAGATAGCAAAAATCAGCCCGACGGTTCGACTTCCCAGCGCGCAACCGCACCCCAAAGGCCGATCAGGCGCGGTTCTCGCCCGGCCGCGTCCGCGGAAGACCCGAGTGGGCGAGTCTCGGCCCGCTCCCGCCCAGGATTCCGCGCGAGTCGGGAGGCTCCCGTCTGGCGAGCTCCTCGGCTCGCCCTCGCCCCGATCAGCACGAGGGGAAGAGCGGATCTTTCCCTTGACCCGCCCACAGAGAGCAAGAGCAACAGCATGATAATTTCAATAAACCTCAGCAGTAAAAAATTAGGCCCATAGGCGGGCAAAAAGAGTTGCAAGTTGTTCAAATACAAGATAACTTTGAAATAACAGCAACCCCGCGGTATCCCGCAAGCCGGGCAGAAGGCTGGATCAGTACTCGACCCACTTCCACCTATGCCGCCGCCTCATCACCGATCGCGGCGGCACGCGAGGATCGTGGTAATCGCGAACCGCCACCAGCTCCCGCTCAGCCAGGCCGATTTGCTCTGTGGCGCTCCTAAGATGCTCCTCGGCTCGCGTAATGTGCACGCCCGGCGAGGTGACATCGTCGTCTTCTGCTGCGCGCGGGGGGCCCTCCAAGGCCGCGAGCCGGGCCGCGGTCTTGGCCTTGTCTTGATCGACCCTCTTCATGATCTCCTGAAGCAGCAGCGTATGTTTCTGGAACAGTCGCGTCACCTGCCTCTTCATCCCCACCGCATCGGTCGTGTCGCCCAGATAGTCAGAAACACTGTCCACGTCGGGCGGGGGCGAATACCCTTCGCTCGTCTCAGTTTCGGAGGAGACCATGTTGTAGCCTACAAAAGGGCGATTCAGAAGGAGCGAGCGAGGACAAGGCCAACGGCGAGTACTAGCTTACCAGGGGTTGGCACGTCACCCGCGCCGACGGATGGGCGAGAGGAGCCCGGCCGACCCTGAAAGGTTTCTCCCTCGAGGGTCTCAAGAGATTTTCCCAGTCCGTGGGGAGCCGGCGGGCGAGGGGTTTCCGGAGTTGGGCGGTCCAGACATGGGGGACTAGCAACCCTCTCAGACGACAAGGGAGGGGGCGATCCTTTCCCCCATTCCCCACCTCTTCACAAGGAATTGCCTGCAAAACGAAAGATCAGAGGTACAGCGATAAGTCGAAGAAGGTCACGTACCCCAGGGACGACCTCAACATCCGCCGCCGAGCTGGAGCCCGGACGGTCGCCCGCTGGACATCGCCTGACAATCTTCCCCTTCGCCGGCCTAAAGAGAGGGCCGGGAGACCCACGTGCTAGCCAAGGAGCGGCCTCGAGGGACTCCTCCCGAGTCTTCTGGTCCGCTGCCGCAAGGCGAGCTCGCACCTCTTCGCTGACCGGCATCGAGAAACTAAAGCCTGTTCAAAGAAAATGAAGGGATCTGGGGAGCCCCCCCTGGGGTCAACGGTGTATTTATAGCCGGACAGTTGGGCCCCACCAGAAGATTCTCTGCCAGCTCAGCACAGTGCTCGCCGAACACGCGGGTTGGATGATTCTTTCCGAGCTTGAATCAAGCTCAAAAAGAGCGGGGATTGTGTACAACCCCGTGTCCGGCGAGCGGGTCCCGACAGGGAGGTCGAGCAGACCTCGCCCCACGACCCGCATCCGAGCGACAAAATCGGTATGCGGCAGGAGGGCTGGCCCGCTCCCGCCCATTTCAGGCGAGCGCGCCGGGCGAGGCGAGCGAGCGGGTCACGTGAAGAATCACTGACCAAAGCGGATGGGTCTGGCGACCCGCGACTGGCGAGCCGATCAGGGGGACGCGGTGGCCGCCGGCCAGCCCCTACACATGACCTGGCCGCCGGTCCGCCCCAGCAGAAGACAGGCAGGTCGCGGCGGTCCGGCTCGCGCTCGCCCAGGAGAACAAGCGGGCGGCTGGAGCCAGGTCGTGCCCGCCTCCAGCAGAGGATGATGGGAGGCGAGCTGACTCCCCAGGGGTGCGAATTGCCCCTCAGAACAGCGGAGCCACGCTGTTGGCAGACCAGGTTGGACTGCGCATAGTTACTTAGAACAATGGAGTTTGGCTGTTGGCAGGCCCAACCAAGGGCTTTTTGGTATTTTCAGGTCAGTCCTTTTGGTTATTGGCAGTTCAGATTCCAAAAAACTATAAATAAGACCCAAGGGGTACCTCAAAGGACACGCTTGAAGTGCCCCCCCTTACTCTCGTGTTCAAGTGTTCTCTGAGGTGCCTTAGCTCGGCTTCTGGTTAAGGAGGGGAAGCGCTCAGAGATCTTCCGGGTTTGTGGTGGGACCTCCCTGCTGAGCCCTTGGGTCTATTCCTTCTTGTCTTCTTCGTCGTTTTTCTTGCAGGAGCAAAGTAGGCGCGAGACCACCCCTTCCCCAAGGGTCGAACTCCACGAGAGGCCGGATTCCGGTTTCAACATATTATATGGAGTCATCCACTATCATGAGAACTCCAATGGGGACAAGTATGCCTATAAGCAAAGATGATGCAAGAAAACTTATAGATGAGTCTTTGTATAGAGGGATAGTTGGCTCCCTGCTTTATCTGACTGCTAGTAGACCTGACATCATGTATGCTACATGTGTCTGTGCTAGGTACCAATCCTGCCCAAAAGAATCTCATTATACTGGTGTTAAGAGGATTTTGAGATATCTTAAGGTCACACCTAATCTAGGCCTTTGGTACCCTAATAATAGAGATTTTCTACTGACTGGATATTCAGATGCAGACTTTGCAGGATGCAAAGAAGATAGGAAAAGCACAAATGTCACCTGTCAATTTCTAGGAGGGAGATTGGTGTCATGGAGCTATAAGAAGCAGACTAGTGTGGCAATCTCCATAGCTGTGTCTGAGTATGTAGCTGTAGGGAGCTGCTGTGCACAGCTGTTGTGGATACAATGAAAGTCCACCTAGTGTCAACTAGCTTCACCTATGGGGGGGGGGAATAGGTGACGTGCAGCGTTTTTGCGGAATTAAAATTGTACCTGCACACAAAAATAAAACAGCACAGCAAACAGAGTACACAAACTATTTATAGTGGTTCCCCGATTTGGGTACATCCACTTTCCCCCTTCGACCTATCTCCCAACACGGGACGACTCGATCTCTTCACCAACAGGATTGAAATCCAATCCTTGCACTATCGGAAGGAACCCTTCCACACGTAGGAGTCAATACTCCCACAACCCGGGTTGCACCCAACCCTTACAACTAGGAACCAACGTTCCTTTACAACAAAAGTAAACTAGAATGTACAAGAAATACAAACTATGTTTGGAGACTAAGGTGTCCCTCTTCGTTGACGACGTGTTCTTGAAGTCCACGAAGAGTCCACAACCCTAGATCTCTCTTGGAGAGAATCTCCCCGGAACCGGCGGCAGCAAGATGAGCGGCGGCTTGGTTCACGGGATCGGCGGTGACAACGGTGTGCGGCTGCTGTACTTTGGAGATCCAAACTTCGTAGCAAAGCTAGCTAGGTCTTCCAACGGTCACACTAGGATCAGTCGTCTCGATCGATTCGGACGGGGAAGGTTTTCCCGATCAACAAATCAAGAGACAAGAGATCTCTAGTTAGACACGTGAGACGCTAAGCTTGGATAAGCTTCTATCGCCGGGAGATCTGGAGGGAACCACGATCAAACGACCGGCAATCGACTTACACGAGCGGCGACGGCGGCGGAGCTGTTTCGCGATTCTAGGTCAAAGTCGGCTGCCCGATTTTTCGTCTATTTCTCTGTGTCTGCACTGTTCAAAAATACGCCTGTATTTATACTGTAGACAACTTCAAGATGACCGTTGTGGGTCCCACAAGAAGAAACCCTAAATTCGGTTCAAAATAGTGCCAGCGGCAGAATCCGGTTCAGGGGGTTCCAGAAAATCGTCTAAGGCAAAATCGGCGAGAATCGAAGAAGATTCCCGCCGAATCAGCGAGAATCAGCCAGTGATTCTCGACGATTCGGCGAGAATCACTAGTGATTCTCGCCGAATCACTTGATGATTCTCGCCGAATCACTTGTTGATTCTCGGCGAATATTACTTGGCCATGATCTGCTCAACGATGGGTTCGGCGAGAATCACTAGTGATTCTCGCCGAATCTTACTTGGCACCGCTTTGAGGTAGCCGGATAGATTCGGCGAGAATCACTAATGATTCTCGACGATTCGGCGAGAATCACTAGTGATTCTCGTCGATTTATACTTAGACGATTTTTCGTCTTTCCACCCAAGAGCTGCTCCTTGACCCATCCTTGCTCCTTGTCTGCTCTTGCATAGTTACAGCCCTGTAATTGAAAGTAAGTGCACTCCAATAGAGAGAGTACACATAGGCCAACACATTGATCTGCTCAACGAGGGATTACGTCGTGCAGACCCGTGTATATTGACCTACTGCACCCTGACATTGGTGTGCACTTAGCGTGGAAAAACTGCAAGCACAACTTGAAATATTTTGTCAAAAATATTGCCTATTTACCTTAGCTTGTTCAGGGGCTTCTTCAAATCAGGTATGTTATGGATACAATACCCAACAATCTCCCCCTATTTGAAGAAGCCTAAACCCTACAAGCTAAGGTGAATAAAGCATATGGGAATGAAAATCATAACCTTGAAATTAAGTTGAGAGAGATATTCATTACTGATACCAATTTCGTGCGAGCAAACTTTGGAGCCACCTTAGCCTTAGCCGAGAGGGTAATCTCCCCCTTTTCGGCTTCTGCAAATCTGGGTCTGTAGCATTTGACCCCTTGCTCCCCCTCAGTTCTTGCATCTGTGCTCACACTTGAGTTCCTTGCTCCCCCTCAGTTCTTGCACGAGCCTGGAGCTTCTGTAGTCTTTATTCCTCAGAGTTTAGCATTCCCAATTCAGTTTTGAAAAGACTGAACTTGGCTTCGTCTAAGGGATTTGTGAATATATCTGCAATCTGCTTGTCCGTGGGTACATAACAGAGAGAGATGTCCTTGTTCTCCACGTTCTCCCGAATGAAGTGGTAGCGTACTTCAATATGCTTCGTTCTGCTGTGCGATACCGGATTGTTGGCAATAGCAATTGCACTGGAGGAGTCGCAGTACATTGGTATTTCCTTGAACTGAAGGTCGTAGTCGGCTAACTGGTTTCTGATCCATAGGAGTTGTGCGCAACAGCTGCCTGCCGAGATGTACTCAGACTCTGCTGTGGAGGTTGCAACACAATTCTGTTTCTTGTTGTTCCATGAGATAAGCCTCCTGCCGAGGAATTGACACGTCCCGGAGGTGCTTTTCCTGTCATCCCTACTCCCTGCAAAATCAGCATCTGAAAAACCTATTAGCTCGACATCATTATTTTTCGGGTACCACAAGCCAAGATTGGGAGTACCTTTAAGGTATCTTAGAATTCGCTTCGCAGCGACATAATGAGATTCCTTAGTGTTCACCTGATATCTGGCACAGACACATGTGGAGAACATGATATCCGGTCTACTGGCAGTTAGGTAGAGCAAGGATCTAATGATGCTTCTGTATTTGGTTTCATCGAAAGGTTTACCTTTCTCATCCTTATCCAGAGACATAGTGGATCCCATTGGAGTCCTCATAGAGGTTGCATTCTCCATACCGAATTTCTTGAGGAGTTCATTTGTGAACTTCGTCTGAGAGATGAAGATTCCATCCTCAGACTGTTTCACTTGAAGTCCCAAGAAATACTTTAGCTCTCCCATACTGCTCATTTCAAACTTTCCTTGCATAAGTTTAGAAAACTATTTGCAAAGATTGTTGTCCGTTGAGCCGAATATAATGTCATCGACATAGATTTGCACCAGCAAAATCTTGCCTTTGACTTCCCTGAGAAACAATGTCTTATCTATTTTGCCTCTAGAGAACTTGTTCTCAAGAAGAAAGCTAGATAAAGTCTCATACCAAGCTCGGGGAGCTTGTTTTAAACCATAGAGAGCTTTATTAAGAAAATATACATGATTGGGATAAGTAGGATTGACAAAACCTGGGGGTTGAGCGACGTATACTTCCTCTTTCAGGTCTCCGTTCAAGAATGCTGATTTCACATCCATTTGATAGACTGTGAATCCTTTGTGCAAAGCATACGCCAGGAACAATCTGATTTCTTCGAGCCTTGCTACTGGTGCGAAGGTCTGGTCGAAGTCAATCCCCTCCTCCTGTCTGTAACCTTGAGACACCAGCCTTGACTTGTTCTTTATGATGACACCATGTTCATCCAGTTTGTTTCTGAAGATCCACTTGGTGCCAATCACATTCTGCTTGTGTGGTCTGGGAACCAGCGTCCAAACGTTGCACCGTTCGAATTGATGTAGTTCATCTTGCATGGCCAAAATCCATGCCGCATCTTTGTTCGCTTCGTCGAACTTCTTTGGCTCAACCTGTGATAGGAAGCTAAGATGCAAAATTTCGTTAATAGTATCTCTTCGAGTTCTGACACCAACACGAGGATCTCTGATGATCTGATCTCTAGGATGATCCCTCACATGCCGGAGCTCTAGAAGTCTGGCGTCTGGAGCTTTGAATACTTCTTGGGCTTCTCCTTCTTCTAAGAGATTTGTTCCATGTTGATCTTCAACATTCCCAGAGGACGTGGATGTGGAAACTTTGACGTACTTAGGAGTTTCATCTTTAGCTGTCTCATTGAGATCCAAATGTTCAAGTCGAGCACCTGCATCTTCAAGAATATCACTGGAAGAACTGCTGTTAAGCAAGCTTCCTTCATCAAATACAACATTAATTGATTCTTCTACCACTAGGGTTTTCTTATTGAAGATCCTATATACCCGACTGTGGGAACTATAGCCCATGAATATGCCTTCGAAGCATTTTTCACCAAATTTAGTACGCTGGTACTTCCCATTATTTAGTACATAGCATCTGCAACCAAAGATCCTCAAGTAGGACATGGTTGGTTTCCTGCCTTTCAGTAGCTCATAAGGCGTCTTACGATGATGTTTGTTGATCAATGCTCGGTTTTGTACATGACAAGCTGTATTGACAGCCTCTGCCCAGAAGTATTCTGGGAGAGAAGCGTCTTTCAACATTGTCGTGCAGGCCTCAATGAGAGTTCTATTTCTCCTCTCCGCAACTCCATTTTGCTGAGGAGTGCGCGGGGAGGAAAAATCATGAAAGATACCTTGTTCTTCACAAAACTCTGTCATAGCACCAGATTCGAATTCTGTGCCATGGTCACTTCTGATTTTGACCACTGAGCAGTCAAATTCGTTCTGAACCTGCTTGACAAAATTAGTGAAGATGTCAAACGTATCTGACTTTCGTTTTAATAAGAACACCCATGTAAATCGAGAATGATCATCAACTATCACTAGCGTATAGGACTTGCCTCCCAAGCTATGAACTTGCATTGGACCAAACAAGTCCATATGTAGAAGGTAAAGACATCGGGAAGAGTCTTTGTCTGCAATGCTCTTAAAGGTAGCCGAGTTTGTTTGCCCATCTGGCATGCAGGACAGGGGCTATCTTTGATGCACTTGATAATGGGAGCATCCCTTACTAAGTTTTTAGAAAATAGCATATTAATTGTCTTGAAATTAATATGTGCCAATCTCTTGTGCCATTGATCACAAATAGATGCACTGCCAGCTGCCACTAGGCATACGGGGTAGATGAATCTAAACTAAGAAAATTTAAGCAGAAGATATTTCTGCTCCTAATGCCTGTTAGTATCGTCTCAGAAGAGGCGCATGAAATTATCAGGCATTTATCCTTGAAGAACTTAATGTCATAACCTTTATCACATAACTGACTTACACTGATCAGGTTATGGTTTAACCCTTCAACATAAGCCACGTCGGTGATAGAGATTATACCGTTGGAAATCATACTGTAACCTCTGGTGACTCCTCGATCTGACCCTCCAAAGATGACTTTGGGTCCATTCTCGACTGGAGTGTAATCACACAGCAGGCTTCTTGTCCCAGTCATGTGCCGGGAGCATCCACTGTCCAAGTACCAGATTGGCGTTTTGGTGGCCTTAGGACATTCCTGCAAAACAAAATTAATTTCCCTTAGGAACCCAATCGAACTTGGGTCCTAGATTCCTGGTTAGCATACTCCCCCTCGGTTGGTTAACCCTACGAGTGGTCGGCCTTGCATTGCTAACATAGGGAGTCTTGTGATACCTTAGATTAAACCAACAATCCACGACAAAGTGAAAGACTTTGCCACAACACCAACAGTCAAATCTGTTGTACCTCTTCCTAGGCTCCTGCTTTACCCTGGAAATGGAGGGTACAGCCGGGGCCTTGGATCTGGAGGTGAAGGCCTCATAGTGATTGCAGTCACATGACTTCTTCACCTTCTATTCCTTCAGTATAACAGGCTTGCCTCTTGGTGCCTGCGTTTCATTATGGCCACTAGAGAATTTACCATAATTTCCCATGTGGATTTCCTCATAAGGTGCCTTGAAGGCACTCTCACCGAAGTTCCGGGGAAAGGTCCAACCATCATATCGGCTCTTTGGCTTTGCAACCGAGGGCCGGAAATGATGACCAAATGTTGATTCAAAGTCATGTTGGTTGCAAGGAAAGCCAGGCTTTCTGAACGCAACAGGACTGAGCGGAGTCTTTCCCTTTTCAGCATCAGAGGCCTTCTTGGCGGTCTTATTCTTCCTCTGGTTCCTGTTTCTCCTGGATGAGGACCCAGATACCCCTACATGCCCCAAGCCAGCTCCTTTGGCCTGAGCAGAGAAGGTGTCAACAACTGGAAGAACTGTTTTTGGCATAGAGAAGCTCTTGACGATCTTCCTTTCTGCCGCAAGTTGTTCTTCCAACTTGTCGACTTCCTCCTGCTTAAGATCAAGGAGCTTAAGAGACTTTGAATGCTTTGAGGTCAGGTCAAGGTGCTCCTGTCGGAGAGAGATCAAACTGGTGACCTCTTCCCTTAGGGAAACACACTCACCCTTAAGGAATTTTACTTCCTTTTTCTCAGCCTTCAATCTCTTACGGCACTCCTCGAAAGTGTTGAGCAGAAGCTCATACTTCTCGAGGAGCTCAGCTTCACGGGCCGAAAGGCTATCCTCCGGTTCATCATCCTGAGACTCAGGATCAGAGTCAGAGTCGGAGAGAGGGGTGTGAGCTTTTACCTTCCTAGTAAATGGGGGACATTCTCCTTCTGAGTCGGAGCGACCCACCAGCCCGAAGTAGGCTTCCTCATCATCACTGGAGTCTGAGGAATCCGACTCACTCAGTGTCTTTGGCCTTTTGGCGATGTAGCTTTTCTCTTTATTCTTATCTCTATAGGATTTGAGCTCCTCTCCTTTCCCTTTTTCTCTCTTGCCTTGGTAGCAGTCGGCCACGACGTGTCCTGGCTTATTGCATCCAAAACAAATGATGTCAGAGGAGAGATGTTTGCTCGGTTTAGAGGCATACCTGTCAGAAGAGTAATTTTTCTTCTGATGCCTGGAGGAGGCGCCGTCTTTCTTTCTTTGATTCCTCATCTTGAGGAACTTCTTGAATTCTCGGGTGATGAGGGAGAAATCCTCCTCCGACAGCTCGGAGCTGGAGGAGCATGGCTCGGAGTCCTCCTCCTCATCCTTTTTCCTGGCATGGTATGAAACTGCACCCTTGCCTTTTCTGGAGTGAATGGATTTTAGAGCCACAGTCTTTTCTTTGGCTGCAGCCTTCTCTACTTCCTCTTCAGCTTTCCTGGTGTTCAGTTGAAGCTCATAGGACATCAGCTTCCCAAACAGAATTTGCGGGTCTGTTTCAGCTAGTCTGCCAAACTCTCGGATGGCGCATATCTTCGTGTCCCATTCCTTAGTGAGGGACCTAAGGAATTTGTCATTAAGTTCACCATCAGTGAACACTCTTCCATATCCCTTGAGCGCATTGACAATCTTGAGGAAGTTCTCGAAGGTGACTCCGATCTCTTCCTTAGGCCCTTGTCTGAAGGCCTCATATTTCTAGTTCAGAAGGGATCTCCGATCATCCCTCACTTCATCAGTGCCCTCCATTAGGATAATCAGGCAGTGCAAGATATCCTTTGCTGTCCTGCAGTTGCAGAAGTTCTGCATCATAGAGTCATCGACCGCGCTGACCAGAATGTTCTACGCCTTCTTATCAAGTCCCACCAGCACCATCTCGTCCTTGTCCATTTCAAAAATTTCTTTGGCACTTTCTTGGTAGGATCTATGGTGGAGACCTTAGTGGGGACATAAGGTCCCTCCTCCACGATCATGAAGAGTCGAGGATCAACTGCTTCCATGTAAAACCTGATCCTTTCCTTCCAGATAGGAAAGTTGAGTCTGGTGCACACTGGGATCTTGCCTGTGAACTTGAGCCCGTCCATAGTAGATGATTGCCTTCTACTTGACACTAGCGGCAGGATTCAACTCAAGGTGTTAACCTTTTTAATGAGTAACCTCACTCTGATACCACTTGAAAGTCCACCTAGTGTCAACTAGCTTCACCTATGGAGAGGGGAATAGGTGACGTGCAGCGTTTTTGCGGAATTAAAATTGTACCTGCACACAAAAATAAAACAGCACAGCAAACAGAGTACACAAACTATTTATAGTGGTTCCCCGATTTGGGTACATCCACTTTCCCCCTTCGACCTATCTCCCAGCACGGGACGACTCGGTCTCTTCACCAACAGGATTGAAATCCAATCCTTGCACTATCGGAAGGAACCCTTCCACACATAGGAGTCAATACTCCCACAACCCGGGTTGCACCCAACCCTTACAACTAGGAACCAAAGTTCTTTTACAACAAAAGTAAACTAGAATGTACAATAAATACAAACTACGTTTGGAGACTAAGGTGTCCCTCTTCGTTGACGACGTGTTCTTGAAGTCCACGAAGAGTCCACAACCCTAGATCTCTCTTGGAGAGAATCTCCCCGGAACCGGCGGCGGCAAGATGAGCGGCGGCTTGGTTCACGGGATCGGCAGCGACAACGGTGTGCGGCTGCTGTACTTTGGAGATCCAAACTTCGTAGCAAAGCTAGCTAGGTCTTCCAACGGTCACACTAGGATCAATCGTCTCGATCGATTCGGACGGGGAAGGTTTTCCCGATCAACAAATCAAGAGACAAGAGATCTCCGGTTAGACACGTGAGACGCTAAGCTTGGCTAAGCTTCTATCGCCGGGAGATCTGGAGGGAACCACGATCAAACGACCGACGATCGACTTGCACGAGCGGTGACGGCGGCGGAGCTGTTTCGCGATTCTAGGTCAAAGTCGGCTGCCCGATTTTTCGTCTATTTCTCTGTGTCTGCACTGTTCAAAAATATGCATGTATTTATACTGTAGACAACTTCAAGATGACCGTTGTGGGTCCCACAAGAAGAAACCCTAAATCCGGTTCAAAATAGTGCCAGCGGCAGAATCCGGTTCAGGGGGTTCCAGAAAATCGTCTAAGGCAAAATCGGCGAGAATCGAAGAAGATTCCCGCCGAATCGGCGAGAATCAGCCAGTGATTCTCGACGATTCGGCGAGAATCACTAGTGATTCTCGCCGAATCACTTGATGATTCTCGCTGAATCACTTGTTGATTCTCGACGAATATTACTTGGCCATGATCTGCTCAACGATGGGTTCAGCGAGAATTACTAGTGATTCTCGCCGAATCTTACTTGGCACCGCTTTGAGGTAGCCGGATAGAGTCGGCGAGAATCACTAGTGATTCTCGCCGAATCGGCGAGAATCACTTGGTGATTCTCGTCGATTTATACTTAGACGATTTTTCGTCTTTCGACCCAAGAGCTGATCCTTGACCCATCCTTGCTCCTTGTCTGCTCTTGCATAGTTACAGCCCTGTACTTGAAAGTAAGTGCACTCCAATAGAGAGAGTACACGTAGGCCAACACATTGATCTGCTCAACGAGGGATTACGTCGTGCAGACCCGTGTATATTGACCTACTGCACCCTGACATTGGTGTGCACTTAGCGTGGAAAAACTGCAAGCACAACTTGAAATATTTTGTCAAAAACATTGCCTATTTACCTTAGGTTGTTCAGGGGCTTCTTCAAATCAGGTACGTTGTGGATACAATACCCAACATACAACATCAGCTTAAAGATTATGGTATCCAGATAAGTAGAACATCATTATTCAGTTATTCTACAAGTGCTATTTCTATTGCTAATAATACTGTTTCTCATAGTAGAACAAAGCATATAGAAAAAAGATATCATTTTCTTAGGGATCATGTAGAAAAAGAGGATATATGTTTAGAATTTGTCAATACAAGTTTTCAAATTGCTGACATGTTCACTAAGCCATTGAATGAAACTAAATTCAATAATTTTAAAATTGAATTAGGTATGCTGAACACAGTATAGATTGACAAATTTGTCCAAGTAATTTTGTGTCGACACAAAAAGAGGTCTATGTCGACACAGATAAGTTATGTAGACACGTCTAGAAAATTGGTGTTGACACTTCAGAGGAGTTGTGTCGACACATCCAGAAGTTGTGTCGACACTTAGAATTAGAGTCGACACAGAATTTCTGTTGAACTAATAAGTATGTTTGTGTCAACACATCATCAATTGGTGTCGACACATAGAAGTCAACACTTTTGTCGAGACATTAGAAGTCTGTGTCGACACCATCTCAACAGTGTCGACAAACTAAGTAAATTTTGACGCGCCTTTTGACCTTCTATGTTTAGACACATATAAATTGGTCAAGAACAAACCCTGTCGACACGCTCTCCTGATTTTTGAGACTAAATTCTTTTGTCGACAAACTCTCTCTTCTCCATTCAAGATTTCTCACCATCCCAATGGCGCCGAAACTTGACGAAAATGTGAACGAGGGATATGAACTGGTACGGAATGCCTTTGACGATGTTGAACCAGCGATTAAAGATGTGATAGCTCTAATTGCAGAAAATGGCTTGGAATATTTGGCATCAGAACCTACAGAGATATGGAAGAAGGAAATCCTTGAGTTCTATGGAGCTGCAACTCAGGATTCAACTGGACTAAATATTAGGTCTTCAGTCCAGGGTAATAAAATCAAACTCACCATGAAGAGCATACGAAAAACTCTTCATCTGCCAAAAAATCAAAAAGACGAAGAAGTTACCTCTTCCAAGACCAGGGAAGCACTCCAGTGGTGTGGATTAGATCCCACCATGAAAATTGGATCATCCATGAATAGAAAATGAATGAATGTACAAGGAAAATTCCTTTCTAAAGTAGTTGGCAAAGTAATCTTATGCAAACCAGGTGGACATGATAGGGTCTCAGCCTACATGTTCTGCCTCAGGACCAGGATCATCTACAAAATCAACACAAATTGGTCTGCAGTCCTATATGATAAGATTAGAGAAAGCATCAAGAAACCGAATCTGGGAAGGATATTAAGTTTATACTTGGCTGGAGCAATTCCAGAAGTGGTGCAACAGGCAGCTGGATCCAAGATCATTCACACGAGGAGAATGGATCTAAGGATAATCTCTAGATGGGATAGAGTGCAGATAAAAGACATGGCTGATGAAGAGAGGCCATAGAATACTGAGAAATCACCTGCTCAAGACATTAGACATGATGATCAGATGCAGCTGGAGCCTCATCTTGAGGAAGAGCCAACACATTTAGAAAGTGAAATGGATAATCAAACTTTTCCTGAGGTAATCCAAGAAGTTAATCAAACAATTTTCAGTAATAAGTATAAAACACTAACTGTGCCCTTGATTGATGTTGACAAGACCACTCAACTCAACAATCAAGCACAGGATGTTATCATGGAGGATACATCTACAGCTGCTGATGCTCCATAGTTAGTGGTGCCTCCAGTCCAAACTCAACAAGAGTTTACTCTTGAAGAGTTGTTCCCTGATATAGAGCAAGCCCGGACTAAGGGGGAGCAAGCCAGGACTGAGGGGGAGCAAGCCAGGACTGAGGGGGAGCAAGCTGAAATTGAGGGGGAGCAAACTAGTACTGAAAAAGAACTGCCTCCTAGTCCTCAGGAAAGAGTTGATATAGCAAGTACCTCAGCTTCTGAAGATGAAGCAGAATCTCAAGCAAAGAAGAGAAAGTTGATGGTTTTCAAAAGAAGAAGAAGCCAAAGCTATCAAAGGGCATTGCAAACTACTCCACAACCAGTTCTTGCATGTTAGAAAGTAGTGAAAGGAATCGAAAAGTAGAGAACAAGCGAATAAACTTTTGAATAATTGAAATTTTATTATCCAAAAAGGATATCTATTACAAAGGTATGCCCTCCTTTATATAGAATGGAGGAGAGATGAGAGAATACAAATAAGAGATGTGGGACTATAATTTACAGGACAAGCGGACTATACAAAACAAACCGCACAAGCCGCGCGGTTAGACAGCAGGGCTAACCGTACGGCTACCACCAGAGAGGAAGAGAGACTGCCAGGGTAGACCGCCAGACCGCCCGGTCTCCAAGCCGACTGAGACAAACCGCCAGACCGCGCGGTCTTCAACCCGCCAAGACAAACCGCCAGACCGCCCGGTCACCAACTTCAACACTCCCCCTCAAGCTGGAGCATATATATCGATCATGCCCAGCTTGTCGCAGATGTGGAAAAAGGAAGCGGACACCGGCTTGGTGAAGACATCTGCCAACTCGTTGTCGGACGTGACAAATGGAGTGCAAATCTGTTTCTTCAATATTTCTTCTCGAATAAAATGACAGTCGACTTCTATGTGTTTTGTTCTCTCATGAAAGACCGGATTTTTGGAAATGTGTATCGCGGCCTTATTGTCACAGAACATAGGAAGAGGATAGTTGTAAACCTCTCCTAGGTCAAGCATGAGAGCCCGCAACCACTTCAACTCACATGTAGTCGATGTCATGCTACGATATTCCGCCTCTGCACTAGACCTGGAAACGACAGACTGTTTCTTGCTCTTCCAACTCACAAGATTGCCTCCAACAAATGTGCAGAAACCTGAAGTCGATTTGCGGTCCCCTTTGTCATCCGCATAGCTTGAATCAGAGTAAGCTTCAACCCTTAGGTGACCATTCTTCTGAAATAGGAGTCCTTTCCCTGGAGCAGCTTTAATATACTCTAATATCCTCAGAGCAGATTGTAGATGACACTCCCTCGGAGCTTGCATAAACTGGCTCACCTTGCCAACAGCATAGGAGATGTCAGGTCTGGTTACCGTGAGATATATGAGCTTGCCCACCAGACGCCGGTATCTCGTAAGATCAGAGAGAAGAGGTGAGTCATCTGTCCAAGTTTTGTCTTCTCCAGCAGCCATAGGACAACGTGCAGGTTTAGCACCAGTGAGTCCTGCATCCTTTAAAAGATCAAGAGCATACTTCTGTTGTGAAAGGACCATGGAGTTGGGCTTTCTAGAGATTTCAATCCCCAGAAAGTATTTCGGGGAGCCCATATCCTTTGTAACCAGATGTTGACGAAGGTGTTTCTTGGTCATCAGTATCCCATCCTGGTCATCGCCAGTAAGAAGAATGTCATCAACATAAACCGCAAGAACAATAAGACCAGAGGCGGTTTTCCGAACAAACAAGGAGTGATCTGCTGAGCTTCGTGTAAAACCAATGGCCGCAACAATGTCACTGAACTTGTCAAACCAGGCACGAGGACTCTGCTTGAGGCCATAGATAGCCTTCTTTAGCCGGCATACCCGTGTCTCCCCCTGAGCAACATACCCAGGAGATTGCTCCATGTAAACAGCTTCCTGCAGATCTCCATAGAGGAAGGCATTCTTAACATCTAGCTGCGAGATGGGCCAATCCCTGTTGACAGCCACAGAGAGAAGAACCCGAATAGTGCTGAGGCGAGCCACGGGCGAGAAAGTGTCAAAGTAATCAACCCCATAAGTTTGGGTAAAACCCTTGGCAACCAGGCGAGCCTTATAACGATCCACACTGCCATCCGGGAGAAATTTCACCACGAAGACCCAGCGACAACCAACAACATCTGTGCCGAAAGGAGGCAGAACAAGGGTCCAGGTACCCCGTTCAGTGAGAGTAGCAATCTCCTCATCCATGGCAACTTTCCATTGAGGAATAGTAAGGGCCTCCTGGTAGGAACGTGGGGTGGTAGTGGCCGAGATAGCCAGGGCAAAGGCTCGGCGAGCAGGGGTAAGGCGATCGTAGGAAACAACCGCAGCAAGTGGATGGTGGGTACAAGCCCGAACCCCTTTGCGAAGAGCAATCGGGAGATCCAGGTCAGCAGGTGCCTCAGTATCCGGAGTATCCGTGGTGGAGAGAGCTGGCCCGGGAGTAGAGAGAGATGGCAGCGGAGTGGAGGGAGAAAGCAGAGTAGAGGGTGGAGATGAGGAGGATGGGGAAGACGGTGGAGTGGGTGGAGAGGACGGAACCTCAGTGGGAGCAGAGGGAATGGATGGGGTGGTATGAGAAGTAGGAGCAGGAGGAGGAGAAGAGGAGGATGGAGAGAAGTAAGATGCATTGGCAAAGAAGGTGACATCCGCAGAGACAAATTGCTTGCGGGTAACAGGGTCAAAGCAACAATAGCCTTTCTGAGTGGGAGAGTAGCCCAGAAAGACACATTTGGTGGCACGGGGTGAGAGTTTATCACGGGTGGCAGCGGGAGAGTGCACAAAAGCGGTGCACCCAAAGATGTGTAGAGGAAGAGGAAAGGGATCCTTGTTCGGATAAAGAATGGAGAAGGGGGTAGCACCGTGGAGAACGGTGGAGGGAAGGCGATTGATGAGATAGCAGGAGAGGAGGACAGCATAGCCCCAATAGGAGCGAGGAACATGCATTTGAGTCATCATAGTACGAGCGACATCAAGGAGGTGACGGTTTTTGCATTCCGCCACCCCATTTTGTTGTGAGGTGTAGACACAGCTGGTTTGACGAATAACACCATGGTGAGTGTAAAAGGAGGAGAAGTCGTGGCTAATATACTCCTTAGCATTGTCAGAACGAAGGATTTTAATAGACGTAGCAAACTGAGTGTTAACCATCGAATAAAAGGAGGTCCAAACAGAGAACAACTCGGAGCGATCTTTGAGAAGATATACCCACGTAGATCGAGAGAAATCATCAATAAAGGTGACAAAATAGGAATTGCCCCGACCGATGGTGAGGGTAGGAGCGGGACCCCATATGTCAGAGTGAACGAGGTCGAACGGATGGGAAGAGCCCCGACTTTGCGTTGGTGGGAAGGGGGAGCGGTGATGTTTGCCAAGTTGACATGCATCACAGTTTAGAGGAGGATGATGAGGAGGGAGGTGCGGCAGGAGCTGTCGTAGAATTCGGGGAGGAGCATGTCCAAGGCGAAGATGCCATTGGAGAAGATCTGTAGAGGAGGAGGAGAAGGCGGATAGAGCAAAAACATTGTCGAGGAAGTAGAGGCCACCACTCTCAGTCCCGGTAGCAATCGTCCGTTGGGAGTCCGGATCCTGAAAAGCACAAGAGGTAGGGGTGAATGTGACAGAACACCGTAGTTGCTTGCATAAAGAAGTAACCGATAATAAGTTGCACGGAAACTTGGGCACATAGAGGGTATCAGCCAAGCAGAGAGATGGAGTGACTTGAACCATGCCCGTCCCATGGACCGGGGAGGGAGATCCATCAGCAACAATGACCGGGGGCAACTGAGCCTGTGTGTCAAGAAGAGAGAAACATTGAGGGTTGCCTGTCATATGATTTGTTGCACCAGAGTCGATGAGCCATCGTCCGCGAGTCACAACATGAGCACTACCAGAAGAGGTGACCACGGAGGCGGACAGGCTGGAGGAGAGGAAAGCCATGGAAGCAAGAGAGGAGCAAACCGCGACGAGAAGAACAAGCCGTGAGAAGAGAATAGATCACCAAGCCGGGTGACCAGAAAATAGGTCGGGCGGCTAGGAAGGCCGTTCCCAAGAAGCCCAGCAAAGCAGAGGGAAAGAAGTCGCACGACCTGAAAAAGTCAGGCGAATAGAGGAGAACAAGTCGCACGGCCAAAGATGAGGCCGAGGCGACTAGCAAGCAGGCTAAAAAGCAGGCAAAGGTCCAGCGGGGAAGAGGTCGCGCGGGCTGAGAAGGCCGAGCGAACAGGAGATAAGAGAAGAGCAGGTGACCGCGACCAAGATGCGGGTGAAAAAGGAACAACCCGCACGGTCAGGCAGATCACAGCAGCAAACCGTGAGTATAAAGACAAGACACGCGGACAGAGACAGACCGCAACGACTAGGAAGTCGGAGAGGCAAGAAAGAACAAGGAGCGCGGCGACAACGAAACAGGTCGCTGCGACAAAGAGTAGTAGGAGAAGAGAACCAAGTAGAAGCAAGCCGCGCGAACAGGGCGGCGGACAGAAACAAGCCGCGCGGATAGAAACAAACCGCGCGGATAGAAGAGAGGGCAAGCCGCGAATCAAGTCGCAGAACGCGAAAAATAAGCCGCGAGCAACAGAGAGTGCACAGAATCAGGAGGAAATGACCATGTCCTCTGATACCATGTTAGAAAGTAGTGAAAGGAAGCGAAAAGTAGAGAACAAGCGAATAAACTTTTGAATAATTGAAATTTTGTTATCCAAAAAAGATATCTATTACAAAGGTATGCCCTCCTTTATATAGAATGGAGGAGAGATGAGAGAATACAAATAAGAGATGTGGGACTATAATTTACAGGACAAGCGGACTATACAAAACAAACCGCACAAGCCGCGCGGTTAGACAGCAGGGCTAACCGCACGGCTACCACCAGAGAGGAAGAGAGACTGCCAGGGTAGACCGCCAGACCGCCCGGTCTCCAAGCCGACTGAGACAAACCGCCAGACCGCGCGGTCTTCAACCCGCCAAGACAAACCGCCAGACCGCCCGATCACCAACTTCAACATTGCACATGATTATAGCTCCACTAGTATCTTTACAAGTAAAATTAGATGAACAAAGAATAGCCATGGAGAAATATATGGATGAAACTCATAAAGATTTACAATTCTCCTTGGCTCAAGATATAAAATCAATTAGATTTGAGGTAAACCAGAATAAAAAGGAGATGACAGATTGCTTTCATAGAGGAGATAATGCTGTAGTTTTTCTGGCAAAACAGCAAAAAGAAGCAAGGACACAGATTGATGATATAGTGGTCAAGCAAGGATATGTCCTTAAAAATCAAATTAGAATGAATGACAATCTTACTCAATCACATAATGTGATTGTTACAGAATTAAAGAATACTGCAACTGCCCTGACTGAGGCAAGGGCTAAAGACAAATCAGAGTTTGATAAGAAACTTCAAGTGGATTTAGCCACTTTCCAATCTGCACTTCAAGCCTCTCAGAAGATTATATCTGCTCAGCTTCAAAAGTTTAAAGCCTATTATACAGAGGGAACAAATTATCTGGATACTCAAATCAGGTTCTAAAAGAATGATCTCAAGGATCATATTGAAAGAGAAGTCAAAAAGGGGAAGAGGTTGATAGTCAAAGCTAGCTCAGAGCATGCCAAATGGATAACAAATGCTGTTAGAGCAACTCTGGGATATCCACCCCTATGTGATGATGACAACACAGCTGAGTCAGAAATTCAAGCTGCAGGAATTGAAGGGGGACAGTAGGAAGTCGCTCAAATCATATATCCTCCTTCTAACTTTGAGGAAATTCAACACCTGGTTCATCAGATGTACAACCCTCCAGAGGCTACTAAGAATGTTATCATTGAGAAAGTAGAAATGTCAGAGGCAGCTTTGCATAAAGATCAAGAAGCTCAACTCTCAAAGAAAAGGTTTAGAGAATAGGCAGAGTTGAAGCATGATTTTGAGCAATGGAGTCCTACTTCCAGGAACATTATATTGACTTCCTGGAAAGCTGTGAAGGACAAGACCCATGAAAGGGGTAAATGGTACACTGAGCAAGAATGGAACAAATATGAAGCCAGGCAGGAAGCCATTCTTTAATACAGAAGGAAAGCAAAAGCTGGGAAGTTACCTGCTAATGCTCTAGAGCCTAGCAAGTACTTCCCAAAGCCTTTTCATTATTTTGAAAGGCAAAAGATAAGGGCTGAAGAACGGAAAAGGAAAGATCTAAAAGGGAAGAAACCTATTGATGATGCTGAACCTACTGTGCAGGCTCAGATCAAACCAAGAAAAGGCATAGTCATCAAGGAGCCTGATCAGCCTTAGAATAGATTAACTAGATTTTACAACAATGTAATCTTTAGTTGTAAAAAAAATCTATGTAAACTAATTGTTGCCAAACTTTTGATAGTTTAAACAAAACAACGATTCATGCTCACTGTGTTTGCATCATTCTGTGATGACATATTATACATGTTTTGTTTATATATTACCCTGTCATGTAATGTTTATATACATCATAATGTGTGTTTATTATAAATGATGTATATCATTGACTAAGGGTTATGACTTCTCCAAATAGGGGGAGATTGTTGGGTACATTGGAAAATGTGTATCAGATTTGGAGAAGCCTCACTTAGCTCAATGATAATCATCAAGGTGTATTTGATGTTGTTTTGAGTTTATATGTGCAGGTTAAGAATACGCAGAAAAAGTTTCCAAGTCCATGAGTCGACACTAGAAGAAGCTGTGTCGATACTTGTGAAGACTTGTGTCGACACTTGAGAAAAGCTGTGTCGACACCTGGAGTCAATTATGTCGACACTTGGAAAAGCTGTGTCGAAACCAGAAGAAATTATGTCGACACACAGGACTTGTGTCGACACATAGAAAGTTCAGTCGACATCAACTGTGTCGACACACAGGACTTATGTCGACACACAGAAAGTTCAGTTGACATCAACTGTGTCGACACACAGGACTTGTTTCGACACACACCAGAATTTTTTCTAAGTTAATTGTGTCAAGACAAGAAGTGACTGTATCGACACACAGGACTTGTGTCGACACATTCTTACAGAAGCTATGTCAAGAAGTAGTGTCGACACCATGAGAGCGGTTTCGATGTCATAACCTGCATTTTCTCAACGGTAAAATCGTATTAGAGTAAGAGAAAACACGTGTCGTGATGCCACGTCGTGCAGGGGAAAACTGCACACGCTCAGGCAAAACTCCAGACGTTAGATTTTTAAGGAAAGTTATTGATTAAATATGAAAGAAAATCAGTTATGTTGAATGGCCATATCCCTCGGCCCGGTGGATCAGCTAGTCCACAGTTAAAACTATATTTATACACAGCAGAAAATACTTTGGTTCAATTAAGTTGACACCCTAAATGAGCATAAGTGTCCCCGGGGGACGACTTATGCGAGCACGACCCTAAGGTGAATATAGTAGGTATGAAAAGATAGTGTTTTACATTGAGGAAAAATAGTATCTTTGATTTAGAAACATGTTATGCATGAGGTACATATAATAATACTCTTAGGTTTTAAAATATCTAACATGCAACCTAGCATAAATCCTTCCCAGAAGCAAGTAACCAACCACAAGTAGGCAAACACGGCAGTTTAAATTCATATCCAGCATATCAAGACGCCACCAGTGGGCGTCAACAATCTGACACGAACCCACTGGCGAGTATGTATGTCTATACAGAAAAGTAAAGAACTATCTCACAACAAAAAGGGGATCAGCTACATCAGCCACCCTAGAGGCCACCAACAAGCCCCTCCAAAAGACCTAGCCGCTGAACTGGCTACAACCTGGACCTGAAGCATTCAAGAAAAGAACACCTCAGCAAGGAAACATTCAAAAAGGTAAATAGAGCAATAGGTTAATTAACAAATAAGAAGAAGGATTTACCAATCCGGCAACAAACTGCTTTAAGCAAAAGAAAAGGGGAATGGCAGTAAGAAAAGAGTACTGTCTAAAACACCGCAGAGCACGCCAAGGGAGAGCAATAAAACCAACATGCCCTACTAAGAGAGCCTACAATAGCATCAAGACATATACATATGCCAAAAGAAAGGAAAGCATAAACAGGAGAGGGACTAACAGTACTAACACGTAGGTAAGTGGCAGTGGTCAAAACATGGGTCTGAATACATAACCAAATCAGACCCAAAAAGGGATAAGGGGTGAAACAGTGGCAGCTTTAGGGTCCCACACACACCAACCCAAACCGGGGCAAAAAGGCGGTGGCCACAGCTCTCCACATAAAACCACACCTCCAGAGGCCACCAAAACTCCACCACCTGCCACAACCCAAGAGTCGGCATGCAGCAATTAGCCGAACACCCAATGCCCCCCACCTAGGGAAAAGTCCCACTAACAGTCCTAAGAAACACACGAACCCAAGGCAAAAACGTCGGGTCCAACCGACGCGGCCTTGCACGCCTAACCAAAACCAACCCCGAGTCTCCCTGACCCCAAAACAAGGACAGCACCCAGTGTCGACACGATGTGTCGACACCACGACAAGCCGGTGTCGACACAAGGTGTCGACACAACCGCTGCTAGTGTCGACACCAAGTGTCGACACCACTGCGGCCAGTGTCGACACAAGGTGTCGACACTACCGCTATGGGTGTCGACACCAAGTGTCGACACTACTACGGCCGGCATCTACACAAGGTGTCGACACTGCCGCTGCGGGTTTCGACACCAAGTGTCGACACCACTGCGGCCGGTGTCGACACAAGGTGTCGACACTGCCGCTTCGGGTGTCGACACCAAGTGTCGACACCACTGCGGCCGGTGTCGACATAAGGTGTCGACATTGCCGCTGCAGGTGTCGACACCAAGTGTCGACACCCCGACTGGCCGGTGTCGACACAAGGTGTCGACACCCTGACAGGCTGGTGTCGACACCATGGTGTCGACACCGTGACAGGCTGGTGTCGACACCACGATGTCGACACCCTGACAGGCTGGTGTCGACACCACAGTGTCCACACCCTGACTGGCTGGTGTCGACACCCTGACTGGCTTCAGGCGCCAGATCCAACACACAACCAGAAACGAGAACGAGGTCTCCCTCTAGGGTACAACAACCACCGACAATCGCCACTACTCGACCTGAACCGAACCAAATCTGTCCCTAATAGACACAATCCCTCAGGAAAACTGAGATTTTAACTAGAACTTTCTACACTAACCACGACATGATCGGGAACGAACCCTAGCGTATCCCTGAGATCTAAGCAGGAAAAAGATGAAATTAAATCAAAGAAAAAGACAAAGATCAATTGTGGCAAGGATGAGGGGACATCACTTGGCTAAATACCAGAAAAGCTAGGTCGGCAGCATCCCCCATCTCGGATCTAGCTGCAGAGCACCAGCTGAGGAGCAGAAAGAAGGCAGATCCAGGCAAGGGCAGTCCAGATCCACTTCCGAAATTGAATTTTGACCGCTAAATCTCCAGGAAATCGGCGTCCGAAGGCTAGGGTAGGCCGGCGGTGCTCTTCCTCTCATACAGGCGGCGTCTTCAACCAAGCAGAGAAGAAAAAAGGAGAAACAAATCAACCCAGCCCTAATTCTAACTCAAGACTATATATATATCAGTTAAATAATAAACAATCAACATTTCAATAATTATTTACACTCAATATCAAAACAACCCGAAACCCGAAACTTCCCGGAAAAAGACGAAATTCACGACGCGGCTAAAACCCACGCTACGAACACAACTGCGAAGTCGAAATTAGCATTCGACGAACGAAACCCGGGATAACACCTCCCGAAGACAAAACACAAGCATTCCCTAAGAGGCCCAGCCGAGTCATCAAACGGACTCCGGCTAGCTGGGGAATGTTGCTAACAGGCTACAAACAGGCTACACAGGGAACCCTAAGAGCTAAGACCACGCTCTACAACGGCAAAAAGCCAGAAATACGCCATCGTAACGCCAGCCAAAGATCAAACAAAACACAGAAAAACCGGGGGCGTTACAGCCACTCCCCCTAAAAGAAAGTTTCGCATCGAAACTTTACTCACAACACTCCTATATAGAAGGAGAGAGAAAGAGCCAGGAAAAAGGCTACATAAATAAATAAAATAGAACATACCAAGCACAAGATCAGGGAAACAGATGAGGGTGAGCCTCCCTCATAGCCGACTCCAACTCCCAAGTCGCGCTTTCCACATCCAGATTCCTCCATAAAACTTTAACCATAGGAATAGTCTTCTTCCGCAACGCCCGAACTTGAGAATCCAAAATGCGGACAGGCACCTCCACATAAGAAAGATTCGGCTCCAACTGAGGCACAGAATCCAAAACCTGCCTGCCATTTATCACACATTTTCGCAGCTGACTGACGTGAAAGACATCATGCACGCCAGGGAAATTTGCGGGCAAAGCCAGCCTATAGGCTGATACCCCAATCCACTCAACAATCGGAAACGGCCCCACGTACCTCCGGTCCAACTTCACAGCGGTTTCCATCTCCTCAAGCACTTCTGGACCCAACAAAGGTCCCTCGCCAAGCTCAGCCCAAAACAAGGGAGTCCTGCAGCGCCTCCCATACAAAGCTTCAAAAGGATCCATTTGCAAGCTTTCTTGATAACTGTTGTTATATGCGAATTCCATAAGCCGCAAGCGGTCGTCCCACGCTCCTCTGTGGTCCAGAATATAGCATCAGATCATATCTTCCACAATCTGATTTACTCGCTCCGCCTGACCATTGGTCTGCGGATGATAAGCCGTGGAGTATCTCAAATCCGTACCCAACCCTTCTTGAAGGCTCTACCAAAAACGAGACGTAAACCTGGAGTCTCGATCTGATATGATACTTACGGGTACACCATGCAATCTGACAACCTCTTCCAGATACAGCTCGGCTATCTTCCTCATCGGATAATCGATCTTAAATGGTACGAAATGAGCGCTCTTCGTCAATCTGTCTATGATTACCCAAACTGAATCATGCCCCTTAGGCGATCTCGGTAAGCCGGTAATGAAATCCATCGAGATACTCTCCCACTTCCACATCGGAACCTCCAAGGGAGTCAGCTTGCCATCAGGCCTCCCATGGTCAGCTTTCACACGCCTGCAAGTGAAACACTTTGAAACAAATCTGGCTATGTCCTTCATCCCGTACCACCAGGAAGTCTGCTTTAAATCATAATACATCTTGGTAGACCCTGGATGGTAGGCAACACTAGATCCGTGGGCGTCTCTGCACATCATATCCCGGATATCTCCAACTACGGGGATGCAAAACCTGCCATGGTACTTCAAGGTACCCGCATCATCTATAGAGAAATCTGGTAATTCACCCTTCTCAGCTTGAAGATACAAATGCAGAAGATCGGGATCATCCTTCTGGTGCAGTCTTGTAAGCGTAATCCACGAAGGTTCTGCTACTGCTAAGCTACTCTGCGAATCACAGCTTCCCACAGAAATGTCCATCAAAAGAAACTCTTCCACTAGACGCTCGGCGGAAAGATTAAAAATCTTACCTGACTTCCGACTCAGGGCATCAGCCACCACATTTGCCTTGCCTGGATGATACTGAATTTCAACATCATAGTCGGCCACGTACTCCAACCACCGCCGCTGGCGCAGATTCAATTCTTTCTGAGTGAAGACATACTTCAGACTCTTATGATCCGTGAAAATCTTACACTGCGCGCCATATAGCAAATGCCTCCACAATTTCAACGCATAGATCACAGCTGCAAACTCCAGGTCATGCATAGGGTAATTCCTCTCGTGAGTCTTTAGCTGCCTCGACCCGTACGCAATCACCTTCCCGCCCTACATCAAAATGCAGCACAGACCGACATGCGACGCATCCACATATATATCATACTCACTACCCTCCGTAGGCAAAGACAAAATTGGAGCCGAATATAGCCTTCTTTTTAGTTCCTCAAAAGCCTTCTCACACTTGCCATCCCATATAAAGGCTACATTCTTCTGCGTCAACTTTGTCAACGGCGCGGACAAGGTAGAGAAACCTTCTACAAATCTTCTATAATAACCAGCCAAACCCAAGAAGCTTCTGATCTCTTTGGGGGTAGCAGGTCTCGCCCATTCCATAACAGCAGCGATCTTTTCTGGGTCCACCGATATTCCCTCCTTATTAATCACGTGGCCTAGAAAAGAAACTTGAGGCAACCAAAATTCACATTTGCTCAGCTTAGCGTATAGCTTATGGTCTCTCAGAGTCGCCAAGACCAGCCGCAAATGTTGATCTTGCTCCTCCGCATCCTTAGAATACACCAAAACATCGTATATAAAGACAATCGCAAACTTATCTAGAAAATCCTTGAAAACACTGTTCATCAAATCCATAAAAGATGAGGGCGCATTAGTCAAACCGAATGACATAACCAAAAACTCAAAATGCCCATGACGAGAACGGAATGCCGTCTGCGGAACATCTGACTCCCGAATTCTCAACTGGTGGTAGCCCGAACGAAGATCTATCTTGGAAAACACGGCACTCCCACGCAGTTGGTCAAACAAATCGTCGATTCGCGGCAAAGGGTACTTGTTCTTAATAGTAACCTTGTTCAGCTCTCTATAGTCAATGCACAACCTCACCGACCCATCCTTCTTTTTAACGAACAGCACTGGCGCACCCCAAGGCGAAGAACTCGGCCTTATAAAGCCTTTTGCCAACAACTCATCCAACTGAATTCGCAACTCTTCCAGCTCCCGCGGGGCCATCCGGTACGGCGCCTTTACGATAGGATGCGTACCTGGCTCCAAATCTATGGCAAACTCGACATCTCGATCGGGTGGAAGACCGGGAAGATCATCAGGAAACACATCAGAGAAGTCACACACCACAGGAATCTCTTACAATCGGGGCACACTAACAATCGTCCCTACCAGAGAAACCACACAGGCAAAACAGCCAGAAACAAGCAACTTCCGAGCACGCACCGCAGAAATGATTGGAAACTCCTGGAGAGAATACCCATAAACGCTCCCTGGCTGATCGTTTTCTTTAACGAAGTCCAAGTGCTTACCCTTGCACTGGATCACAGCATCGTACTTTGACAATCAGTCCATGCCCAAAATAACGTCGAAGTCCTCCAGGTCAATCACCTTCAAATCTGCTTTGGCTAGAAAATCTCCCAACAATATCGGACAATCTAGGACACCCAGGTCCGTAACCACAGAGTCACCGGAGGGAAACTTAACACAGAAGGCACCACCAACACGATCTAGGCCCAAGCTGAACCGCTCCACAAAGGCTCTAGCCACAAACGAGTGGGTAGCGCCGGAATCGAAGAGAACGCACGCCCAGCGGTTTTTTACATTAAATCGTCCTACGAATTGCACACGCATCTAAGGTAACAAGCGCTAGAACGAAAACTACAACCAAAAAGGGAACGTAACGAAACGACTGGGGAGGAGTCGAACCTGAGATAACCTGGGTCGAGGTCTGTGCTTCGTCTGCTGAAAGCACATTCAGCTTCCCCTTTCCTTTATCCATTTGCTGAGGCGGTGGCAAAGCCTGGAGGGGAACTGGCTGCAGAATAGGCTGAGTCTGAGGGCACCTTGTCTTGAGATGACCCTTCTGGCCGCACTGAAAACAGACCTTATCTTTTAACCAACAACGGGCAGCCTCATGCCCCTTCCTTCCACACGAGGCACACACCAAGTCTCCCCTGGAAACACCCTGAATCGCGTGCACCTGTTCCTTCTTCTGCACTCCCAACCTCTTGAAACACTTCTCAAAGGGGTGGCCTGGCCGGCCACAAAAGCTACAAATCTCTTTGACCTTCTTTCTCGAGACAGCATCAGGTTCCTGAGGGCTCTTCCCTCCACCGGACTTCCGCTTATCCTTCCTTAACTGCTGGCCTCTATTCTTGGCATTCTCAATGGCCTCAACTCTCAAGGCAGCTTCAACCATGCTGGCATAACTGACTGCTCCATAGGCATTCGCTAACTGCTGAATGTCGCTTCTTAGTCCACCCAGAAATCGATTAACTCGGTCTGCCTCAACACTCACCAGACCCGGAGCAAATCGACTCAACTTACTAAACTCAATCTCATACTCACTAACCGTGAGTTTCCTCTGCTTTAAATAAAGAAAGTCATTCATTAGCCGGTTTCGTTCGACTGAAGGCAGAAACTTACTTAACAACATCACCTTAAATGACTCCCATGTGCAACCTACCACTAAGCTCTCTTTCTCCCTCAGCCACCAATTCTTTGCTAAACCCTTGAGCTGGTAGGCAGCGAGCATCACTCTCTGATCATCCGTAATCCCTGAGTACGAGAACATCTCCTCAATGGTAATCAGCCAATCATCCAAAATAATGAAATCTGCTTGCCCATCATAGGTAGGGGGTCTCAGCTGCTGAAACTACGATATGAACGCCATCTCCGGGGGCACCACAACCAAAGGCATGGGAGGATCAGGAGGGGCAGGAACAGCTACTCCCTCAGCGGGGTTCTGAGCTCTCGGGGTCTGTCCCGCCACCATTGCTACAAGGGACTGAATCTGAGCCTGCATAGCTACTACCTACCTCGATAACTCCTCATTACTCTGCCGCATGCTTTCTACCAACGCATCGCTCTGCGCTCCTGACGTCTCACCCTCGGATTGGGGGGTCGATCTCGTCGCAGGATGTCTCGCCATCCTAAAATCGCACAAGCTTTAGACAAAACCTAGCCCATCAGCTAGAACAAAACTACCCGGTACAGACAAACACACTTAAATATGAACTTCAACTGCAAAAACTTGCTCTGGGAGTTGTTTTTACCATGATGATGTTATGCTTAACCTAAGATGGTTCACCACCATCATACTAACTCATGTGCCTAAACCATGAATGCATGTATTTGTATTCCTTTTGACTCAAAACCATGTGTGTACATATGTCATCTTGCAAGTCTTTAGCTTGGCACGTTGTGCTTATGAAATGTTATGCTATGCATGATGTGCTATGCATTCTAAAAAGGCTTTAGTGCATGCAATGAGCGGCGTACACATGAAAATGTTATGCATCCCATAATACATAACATTCCCATGTAACGAAAAAAGAAAACGTGCTAGCCGCATTCACGTGGTGAGGTTATGCATCCCATACTACATAACCCTCACATGTTGCCTCCTATGGTGGATCCATATACAAACACATATTATGCATCCCATACTACATAATATGCCCTGTATACTTCTTTATGCTCATGAGTGTAGTGTTCCTGCTTCGGCCAAGACGTGCCGATGATATATCGGTGTGCGAATGGTATGATGCTAAACACTAACGCAGACAAGGGAAAGGTTGCCCAACCATTTGTCAAGCAACCTCCCTCTGATACCAACTGTCGCAAATCGCATTTTCTCAATGGTAAAATCGTATCAGAGTAAGAGAAAACACGTGCCGTGATGCCACGTCGTGCAGGGGATAACTGCACACGCTCAGGCAAAACTCCAGACGTTAGATTTTTAAGGAAAGTTATTGATTAAATATGAAAGAAAATCAGTTATGTTGAATGGCCGTATCCCTCGGCCCGGTGGATCAGCTAGTCCACAGTTAAAACTATATTTATACGCAGCAGAAAATACTTTGGTTCAATTAAGTTGACACCCTAAATGAGCATAAGTGTCCCTGGGGGATGACTTATGCGAGCACGACCCTAAGGTGAATATAGTAGGTATGAAAAGATAGTGTTTTACGTTGAGGAAAAATAGTGTCTTTGATTTAGAAACATGTTATGCATGGGGTACATATAATAATACTCTTAGGTTTTAAAATATCTAACATGCAACCTAGCATAAATCCCTCCCAAAAGCAAGTAACCAAACACAAGTAGGCAAAAACGGCAGTTTAATTTCATATCCAGCATCACAAGATGCAACCAGTGGGCGTCAACAATCTGACACGAACCCACTGGCGAGTATGTATATCTATACACAAAAGTAAAGAACTACCTCACAACAAAACGAGGATCAGCTACCTCAGCCACCCTAGAGGCAACCAACAAGCCCCTCCAAAAGACCTAGCCGCTGAACTGGCTACAACCTGGACCTGAGGCATTCAAGAAAAGAACACCTCAGCAAGGAAACAATCAAGAAGGTAAATAGAGCAATAGGTTAATTAACAAATAAGAAGATGTGTTTACCAATCCGGCAACAAACAGCTTTAAGCAAAAGAAAGGGGAATGGCAGTAAGAAAAGAGTACTGTCTAAAACACCACAGAGCACGCCAAGGGCGAGCAATAAAACCAACATGCCCTTCTAAGAGAGCCTGCAATAGCATCAAGACATATACATATGCCAAAAGAAAGGAAAGCATAAACAGGAGAGGGACTAACAGTCCTAACACGTGGGTAAGTGGCAGTGGTCAAAACATGGGTCTGAATACATAACCAAATCAGACCCAAAAAGGGCTAAGGGGTCAAACAGTGGCAGCTTTAGTGTCTCACACACACCAACCCAAACCGGGGCAAAAAGGCGGTGGCCACAGCTCTCCACATAATACCACCCCTCCAGAGGCCACCAAAACTCCACCACCTGCCACAACCCAAGAGTCAGCATGCAGTAATTAGCCGAACACCCAATGCCCCCCTCCTAGGGAAAAGTCTCACTAACAGTCCTAAGAAACACACGAACCCAAGGCAAAAACGTGGGTCCAACCGATGCGGCCTTGCACGCCTAACCAAAAACAACCCCGAGTCTCCCTGACCCCAAAACAAGGGCAGCACCCAGTGTCGACACGATCTGTCGACACCACGACAAGCCGGTGTCGACACAAGGTGTCGACACAACCGCTGCTGGTGTCAACACCAAGTGGCGACACCAAGTGTCGACACCACTGCGGCCAGTGTTGACACAAGGTGTCGACACTACCGCTGCGGGTGTCGACACCAAGTGTCGACACCACTGCGGCCGGTGTCGACACAAGGTGTCGACACTACCGCTGCGGGTGTCGACACCAAGTGTCGACACCACTGCGGCCGGTGTCGACACAAGGTGTCGACACTGCCGCTGCGGGTGTCGACACCAAGTGTCGACACCACTGCGGCCGGTGTCGACACAAGGTGTCGACACTGACGCTGCGGGTGTCGACACCAAGTGTCGACACCCCGACTGGCTGGTGTCGACACAAGGTGTTGACACCCTGACAGGCTGGTGTCGACACCACGGTGTCGACACCCTGACATGCTGGTGTCGACACCACGGTGTAGACACCCTGACAGGCTGGTGTCGACACCACGGTGTCGACACCCTGACTGGCTGGTGTCGACACCACGGTGTCGACACCCTGACTGGCTTCAGGAGCCAGATCCAACACACAACCAGAAACGAGAACGAGGTCTCCCTCTAGGGTAAAACAACCACCGACAATCGCCACTACTCGACCTGAACCGAACCAAATCTGTCCCTAATAGACACAATCACTCAGGAAAACTGAGATTTTAACTGGAACTTTCTACACTAACCACAGCATGATCGGGAACAAACCCTAGCGTATCCCTGAGATTTAAGCAGGAAAAAGATGAAATTAAATCAAAGAAAAAGACAAAGATCAACTGTGGCAAGGATGAGGGGACATCACTTGCCTAAATACCAGAAAAGCTAGGTCGGCATCATCCCCCACTCTCGGATCTAGCCGCAGAGCACCAGCTGAGGAGCAGAAAGAAGGCAGATCCAGGCGAGGGCAGTCCAGATCCACTTCCAAAATTGAATTTCGACCGCTAAATCTCCAGGAAATCGGCGTCCGAAGGCTAGGGTAGGCCGGTGGTGCTCTTCCTCTCGTACAGGCGGCGGCTTCAACCAAGCAGAGAAGAAAAAAGGAGAAACAAATCAACCCAGCCCTAATTCTAACCCAAGACTATATATATATCAGTTAAATAATAAACAATCAACATATCAATAATTATTTACACTCAATATCAAAACAACCCGAAACCCGAAACTTCCCCGAAAAAGACGAAATTCACGCCGCGGCTAAAAACCCACGCTACGAACACAACTGCGAAGTCGAAATTAGCATTCGACGAACGAAACTCGGGATAACTCCTCCCGAAGCCAAAACACAAGCATTCCCTAAGAGGCTCAGCCGAGTCATCAAACGGACTACGACTAGCTGGGGAATCTTGCTAACAGGCTACAAACAGGCTACACATGGAACCCTAAGAGCTAAGACCACGCTCTACAACAGCAAAAAGGCGGAAATACGCTATCGTAATGCCAGCCAAAGATCAAACAAAACACAGAAAAACCGGGGGCGTTACAGTCGACACTTAGTCTACTTGTGTCGACACATGTGAAGTTCAGACTCGACACTTTGCTGACAGAGACAAAGTTTCAAGAAGTGACTGGAGACTTGACAGCTGTCATAACCAACAAGTCTACTGCAACTGTCAGATCTGTCAGAAGTTGGTTAGCAACTGGATCAGCCGGTAACCTTTGATGAAGTCTATATAAAGACAGATTCTATCAATTGAGGACGACGAAGTACACAAAAACACAATTACAATAGAAGATCCAACGTACACAAGAAAATCCAGCCAGAGATTTCAAGTGGTTCTAAGTAAAGAATTTCAAAATATCTTTAGAAGAATTTGTAGAGAGATAAAGTTCCAACAATTCAAGTGAAGAAAGTGACTATCATCAACTAGTCTCTTAAGAGCAGATCCTGAACTAATGTGCAAAGAAGAATTCAGATTAATTTCTGGATTTTAAGAAGGAAACTGATTGAAGATCATTTAAAGAAATTCAACCTTACTGTGTTGAAATTCAAGAAGCTTTGAAGAAAGCCAAAGACAGGTTGATTTCTGTGTAATCAGATTCTTCAAGAACTGATCAAGAAAACTTTCTACCCATTCTCTCTCAACTTGGGTGAAAGATAAAACTTATTTTATATCATTTTTCTTGTAAGATCATTATTGATCTAAGTTTTAAGCCTAACTTATAAAGGCTGAGGTAGGGCTGAGTGTCTGAGGTAGGAGATTTACATCTCTGAGTTGTAGGCCTTGGGAAGGCTGAGGTAGGGATGTGTGTCTGAGGTAGGAGATTTAATTCTCTGAGTTGTAGGCCTGGGTGAAGGCTGAGGTAGGGCTTAATTGCCAGAGTTGTAGGAGTGTGGACTCACTCTGAGTTGTAGGAACCATGACTGGGTTCTGAGCTGTAAAATCTGTGGATCTGAGAAGGAAGGAAGAAGTTAGGCCGAATCTAGCACACTGCTAGATAGGCGGAGGGGGAAAGTGGATGTACCCATCATTTGGGGAACCACTATAAATCTGTGTGCCATCTGTGATTGTGCGTGATATTGTGATTTCTGTGATGTGGTAGCTGTAGAACTATTTGATTCTGTTTGATTAACTGAATTAATATTCTGCCTTACAGTAAAAAGGAATTGAACATATTCACCCCCCTCTAGGTGTTTAGGTTATCTTGAAACAAATTCTTTCAACTATTTTTAGTTGAGATAACCCCTGCTCATTCCAAGGTGTTGAAAATTTAACTTAGGGCTCTCCATTGATCAAACTTGTCATCTAACCCCTTCAAGAACTTCATCGTCCTTTCCTCTATGATGATCTTGGAAGCCCGACACTGTGAATCGTTGCAACACATCCCGCCGGAGGCGTGTTCGTAATCCACCCATAGCCATTCCAACTCGGAGGCGTACTCCTGCACTGTTTTCTCTCCATGAGCAGTGTCATCAATTTCTCCCTTCACCTGGAATACCTGTAGAGTGTTCCCCACACCATCATATGTGCTCTTCATCTTGTCCCAAACCTCAATGACTGTCTCGATACCATCTACTGTAGCGGAAATCGAGGGGATAACCGAGCTGAGAAGCCACATAAACACTGTCATATGGGCAGACTCCACTCATCTCCAGTTGTGTGCTATGGTTTCTTCAACTCCCCTATCAGGAAGCCCCCAACCTATTTCGCTGCAAGGATTTTCTTCACACGGCGTGACCAACTCAGGTAGGTTGTTGGACCATCAAGCTTTAAATAAATTGATGGAAGTTCCAAATTTGCCAACCGTTGCTTGAACCCAACACCCTCAATAATGTGGCCAACTCATCTGGGCCCAATATCTTGAAGACATCTGCCATCGTACCTTCCTTCGACTCCATGGATCAACTTCCTCACCGATCACCACATCCCTTATGTAATCAAGCAATACTGCCTCCTGCCCTAGACTCGATCACCGTATCTTGAGGTTCGATAGGATGCAAACGTGCGGTCAGAAGACCCCCTGTTGTGCAGTCATGCGACGTGCATCGCCGAAGGCAGGCTTGTTACCCACTACTAGCCTCAGTCATAGGCAGTCGATATTTGCGGCAGCTTAGGGAGGAAGGGCAGTGCAGCGCTGGTTGCAGCCCGTATAGCCGCAGTCAATAACAGGCGGCAGCCGCTAGAATCCGCGGCGTCAAGCGTAGATGCAGCAGTGTTGAGCGCTGATGCGATGACAGAAGGGCTTCGTCGAGCGTGATGCAGCGGCGGAAGGGATTTGTGGAATGGTTTCATCGAGTGTCGTTCGATGTCCCCCCACCCCCACCCCCGCCTTTGATACTAATTGAAAATAGAATTGTATTTTTTAGGGTTAACCACATGGCTACATATAGCCTACAACTTAATATTACAACAATTACTGAGCTTAGCCAACAGTGTTGATCAGAATGACTGGGCACCTGGAAAGGTTTACATCTAAAGAAACAATCATTTGAATAATGATTAGATTTCTTATAGATAATATAATATTTATCTCCTATAGAATTTGGTTTGTCACAGTTAGCATTTATGGGTTGTTTACCTTTGTACTTTGTTGCTTCAAATTTGTTTCTCCTAGTTTGTCCATTAGGCACCTTGGGAGGATAATTATTTTGCTTTATGGGTTTTTTGATCTGAACCTTTGCTTGTACCACATGATCTACGGGTTGATGTATTTGATTTAACCTACTTCATGGGTTTTCACGGAGCCCATCAGAGCTTGCAGAGATAAGATAGTTAAATCTTTGGATTCCTCAATGGCGGTTACAATAGAATAAAAACTGGGAGGTAAGCTTCATAATATTTTGGGTTAAATTTTATTATCATGAATGATATCCCCATGATTGCGTATTTGATTCATAATATGAATTGTTTTGGTAAATAATTCTTCAACCTTTTTTCCTGGTTTCATGGATAGATTTTCAAAGTCTCTCCAAGCATTTTTAAGTTTAAGAGCAATCACCTTTGCATCACCTTTATATTCTTCCTTAAAAATATTCCATGCAACTTTTGTTGAATCAACACTCATAATGCGTGGAAAGGTCATTTTTGATACTCCTTGGAAGATCATACACATGGCGTGTGCATCCTTTTGTCTATCTTCATCTGCTAGTTTGCCTTCTTTTGGAGTTTCAAGAATTTTACTAGATGTTGGGGGCGATGGCACAATTGAAAAAATCTCCCATGATCCTTGGGATATAAACAGAGTTTTCATGTGGATGCTTCAAAAATCATATTTGTTACCATTGAAAACTGGTGTAGTAGTTTGAGAAAGAGAAAACGTAGGCATCGAGGTCATAAACTCCTATGATGTTACCACTAAACACCAATCTCTGATATCATTGATGGTAAATTAAAGTAACTGAGGGGAATAAATAAGCACAAGTCATACAAGTATAGTTTTACTGAACTTCTTATTTCACAAAACAGTCTTACAAAGTGTCACAATAATTGTCGAGTTGATGCTCCTTTTATAAAGGCTTTGTTGGAACACCCTATTACTAATTTGGGTCAGGATCACTATGTCTCTAGGAAACAAATGCTTGACCTCCTGTATAGCTCAATAGGTCAATTAGAATTGAGTCTAAGGGTTAGAAGTCTAGGTTTGGAAGCTGCCTTGAAGACCAGAAGTCTTTCTGTTTGGAGACTAAGTCCTATCGTCGAGCTCAGCATGACGATTCATCGAACTCCGATCGACGATCGTCTAGATCAACTTCGACAGATCGTCGAACTCCATTCGACGATCGCTGAGCTCAACTTCATTATATCGTCGAACTCCGTTCGACGATCGGTGAGCTCAGGTCGACGATTTTGACTCTGCTTTGGATCTCTATCTCTGAGCTCAGTTCGACGATCTTTGAGCTCAGATTGACGATATTTTTGCTGATGTATATTTCCAGATCGCTGAGCTCAGCTCGACGATAGCAGAGCTCAGTTCGACGATTTCAGATAACTTCAAGGATGTTTCTAGATTCAAATTCAAATCAGTTAAGGAGTTATTCTGCAATTAATTCAGAGATTTCCTAGCCGTTTTCTTTCATTTCTGGACCAAGTTTCAAGGGATTTTTCAAGGAATATTTCTATGGACTTTCCTCCAGAAAATATTCTGCAATCAAGGATGCAATTAATGCAGGCCAACGGCTATACTTGACAGAGAATGTTATTCTATTCTGCACCAGAGAATAAAAGATAGAATTTTTTTTTCTCTAAGAGAATACAGAGAGAGATACACAATTAACAGAGATACATTCAAAAATATTCTGTCTCAAAGAATTCTCAAGAACACTCACCCAAGGAGATCAATCTTTTCAGAAATCTTCAGATCTCTTTAGTTTCAAAGTGTTCAAGGCCAACATATTTTCAAGACTCCAGACATTCAACATTTCAGCTATTGCTGAAATCATCTATTGCTGGAGTTCAATCTTTGAAGGCCTATCACCCTCAGCAAAGCTTTTCTTCCTGAAGATCTCAAGGATTCAGGGGGAGCTTTGACATCAACAATCCACATAGTCTTCTCAGCTGATCTGAGAAAGAGAAGACAACCATCACTCTCTCACCCCCTCTCTGTAAAGGGTTTCTCAAGCTCCCTTCAAAAGTTTGAACTTGGTTTTTGAGCACCTTGTCAAAAGCTCATTGGTGGCAAGACACCTGATCAAAAAATCTAGTTTGGTTTTTGAGCACCTTATCAAAAGCTCATTGGTGCCCAGGACACCTGATCAACTCATCCTGCAGTGGATTCCTACCTAGGGTGGTAGAAGAGTGGATGTACCCAAGTTTAGGTGAACCACTATATTTCCTTGTGTCTTCTGGTTTTGCTTGTGTTTATGTTTGTTTCTGGCCTTGAATTTTCTGTGATTAGCTTTTTATTTAACTTAGTTCTGTGATTAGTTTTTAACTGCTTCCCTGTTCACTCTTATTACAACAATTATTGTAAAAATTTTCAAAGCACCATATACTCTAATCACCCCCCCCCCTCTAGAGTATATCAGATCTAACTGCTCTTTCAATTGGTATCAGAGCCAGGTTCGTTAAACATACCATACCTGATTGGTTGTACAGGCTAACACCTGAACCCAAAGATCCCAAGTTAGATCTGTGTTTCTTTTGTAGTTTATTATTAGATTTTGCTTTCACAAATCATGGCCCAAAACAAAGATTATGCTAGTACCAGACCTCCAGTGTGCAATCTATCTAAGTTTGCACTTTGGAAAGCAAGGATCAGACTGTACATGAATTCTATTGACAAAGATATTTTTAAATCTATTTTGACAGTGTGTCCAAGACCCCAAGAGAACACAAGTACAAATGTTGTTCCACCTCCATCAGGAACAGATGCTGATATCAAGAGATGGAAGGTTGCTGATGCCAAGGCTATGAACATCTTGGCCCAGACAATGTCTGATGACATATTTCAGAAGGTGGCTGAATGTAATTCAGCTAAGGAAATTTGGGACAAACTCTCAGAAATAGTCTCAGGCTCAGCTGATGAGAGAAAGGATAGGAGATCCCATCTCATCTCTCAATATGAGAATTTCAAAAAGGGAGAAACTGAGTCAGTGGGAGACATGTACAATAGGCTAAGTCTAATTGTCAGTGAACTCAGGACATTGGACAAAGAAATCTCTCTAACTGAACTCAATGACAAGATCCTAATGTGCTTCCCTAGCACTTGGGATTCAAGAATCTGGCCAATTAAGGATGCCAGAAGTCTGAATGAGATCACCACTGAAGCTCTATTAGGTAAGCTCAAATCTTATGAGCTACTCATCAAAAATAGAGAAGAAGAACAGAAGGCTGCCTCACCAGCCATAAGAAAAGAGAAAATTATAGCCTTCAAGGCAACTGAAGGTCTGCCTGAAGACAAAGCCACAGGAAATGATGAACTACTCAGTCTGTTGGCCAAAAGATTCTACAAAATGGCCAGAAAGGACTTCAGAAGGAGATCATACAAGGAGCAGGATAAGCCAAGGTATGACAAGTCCATTAACAATAATAAAGATATTATTTGCTTTGGTTGCAGGAAATCAGGGCACATAGTTCCTGACTGTCCAGAGAACAAGAACAAGGACAGAAGGGACAGGAAAGAAAGAAGAAAGGAGAAAGACTCCAAGAGGACTGGCAATGGCAAACCCTCATCAAGCAAAAACAAACATACAAGAAAGGGGTTTGTTACTGAATCCTGGAGTGAGACTGAAGAGGAGTCAGAAGCCTCATCCAGTTCCAGTGATGATGAGGATGATGCAGAAGAGAAAGAGTTCTGCATGATGGCAATCAATGCCTCACAGCATAATTCAGAAGAAGAGGAGTCAGAGTCAGACTCAGATACTCAACCTGAAGAAGATCAGGTAATTGCTTCTTTTGATTTTAGTTCAGAGGACTTTAAATCTGAATTTAAAGCACTGTGTTTAGACCTGCTAAAGTCTGAGAAAGAAATTATCTCTCTCAGAAATAAATTATCTGAACACAATACTTTAAAGTCAGAAAACCTAAAACTCTCTCAGGAGTTGGAGTGTTGTAGGGAACAGATAGCTTAACTGAAAAGTGAGCTCTCTGAGGCCAAGAAGCTTGAAGAATCCCTTAATGGGAGAAGCATCAAGCTGATGGACATCACAAGCACAGTGAACTCCAGATTCAATAGTACACTGGGCTTGGGTGCTTCATCCAGCCAACCCATAGTTCTAACAACTCCAATTAAATTCATTTCTGACAAAGGAAAGGGAGTTGTAGAGGTTGCTAGGAAAAAATCTGATCTGCCTCAGAAAACTAAGTGCCAGCAGAGATCGCCGAATGGAGCTCGACGATCGCCGAACGGGGCTCGACGATCGCCGAACGCAGATCGACGATCTCAGGCAAAATCGTCGAACAAAGATCGATGATCTCAGCCAAAGTCGTCAAACGCAGGTCGACGATCTCAAATACCTGACCTCAGTTATAGTCGATCGTCGAACGGAGCTCGACGATCTGACCCAATATTGTCGAACGCAGCACCAAGATCGTCGAACAGAGGTCAGAGCTCTGGAAACTTTTTCAAAGGCAAATCAAAATTGAATCCTAAGGGTCCTTCATTCCAAATCTTTAACCCTTATACTGAATGGGTTATACCTCCAAGGATATATCATCCTGAAGGATATAAGAGTCAACCTGGGATGTCTTTCATTACAGAATTTAAAGGTTATCAACCTAGGCCCAAGGTAAACTGGGTCAAAAACAAATGAATTATCTTATGTGCAGGTGAAGACCTATCCAACATCTAACCAACAATGGTACTTGGATAGTGGGTGCTCTAAGCACATGACAGGAAACAAGGACAACCTCACATCCTTTAGAGCCAAGCTTGGACCCAAAGTTATCTTTGGTGATTCAAACTTTGGACAGACTAAAGGATATGGTGCAGTCCAGATTGGATCGGTAACTTTCAAGAAGGTAGCTTATGTGGAAGGACTGAAGCACAACCTAATAAGCATCAGTCAGCTATGTGATGAAGGCTACCAGGTGACCTTCAGCAAAGCCTTATGCAAAATTAAGTCAGAGGACAACACAACTATGTTGACAGGTAAAAGAAAAGGTAACATCTATCTAGTAGATTTTCTTTCAACTGATGTAGATATCTGCTTATTCAATTCTGTCTGTAAACCAAATATTTTATGGCATAAGAGATTAGGACACCTAAACCTTAGAACTATTGCTAGGCTATCCAAGGACAACCTTGTTAGAGGACTACCTTCTGGCCCCTACAAGAAGGAAGGACTCTGCAGGGCTTGTCAATTAGGCAAGCAAACTAAAAACAGCTTTAAGTCACTTAATAAGAGTGATTCACCTAGGATATTGTATCTGTTACACATAGATCTTTTTGGACCCATCACAGTACAAAGCCTAGGAGGGAAATCCTATACTTTAGTAGTTGTAGATGACTTCTCTAGATTCACTTGGGTGTTCTTTCTAAGGAAGAAGTCTGATAACTTTAAGTGTCTGACAGAGTTTCTCAAATGTATATAGATTGAGTTCAATACTCACATTGCCCTGATCAAAAGTGATCATGGGACAGAGTTTGATTCTCTTCTTATGCAAGAGTTCTGTCAGAGTGAAGGGATCAGGCATACTTTCTCAGCTCCTAGAATTCCTCAACAAAATGGGGTAGCTGAAAGGAAAAATAGAACCCTTATTGAATCTGCCACTACATTGTTGTCAGATGCTCATCTACCTCTATCCTTTTGGGCAGAGGCAGTGAACACTTCCAACTATGTGCTGAATAGAAGTTTGATACATAAACTAAAGGGAAAGACTCCCTATGAATTACTCAAAGGGAAGAAACCTAAAGTTGATTATCTTAGAGTCTTTGGTTGTATTTGCTACATTCATAATAATGACAAGAAATATTTAGCAAAATTTCAAGCTAAAGCTGATGAAGGAGTGTTTCTGCGATACTCCATGATCAGCAAGGCTTATAGGGTCTATAATAAATCATCCTTAAAAATTGAGGAATCTGTTCATATTTCCTTTGATGAAACTAACATGTCTTTCAAGGAGAAGATTTCTTCTACCATAGAACCCTTGCAGGAACATTCTCTAGTTGAAGACTTGAACAAGCTACAGGTTACTCAAGAGGATGAAAGCAGTGAAGATGAAGGAAATGCTCAACATATTGAAGAACAACTTGAAGAGCCAGTTGTTGTACCACAAGAGGAAACAACAACACAGGTTGGTGAACAATCTACACCCATATTGATTTAGTAACATCAAGAGCCATCCAATTTCCCAAATAATTGGAGACATCTCAGCTGGTGTGCAAACCAGAAATCAGGTCAACCAAAACCTGTTGAACACCTGCTTCCTATCTCAAATTGAACCTCAGTCCATTCAAGATGCAGAGCAAGATCCACACTGGATCATTACAATGCAAGAGGAGTTGCATCAATTTGAAAGAAACAAAGTATGGGAACTAGTGCCAAAGCCTAAGGATCATTCCATTGTTGGAACAAAATGGGTATTCAGAAACAAACTGGATGATCAAGGAGTAATTGTAAGAAACAAGACAAGGCTAGTTGCTCAGGGATACTCTCAAGAAGAAGGAATAGACTACGACCAGACTTTTGCACCTGTTGCAAGATTGGAAGCCATTCGAATATTTTTAGCCTATGCAGCACATAAAGGATTCAAGGTATATCAGATGGATGTCAAGAGTGCATTTCTAAATGGAGACATCAAAGAGGAAGTATATGTCCGACAACCTCCAGGTTTTATCTCTCTAACTTTTCCTGATTATGTTTTTAGATTGAATAAAGTATTATATGGTCTCAAGCAAGCTCCTAGAGCATGGTATGAGACCCTAGCATGCTTTCTCTTGGAAAATGATTTTATAAGGGGTAGAGTAGACCAAACTCTTTTCATTAGAACCCATAAGTCCCATACCCTACTAGTACAAATTTATGTAGACGATATCATTTTTGGTTCTACTGACTCCAAATTGTGGAGAAGGTTTTCCAACCTGATGCATTCTAAGTTTGAGATGAGTAGCATGGGTGAGCTATCCTTCTTTCTAGGATTGCAAGTCAGGCAGCATGCTGAAGGCATCTTTATTTCTCAAACCAAATACGCAAATGAATTGGTTAAGAAATTTGGTATGTCTGAAGCATCTTGTATGAAAACACCCATGCCTACTAATGCTGTATTGGATGCTGATGAACATGGGAAACCTGTTGATCAGACAACATATAGAGCAATGATTGGCTCTTTACTGTATCTTACAGCTAGTAGACCATATATAATGTTTGCTACATGTATATGTGCTAGGTTCCAAGTAAGCCCTAGAGAGTCACACCTAACACTAGTAAAGAGGATTCTCAGGTATGTTAAAAGTTGTCCAAATCTAGGTCTCTGGTATCCAAAAGACTCAGCATTTGAGTTAACTGGATTCTCTGATGCTGATTATGCTGGATGCAGAATTGACAGGAAAAGCACCAGTGGAACTTGTCAGTTCCTTGGTGACAGACTTGCCTCTTGGTTCTATAAGAAACAAACATCTGTGTCAACTTCAACTGCTGAAGCTGAATATATGGTTGCAGGCAGTTGTTGTTCACAAATCTTGTGGATTCAAAATCAACTCCTAGACTATGGCTACAACTTAGAGAAGTCTAAAATCTTTTGTGATAACACCAGTGCTATTTCTATAGCTCAAAATCCAGTCCTCCATAGTAGGACAAAACACATAGAGATTAGGCATCATTTCTTAAGGGATAATATTGAAAAGAATAAAATTGAACTACACTATATCCCAACTGATTTACAAAGGGGAGATATTTTCACCAAGCCATTGGATGAAAAGAAACACATCTTCTTCCTAAATCAGTTAGGAATGTTAGATGGAGGAAGTCTTTAATAATAACCAAGATTTTGAAAGCTTAAAAAAATTGACCAAGACTAGGCAAACATTCTGATTTTTCTTAGTGTCTAGAATCTTTCTGATCTCTGAACTGCGCTTGATGATTTGCCCCAAGATCGTCGAACGGAGATCTACGATTTCTGAAATCGTCGAACTGAGTTCAACGTCTCTCAGATAGTATGAACTATCTCTTCCGGTCAACGATCGTCGAACGGCGCTCGACGATTTTGTTCTCTGAACGATCGTCGAATGGAGCTCGACGCTCTCCAATATCGTCGAACGGAGATCGACGATGTTGAAGTCTCTTCAGATTCCTTTAGTAGCCTCGATCGTCGAACTGAGTTCAACGATCTTTCCAATTCTGCGTCGAACCCTAATATAAAATTCATTTTTCGCCGTCGTTCCCCTTTGCGCTTTCGATTTCTCTGCACGAATTTTCTTTCCCTCCAAACAGTTCTACACTTGGTCATTTTGTTTGTTGAATTTTTACAGGTACTCATGGCTGTGTCAGTTGCTGTTCTTGCTGCAATGAAGTTTGATGCTGGTTTTGATATTGATATGGAATCCTTCAGCACAACTGACCAGAGTTTTCAAGATATTTTGGGGTTGTTCAAAGACCAGAACCTGACAGCAATAATGACCACAAGGATCAAGCTGGCTTCTGATGAGATAAAAGAATGGGTCTATACTGCCCATAATCAAGATAACTCCACCATTGTTGGGTCTATATTGGGAACTCAGGTACCCTTAACCCCAAAAATCTTAACAGAAGTTTTTGAGTTGAAGAATGGTGAAGATTCTGCTGACTTATCTGGAGAAGAGTATTCTGAACTGCTTGCCAGAATGGGTCATTCAGAGAAAAACCCTAGCATGCTCTTCAAACGGAACCTATCTGTGGAATACAGATTTATGGCAGATGTTGTTGGGAAAGTGCTACTGGCTAAGCACTCTGCACATGATACAATTTTTAGGTATCAGCTCTGCCTCATGGGAGCTCTTGTGGACAGAAAAAATCTGAATTGGGGAGAAGTGTTCTTTGACCTTATCAAAAAGAAAATCAACAAAAGCTTTGTCAACTTTGGAAGGATCATTGGGGTGTTTCTGCAGCACAGGTGCCCTACTTTGCTGGTCTCCTCTAGAATCCATATAAATGCTTCCAAGAGACTGTCTTGTGCCCTCTTTGGAAAGTGGGACAGACAAATCAGCAAGCCCAGCAGGACCTCCTCCAGCACTCCTTCAGGCAAAAGGACTCTAAGAGTCACTCCTCCACAGGTCTCTGCCCCTACAGATGACCTGCCTGCTGTTGTTGCCTCTCCTCCTCCTCCAATTCCATCCCATCCCATACAATCTACCATTACAACTCCATCCACCATCATCATATCCAGCCCCTCCCGAACATCCACACCATCTCCAGTACCTATTCTTCCAACACCAGAAGAACAATTCCAACCATTGTTCTCCTACCCTCCACCAGATGTGACCTCATCACCCTCAATTCCATCTTTCACCCTCATTGATGATTCCTTTATGGATGACTCTCCATCCTCTCCTCCTGAGCTACCCTCATCCTCCACTTCCTTTCAAGACCTTCTACACCAAATCATTGACCAACCCACTTTCACCCCATCTATCTCCATCCCCATGTCCTCCATTTCCACCTTACCAACACCTCAACCATCCCTTCCACCCTTCACCAGCTCTCCACTACCCTCACCATCAGCTGCTCCTACATCTTCTACCTCTGCTCAAGTCACCCTTGAGTAAGTAGACATCTCAGCCCTTGCTGACAGGTTGTATGAGTTGCTTGCCCCCAGGCTCACTCTTTTGTTGGAGACCTCCTTGGCTCCACTACACCTGTCAGTGGTAGCTCTTTCTTCCAGGCTCTCATCCCTCTTCCCTCAGGCAGCCCCTACAACAGGGTGCCTTGATCCAGACTTGTCTGAATCTAGGCAGGGGGAGATGCCCTATGAAGTGAGCCTTCATGCTGCTGCTGCTGCTGCTGCTGCTGCTGTGTCTATAAGCCTGTCTGCTGCTGCTGCTGCTGTTATTGCTGCTTATTCAGCTCCTCCTCTTGCTGCTATTGTTGTGCCTCAAGCACAAGTTCCTCCTGCTGCAATCCTGGCAAAATACCTCAGGTCTTTGCTTTCAACTTTTGATTCTGCCTACTTCAGCTGTCTGCCAGAGGTCAATGCTGTTCAGCCTCCAGAGGATCTATCCAAGGCACTTGTGCCATTTTCTTGCTGTGACCCAAGCATTATAACCTCCTTTGTCAATTCAGTTTATGCTGCTGCTTCTTCTGAAGAAAGCATTGTTGTTGCTTCTGATATTGTTGCCCCTACTGCTGCTGAGATTTCTGTTATTACTGTTGAAATTTGTGAAGTGGAAGTGGGTGACGGGACAGGCCGCGCGGCCTATGGCGGACAGCTTTGGCGAACTGGGCGGACTGGGCAGACTGAGGTTTGCGGCCTGGTGAAAAGTCTGGTGGAAGCCGACTGTGTTCTGAGCGGGTTGTTGCATGGAGTCCGCGGTTTGGCGCGGCCTGGTATCTGCGGATAGAGAGGCTTGCGGACTAGTGCATTGCTCAGTGGCCGCGGGTGCAAGCTTGTGCTGATAGGCGGGTTGGCTCTTGTTCGCGGGAAGCTTGCGGACTGGCGTGTTCGCGTTTTGGGCTGTTGCGGACTGAGCTTAGAGCTTGGCTGAGGCCTCGTCATGCTCTGGTGGCACAGCAGGTGTTTGCTGTGGAGATCGTGTTGGCGGCCTGGTGTTGGAGTCCGGGATTAGACCGCTGTGGTAGGGCAGGAGTGCGAGGAGCTCGCAGACTGTGACGGTCTGCGCTGTGGTGTTTTGGCGGACTGGGGTTTTGTGTCCGCCATACTCGCATTGGCCCTTAATGGTTTTGGGCTTGGTCACACTTGGTGCCGAGTTCAGTGTGTCCGCCGTATCCGCCAAGTCCGCTGTGACCGGGCGGTCTATTGCTAGCTGTCTTTGGTCGTGGACTTATGGCGGATTGAGGTCTCAGTCTTGCGGACTGCCTCGGGTTGGTGCGGACAGCCATTGAAGGGGGTTTGCTGTCCTGAAGCGGTTGGAGATTTGCGGTCTGATGCCTTGTACGCTTAGCTTAGGCGGACTGGAGCGGGTTCGTCAACGGTTGCCTTGCTCCTGGCGGTTTTCCTTGGTAACCGGCTAAGTCCTCGCGGACTCGGCGGACGGTGGTTTGCTATTCGCGCGGGCTGGGGCGGTATCGCTATCTCTTAGGCGGTGACCACACTCCTCACCTTGCCTATAAATAGGAACCCCCTGGCACATCTACAGTAACCTAAGTAACTTGAGTGAACAGTAAGTTGGGGTGTGCAAGGAGCTGCGGTCTGTGTTTGTCAGTCCGCGCGGATTGTTTCAGGCTGACGGTTTGCTGTGTGCAGGTCGCGCGGATAACTTCAAGGAGCCATGAGATTGGCTGTGACTTCGGTCAGTGCTTGGAAGTGTGCGGTCTCTGCGGACTCAGCAGGAGGTCGCTCTGCGGCTTGTCAGTTCTGTTTCAACTTTGCCAACTTCAATAACCTGTCCGCCGGCTTCAGGCGGCTAGGGGTGTTCCTCAGTTCGGGTTCAGCAGGAGGCGAATAACGGTGTGTTCGCGCGGCTTCGCGGCTTCGTCGGACTCCGTGGTATTCGGCGGATTGTAGCTTAGTTCGGGCGGCCTCGGCGACCCCGGCGACCTAGGCGGTCTCGGCGGACTCCGGTTCTGTCCGCCCGGCTTGTTTTTTGGTGCTTTCTATTTACAGCTGTAATACTAGCGAAATCATTTCTCGCTATGTATGCCTCGGATTGTAAAGAAGTGAATGTATAAAAGAGACCTTCTTGTGCTTCCATTGTTTGTTGGGTGAAACCTCTAGTCCTTGGGTTTTCCGCAGGTTCAACGTGCGAACTGGGTAGTTCCGAAGATATTAATTTGGCATTTGGGCTATCTTGCTGACCACGTTGAGAAAATTTAACATGGTATCAGAGCGAGGTTCCTGAGGTTTCAGAGGTTCAGTTGCGTGAGCGGAAGTCAGCCAGCGTTGTGACTCAGTGATTGAGTGGTGATCAACCTGTGTTGTTGCTCGGAGCTGCTGAAGGGTACCAACAGGTGTTTGCAATGGAAGGAGGTTTTGCAAGAGGTCTTGGCATTGAACTCTTAATGCCAACTAACTTCAAGAAGTGGAATTCGTGCATGAAGAGTTATCTTCTTGGCGAGGAGCTGTGGGAAGTCGTCGGTGGTGACGACAGACAGGAAGTGACTGCTGCTTTCGGTACTGCTGAGCAGGTGAGGCTCTGGAGAAGAACAAATGCTAAGGCGGAGTTCACTCTGAAGAGAGCTGTGTCTCCGGAACTGTTTGATCACATCGTTGGGTGTGAGTCGGCTGCTGACATTTGGACAACCATTGATGAGTTGTTCAATAGGAAGAATGTGGCGCGGCTTCAGTTCCTGGAGAATGAGTTGGCCAGGGCAACTCAGGGAGACCTTTCCATCTCCAAATACTTCTTAAAGATGAAGAGCTTGTATGCTGAGCTATCGGCACTGGATCCTGATGAGCCTATCTCTGAGGCTAAGATGAAAAGGCACATTATCCGCGGCTTGCGGAAGGAGTATGTGGCCTTTGTTATATCTGTTCAAGGTTGGGCTACTCAGCCGTCTCTGCTGGAGCTGGAGAATCTGCTTGCCTCGCAGGAAAGCTTAGCAAGGCAGATGGCTGGAGTGAATCTGAATCAGGAAGGCAGCGAAGCCCTCTTCTCAGGCAAGAAGAAGGGATGGGAAGGGAAGAAGAAGAAGAAGGTGCAGGCCGCTGGTGAGAAGGAGACTTCAACTTCATATCCGCCGGAGAGGAGCAATGCTCCTAAGTACTGGAAGAAGAACCTGAAGTGCTACCGGTGTCATCAGCGAGGGCACTTCAAGCGGGACTGCAAGGTCAAACTGCAGCCTGGGCATGCTGCGGGAAAGGAGGAAGCTTGCTCGAGAAGTGAAGAAGCAGAATGGGGAGGAGCTTTTATGACGGGCACTTGTGTCCGGGCCTTGTCTGCTAAGGACTTCAACGGCGAGTGGATCGTGGACTCCGGGTGTGGTCATCACCTCACCGGAGACAAGTCCAAGTTCACCTCCATGCAGCCATACTCAGGTAATGAAGCTATTATCACTGCTGATAATACTGTTTATGTAGTAGAGAAGGAGGGGGTCGTGTCTTTGGGTAGTGATCAGGGGCTACTCACGTTAAGGAGTGTGTATCACGTGCAGGGAATGAAGAAGAACCTCTTCTCGGTGACCAACGCGGTGGACGCTGGGTATCACGTTCTGTTTGGGCCAACAGACGTGAGGTTCCTTCGCAACGTATCAGCGGTGAAGGCTGATGTTACTCATGTTGGGAGGAGGGTGAAGAACTTGTTTGTTCTCTCCACCATTGCTTATGTTGATAAAATGAGGGCCAATGATAGTGCGGCTATCTTGCATGAGAGGCTGGGGCATGTTGGCATGGACAAGATGAAGGTAATGGCTAGTAGAAGTCTGGTGAGGGGGTTGCCGAAGTTGTCCTCCTTTGGTGATGGGCATGTTTGTGCGGGTTGTCAATATGGTAAGGCACATCGCCTTCCATTTGATAAATCACAAACAAGGAGCAAGATACCATTGGAGTGCATTCATGGCGACCTGATGGGACTGACGGTTACTGCCAGCCTTGGTGGAAGCAGATACATGCTTGTCTTGGTTGATGACTACTCAAGGTATACTTGGGTGTACTTCTTAAAGGAGAAGTCGGAAGCCTTCCGGTTGTTCGTGGAGTTCAAGGAGTTGGTAGAAGGCCGGCTTGGCTTGCGGATTAAGAAGCTTAGAACTGATAACGGGGGTGAATTTGTTTCCTCCGAGTTTTCTAACTTCTGCAGGAAGCATGGAATCCAACGGGAGCTTACTTGTGCTCACACTCCACAACAAAATGGGGTAGCGGAGCGGAAGATCCGTCATCTGACGGAGACCTGCAAATGCTGGCTGCATGCGAAAGATATCCCAAGGTCCTTTTGGGTGGAGGGAATGTCTTGTGCTGCTTATGTTATCAACCGGATGCCACTCAGCCCTATCAACATGAAGACTCCTATTGAGCTGTTGCTGAAGGAGAAGCCGAGTGTTGGACACCTTAGGGTGTTCGGCTCAACTTGCAACGTGCATGTCCCGGATGCTTCACGGACAAAGCTGGATGCGAAGGCAAGGAAACTTGTCTTTGTTGGCTATGATGAGCGGAAGAAGGGATGGAAATGCATGGACCCTGTGACGAAGAAGTTCGTGGTGTCAAGAGACGTGGTCTTTGACGAGCTGACGTCATATTGAGGTGGCTCGGTTGAGCTAATCGGAAGTAGCAAGGTTGAGGAAGCACCGGTGGTGGCTGCTGAAGTCTTGGAAGAGGAGCTTGTAGTTTCACCAGCAGCTCATGTTGCTTCGAACTCCGAGGCTGAGCCTTCTGGCTCAGGAAGCAGGGGGAGCACTGCTCAATGCTTGCCCCAGGTAGGAGTGGAGCCTGAAGAAGCAACGGAAGCCGTGAGCAAGGAGCCATGTCTTCGGAGATCGAAGGGGGTGGTTAAGCCACCGGCTCGGTACTGTGATGGGAATGCAGTGAGCTTTGTCTCCTGCTTCTTTGCAGGTCCTCTGGATGAGCGAGAGCCTGCAAACTTCAACGAGGCCACTAGAGTGAAGGAGTGGGAAGGTGCCATGAAGGAAGAGATTGATGCTCTGAAGAAGAATGAAACCTGGGACCTTATGCCCAAGGTTGATGGCATTACTCCGGTTACTTGCAAGTGGGTGTATAAGTTGAAGAAGAAGGCTGATGGGAGCATTGATCGTTTCAAGGCTCGCCTGGTCGCTAGAGGATTCTCACAGCAGTATGGAGAAGACTATGAGGAGACATTCAGTCCAGTTGCGAAGATGACTTCTGTAAGAGTGGTGATCGCCTTGGCTGCTAGCAAGGGATGGAGGTTGTGACAACTCGATGTGAAGAATACCTTTCTTTACGGAGAGATTGACAAGGACATCTTCATGGATCAGCCGCTTGGTTTTGTCTCTGAAAAGCATCCGGACTATGTCTGCAAACTCAGGAAAGCTCTCTACGCGTTGAAGCAAGTTCCTAGAGCGTGGTATGGGAAGATTGCAGAGTACCTGCAATTCTGTGGATACTTTGCTTCCAACTCGGATTCAAGCTTGTTCGTCAAGAAGAAGGGAGAGCTTCGAGTCTTGGTCCTGCTGTATGTGGATGACATGATCATCACAGGAAATTCGGAGGAGGAAGTAGCAAGGCTCAGGGCTGAGCTTGCTATACGCTTCGAGATGAAGGACTTGGGAGAGTTGCATCACTTTCTCGGTCTGGAAGTGGAGAGGAAGGAGTGCGGGATTCTCATCAGCCAGAAAGGGTATGCTGATCGCATTGTGAAGCGGTTTGGCATGGGCGAAGGGAAGAAGTGCTCTACTCCACTGGAATCTGGGCTGAAGCTTCGACGAGATGAGGGAAGGGTTCTTCATGATCCCTTGGTGTTCAGGGCTCTTGTTGGGAGCTTGATTTACTTGATGATTACAAGGCCGGATATAGCTTATGTTGTTGGCCGAGTAAGTCGGTATATGGCTGAACCAAGGCAATCTCATCTAGTGGCGGCAAAAGGAATTCTGAAGTATATCAAGGTGTCTTCTGAGATGGGACTCCTCTATGGAAGGGACGCGGAGTTTGCGTTGCTCGGGTACACGGATGCTGACTATGGCGGTGATTCGGATGATCGGAGGTCTACTTCAGGTTATGTGTTCACTTGCGGTTCAGCTAGCATCTCGTGGTGTAGCAAGAAGCAGGACTCGGTGTCAGTTTCAACCACGGAGGCGGAGTATAAGGCTTTGGCCTTGGCTGCTCGGGAAGCCGTTTGGTTGAGGAGGCTCATAGAGGATGTCCATGAAGAAGTGCAAGGGCCTACTTTACTCCGGGGTGACAATGAGAGTGCTCTCAAACTGGTTAACAATCCAGTGTGTCACGCTAGGACCAAGCATATAGAGATTGATCACCATTTCATCAGGGAGAAGGTGTTAGAAGGATCTCTACTGGTCGGGCATGTTCGGAGTGAAGATAATCTTGCTGACATCTTCACGAAGCCGCTGTCGAAGGGGCCCTTTGAGCGCTTGCGCAGCTTGCTGGGCTTGGTCACCACTTCTCACTTCAAGGGGGAGTGTTGAAATTTGTGAAGTGGAAGTGGGTGACGGGACAGGCCGCGCGGCCTATGGCGGACAGCTTTGGTGGACTGGGCGAACTGGGCGGACTGAGGTTTGCGGCCTAGTGAAAAGTCTGGTGGAATCCGGATGTGTTCTGAGCGGGTTGTTGCATGGAGTCCGCGGTTTGGCGCGGCCTGGTATCTGCAGATAGAGAGGCTTGCGGACTGGTGCATTGTTCAGTGGCCGCGGGTGCAAGCTTGTGCTGATAGGCGGGTTGGCTCTTGTTTGCGGGAAGCTTGCGGACTGGCGTGTCCGCGGTTTGGGCTGTTGCGGACTGAGCTTAGAGCTTGGCTGAGGCCTCATCAAGCTCTGGTGGCACAGCAGGTGTTTGCTGTGGAGATCGTGTTGGCGGCCTGGTGTTGGAGTCCGGGATTAGACCGCTGTGGTAGGGCAGGAGTGCGAGGAGCTCGCGGACTGTGGCGGTCTGCGCTGTGGTGTTTTGGCGGACTGGGGTTTTCCGTCCGCCATACTCGCATTGGCCCTTAATGGTTTTGGGCTTGGTCACACTTGGTGCCGAGTTCAGTGTGTCCGCCGTATCCGCCAAGTCCGCTGTGACCGGGCGGTCTGTTGCTAGCTGCCTTTGGTCGTGGACTTATGGCGGATTGAGGTCTCAGTCTTGCGGACTGCCTCGGGTTGGTGCGGATAGCCATTGAAGGGGGTTTGCTGTCCTGAAGCGGTTGGAGCTTTGCGGGCTGATGCCTTGTCCGCTTAGCTTAGGCGGACTGGAGCGGGTTCGTCAACGGTTGCCTTGCTCCTGGCGGTTTTCCTTGGTAACCGGCTAAGTCCTCGCGGACTCGGCGGACGGTGGTTTGCTATTCGCACGGGCTGGGGCGGTGTCGCTATCTCTTGGGCGGTGACCACACTCCTCACCTTGCCTATAAATAGGACCCCCCTGGAACATCTACAGTAACCTAAGTAACTTGAGTGAACAGTAAGTTGGGGTGTGCAAGGAGTTGCGGTCTGTGTTTGTTAGTCCGCGCGGATTGTTTCAGCCTGACGGTTTGTTGTGTGCAGGTCGCGCAGATAACTTCAAGGAGCTAGGAGATTGGCTGTGACTTCGGTCAGTGCTTGGAAGTGTGCGGTCTCTGCGGACTCAGCAGGAGGTCGCTCTGTACCTTGTCAGTTCTGTTTCAACTTTGCCAGCTTCAATAACCTGTCCGCCGGCTTCAGGTGGGTAGGGGTGTTCCTCAGTTCGGGTTCAGCAGGAGGCGAATAACGGTGTTTCCGCGCGGCTTCGCGGCTTCGGCGGACTCCGTGGTATTCGGCGGAGTGTAGCTTAGTTCGGGCGGCCTCGGCGACCTCGGCGACCTCGGCGGTCTCGGCGGACTCCGGTTCTGTCCGCCCGGCTTGTTTTTTGGTGCTTTCTGTTTACAGCTATAATACTAGCGAAATCATGTCTCGCTGTGTATGTCTCGGATTGTAAAGAAGTGAATGTATAAAAGAGACCTTCTTGTGCTTCCATTGTTTGTTGGGTGAAACCTCTAGTCCTTGGGTTTTCCGCAGGTTCAACGTGCGAACTGGGTAGTTCCGAAGATATTAATTTGGCGTTTGGGCTATCTTGCTGACCACGTTGAGAAAATTTAACAATTACTGCTGATGAAACAATCTCCAAGGAAATTCTTATGTCAGAGGCACCTGATTTTGAGCCTTCTGCAGTTTCTGATGATATTTCTGCTGTTGATGCTGTTGTCAGTGAAGTTGCTACTGCTGTCATCTCTCTAGAGCCCTTAGTTGCTGCTGCTGCTGTTACTGTTTCCACTCCAATTGTAACACCTGAAATATCTGTTGTTGTTATTGCTTCAACACCTGCTGCTACAACCTCTGCCTCATATGCTTCTGTACAGCTCAAGAAGGATCTGATGAAGAAAATTGATGCTCTCTATGATGACCAGAGTTCTGAAAGTGATGAATTTAGAACAGACTCTGATGACTCTTCTGCTACCATTGCCAGGAAAAGAAAGGCAAGGAGCAAAGCCATGAAGACGGTACCTCCTGCCAAAGTTAAGGATAACAATAACATCACATACTACATTCTACATGACTGCCCTATTACTGAACACTGGATGCAGTACTCCAAAAATCAGCTGAAGGTAATGAAAAAGAAAAGAAAATATGAGAAGGGTTCCTCCCAGTTCCAACACTCTCATCCTCCTCCACCACCTCCTCCACCACCTTCTCCTGATGCAGGTGCAGGTGGAAGCTCTGCTACTCAACCCCCAGCCAGAAGTCAGGCTCCCTATCAGCCTCATGCTAGATCTTATAATAGGGGAATCCAATCCAGGGGATCTCAATCCAGGAGAGGAGGATACAGAGGAAATCAAAGAGATCTTCAAGTCTACTCCAAAGGGTACTCCAGGCAACACCCATATTCTAGGGGAGGACAAACATCAACTGATACAACATCTGGTTCTTTCCCTTATAAGCTGAAAGAAACTGTGTCTGCCAGGCCTCCTCAAGACAATCCCTCTAACAGATATGAGCCTCATGTACCTTTTGACGATCCTGAGAACAATCCTGCTGCCTGGACTGCAAGAATGAAGGAACTAGCTGCACTGGATCAGATTAAAAAGGCTAGAGAACAAGGAAAAGATTCATCGAACATCTCAACTATGTCTGAACAGAGACAGAAAGAGCTAGAAAGATATGCATCAAGTAAATTCTTTGATTCTGAAAGGTATATGGAATTACATCCTGAAGCAGTGGTTCCCAGGCTTAAACAGCAAACATCTTTAGGTGCAGCAGATGATACCAGATCAAAGAAGGAAGCCCTCAATCCCAACAGAGAGATTAAAATAGTTAAGGGCAAGGAAAAGAAATGATAATGTAAGGTGACATTCTCTGAGATTTCTGATTACTATCTGGATGATATATATCTTTGTGGTTCTGCAATGTCTTGTTTATTGCTTTTCTATTTTTCTGCTTGTATGTTGTTATTTAAATTTTTCCAAAATGTGTAAATAGTAATCCTAACCCAAATAGGGGGAGATTGTTGGAACACCCTATTACTAATTTGGGTCAGAATCACTATGTCTCTAGGAAACAAATGCTTGACCTCCTGTATAGCTCAATAGGTCAATTAGAATTGAGTTTAAGGGTTAGAAGTCTAGGTTTGGAAGCTGCCCTGAAGACCAGAAATCTTTCTGTTTGGAGACTAAGTCATATCGTCGAGCTCAGCACGACGATTCGTCGAACTCCGATTGACAATCGTCTAGCTCAACTTCGACAGATCGTCGAACTCCATTCGACGATCGCTGAGCTCAACTTCATTATATCGTCGAACTCCGTTCGACGATCGGTGAGCTCAAGTCGACGATTTTGACTCTGCTTTGGATCTTTATCTCTGAGCTCAGTTCAACAATCTTTAAGCTCAGATCGACGATATTTTTGCTGCTGTATATTTCCAGATCGCTGAGCTCAGCTCGACGATAGCAGAGCTTAGTTCGACGATTTCAGATAACTTCAAGGATGTTTCTAGATTCAAATTCAAATCAGTTAAGGAGTTATTCTGTAATTAATTCAGAGATTTCCTAGCCGTTTTCTTTCATTTCTAGACCAAGTTTCAAGGGATTTTTCAAGGAATATTTCTATGGACTTTCCTCCAGAAAAGATTCTGCAATCAAGGATGCAATTAATGCAGGCCAACGGCTATACTTGACAGAGAATGTTATTCTATTCTGCACCAGAGAATAAAAGATAGAATTTTTTTTCTCTAAGAGAATACATAGAGACACACAATTAACAGAGATACATTCAAAAATATTATGTCTCAAAGAATTCTCAAGAACACTCATCCAAGGAGATCAATCTTTTCAGAAATCTTCAGATCTCTTTAGTTTCAAAGTGTTCAAGGCCAACATATTTTCAAGACTCCAGACATTCAACATTTCAGCTATTGCTGAAATCATCTATTGCTGGAGTTCAATATTTGAAGCCCTATCACCCTCAGCAAAGCTTTTCTTCCTGAAGATCTCAAGGATTCAGGGGGAGCTTTGACATCAACAATCCACATAGTCTTCTCAGCTGATCTGAGAAAGAGAAGACTGCCATCACTCTCTCACCCCCTCTCTGTAAAGGGTTTCTCAAGCTCCCTTCAAAAGTTTGAACTTGGTTTTTGAGCACCTTGTCAAAAGCTCATTGGTGGCAAGACACCTGATCAAAAAATCTAGTTTGGTTTTTGAGCACCTTATCAAAAGCTCATTGGTGCCCAGGACACCTGATCAACTCATCCTGCAGTGGATTCCTACCTAGGGTGGTAGAAGAGTGGATGTATCCAAGTTTAGGGAAACCACTATATTTCCTTGTGTCTTCTGATTTTGCTTGTGTTTATGTTTGTTTCTGGCCTTGATTTTTTTTGTGATTAGCTTTTTATTTAACTTAGTTCTGTGATTAGTTTTTAACTGCTTCCCTGTTCACTCTTATTACAACAATTGTTGTAAAAAGTTTCAAAGCACCATATACTCTATTCACCCCCCCCCCCCTCTAGAGTATATCAGATCTAGCTGCTCTTTCAGGCTTCAGTCAGATATGTTTACATAAAAGGTGGTACAAAATAGATAATATATTCTAACTTAACATAATGTCTACTTATTATAGCTGCAGATAACTATTTTAACTTGTATCTTTAGTAGAAAATACGGGAGTTAGAGGAAAGGAGATGAGTGTAGAGGACATGCTGACACTTCAACACAGGCAGTTAGGCCTCCCCCTCCTTTAGTACTGTAACTAGATTATTTCCAGTTATTTCTAAAACAACAAATAAAAGAAAATTAGTATGTGATGCTTGTGAGTTCGACAAGCTTACTAGTAGTTCGTATGCTAGTACGGGACAAAGAAGTTCTTCTGTTTTTAATATTATCCATTATGATGTACGAGGACCATGTACTCTAAGTTTTTTGAATGATTATAAGTACTTTGTAGCATTTATTGATTGTGCTTCTCGTGTTACTTGGCTATATTTGATGAAAACTAAGAGTGAAGTATTTACCTGCTTCTGAGATTTTCATGAGCAAAAATTTATAATTTCAGCAAGTTAGGAACATGTGTCAACTTCATATCGACGCAACTCCTATGAAACGTCGATTTCAAATCGACGTATCCGGAACGTTACGTCGAATGCTACTTACTATTATTATATTCTTACCATTCTGTGAATTTTACCTGTACAAAATGTTTTATAAAAAGACATGAAGCTGTAAACTGTTGGTTTAATAGAGAAACACTATTCTATCCCAAAGGGTATCATGAGAGACAATCTTATACTTTCATCACCCATTATAATGGAAAATGAAGTAATGTGTCCAAGATAACCTGAATCAAAATTAATGTTTGATTTTATGTGCAGGAAGGAGACTGTCCTTCCACAAACCAGTTGTGGTATTTGCACAGTAGCTACTCCAGACATATGACTGGACATAAAGAATTGCTGGAAATTACAAAGCCAAAAATGGTCCCAAGGTATTTTTTGGTGATTCTAATTATGGTCAGAACAAAGGCTATGATATGATCAAAATTGGAGATATCACCTTCTTCAAAGTGGCTTATGTTGAAGGACTTCACTATAATCTTATTAATATCAGCCAGATATATGATGATGAATACAAATTTTTATTCAGAAGTGAGCATGACCGAGTTTGAATGTCAGTTAATCCGTAGATTTTGTGAGGATGAAAGAATAAGACAGTTTTTTAGCTCCTAAAATTTCTCAACAAAATGGAGTGACTGAAAGGAAAAATAAAAAACCAATTGAATCTGGAAGAACTTTATTAGTAGAGTCAAATCTGCCTAGTGTTGAAAAATGAAATCTCATGCCTCAAATTGGAGGAAATCACACACATATATAAGCTCAAATATATTAATACAATATTATAATATTATGAATATAATATCCTGATAACTCCAATACTCCCCCTCAAATTGGAGCAAAGATTTCAATCATGCCCAGCTTGGAAATGGTTAGATCTGAACAAGTATGACCAACTGCTTTAGTGAAGGCGTCAGCGAGTTGGTCACCCGAGGGGACATAAGATGGAAGGACAGTCCTAGTATAAACGTGGTCACGCAGAAAATGAACATCCATCTCGATGTGTTTGGTGCGGTCATGTAGCGCCGAATCATGGGTAAGAAGGAGAGCAGACGTATTATCACAGTAGAGAGTCGAGCCATCAACAAGAGATAGGCTAAGTTCAGTCAGCAGCAATCGAAGCCAAACCAACTCAGTAATACGGTGTACTATGGCACGGTATTCTGACTGAGCAGACGACCGAGATGCAATGGATTATTTCTTACTCTGCTACAAAACAACATGATCACCATGGAATGCACCAAAACCTGACGTAGAGCGTCTTTCCGTGAAAGATCCAACAAAATCTGCATCCGTAAAGCAGGAGAGATGGGTGGCACCCCAGCCAGATAGAACAGCCCAAGGTCAGGAGCATGCTTAAGATAGTGGAGGACACGTTGAGCAGCCTCTAGGTGAGATGTCCTGGGAGAATGCATAAAATGGCTCAAAACGCCCAATGAGAAGCGGATGTCGGGCCTGGTATTGGACAAGTATATCAAACGACCAACAAGTCGCTGGTATTGAGAGGGGTCTGAAAGAGGATCACCATATCCAGCATGGAGGCGATGGTTAATGTCCATAGGAGTACTTGCAGGATGACATCCAAGCATACCCGTGTCCCGAAGAAGATCTAAGGTGTACTTTCGTTGCGATATAGATATGCCCTGTCATGAGCGAGCTACTTCAATCCCAAAAAAGTAATGAAAAGTTCCAAGGTCTTTCACCTTGAAGGCTGAACGAAGTGTAGCTTTCACCTCAGAGATGCTAGAGGGATCATCCCTGGTGAGAATAATATCATCAACATAGACCAGAACAATGGCACGACGTCCCTCAGGAGTGGCACGAATGAAGCAAGTGCAATCAGCATGAAACTGAGTAAATCCAGACTGAAGGATGATCGAGCTGAACCGTTCGAACCTGGCATGCGGTGACTGCTTTAAGCCATACAGAGATTGTGCAGTTGGCAAATTCTCCCTGAATACTCCCCCTTAAGGGCAAACCCTAGATGAGGAGCCATATATACCTCCTCCTTTAGCTCGCCATGCAGGAAGGCATTTTGGACATCGAGTTGGAGGAGAGGCCACATCTAAGAGGCTGAAAGCGAGAGCAGAAGGCTTACACTGGTCAACTTAGCCACGGGAGCAAACGTGACACCAAACTCGTCTGGAGCCTGAGTAAAGCCCTTCGCCACCAAATAAGACTTGTAGCGATCAAAAGTACCGTCAGTAGAGTACTTCCGGTGTAAATCCATTTGCACCCAACTATGTGTTTCCTTTGAGGAGGAGGAACCAAAGACCATGTCCTGATATGACGGAGAGAAGACATCTCCTCCTCCATGCCTTGAACCCATCGCGGTTCAAGGAGAGCCTCAACAGTTGAGGTAGGTAGCTGGACAGAATCTGCAGTAGCAACAAAAGCCTGGTAAGATGGTGAGAAATGCTAGTAGGGAACAACACTAGCCAACGGGTGCTCAGTAACCGAGTAGTGAACACAGTACGCTTGCCCTTGCGAAGGACAATAGGTAAATCAATAGAAGAAGTAGAGGAGAGAGGATCAAGAGAGATACATGTGATCGGAAGGAGCGGCAGATCCGGGACTGGAGGAGAAGGGAGTGCACCGGGTGGAGGTGGCGGAGGGTGGAGAGAGTAAGTTAGCAGGATATGCGTAGCAGCAAAAGGGGCAACATCTAATGGAGGAGAGACAACTTGGAGAGGCTGCACAATAGTGGGAAGCACAGGAGGGGTCGAATGTGCAGGAAAGAAGGGAACCTCCTCATGAAATGTCACATCCATAGAGTGAATGACATAGAGAAACTGGGGATCATAGCGACGGTAACCCTTAGTGGTAGTCGAGTAGCCAAGGAATAGGTAGCAGATGGCCCTGTCGTCGAGTTTAGTCCGAGAGGGGCGGCGATTCTGGACAAAACACACACAACCAATTACCCGAAGAGGGATGGGAAATGCAGAGAAAGAAGGATGGATGAGACTATAGGGGGCAACACCACCAAGAGGACGAGATTGAGTCTGATTAATGAGAAAAGCTGTTGTAAGAAGAGCAGCACTCCAATAGGACTTAGGGACATTCATTCCTCAAAGAAGGGAATGGACAAAGTCTAGGAGGTGGCAGTTATTGCATTCTGCCACTCCATTCTGCTCCAGGGTCCCCAGATAAGAAAATTTGTTTAGAGTGCCCTCATCTTGGAGGAAGAGATCAAAGGGACAAGAAGTGTACTCACCTCTATTGTCAAAGAGGAGGATATGAACTGATGTACCATGCTGGGTTTGTATCATACGTGAAAAATGAGAGTAAACTGATAGGACTTCAGATTTATCTTTGAGGAGGTAAACCCATAAGCAACGATAATAGTCACCAATAAAAGTTACAAAATACGAGAAACCATCAAATGATAAAACAGGGGCAGGGCCCCACACATCAGAATGAACTAACTCAAAATATGAAGTAGCATGACTAACAAAAGGAACATATGTGTTGCATGTGTGTTTGGACAGCTCACATACATCACAGCAAAAGGGAAAAACAAAAGACACATCAGGACAAACAGACAACATCCATTGATGGCTGGCATGGCCGAGACGTGCATGCCAAAGCAAGCTCGACGACAAAGCAGGATAAGTAGCAGACGAGGTAGGAGGGAAGGTAGCAGTAGTGGTAGGAGGTAGTTTCAGGTAGTACATCCCACTCCTCTCATATCCCATACCAATAGTCCTCCCGGATCTCACGTCCTAAAAAACACAACAATAAGAGAAGTAGGTTACTGAGCAGTTCAAAGTGGGAGTAAAACTACTAACAGATAAAAGGTTGAGAGCCAACTGAGGGACAAGAAGAATAGAGTCAAGGGAGAGAGAAAGGAAGAGAGAGGGACCGTGCCCAGGCTAAGGGTAGGAGTAACTGAACCATCAACAAGGCGCACGTTCCGGTGGGAACAGGGAACAACCAGAAGTAGATGGGAAGACGTACCAGTCATATGATCGGTTGCACTAGAGTTAATCACCCAGGGTGACGAATCCTAGTCAACCATGGTCGCGGAGCAATAAAAGTACCTGAGAAAGAAGAGACAGTGGAAGTAGAGACAATAGTGGAAGGCTGAGACTGCTGAAACTATTAAAACCGCTGAAACTAGGCCATTATCTAACAAAAGTCAGAGGAGTTGGTGCCTACGGTGCGCTCGATGGGCTCAGAAGACTCAGTAGAAGAAACAGTGTGTTTGGGGACACTACCAGGAGTAGGATGCTCAGAGCCCCGCAGCTGTGGGTATAGCTGATAGCAATGACTGTGATCATGGTAGAGACGACCATAGTGAGAGCAAGGGCCAGGAGGACCCATAGAGCCACAACCACCAGAAGAGCCACAACCACCCGGATGTGAAAAAGAACCCCGACCACCGCGGCTACGAGTGCCGGAGGTGGGAGGGCGGTAGGAAGCTGCAAGGGCCATCTGCTCAATAGGGAGAGAGGAGGTAGCCCGAACGCCGGGAAGACTAGATTGTCTATGCATATTTTCTCATGCTCTGCAATAATGGAGTAGGCCTCAAGGAGATCTGACAAAGGTGACATCCCCACAATCTGAGCACGAGTAGACTTATATTAGGGGCAAAGCCCCATCAAGAACTAGTATGTCTCCCATCTCTAGCGATGTTTCTGAATGAGGGTGATATCATTAGAAGACTCCAGGTCACTGAGAGGCTTAAGATCATTAAGCTCAAGAAAACAGTTTTGAATGTAAGTGAAATACTCCTGAACAGAGTGCTCCCCTTATGTGGTGGAAGTGATGTCCTGAAAAATCCCAAAAATCTGGGCATCAACACGCGTGTGGCCAAAAGTCTGATGGAGAGCGGACCACAGCTATGAGATATCCTCAAAATGCATGAACTAGCTGAAGATGCGAGGCTCCATCGAGCACTGAATCCATCCAAGAGCCATGTACTTTTTTGTCGACCATTTGACTAACTCCTCTTTCTTGTCATCTTTGTCAATCGGTTTGGGCATCGGAGGGCCGTCAGTCAGCGAGGAAAGCTTATTCCGACCGTCAAAAGCCACTTTCATCGAATATTCCCACGAAGAATAATTTTTCTCATCGAGAATAGCACTGGTAATTCGTCTTATAGATCCATAAGTATCCTTGGAATCCATGAAGCACGGAAAAAATGAGTAGCAAGATCCCTCCCGCAAAGGAGATTGGAGACCGAAGGATGAAGAATAACGAAAAATCACATACAACGAATCAAGAATGATGTCATGGAGATGACGAGGATGCCATTAGATCATCACGGAGAAACCATGGTGCATGGGTGGAGAAACCACTGGAGAAGACTCCGGCGGGACTAGGACGCTGCGGAAACGAGGGGGGAAGCATGCAGAGGCGGTCGTTCCTAAAAAAATAGCGGGAGGCGCAACAGCCAGCAAGAGATGACGCCGCTGGCTCTGGACACGAAGCTCCCGATGCGGCTAAACATGGAAGCAGGCCGCGAAAGCCTCCGATGTGACAAAGCCCCAAATGCGGCGAAGCCCCCGACATGTGAAACTCCCGACATGCGAAGAAGAAGACGAAGGGATGCGAGAAGCTCCCGATACGGCGAGACGCAAAAGCAGCAGGCGACGGGGCAAACCATAGGATGCGTGAAGTGCCTCTGATACCATGTTGAAGAATTCTGAAAAGGAATTTGAAATGAAAAATGCTTCCATTATGAAACTAAATGGATACTAATGTTGTTCTAGATAAAGTTATATCTGGTAAATCTATTGATCAGAAAACATATAGAGCAATCATTAGCTCACTTCTTTATCTTACAACCAACATACCAGATATAATGTTTGTCACAGGTGTCTGTGCAAGATTTCAGATAGATCCTAAGGAATCATATTTGAGTTCAGTAAAGAGAATTATTAGATATCTTATGGGTACACCTGAAATGGGATTGTGGTAACCAGTAAAATTAGAATTTGAACTTTATGGATATTCTGATGTTGATTATGTTGGATAGATTGGATAGGCAAAGCATCTTAGAAACTTATCAATTCCTAGGTGCTAGACAGATATCTTATTTTAGTAAAAAAATAAATATCAGTCTCCACTTCTATAGCAGAAGCTGATTATATAGTTGTTGGAAGCTGCTGTTTGCAAATATTATGGATGCAAAATCAATTGCTTGATTATGATCTAAAGTTCACTAATTCAATGATATTTTGTGACAGCTTAAGTGTTATCTCAATTGCATCTAATCCTGTATTGTACAGCAGGACAAAACATATAGAAATAAGACATCACTTTCTCAGAGAATGCGAAAAAAAGGAAGATTTCCCAGAATATGAATCTTCTGAAAATCAGAAGAGTAATATTTTCACAAAACCTCTTGATAAGATCAAGCACAAATACTTTATCAATGTTTTGTGCATTCTTGCTAAAGCTCAATATATAAATTTATCAATAATGTAATATGCAATTTCAATAGAATATATCGATGAGAAAAACCATCTAATGATTTAAAAATTTAAGTTTGTACTCGATGTAACGTTAAATACAAGTCGACGGAACATCAACTTTTATTCAATGCAACGTCTACAGACGGCGACTATACAGAGTTTTTAATATAATCGACGCAACGCCGATACACATCAACGCATGTGTTGACTATTTGCAGCTTTCATAATACGTCGAATAGAAGTCGACGTTACGTTGACTAAAGAAACGCACACTGAAATTATATGCCCTATTTTTTCGACATTTTGTCTGCTTATATGGACTTCATATTTACTCAGAACTGTTCATATTCCCCACTCTATTTTTTCTATACTTGCTCTGTCCTGCTTTCTGTGTTCTTTGTAGGTACTTTGGTGATAATCACAACCTTTTCAATAGATTCAATGTTGACTGAGAAGGAAATATTGGATGTTCTTGTTAAAACTCTAACGATACTAGTTATTGAATTTACTAAGGAATTCTTGGTTTTCAAAGAGGAGTGCAACAGCAAACTAATCATGCTTCAAAACCGAATCAATGAACTATCAAGTTCTGTACAACATATGGACCAACAAGTTGATCAAAGGATACAATTATAATGCTTGTATTACTTTTCCCTGCCAAAGTATTTAAATTATTTTTTCAACATTTAAATAAGAGGGAGAAAGTCGAGGCAGGGTTGTTAGGATTCAAAACTGCCCTCAAAGTTATAATGCTTGAAATAGAGATCTCAAAAAGAATGGATGAGGACATGGTTTTAGATATAAATTATGGTATTGGAAACAGATAAATCTTAGAAAGATTGGATATGGATATGGTTATAGATATAAAGATACCAGATCGTACAATTTTAGTTTCAGAATCTGAAATGATTTAGATGTCTGTTACATAGGAGGAGAAATTACCAATTTTGTTGTTAATCATTCAAGGGGAGAAAGTGTCAGAGGATCTTGAGCTAGAGAAAGTTTTTGATCTAATAAGAAAAAGAAAGGAGGCTGAATTTAAAGATCTGAAGACGATTAAGCTGATAAGAAGAAGATTTTTCTTGCTAAGTTACAAGCTAAAGAATTTGGAAAAAAAATGTTTCTGAATTATCAATTACTCTTCCATATACAATTTTTGATCACAATGAATATGTCAAGAAGCATCTGGCTACTCAAATTGTGGATGTTACTGGACATTGCCACAAAAGAATATAAGGTTTGGGTTTCAATCAAGATGAATATATTCCTTATGAAATTGACAAACAAAAATGATAAGTTTTGTAAAGGCTTCAACTTCTAAAGAATTTATAACTAAAGATAAGTAGGAAGATACATTTCCTAACAACCTGTTGGAATCAATCAATGAGCATTCTGCAAAAATATTAGGCAATGGATATACACTTAACTCTGCATCTCACAATGCAGAGAAAAAAGTTCATAAGCTTTTTAATGTTTATCAGGATATACATAGTCATCCAGAAAAGGCAAGAAGATTTCATTTTGAGTTTGTTAAAAAGATTTCAAAGAAATTGTACACTGCATTACAAACTTTTTTATTGACGCGAATGAGAAGTAATATCGATTTAGATAGGTTTTATGGTATATAAATATTAAGTTGCCTCTCATGTTTATGTCCTTTACTTTTATCTGTGTTTATTTCACATGTTTATGCAAGTCAAATTTTGTATTATTATTTTTTGTAAAATCACCATTGGAACTTTTTAAAAAATTTTAAGCTAAATAGAGGGAGATTGTTGGGAAAATCATTATGATTTATCGTAACAAATTATATTTTAAGTGATTTTACATCCTAGGTTTATTACCCATAATGTATAAAGAGGGTAATATGGTCTTAGAAATCCTAAAATATTGGTGGAGTAAAGGACATGAAAAAGACACTGAATTTTAGAAGAAAGTCAAGAAAAGCCAACATGCGTCGACTAGAAGTCGACGCAACTTTGATTTAATGACGATGTTACTTCGATTAGAAGTTAGAGCAACAAAATAAGATTAGTCGACATTACTTCAAGGTTTATATCATTGCATACTTCAATATATTGTCGATGTAACGTCGTTTATAGAATTAAGTCAACAGTCAATCAGAATGAAGCTACAGTTGACGCAACTACTATATGAAATCGACGTTACGTCGATTAGAGTTCTGAGCGGGAATTTTTCTGGTGATTAATTCAGACTTTATTAAGGAAAGATTTAATTTAAATAACTGTTTCTTGGAAACGTTGGAATACATTGTTAATAAGGAATTGCTCTCTGATATATGTATATATAGACACACGAAGGAATTAATATTGATCAGATACAACAATCAATTCACACAAGAGCAAAAAGTGATTTGAAAGTTTTGAATCGACAGAGAAGATTATGAAGACAATCATTCATCTGCTACAATAGAAGATCTTTCAAAAATCAGTCGATCTTCATCTTGTTCCTAAATCTGAATAGCGAGTCAGTTCTTCTTCTTCTATAGTGCCCATCAAGTGTTGCAACTGATTCAGTGGAGAATAAGAAATCTTCTGGATCAAAAGGCTTATAATCTTTGGAATTTTCTCTATCAAGGATTCATTAAAGTTCAGAAATCAATTCACTTAGTGTCATAAAGTCCGAAGAATTTCTGCTGAGAGGACTCATCAAGAAGATCATCTATTCTACATATCTTTTACTAATATCTATTTATTTCTCTTTTAATGTTTGAGAGAAGTGTTTTGAGAATCACTCTTCAAAGGATTCAGTTTAAGGTTCTGAGAGTCTCCTTATGCAAAGACTTAGGTTGTATTGGTTCAAACCTTATTAAAAGATCTAGAGATTGGTTCTGAGAGTCTATTTATCAAAAAAACTCAGACACAGTGATAGTAAATTCCTACCAAAGGGGTAGAAAACTGGATGTTCTCGGATTTTGGGTAACCAATATAATTCTTATGTTTTTTGTGATTGTTTATTTGATATGCTGTGATTATAATTATTAGGAATAAAATTATGGTGAAAAATCTGTGTGAATGTAAATTCAATGAAAAGTATCGTTAAGATAAATATAATTTTTAATATCTATTCACCCCCTCAAGAGAAAACTTTTAGAATTTTGTCAATTATTTTATTTTTCAGTATACAAATCCACCTGATGTAATCCCACAATCACCGTCCTGGGGGTTCCTCTACCATTGCCCTACTAGGCATTCTACTAGGCTAGGTTCTTCATAATAGACCACATTTCATATGGAGTTTTTCCCATCATGGACCCTCCCACAGTAGAGTCAACATTCGCATGAATGCTGGAATCAAGAGCCCTATAAAAAATATTAACGAGCGCCCAGAGGGTCACCTCATGTTGAGGGCATTGCCTTAGGAGCTCGTGAAATCATTCCCAAGCTTCCGCAAGGGACTCTTGATCTCGCTGCTTAAAGGTTGGATTTTGGTATGTGTCGCCAAAACCTTGGCGGAGGGGAAATACTTGGTCAGAAAAGCATTGACCAGTTCATTCCAGGTAGTGATACTTCCAGGAGGGATGAAAAAGATCCAAGATTTAGCTTTATCCCTCAATGTGAAAGGGAAAAGCTTCAGTCACATCATATTATCTATCAGCCCATTAATCTGAAAAGTATCACAAATTTCAAGGAAGTTAAAGATGTGTTGATGCTGGTCTTTGAGAGGAAGACCGCCAAATTGAACAAAGTTTTTAACATATTTAGAATGGATGGCCGGATCTCAAATTGTAGGTTGGTGTTGGTCGGTCTCAATGGTGGGCACACAATTACCAATGTAGGGATTGTGCACTCAAACATTGTGCGAGCTCTCAGCTGCATCAATTTCCCCTCTACTTGAATATAAGGATCCGGGTTCACATTCCCAACAACTTACTAGTTCAGATCAGAGTTGTGGTTAGACATGGCTTGAGTCTGCTCTTATTTCTGAGTTCGTAGTGTGCGCTCAATTGCAGGGTCAAAGGGGGGCTAACACACCATTTCTACGTTCCAGAACAACAAACAAAAGTCAAGTAGGACAACAACAAAAAAGAAAAAACAAGATACAATTTACAAATGAGAGATTTTCTTTCTCTCAACTCTCTTAGAAGAAGAATCACACGTGTCGTGCTTCCCGACAACGGTGCCAAAAATATGATTGTTCGACAAAATCATGACAGGGGCAAGTGCACCCACTTTTTTCGCCAAGTAATAATAAAATGGGGAGCGACTCTGGAGTATCAAATATTTTGCGGAGCACGGAAAGGTGAATTCTACATCTAGGAGAGACTTGAGATTGAAATATCTTAAGTTGGTGTTTCGGGGGGTTAGCTAATTACTCCTTGCAAATAACAGAAACTAATTTACTATGCGAGTCACTAGCACTGTTTCGCACCACCGTGGGTCGCCGACCTCCGCTTCACTCAATGCTTGTGCCAACCAAGGCAACACGACAATCACAAAACCATGAAAGAAATCACAAAATACAGGCGTTAGGCCACCTAGTCTACTCCGAAGAAATGAACAAAGAGATATACACTTTAATACACAAATATCAAAAGTTCAACACATGTCATTTCACCGCCATCAACATGATAGAAGAAAGGTAGCAACATACTCAACCTAGTTTGCGGGACAAAAGTAAAGAGATACAAATAGTGCATGAAACACTTTCGTAGTGGAGAGGTGGATTCCGGATAGCGACTCTGCAAATTTCTCTCTCATCGACTACCGCCCGGGGTAGAGGAACTTCTGTCACAAGCTCCCAATGGACCCGTCTTCTCAAGGGTTCGCGTCATCCACGTCTTCTTTCATTCCCAAGCTTGTGGCGAGCAGAGAGGATAGGGGATGATCCCTAGCCCTTGGAGATCTAAAACAGGTGAAAATGGCGGACTTGGCTGAAGAAATCGCGAGCTCCTTCGCTGGGAAGATGGGATGGAATATTTATAGGAGCGGTAGGATTTTGGCCAATCGCACGAGAAAGCGCACGACCAGTGGTCATGCGTGAAGGAAAAACCAGTAGTCATACGAGAAGGAACTTGGACTTGCGGGAAAAAGTTAAATTTTGGGAGGAAGTTTTACTTTGCACTACCACTAGTCATGCTCAAAATCCTCATGCGTGCACTCGTACTTTTCTCGAGTCATTTTTTGCAATTAGTCATGCACGACTAATGGTTATGCGCATAGAGGGGGTTAGTAATCAAGTGCGAAGAAATTCGCACGAGGAGTGGCCTCTCTCAATGTCCGATGTGATGTGCAAATGATTGCGCATGATCGGTGATTGTGCACAAACGGGGCCCAGTGATCGTGTGAGAAGATAAATGCCCGAGGACTGGCCTCCTCCATGAAACAAAGCCGAGACACTCGAGCAAAATACCACTCACATTGGTACCTGCAGGAAAATACCGATCACCCAGAAAATAAATCCACACAGTCCCAACATCACATCATAAACATGAAAAAGAAGGGAGGAAGACCTTCACATCATGAAATGCGGGTAAACGCTCTATTTATTAAAATTTTGTGGGTTTCCAATTGCGAACAAGTGCAAGGCCGTGAAGGTGGGTTGGATGGGTGAGGGGCGACGAAACCTATGGTGGAGGTCGGGGGCGCAACCACTGGAGGCGGGCGGCTGTCATGTGCTGCATGATGGGGTGCGACAGCGGTGGGTAATCGTGCGGGGTTCGCGATTTAGGGGGACGGCGAGGGCGTCGTGGGTTGGAGTGAGGGAGTCGACTAGTTCACGAACAGGAGAGAACCAAAATAGTAGAGAGAGAATTAGAGAGGGGGAGAATTAAAATGAGATACTTGCTCGCCATAGATTTGGATCCCAACAAAGTATTAATAGTCACACCAAAATTCCCCTCCTTGGGCTTAGACACGGAGGATCAATTGCGCATAATAAAATTGATATTAGAACTAGATAAGGGTCGCCTATATATGCGACTGATTGCGGGACCAAACAACTCCACCCCGCCTGACGAAAAGCTTGCCACCATGCTTGTTCTTTGGTAATGAATGACGTCGGATCCCCCATGTCCGTGTTAGCATCCCATTTTGCAGAAGGGTCGTCCACCTCTAGCCAGAAGAGGCGCTTGCAGCGATGTCCACAAAAATACGGCTCGTTATTGTTGTAACAGAGGCCCTTAGCATGGTGGTCAGTCATTTCCAGGGTAGACAGTCAGTGAATGGTGACTGTACTGTAGGCATCGCAGTCCGGAGCAAGGAAGCTGGATGTGGGTGATGGCAAAGGGCGCAGGGTAAAACAGAACCCCTCGGTGTCTAGGTGATGGAGAATGAGGGTGATCCAACAGCAGACGCTTCTCGCAGATGCGAGCCAAGCTCATTGCAGTCGTCAGATAGGCGGGGTCTGATACTCCACGTCCATGCGAAGGAGCTCATGGAGTCCTGCTGTGAAGATGGACACCTGCTGTGTAGGAAGAGCTAAGGGAGTGCGTGTCAGGCGAACCTGAAACTGTTTGAGGTAGTCGTCGATCGGACCCGTCTGCTAAAGAGAATTGAGATTCTGTAAGGTATTGTTGTAGAGGGGTGGGCCAAAGCGTCGAGTGCACCTCACTTTGAAATCCTCCCAAGATAGGAGTGGTTTCTCCTGTTGCAGTTAGGAAAACCAAAGTTGGGCGGAGCCCATCAGTTGGAAGGAAGCACTATTGAGTCATTCGTCCCAAGGGATGCGCTGATGGGTGAAGAACTGCTCACAATGAGAGAGTTAGGCCAAGGGGTCTTCGTGGTCATCGAATATTGGAAAGTCCAGCCGAATGTATCGTGGCACGCCGTTTCCCTCATTCCTCGGAGGTAAAAACTCTGGCGGGGTTTGTAGAATCAGGGCGGCAGTGGAGGAGCTTGTTTTTTGGTTGGACTGGACGGTTAGCCGCAAGTTGGGCCGTGACGGCACTGATGAGCGCGGTGTTATTATCCGCGAGGAGCTTAGCGAGTAACTGAAAACTTTGAGAGGGGGTGGGCGGTTTAGCCATTACTGGAGGAGAAAAAGGAGGGATGGCGGTGCAGGAGGTGTGGAAGGAAGGAGGAACCGGTGTAGGTAGCAGCCCGATAGAGGCCGCAAGAAAAGAACGCCCATCGATGGAGGATCCGAGTAGAATGGGCGTCGAATGTGGACCGGCGGAGAGCGGTCGAGGCGGGGCCAGCCATGCGGAGCTGCTGGGGGTTGACGCGCATCCGAGACGGCAGACTCTCCCGGGGTTATGACTACAGTCTGTTGTATGAGGGGAACCGGGACGTGCAGGCATGGGAAATTACGGTCGGATCCGCCGACGGCGCTGTGCTCGGCGAGGATATCGTGGTTGGCCACTGCTGGGGAAGAACTTGTCAGATCTGGAGTTTTGACGGCGGGGAGGGTCGTTCTCTCTGATACCAAGTTGTTGTGGGTCGCCGATTGCGAACGAGTCCAAGGCCGCGAAGGTTGGTTGGATCGGATAGGGGCGGCGGTCCCTATGGCGGAGGCCAGGGGTACAACTACTGGAGGCGGCGACTGTCGCGTGCTGCGCGACGGGGTGCTATGATGGGGGTGGGGCGGGGGAATTGCACGAAGTTCGGGATTTACGCGGACGGCAAGGGCGTCTTGGGTTGGAGTGTGGGAGTCAGCATGGTCACGAATAAGAGAACCAGAATAGTAGAGAGAGAAAAAATTAAAGAGAGGAGAGAATTAAAATGAGATACTTGCTTGTCATAGTTTTTGCTCTCAACCAAGTATTAATAGTCATACCAAAATGCCCCCTCCTTGTGCTTAGACACGGAGGATCAATTACGCATAATAAAAATAGATACTAGAACTAGATAAGAATCGGCGATATACGCGACCGATGGCGGGACCATAACATCAAACTACATTCAATAGTTTCACAATTCAATTTCAAAAGATTTTGATATGAAAATAATATAATGATGAGCGAAACGACGAAAAAATTATGCTAAATCAGAGCCTAAAATATTATATTATATTTGCTTATCAGATTTTGATTAAGCTGCTAGCTTAGAGGATAGAAATAACACCACAGGTTACCTTTTTTTCCTTGGCTCAAAGCCAATCACATGGGCAAGCTGATCACTGTGGCATTATAAATGATTGAGGCATAGTACATGGCCCTTAGCATAGCCGCGAATGCCTGTGGTTAAGAAGAATTCTTGAAGAAATCAAACGACAAGAAGAAAGACGCCCAACTATACTCTATTGTGATAATGCGTCTACTATTTTCTTAGCCAAAAATTTGATCATCACTCGAAAAAGTAAACACATTAAACTCCGATACCATTTCATTAGAGATCAACATAACAAGAAAAACCTTAATTACCAAGTAGTAAAATTCGTTGTTAATTAGATAAATTCGTTGCTAGTTTTAATTAGCAAGTACTTTAGAAACGAAAAAAATTTGTAGCTAATATGATACTTGCTAAATTTAGCATGGAATTTATTTATTTCTAATTAGCAATGATTTTTTTGGAAGGAATTCTTTTGATGCTAATGTTTTGTATTTTACATAATTATTTAGTTAAATTTAAATAACATGTATATACAAAAATAATATTTTTTTTAATATGCACTTGTTGAGAATTAAACCGGACATCTCTCATATATAAATTCCTTACCCAACCAATCCTTCTAATTAACTAATTCGTTTATAAGTGGCGGTAATATATATATATATATATATATATAATTATAAATTTATATTATTTATATATCCGGTTATTTATTTATACATACATATATTTATTTATTTATAATTTAATACATATATATATAATTATTTATATATATATCATTATTTCTATATATTATATATTTCTGTTTATTTTATATTTGTTTATTTATTTATATTTTTATATGTGTATATTTATTTATTTCTTCTTGGAGCAAAGCGAGATCACACGGGAGTGTGACGAGCTCGGCGGGGAGATCGTGCGAGAGAGTGACGATCTTGACATGGCAGCAGTATCAGGATGAGAATGGGGATATACATGGCTTCTTTAATTTGTTTAAGAACTTATGATATATATATATTTTTTTAAAAGTGTGATGAAAATATTTGGAGGGAATTGAATCTTTCCCTCCATAAATATTTAATCTAAAATAATTAGTATAGAAATTTTGAAAGGAAATATTTCTTTTCTATTTAGCAACAAAATAATTCGTTGTTATTTTTGCAACGAATTTTTTTGTTGCTATTTTTGTAGGTAAAAACAAATATCATTTACCTTGTTAAATTCGATGCTAATTAGAAACAAATTATTTAACCTTCCTATTTTTCGTTGTTAAATGAAGTTTTTCTTGTAGTGAAGTTGATAAAGGCATAATCGTGGTACATCACTGCCCTACAAAACAACAAATTGCAGATCTCTTGACAAAACCTTTACATCGACATCGCTTTCGCTATTGCGGACAAAGATGGGAATAAAACAATTGCGGCTTTAGGGGAAGATGATAACCTAAAGCAGACACCTGCACTGAAGACAAGCCTCTGCCTGGAGAAGGAGCCATGCAGTTTTTGGGAAGATAAAGACAAGATGCCACAACTTTGATCAATAGTTAGCTGCAGCTGTAATAAATAGATATTATGTTATGTTAAAATATATTATTTATTTTGTGTCACCTCTTATGTAAACTTATTTGGCTGAAGCCTTTATAAAAGGAGCATCAAGTCGATAATTATAGTAATACTTTGTACGACTGTTTTGTGAAATAAGAACTTCAGTAAAACTAGTGAGACTTGTGCTTGTGCTTATTTATTCACTTCGGTTACTTTAATTTTCCATCAGATGATGTATGGCGTGCGGAACAACGAGGCAGACGGGAGCGGTGGTGATGCGGGCGAACGAAGGATCAGGCGGATAGAGCAGTGGAGTTGATGGAAGCAATGCACGGCTGGATCGCCAGATCAGTTGCCAGCGGAAGTCGTATCGGTTGCCAGCGGAAGCTGTATCGCGGAAACAAAAGTAGGCGAGCCGGCATAATTAGGGCTCGGTAGAAATCTAATTCAGGGCAAGTCGGACTAGTTGATGCACTACAGTCGTGTCAAGATCGAAGAAATGAAGTTGCATTGCATTAAACAACAAAAGATACAATTGTGAAACAAGCTCTCGCCAAGCATCCTAAGGCTAGGTCCTCCGTGACACTCTACTCTCCAAGAGAGATAAAACCTCAGACCCCAAAAGGGTGGTCATTTAAGGATACTACGACTCCTATATATAGGCTAGTGGGGAAAATACAAAGGACAATAATATCCATGGGCCACATGGACTAATATCAGCCCGTGGCGGCCGCATCATATCCTAAATGCACACGATTAATAAGAAATTACATTTATGATATTCTTCATGTTGTTAATCATGTAATCAAGGGAATGATCAAGACTATCAACTTGAGAACTTATATAGACGAAGGTAAAGTGGCTTACTCAAAATTCAGGACTGCTAATTATTTTCTGGAATTTGGATTCAGTTATTATATGAAGGTAAAGTGGCTTACCAAATAAGCACACTTATTTGGTAATTTTACTGTAAAAAGAAAGCTACCCCTGGAATTCTTCCATTATTTGTTTTGTTTGAGTTGCAGTACTTTGTTTAAGAATTGGTATGAAGCCTAATCACCATCCTAGGATTTTCTTATCAGTGTATATCAAACAATATTTAAACTGATATTACAATTAAATAAAATCTTGTCATTTAGTTTGTCATTGCTGCATGATCATATTTTGTCTATCTATATGTATATATGTTAGACTAGGATTATCTGATAGTTATTCCTCTCTGCATTTTTGATTGAATTTTATTTTATTTCAGTCAGATGAATATTTTTCTTGTTGTTTCTGACCTCATCATTACATGCAAAAGTTATGAGAAACTTCATTCCATTTTCCATGTTTTTTTACTTTCCATGACATGTGCATACTGTTTCATTCTGTTTTGTTGGTTTAGATTTACTCACCATGGTCTAATAGAGAAATTGAAATTGGACTCCATTGCAATTTTTTTCAAAGCGTCGCAGTATTTTCGGAGAATTTTTAATAAAATACTATTATCTTTGGTGGCTTTTCTTTTAAAAACACTACCTTTGGCTCCGTTTTTTAAAAAAAATACGCCGCTACCTTTGACAACGTTTTTTTTAAACGCCGCTACATTTGGCAGCGTTTATAAAAAAAATGCTGCTACTTTTTGAGGCATTTTTTTAAAACACCGTTAATGTCTTTGAATTTTCGTGGCCGTCTTCATCACTACACATTTGCGGTGTTTTTTAAAAGCGCCGTCATTGCTTCCATGGGGCTTGAAAAACAAAGCTAAAGGCCTAAAAATATGCCACGGTAGGCCTGTTTTGTTGTCGTAATTCCTTGATTTGATTAATTTGATCTATGCAAATTATATAATGTCTACCCACCCTTCATCAAAATTCCGGTTAGGGCACTCATGGAACTGAACCCAACCTCTTAAGTCGCTCCTCAGCGGATGCCGCTCCTCCTAACGAATTCATGTGCCCGACCTTCTCTTTCCAGCTACTCTTCCAACAAGCCGGAGAATTCACCGGAGGTCTTTAGAGCCGGAATAGCGATCAGTGAGACCTATGGGTTATATAACACCATAGTTGGAGGTATAAGCCTCTACCATTTTCTCTTCCTTTATATTTCCCCTTTTGCGTCCTCACATTCTTCATCATGTCAAACATACATTCTATTATGGTGTTGTTTTTGTCCAAACTCACCGGAGCAAAAAAAATCATGCCAAACGGAGCCTAGGTGTAAAATTACGTTGGCTCAAGGGTCACTGTGAGTTTAGGTTTACTTTCTGTTTCATGCACATGCTTTGCAAATGAAGTACTCAGAAAATGAAGATTGCATCTAAATATCTAATATGTAGACCAATTGCTTTTTCAGTCCAATTATAGATAGTATTTTTGAATCTGAAATCTCCATTCGGCCTTCCATATTATGCATAGCACGAATAAACCCATTTTGCAAAACATTTTTGCATTTTATCCAACTTATGTTTAATTCAACCTAATTTCCTCTCCAATCGTTTGAAATTATGTTCCTCTTGATGAGTAATATCAGGCTTGATGTGGATGTCCAGGAATACATTGAAACGATGATAATTAGTTAGCTTCTCTCTCATTCCTCATGCAAGGTACAACAATAGATTAACTATTTGGTTTGAATTGTAACTGCCTCCTCAGCACACAACTCGAAAGGGCGACCGCCGGCACCCCCAACATCCAGCTCGAAAGGTTTCAGCCTCAACAAGTTAGCAGACCGTACACTCCAATCCATCTCCATGTCCATCGGCTGGTTGTTGGAGGCCGCAACCTCCCTTTGATGATAAGTGATCCAGTTAAGTGCCCCTACGGAGACTTCCCAGGAGGTCACCCACCCAGAACTACTCCCATCTGGGAAATCCCCGTAGGGACACTTAACTGGTCACTTCTCATCAAAGGGAAGTTGCGGCCTCCAACAACCCGCTGGTGGGCATGGAGATGGGTTGGGCTGTTGGGGTGTACGATCTGCATACCTGTTGAGGCTGAACTTTTTTGAGCTAGATGTTGGGGGTGCCGACGGTCGTCCTTTCGAGCTATGCTGGGAAGGTCGTTACATGACTATAGAGTAATATTATGGTTAAAGATATTAGGAAATTGACACTTGATAACCTTACTAGTCACTTATTATTCATTTAGATTGATAGAATATACCAGGACAAGAAAACTCATATCATTGGCCTGACTAGTGATATGCTTAATGTTGAATCCTGAACACATATGCCATGAATATGTTATAAATTTTAATGCAATGCATGTGACCATAAGTGTGTGGTGGAACCAAATGTGCTTGTGGAATGGTGGATGAACATTGTCTAAAAAGAAATTTTACTTCAAACCATGACTTTATCAGGAGGCTGGAAGGTTGTCCTATCTATTGATGTCCATATCAAGTACTGTAAACTTAACAATGCTCAATTAATGACTTGATTTCATTCCTTGCTGTATACTGATAGATAATTATGGTTCCTTAGTTCTTGACGTAGTCTTCCGACAATTATTTTCTTGTGTGGTTGATTGTTTTTTATGAGCATTTGTTAAATATTTCTACAAAGTTATTTAGAGCTTGAAATTGATTGCTAGTTGAATATTCATTTTATTCAACATCAGACATTGTATTTAATAATGGTGGTTAAAAATAATTAAGAACATATCTCACTTCAAGATATGCATAATATTTCTTAAATTTATCTGTGTTTTTTATTTACTGCGTATTAAGCCCTTTGAATGCCCTCTTTAAATTCTTTCGACATTAGAGTGAAATATACTTATTGTTTGGATACTTAATCTGCTTCTTTTGTTTGCGAACAGAAAACAGAAGTCTAAAAAATGGACAAACAAAGATTTTTGTATTCCAAAAATGGTATCGATTACATGGTATAGCCTCCCTTTTATAAAATGGAGGAGATGAGAGAGATTACAAATAAAAAATGTGGGACTAAAAAAATATTATGTACAAGCGGTTTAACATAAAAACAAGTCGCCAAGCCGTGCGGTTTGCTGAATGCGCAAACCACCCGACAACCATAAGAGAAAGATACCAAGCCGCCACACTAGACCGTCAGGTTGCCCGGTCTGCAAGTTGCCACGGACAGAATGACAAACCGCCAGAGCACCAACAACAACAAACCGCAGGAGAGAATCCGACAGACCTCCCGGACTGCAACCCACCATAGTCAAACCGCCATACCGCTCGGTCTCTAATCTGTAACAGTCCCCCTCAAGCTGGAGCATATATATCGATCTTGCCCAGCTTGTCGCAAATGTGATGAAAAGAGGCAGATACCGACTTGGTGAAAATATCAGCCAACTCTTTATCGGAGGTGACAAACGGAGTACAAATTTGTTCCTTCAGAATCTGCTCTCGAATGAAATGGCAGTCAACTTCTATGTGCTTGGTTCTCGCATGGAAGACCGGATTTTTAGAGATGTATATGACGGTTTTATTATCACAAAACATAGGTAGAGGATGGTCGTAGACCTCTCCTAAGTCAAGCATAAGAGCCCGTAACCATTTCAGCTCACACGTGGTCGATGTCATACTTCGGTATTCTGCTTCTGCACTGGACCTGGAGACTACCGACTGTTTCTTGCTTTTCCAGCTCATAAGGTTCCCTCCCACAAAGGTGCAAAAACCTGAAGTAGACTTGCGATCTCCTTTGTCATCGGCATAGCAGGAATCAGAGTACGCCTCAACCCTTAAATGGTCATTCTTATGAAAGAGAAGTCCTTTCCCGGGAGCTGATTTGATATACTCCAATATCTTCAGGGCCGACTGTAAATGACACTCCCTAGGAGCTTGCATGAATTGGCTAACCTTGCCAACAACATAGGCAATGTCCGGTCTGGTCACTGTGAGATATATGAGTTTACCAACCAGACGTCTGTACCTCGTAACATTAGAAAGAAGAGGAGAGTCATCTATCCATGTTTTATCTTCTTCAGTCGGCATGAGACATCGGGCAGGTTTAGCCCCAGTCAATCATGCCTCTTTTAACAAGTCAAGAGCATACTTCCGTTGGGATAGGACAAGAGAAGCAGGCTTCCAAGAAATCTCTATCCCCAGAAAGTATTTTGGAGAGTTCATATCCTTTGTAACTAGGTGTTACCGAAGATGCTTCTTGGTCAAGAGAATCCCATCTTGGTCATCTCCAGTGAGAAAAATATCATCCACATATACTGCAAGCACCACTAGGCCCAGAGAAGTTTTATGAGTAAATAGGGAGTGATCAGCAGAACTCCTTGTAAAACCAACAGCCGCCACAATCCCACTAAATTTGTCAAACCAAGCGCGAGGACTTTGCTTTAGGCCATAGATAGCCTTCTTGAGCCGACAAACCTGTGTCTCCCCCTAAGCAACATACCCCGGAGGTTTCTCCATGTAGATATCCTCTTGAAGATTCCAATAAAGAAATGCATTCTTTACATCCAGTTGTGAAATGGGTCAATCTCTGTTAACAGCCACAGAGAGGAGCCGAATAGTGCTAAGATGAGCAACTGGAGAGAAGGTGTCAAAGTAATCCATGCCATAAGTTTGGGTAAAGCCCTTGGCAACAAGCCGAGCCTTGTAACGATCCACACGGCCATCGGGGAGGAATTTCACCACAAACACCCAGCGACAGCCAACAACATCATTGCCAACAGGAGGAGGAACCAGGGTCCAAGTACCCCGTTCAGTGAGAGTAGCAATCTCGTCATCCATGGCAGCCTTCCAATGCGGAATGACAAGGGCCTCCTGATAGGAACGAGGGGTGGAAGTGGAAGAGAAGGCCAGTGCGAAGTCCCTGCGAACAGGCGTCAGACGATCATATGAAACAATTGCAGCAAGCGGATGCTGGGTATAAGCCCGAACCCTTTGCGAAGGGCAATGAGGAGGTCCAGGTCAGTCGGCGCCTCAGTATCCGGAGCATCCGTAGCGGAGAGAGCTGGCCCAAGAGGAGAGAGCAATGACAGCAAAGAGGAGGGAGATGACGGAGGTGGAGAGGGAGGAGTAGAGGATGGAGATGGAGGCGGAGGAGGAGGAAAGACCTCAGTAGGAGGGGATGGGGTGGGGGTGAGAGGAGGACTAAGAGTAGAGTCCATAGGAAGAGGAGAGGAGCTGTTAGAGAAATAGAGAGCATTTTCGAAGAAGGTAACGTCCACGAAGACGAATTGTTTGCGAAGGATAAGATCAAAATAACAGTAGCCTTTCTAAGTGATAGAGTAGCCCAGAAAGACACATTTGATGGAGCGAGGGGAGAGTTTGTCTCGGGTGGCGGAGGGAGCATGCACAAATTCTGTGCAACCAAAGATATGTAGTGGAAGAGGAAAGGGATCCTTTCCTGGATAGAGAATGGAGAAGGGCGTTTTACCGCAGAGAACCGTGGAGGGAATGCGATTGATGAGGTAGCAAGAAATGAGAACAACATAGCCCCAGTAGGAGCGGGGGACATGCATTTGCGTAAGGATGGTGCGAGCAACATCAAGGAGATGACGGTTTTTGCGTTCCACCACCCCATTTTGTTGGGAGGTGTAAACGCAACTTGTTTGATGAAGAATTCCATGTTGCATACAAAATGAGGAAAAGTCTTGACTAATGTATAATTTGGCAATATCAGAGCGTAATACTTTAATAGAAACATCAAACTGATTTTTGATTAAACGATAAAAGGATTGCCATACATTAAATAGTTCAGAGCATTCTCGTAAGAGATACACCCAAGTACAACAAGAGAAATCATCAATAAAAGTTACAAAATAAGAGCTACCTCGAACAACTGTGAGGGTAGGAGCAGGGCCCCATATATCGGAGTGAACAAGATCAAATGGACGGGTAGAACCACGACCTTGCTTTGGCGGGAAGGAGGAACGGTGATGCTTGCCAAGCTGACAGGCATCGCAGTTGAGAGGAGAACCATCCGGAGGGAGGTGAGGTAGCAGCTGATGAAGAAGCCATGGGGGTGGATGCCCAAGGCGGAGATGCCATTGTAGGAGATCAGTAGAAGAGGAGGAGAAGGCGGAGAGAGCAGAAACGTTGTCGAGGAAGTATAGGCCGCCGCTCTCAGTCCCAGTAGCAATCGTCCTTTGGGAGCTCGGATTCTGAAAAGAGCAAGAAGTAAGAGTGAATGTGATGGAGCATTTAGGTTGCTTGCATAAAAATGTAACTGACAACAAATTGTAGGGAAACTTGGGCACATAGAGAGTGTCAGCCAAGTGAAGAGATGGAGTGACATGAACCTCGCCCGTTCCATGAACCGGGGAGGGAGATCCATCCGCAACAAGGACCGGAGGCAACCGTTCATGCGTTTCAAGGATAGAAAAGCAGTGCGGATTGCCCGTCATGTGGTTAGTTGCACCGGAGTCGATGAGCCATTTACCTTGAGTAACCACGTGAGCACTACCTGAGGAAGTGACCACCGAAGCGGATGGCTTGGAAGAGAAGGTGGAAGCGTCACCAGAAGGGCGAAGATGTGGATGCTTCATCCAACACCGATCCACAAGATACCCGGTGCGGCCACAGTGAGAACAGAGGAAGCGAGAAGAACTTCGACCACTGGAATGATGGTTGCGACTACCAGTGCCGCTACGTTGAGTTTTGTGAGCATATTGTTCTGGAGGAGGAGAAGAGAGAAGCGGACGCTGAAAAAGAGATGTAACCGCGACAATGCGTGCGGCCATTGTATCCAAGTTGGGAGAGTCCGCTTCACCCAAAATTTGTTGGTGAATCATGTCGTAGGAATCAGGAAGCCGAAGGAGGTATCATACAACAAGCAGTTCTTGAATGTGCTTGTGTTGTTCGGCAAGATCCGCAGAGAAGGGGCGATGTTGAAGGATCTCAGCCCCAAGATCTTGAACTTGTTGATAAGCGACAGCAGGAGACATGGATGAATGGGCAAAGAGGTCCGCATACAAGGTATAAATACAGGACGTCTGAGCCCCCTTTGACTACAGAGCAGCAAGATGAAGTCAGGCCTTCTTGACCGTCTCATCATGACAGATAACAGGAAGACATTCATCGGAAAGACTGTTTGCGAGCCAAGTGCGGACTAGCGCATCGCTAGCATCCCAGTCATCAAATTCAGCAGAAGAGGTGGCAGGAGGATCATCAGTAAGGTGGTGTCGTTTGCGTTGTGAGCGGAGAAGGAAGGTGAAGGAGACGCTCCAATCCGGGTTGTTGGAACCAACCAGCTTGGATACGGTGCCAAGATTCCCGGAGGGAACGGGAGGAGGAGGGGGAGTTGTGACGGGAGTAGCGGTGGTAGTAGAAGAGCTTGAAAGGGCCATGAAAGAAGCCGCGCGGGTAGAGGGTAGAGAGAAAGGCCGCGCGGGAAGAAAGAGGCCGGTGCGGAAACAGAAGACCGCAATGGACAGAAGAAGAATCCGCAATAGAGAAAAGAGAGAAGCCGCGCGGGAAGAGAGCAGGTCGCGTGGACAGAAAACCGAGAAGCCGCGAAAAACAGGCCGGTGAGAAGAAAAAGGCCGCACAAACAAAGAAGCAGAGTGTGCGAATAGAGAGCAACGACAAAAGGAGGAGAGGCCGCGCGAACAAGAGGAAAGAAGGAGAACAGGTCGCGCGAGCAGGGAAATGCACTGAATCAGGCGGCCAAGATAGCGGGCTCTGATACCATGTGCGAACAGAAAACGGAAGTCCGGAAAATGGATAAACAGAAATTTTTGTATTCCAAAAAAGGTATTAATTACATGGTATAACCTCCCTTTATAGAATGGAAGAGATGAGAGAGATTACAAATAAATAATGTGGGACTAAAAAATATTATGTACAAGCGGTTTAACATAAAAACAAGTCGCCAAGGCGTGCGGTTTGGTGAATGGGAAAACCGCCCGACAACCATAAGAGAAAGATACCAAGCCGCCACACTAGACCGTCAGGTCGCCCGGTCTCCAAGTCGCCAGGGACAGAATGACAAACCGCCAGAGCACCAATAGAAACAAGACTACAACAAACCGCAGGAGAGAACCCGACAGACCGCCCGGACTGCAACCCGCCATAGTCAAACCATCAGACCGCCCGGTCTCTAATCTGTAACATTTTGGTAGTGCCAAATTATGAGCTGATAGAGTTTTTAAATATACTTATTGTCATGAACCTATCCAGAGGCGACCAGTTCGCTGAAAATCGGCGAACTGGGCTAAGAGCATCAAGCGAACAAATCTCCATTATCGTCAACTATTTCTTACATTGCCGGAACACGTTAAATTTATTAATTTAAGATCTATCACTCCCTACCTATCACCACTTAGTAAATATTTTAACCATCACCCAAGCCACCATAAAATCTACTAATTTTATACTAAACATTTTAGTGGACGATTCTATATACTAATCTTTGGAAACATATATGATTGACATGAAGTCTTGAAAACAGTCAAGTTGACTTAGAAGCAATATGAGCTGAATATTTATGTTATAGTTCACTGGTTTGAATGATTATAGCGCAAAGCCCTGAACCAGCCAAGGGAAGTAAGCTTACTCTTTCAGGTTGCAGGAACTTTGTTTATACACTGCAAAAGTGTGTGATCGTCGACACACAAGCAACTTGGAATTATCGGAAAATAACTGCTTCTATGGGGGCCGTGATCTATGTGATGGTATATATGGCACGCCAGAACACGGGTTGTATCGTGATCTCGACAGTCTTTGAGAATGATTTTCACAATCCTACACTCCAGTCCGCTGAAAAAAAATCATGTTAACCAACTTCCAATTACCAAGAATGTTATGGAGGAACTGAGTTTTCCCTTATGTTTGTCCTATAAACCTTTTTATAATTTTGTGAGAAATCCACTACTTGAAGGAAATCATGTGCACCTTTAACTGAAAACACGTGATTTTTTTTTATCTAGGCCTTACCTCTTGATTTCAGAAGCATATGATTAATATTCTATCTGATCTTTAGGAAAGTTGCAGGTTTGAATCACAGATGAAAAAAAAATTATGATTCAAGTGCCTGCAAAACCGTAATTGTTGTTCATGTCATACAGATTTTTGCTGTTTTATGTACTGTATATGTATGTGTGTGTATATATCTTTATTATATAAAACAATATATCTATCTTGGAAGCGCACCAAATGTTCACTTTCATCCATTGGATCTTCAAATTATTAATTTCCGGCCGTTAGATCTGATGTGCTTCAATATATCCGTGATTTCCATCTCTAAACCCTGATACCATCCCGCAAGCCCGATAGAAGCTCTCGCCTTTTTCATTTCTTCCTCCGCTGCCCTAGCGAGTTCTTCTCGCTGCAATCCATGCTCTCCGATAGGACATCCCGTGTGCTCCTTCCTCTCCCTGCTTCATAGAACCCCCACCACGATAAAAAGTCCGCCTCGACAGCTCCTCCAGCGCAAACCCTCGACAAGAACCCCTCCTCGGCAGCTCCTCCAACGCAAACACTCGGCAACAACCCCTCCTCGGCAAAGCCTCCTCGGCAGGCCCTCCTCGACTCAACATCCTCAACAACTTCTCCAGTGTCCATTAGAGATGATTTTGAGCTTTGATCTAGGTTTGAAATTTTCCTGCTATCCAGTTGCAAAGTTCGATCACGGTGACGTTTCTCCACCGCTTTCTCCACCTCCCTCGCCCTTTTTTGTCTCTCAACCTCTCTTCTCCGCTCTCAGGTGATGATAACTTTACAAGGCAAACTCTACAAACTCCACCCCGATAACTACTTGCTAGGTATTACCTTTGAAACTTGATGACGATTTTACTTTTATTCAGCCTCTTTTCTCCACTCTCAGGTAAAGATGGTATTTCTAATTTAATTTTCTGTAAAGATGGCAAACTCTTCATGGCCCTTCTTCCTGATTCTCAAACTCTCTTCGACACTCTCAGGTAAAGATGAAATTTTAATTTCATTTTCTATAAAGCTTTCAATGTTTTTTGAAATTGAACTTTCTGTTTGCACATTTTTTAAAAATTTAAGCTGAATTGATCAAAGAGCATTAGTGCGATGCGTTTTAATTGATTCAATAAACATTTTAAGACCTCTGTTTTCCATTCTGTTTTTCTTCTCTGTTATGAGACCTATCATAGACATCTTTTTTATTTTATAAGATTGCTGATCTATTTATGATTGTCCTCAACATACACGCTCATCAAATTTTCATTCATTCACTGGGTCTCCATTTTATCATATCAAAATTTCATTCATTCACTGGGTCTCCATTATATCATTATGATTTTTTTATTCTTTCCCATTAGATCATCAAACATTTTAAATAGATCTGCAGCAAGGAAATTTTATATAGTGCATGCCAAATGCTGTCATTATTCCATAAAGGCTCCGTTTGGGGGGACTTATTTTCACCAGTCAAGCGGTAATAAGGTCCCGTTTATGCGGTCGTAACAGCTTGACCAGTGAAAATAAGTCCACCCAAACGGAGCCAAAATCTATGTTTAATTATATTGGTGACACATTCTTGAAACTGTTGAAGTTTGGACTTTAAATGGGTATTACATTGCTTATGAGTAGGGCTAATATCGAGTCGAGTTCGAGCGATTTTGGCTCGGCTCGAAATCGAAATTTTCGATTCGAACTTGGCTCGAAATCGAAATTGATTTCGAGTCGAGTCGGCTCGACTCGAAATGACTCGATTCCGAGTCGGCTCGAAATCGAATCGAGTCGGCTCGAAATCGAATCGGATTGGCTCAAAACCAAATCAAATCGGCTCGAAATTGAGCAATTTTTCGTTTTATTTCTAATTTGCTCAAAATTAAATTGGGAAAATTATAAATTTAGCAAATGAAACACTTAAAGTATTCATTTTTTTATTTAGATTAAAATTTTGTTATTTTTAATCTTAAAATAGGAACATATTAATAAATACATAATTTTTTTTTAATTAATTCGAGTTGATTCGAATCATATTTCGAGCGATTCAGGGCTGGCTCGAAATCGACTCAAAATCAGATTCGAGTCAAATTGAATCGACTCAAATTGAGTCGAATCAATTTTAACCGATTTCGATTCGGCTCAATTTTCGAACGATTTTCGAGCGACTTTCGATTTTTGAATAATATGCTTAGCCCTACTTATGAGGTCTAGGAAAATAAAGAAGTGGTGAATTATTGAGGCTCTGTTTGGCAGCATATGGATATGATTTTATTTTTTGGGAATTTTTAATATACCTTTCGATGATATAAATTTTATCAGAATTTTTGATTGATTGGTTCATAAAATGATATTTATATACTTTTGCATTTCGCTGCGCCCGTCGCATGTTGGCTCCCCCGTCGCACGTCGCTGACCCCTGCATGCTACTACCCCCTGCATGTCATAGATGAATAAAGCTAGGTTGTATTATTTTCACTACATTAACAACTCTTACACTTGGTTTTGATTCATTTTCACTAAATATTTTGTTAGTGCATCCAACAAGGAAGGGAGTCTTGCTACATTAATATACCTTCCATTCATCATAATCTTATGAATATAACCCCTTATTTTTGTTTGCTGTTTTTTTCTTCCTAGCAATTTCTTACTTCCCTACATTCATGCCACAGGAAACATTACCCCTCCAAACATTCATCCTGTAACACTGGATTTTATTTATAAGATGGGGCTGAAGCGATCAAGTATATTCAGTGCAAGAAAATGGAGGAATGGACTTCACCCTCTATTTCGACATTGACAAGGTCAGATTTTTGCACCACTACTTTTATGCTATTTCATTTTCATAAATTTACAGTGTAAAAAATTATGTTTTTCTTTGTGTAATCTACTTTTGCTACTTAGGGGGGGGGGGATGAGTGGTCGATGCAATGTTGAGATGGTGAATTGACTGGATGCGCGTGCGTCTGTAACGCCGTATCGACAACAGACACTCCCAACGAACCGCATCGAGAACAGGCACTCCTGACGAATGTCACCACCCCCGAACAATGCTGCCATCTCGAACAATGTCACCGCTCATGACCAATGTCGACCCTCATGAACAATGTTGACGCTCACAAATAATATCGCCGCCCACGACCAATGTTGCCGCCCACGACCAATATCGCAGTCCACGACCAATGGCATTGCCAAGCAGGCGAAGCCCGCTAGGTTGCGGGCGAATCCCGCTTGGTTGGTGCGAATCCCGCTTGGTTGCGGGCGATTCACGCTTGGTTGCGGGCGAAGCCCACATTGACCCATCGAGAACGGGCAGAGCCCGTTCAAAGATGCTAGTATGTATATATATATATATAATATTAAAAAAAATACCACGGTCTGTCAATAAGCATGAAATAAAAATTCATCTAAAAAATCATGACCCTCTATTATGCTGGGGTGATTTACAACCGTCGGATTCAAGATAAACTCTATTAAAAACCGAAAGAAATGAACAACTGGCACCATAACCCCTCCCGATATCCCTAACCCTAACCCGCAAGCCTCCAATGACGGCTCCCTCCTCGCTCCCCGATGCCGCTACCACTCACACCTCCTCCCGTGATATCTCTGCTGACACCAAATAAATCAACACGAAGACCTCTGTCATAGAAGAGATCAATGTTCCCTGCCTCAACCGAAACTCTGCTTCATTCTGAGACGCACGCGACGCTCAACTCTCAGACTTCTTCTCCTTCAAGTATATCTCACCCTCATATTCCTCATCTCTAATTTCCCGATTTCTTCAGTGTTCAACACTTCCTAAAAAATTCTCCGACTTTAAAAAAAAGCAACATCCACGGAAACCTTGCTCCTGTTTTTGAACTTCATTTTCTTTCATGATTTCTTCATAGATTTTACAAAACTTCTTACATTACCCTTCAAACTTCTCACATTTCTGTTCACTTTTTTATTTCTTTTCTAATCTAGATCACTCCCCCTATAACTGCGACAAACAAATCCCTAATCCCGCACTGTTGGGTCTCCTTTTTACAGATCCCCCATCGTTAGACATTGCAGCTTCTTCTCACTTTTTACAGATCCCCCATCTTTAGACATTGCAGCTTCTTCTCAGTCACAAGTAAGTGATTTTGATCCTATTTCTTCATTACCGGCATATAGTTATGCTGGAAATAATTTATGGTCTAGCAAGGTTGACATCAGATTTTATGGTCTAGCAAGCTACAAAGGTTCATTCTTCTTATCTCTCAAAATTTCTTGGAGTAACACCATTTCTTTATTTATTTGGAACAAAGACACATCAGGTGTGAATGTTCTTTTACATAGCAGGTATGGATTTTGTAGTTGAGATTCATGATTTTGTGTTCCATTGTTGAGATGCATGCATTTTCACTATTTCTTATATGCTTTTTTATCATAGATTCGTCTTGGAAGTGTATTAATTTATTATTTGTTCTTTTTTGGATAGCTTTTTCCCAATACATTATTTAAAACATTACTAAAATGAGGCTTCAAGCTTTGTTAATTTATAATCTAAGCCACTTATAAAAATTATAGGAGTGTGATTGTTTTACCTTCTATTCATTTTGAATGAAGCTTGCCATGTTTAGGTCTGTATAGTACTCATCACAATAATGTTTGGACTATTGCCTGCATCTGGAGTGATAAAATTATCCCTGTGTTTTCAAAATAATCGTACTTTAACTTTCTGATATAAATCAGATCATGAGTAACAACCTTTAATTGAAAATAAACATGACATTAGCTACCGCCATGATTGTCAGGCGCGTTGGGGAAAGCATTTATTGAATTTATTAGGCTCCTCTTTGTGTGTTCAAAGTCAAGAATCCTTTGAATTATGCACATTTTTTCTCAGGTTTTGGCAGGAAATATTCTTCATTTCTTATGTTATAATTGGCTCGGGTCGTCTATGAATATTAAGATCTATGTCGGTCTTCTTCCTACCTTTGGGATTATAATGTTTACTCATTAGCTTTGGAGTGCTCAATTAGATTTGATAGCATAAATATTATGACTATGCATACTGTAATTCTAAAATGAGTTCAAAGAAAGTATTAGTGGCTCTTATGGCATTCAATTTATTTTGTTTTGGATTTAAGATTTTGTTTTTGTCTGGATTTTATTTTGTTTTGGTGTAGTTTTAATTTTAGATTTTGTTCATATTTGATTTCAGTTTTACGTGCGGATTTGATTTCAGATTTGAAGCACAATTGATTTCTGATTTATCGTTTTTTTGTTTCCTATTCTTGGTAAAAAAATTTTTTTAGAGTTTCATTACTTTATAAAACTCTCATGTCACATGTTTTTTATTTGGTTTTGTGAATTAGCATTGAATTCGAGATTAATCTCAATAGTAAAAACGATAGAGAAAACAATAAACCACACTCTTATCTATTGCCCAATTGCCCTAACAGATTTTTAGATTTGCCTAATAAAATAGATTTTTTAACTCATGCTCTTGGATGATTTGCCTCATTTAGGTAATTTCAAGTCATTTAGAATGTCAGCGACAAAGCAACACGATGCGGGAAGCACAAGCGAATATCCACAACGTCCAATACATTCTACGACACCTGAAAACAACATAACAAACGAAGCAAACCACGACAAATGCCGCCCCCGTGACAAATGCCTCCTCCGCGACAAATGCCGCCCCGCGACAAATGCCGCCCACGCGACAAATGCCGCCCCCGCGACAAATTCCGCCCCCGCGACAAATGCCGCCCCCGCGACAAATGCCGCCCCCACGATAAATGTCGCCCCTCCGACAAATGCTGCCCCCACGACAAATGCCTCCCTCACGACAAATGCCGCCCCACGACAAATGCCGCCCCATAACAAATGCCGCCCCACGACAAATATCGCCCCCACGACAAATGTCGCACCCACGACAAATGTCGCACCCACAACAAATATCGCATCCACGACAAATGTCGCACCCACAACATATGTCACCCCCACGCCGAATGCCCCCACGACATATGTCGCACCCACGACATATGTCGCACCCATGACATATGTCGCACCCACGACATATGTCGCCCTCACGATAAATGTCGCACACACGACAAATGTCTCACCCACGACAAATGACCCATCCACGACAAATAACGCATCCAAGACAAATGACGCACCCACGACATATGTCAACACCACGACAAATGTCGCCCCCACGACAAATGTCGCACCCATGACAAATGTCCCTCCCATGCCGAATGCCCCGCTTGACAAATGTCGCCCCCATGACATATGTGGCACCCACGACATATGTCTCCCCCACGACAAATGTCGCCCCCACGACAAATGTCGCCCCCACGGCAAATGTCGCACCCACGACAAATTTCGCACCCACGACAAATTACGCACCCATGACATATATCGCACACACGACAAATGTCGCACCCACGACAAATGACGCACCCACGACATATATCGCACACACGACAAATGTCGCACCCACGACAAATGTCGCTAGCACGCAGAATGCCCCCCGGGCCGGAGGCCCGTGCCTATCACTCGTATATATATATATATATATATATATATATATATATATATATATATATATATATATATATATATATATATATATATATATATATGTATAGATATATGTATAGATATATGTATACATATATATATATATATATATATATATATACATATATATATATATGTATACATATATATATATGTATACATATGTAAATATATATACATACATATATATATACATACATATATGTATATATATATATATACAAACATATATGTATATATATACATATATGTATACATATATGTATATATATATATACATACATATATGTATATATATATACAAACATATATGTATATATATACATAGATGTATACATATATGTATATATATACATATATGTATACATATATGTATATATATATATATACATACATATATGTATATATATATATACATACATATACATATATATATATATATATATATATATAGATAGATATATACATATATATATGTATACATATATACATATATATATGTATACATATATACATATATATATGTATACATCTATACATATATAGATGTATACATCTATACATATATAGATGTATACATATATACATATATATATGTATACATATATACATATATATATGTATACATATATACATATATATATATATGTATACATATATACATATATATATGTATACATATATATATATATATATGTATACATATATATATATTAGCATCTTCGAACGGGCTTTGCCCGTTCTCGATACGGTGCTGCGGGTTTTGTCCGCTTGATAACAATATTGGTACTGAGCGGCAACATGTGTCCCGCAATATTGGTCGTGGGGGTGACATTTGTTGTGGGTGGCGACATTAGTTGTGGACGGCGATATTGTTCGTGTGCGACGACATTGGTCGTTGGCGTCGACATCAGTCATGGACGGCGAGATTTCTCGTGGGGGGGCAACTTTTGTCGTATGCGGTGACATTCGGCAGGGACGGCAAGTGCACCTATCGTGTGTATTACAGGATATTCCGGTGTGTAATATCGAGGTCGTATTGTTCTCGGGGTCGATTCGATTATTTCTACTCTTCCCTGGAGGGGACTATTATTTTACCGATATTTACTTGTCGGGTAATTTATTGTATATATAAAAACAAAAAGGTAGAAAATAAAAGCATAAAAAAGGGTGGAGCCGATGAAGAGCTTAGCTCGATGACACCTAATTAAATTTGAACTAAAATATACTTTTAATAAAAAGAGATACTAAATTTCTAATTAATTAAGGCGAAGACTTGGTCGTGGATGTTCCACTAAAATGAGCTCACCTATCTCTAGGACTATCGCTCACCTGAACGCTAAGACTATTCGACCGTGCTCTCGTCTGACGAAGGATTCCTCTTAACTCCCGCATTACGCTAAGAACCCCGCTATTGGGTGGGGAACCCAATCCAGTAGAGTTTGCATGCCTCCTCTCTCGAGGGTTAGTGTCGAACTCCATTTACCCCGCTATTGGGTGGGCAACGACATTTTGCGAGGGGAGGGACATTGGGCGGGGGAGAAAACAATTGTCATGGGGGGCAACATTTGTCGTGGACAAATGAGGATTAGTTTGATACCATGTGCTTGCATATGTGTAGATTTGTTCCAGAGTTGATTTTCTGTAAGAGGAGCTAATGATGAATTATATGATGAATTTCAGCCTTAAATATTTAACATTCATATAAAGTAGAGAATGTCAGATTAATTGATTTTTCAGCCTAAAATATTTTACATTAAAATAAAGCTTGGTAGGTTTAAATCAGAGAAATCTGTGATAGTTAAAGTCCTTGAAAACATACCAATGTTATGATTGTCGAAACCAAATATACAGGAGCATGTAGCGTTGAGGCGTACGGAGGCCTAGGACTGATAGTGTTTTTGCCCGTCTAGTAGTGGAGATGTCTGCTCCATTATACCCGTTTGACCATGATGGGTGATGCCTGAGAGAGTCGCTACCTCTCGAAAAGTGGGAACTAGGGTTTATGTCGACATAACAAAACTGTGTGTGTGTGAGCATGGGTGACTCATCATAACACATTGCATTGCCTTGCACTGCATATGATCCTCATCATATAAATTTGTATGTGCACTTTTATGTTATGAGTTACTTTGTTGTACCCGACCATTAACTTATAAATTTGTATGAGCATTTTTATAAGTTTAGTTCAATTATGTAATTATAATACTATTGCTAGACTTTTATGCCCTTACTCGTATGTTGCTGATACTTATTCTTACTTGTGCTTCCATTACTATTGGGGGAATTATTAACTGCTAGCTTAGTGTTTACCACCTGCTATACTTGTACTTATTGATTATATTATGTCTCCTCTTTCTTTCCTTCTGCCCGATGCCTAAGAGTCGCCGGGGTGAGAGAATGTGAAGCCACTTATTCTTTAAGATTAACGGTTGTTATACATATTTTTTTAGGACACCTCATAGGTGGAGCAGCAGCAGCCCATGCAGGAGGACAGCTAGGCCAAGGAGACAGGGTCTGATACTACGTTGCCTTCATTACTGTTAGTGACAGATGTGAGTGAAGGAGTTGTGATATAGCTTACAAGCAACACTTTATTATACTCTGAAGTTATTACATGATCGTTTGATTTCCTGTTATATTATGTTGTGTGAACTTTTATATACTAATTGTGGATCTTGGACTTGATTTAACTTTATTGATAGGTTGGCAGTATGATATTGATTATGGCTGGCAGGACAGGCGTCTTGCAGTACAGGTTAGCTCGTATGCTGATGTTACCGCAAGGCGGCTGCTCTAGGCATAAGACTCCCCTTTGTCATGTCTTGTGTTTTGGAAGGGGGGTCTTGCACAAGATCGTCTCCCGTGATTGCAGGGTTGCTCCGCAAAGGGCGGTCGTTCCCCGTGGCCGCGAGACCGCGCCCAAGTGGGGTGGCCACATCCCGCAGCCGCCTCCTGTGGCTGCAGACTCTCCCTCCATGGCCGGCCATTCCGCCGGCCACAACTGTAACACCCCGGTTTTCCAGATCTTGAATCTCTGAAAGCTACCGCGTGGCGATAGTAGCAATCACCCCGGGATAGCCTTGTTTCATCGAGTTTAGGTGTCGAGTCGAAAGCCCATTTGTCGAGTGTTGAGAGGTTATCGCCCGACGTTAGAGTTTTCACGCGGTGATAGCGGGATTTTTCCCTGTTGAGTGTTGAGAGGTTAGTACTACCGCTAGCGTTAGCGCAACCTTATTTTCTTAGTCGAGCTCTTGGGAGGCTACCGCCCGGCGGTAGGTAGATACCGCCCGGCGATAGCGCGCGAAAGCGGTTGCGTCGTTTGACTTTTTAGCCGTCCGATTTCTCTTAGGATGTAATCCTAAGGCCCAAAAATCTCCCTCCAGAGTGCTTATATAGGGCTGAGTGGGATTTCTCCCTCATTTGCTTCTCTTTTGGAGTTGAGTTAGGGTTTGAGGTTAGAGTTGGAGGAGGAAGAAGGATCCATTTCCCCGCCATTGACGGAGCTTCAGAGCTCTGATCGTTGTTCCGAGGCCAGATCCGTGGAGAGGACTTTGATACACTCGTTTCATCTATGGAAGGCAAGGATTCCATGGCTAAGAAGAGGAGTCGTAAGGTAATGACATTTCTGCTCTTGGTTTTAGGATAAATGCATGACATCTATTCTTTTCTTGCTTTCTTTCAGGCATTCTAGGCACCAGATCTCTCAAATGAGAGGGATTTAGATTGCCATGGTTCAATAGGAGCCACCGGGTCGATTGTGTCCGTCCCTGACATGATATTGCACTAGAAATCCGCTCTGTTAGTGGATAAGGCATTGTGAGTGAAGCCGTAGTCGCGACCGTTCGTCCGACTCGGTGATGTTGCATAGCGAGCCTTAAGGATTTTCTTAGAAATCCATGAATATTAGTCTGAGTTTTGAGTTGAGTAGTTTATATCATCTTATAATGCTTAAGCTATGGCGACTGTATGTTATGGGGCACCGACCGGACCCATATTATACATTTATTACAGGGGAGGCCTTACAATTTGGTATTAGAGGGAGGTTGGTGTCCAAGGTAAGGATTCGTGGTCGAATGTCGAAATCGGATCACGTTAAGAAGTTATCCACATAGGAGTATCGCGAGACTGTGAGTGTCCTTTTGTCTAAGTTTTGCGAGAGAAGCTGATTCTTGTTTTACCTTGCTTTTGCTAAGGGTGCAAGCGACGATGCGGAGATGTCCAGGCCGCAAGAGGAGCCTTTGGTGAGCAGTTCTACTGCTCCGGGTCCGATGGACATGGGTGTAACCCCAGCCGATTTCTGTCGTATGCTAGCAGAGGCAATGGTAGTAGCCCAAGCCGCAGTAGTAGTGAAAGTTATGACCCCTATCACGCAGGAAATGACCCCTGTTACCCTGGATGTGACACCGGCCACACAGGGTAGAGGAGCCAGGCAGGCAGAGCCATTGGCGGAAAGAGTGGTTGTCAGGCAGAGAGACCGACAGATGAAGTATTTCTTGAGCTTCCATCCTCCAACATTTAAGGGAATCAGCACACCGACCGATGTGGAGGAATGGTGAGCGAGGATCCAAGAATTTCTAAGGGCGGTAGAGACACCAGCAGAGAAGCAGTCTAAGTTTGACACCTTCATGCTGGAAGGTGACACTAAGTTGTGGTGGGCGAACCATACCGGGCACCAGTTTCTTGGACGCACCCCGTCCATACAAGAGTTTAGGAATGCTTTCTTGAAGAAGTATATCCCTTCGTCGACGAGGTTATCCCTTCAGAGATAGTTTCTGCACTTGGTGCAGCGGGACAAGATAGTGGATGAGTATGTCCAGGAGTTTACTAGATTAGGTTGTTATGCTGGGACGACCATGACAGACGATGAGGAGAGGGACAACCTCTTCTACCATGGATTGAGGGAGAATCCGAGACAACCCTTCAAAGCTATGAAAAATGCAGGCTTCAATGAGTTGATCGAGGCCGCTAATACGTTGGAGAGCGATATGGAGCGAACCCAACATCAGAAGGGTTTTGCAGCCAAGAAGGGAGAAGGAAATCCTTCTCAATCACAAGAGAAATCTGAAGTAAGTAAGTGGACGAAGAAGCCTCATACCTACAAGTCTTGGGAGAAGAGTAGTACGATGTCGGGGGGATGCCCTTTCAATGGACCACCATCGTGCTACAAGTGTGACAAGCAGGGCCACATAGCTCGTTTTTGCACTGAAGGTGGCGCTGAGCAGGAGCCAAGGCAAGAGCAGTCTGTGCATTCCGGTCCCAGCACTGCAGAGAAAGGAAAAATGGCGGAGTCGAGCGCTTCACGTTTCCAACCTGTGCAGCCATGGGCATACAACCTTGGGCAGCAGGAAGTGCTCTGCCAACCCAATGTGGTGACAGGTATGAGAAAGTTTATGTTTAATCTTTTGCTTTACACTTTTAAAACTGTTTATGAATGTCGCATGTATTTTAGGCTTTGTGCTAGTTTCCGGTTACCCAACTACGGTATTGTTCGATGGAGCATCTCACTCCTTTCTTGCGGAAAGCTTTATCCAGAGAATTGGAGTTGAGCCATTCTACGCGGACGCGGAGCTGAAGGTGTGCATGCCCAATGGGTATTCCATGACCATCGGGGCGAAGGGAAGCATTTGTTGGAGTCTAGGTGGAGTTAACTTCATGTTGGCGGCAACGGTTCTACCGTTAGTCGAGTTCGATGTGATATTGGGATGGACTAGCTTGCAGAGCAACGTGACAGTATTGACTACATATCTAAGGTGGTGACCTTGAGAAGCGAAGGGCAGACAGAAGTTAAGTTTGAGGGCCTTAGTGGAGTGGCCTGCTCCTTGATTTCGGCCATGCAGTTGGTGCAGGTAGTTAACCAGGGAGGAGTAGCTCTTGTAGCATTGTTGGAAGTTCGTCTTTCCAATTTATCACTCGGAGAAGTGCCGGTGGCAGCAGAATTCGAGGATGTGTTTCCTAAGGAGCTTCCCGGTGCACCTCCTCGACGGGAGAATGATTTCCCGATTGAGTTAATTCTAGAGGCTAGGCCGGTGTCGCGTCCTCCTTTTAGAATTACACTGAATGAGTTAGCCGAGCTCAAGGTACAGTTGTAGGAACTATTGGAGCAGGGGTACATCAGACCCAACTCATCTCCTTGGAGCGTGCCAGTTATATTTGTTAAGAAGAAAGATGGTAGTATGTGGTTGTGCATAGACTACCGGGAGTTGAATAAACTGGCCGTCAAAAATAAGTATCTGATCCCATGGATAGATGACCTGTTCGACCAGTTGGCGGGGTCAGTGGTGTACTCTAAATTGGACTTGAAGTCAGGGTACTACCAGTTGCGGATCTGAGATGAGGACATACCCAAGACAACATTTTGTACGAGGTATGGTCACTTCGAGTTCTCGGTGATGCCGTTCGGATTGACGAACGCTCTATCCGTATTCATGGATTTGATGAACCAAGTATTTCAGGTGTATTTAGACTCCTTTGTAGTGGTATTCATCGACGATATTTTTGTCCACTCCAAAATAGGGGCAGAGCATGAAGCACATCTGAGAGTCGTCTTGCAAACCTTGAGAGAGAACCAGCTATATTCATAGTTCTCGAAATGCGAGTTCTGGTTAGAGAAGGTGACATTTTTGGGCCATGTGATTAGTGGTGATTGGGTGGCGGTGGATCCAGCGAAAGTTGAGGCCATTAGAGATTGGACAGTTCTGAGCACCGTGGCAGAAGTCAGGAGCTTTCTTGGACTAGCCGGGTACTATAGACGGTTTGTGGAAAATTTTTTGCGGATAGCTCTGCCCCTCACCTCCCTAACTCATAAGGACCAGAAGTTCATATGGACTCAAGAGTGCAGTCAAGCGTTTGACACCTTGAAGGAAAGGTTGATGACAGCTTCGATCCTAAGTCTTCCTAAAGGGACTAAAGGATTTCAGATTTCCAGTGACGCATCTGGATGTAGTTTAGGTTGTGTGTTAGTGCAACATGACAGAGTTATAGCCTTTGGTTCTAGGCAGTTGAAACCTCATGAGAGGAATTACCCTGTCCAAGACTTGGAATTGGCCGCGGTAATTTATGCGTTGAAATTATGGCGACACTATGTTTATGGTGCAAAGGTGGAGATCTTCACAGACCATAAAAGCCTGAAGTATCTCCTAGATCAAAAATATTTGAACATGCGGTAGTGCAGATGGGTCGAATTCCTTGGGGACTACGACGTGGAGATTCAGTATATGCCAGGCAAAGCAAACGTGGTGGCGGATGCATTGAGTTGAAAGTTTTCTGGACAAGAGAATTGGATTGAAGCTCATGATGAACAGTTGGTGCGATACTTTGAGTCCCTCTGCATCGTTTATGTAGCAAGAGGCGAGTCTAGCATGACTCGATTGAACTGGTTAGAGTTGCATAACAACTTGTCTGATCGTTTTCGAGAAGCGACTTGTTTGGATATAGAGTTCCAACCATTTGTGGTGGAAGCTCAAAAGGGAGAAGGTAGCGCCTGGGAGATGATTGATGGGATCCTAAGGAAGGACATAAGGATATGTGTACCGCAGTTCTACAAACTCCGCGAGGAGTTGATGTTTGAGGCTCATTTTACGAAGTACTTCAATCACTTGGGTTGTACAACGATGTACTTGGATATGAAGAAATCCTTTTAGTCACACGGTTTGAAGCAGGATGTGGCTTTGTACGTGAGTTGGTGCCAAACTTATGCCATAGTGAAGGCCGAGTTTCAGAAGCCAGGCAGGTTACTGAAGCCTCTTCCTTGTAGAAAGTAGCGAATAAGAAAGAACAAACGGATAGACTTTGGAATAATTGAAATTTTATTATCCAATAAAAAGATATCATTTACAAAGGTATGACCTCCCTTATATAGAATGGAGGAGATAAGAGAGAGTATAAACAAACAATGTGGGACTAAACATGTACAGGGCAGAGCGGCTTGAAATAAAGGAGACTGCACAGGCCGCGCGGTTAGACAGATAGGTTAACCGCACGGCACCTCCAGCAGGATAAGAACATGCCACACTGAGAGTCTGATAGACCGCCCAGTCTCCAAGCACCAGAGGAGACCGCCAGACCGCTCGGTCAACAAACCGCCAGACAAGACCGCAAGGCCGCCCGGTCTAATACTTCAACACTCCCCCTCAAGCTGGAGCATAGATATCAATCATGCCCAGCTTGTCACAAATGTGGAAGAAGGAAGTAGAGACCGGCTTGGTGAAGATATCTGCCAATTCCTTGCCAGAGGTGACAAATGGAGTACAAATCTGTTTCTTCAAAATCTCTTCCCGAATGAAGTGACAGTAAACCTCTATATGCATTGTTCTCTCATGGAAGACCGGATTTCTGGATATGTATATAGCGGCCTTGTTGTCACAGAACATAGGGAGAGGACAGTCATATACCTCGCCCAGGTCAAGCATGAGAGCCCGCAACCACTTTAACTCACACGTGGTTGACGCCATACTCCGGTATTCGGCTTCTGCACTGGATCTGGAGACAACTGACTGTTTCTTGCTCTTCCAACTCACGAGATTACCTCCAACAAAGGTACAAAAACCTGATGTGGATTTGCGATCGTCTTTGTCATCCGCGTAGCTTGAATCTGAGTAGGCCTCAACCCTCAGATGACCATTCTTCTGAAAGAGTAACCCTTTTCCTGGTGCTGCTTTGATATACTCTAAAATCTTCAGGGCAGACTGAAGATGGCACTCCCTGGGAGCTTGCATAAACTGACTGACCTTGCCTACAACATAGGCGATGTCGGGTCTAGTCACCATGAGATAGATGAGTTTGCCTACCAAACGTCTGTACCGTGCGACATCAGATAGAAGAGGCGAGTCATCCGTCCACGTTTTGTCTTCTCCAATAGCCATGGGAAACCGAGCCGGTTTGGCACCTGTCAATCCTGCTTCTTGTAGAAGATCAAGGGCATACTTCCATTGGGAGAGAACCAACGACTCAAGTTTCCGAGAGAGTTCTATCCCCAAAAAGTATTTCGGGGAGCCCATATCCTTTGTGACCAAGTGCTGACGGAGGTGCTTCTTCGTCAAGTCCACCCCATCTCGGTCATCGCCAGTAAGAAGAATATCATCCACATATACTGCCAAAACCACCAGTCCCGAGGCCGTTTTGCGAATGAATAAGGAGTGATCGGCCGAACTCCTTCTAAAGCCGATGGTAGCCACAATACCACTGAATTTGTCAAACCATGCCCGGGGGCTCTGCTTTAGGCCATAAATGGCCTTCTTCAAATGACATACGCATGTCTCCCCCTGAGCAACATACACAGGAGGTTGCTCCATATAGACGTCCTCCTGAAGATCGCCATAGAGAAAGGCATTCTTCACATCAAGCTGGGAAATAGCCCAATCCAGGTTAACAGCCACAGAAAGGAGAACCCGGATGGTACTGAGGCGAGCAACCGGAGACAATCAGCCATTTACCTTGGGTAACGACGTGGGCACTACCTGACATCGTGGCCACAGAGGCAGACGGCCGAGAAGAGCCGGAGGCCGAAGAAGGAGCATCACCGGAAGGGCGAAGATGAGGATGTTTCTGCCAGCAGCGGTCAACAGAGTGGCCAGTACGACCATAGTGAGAGAAGAGGAACCGGGATGAACCCCGTCCGCCGGAGTGGCCACGGCCACTAGGTCCCCCCCTCTGAGCTTGGTGAGCAAAAGAGTCCTGGGAAGGGGGGGAGGCCAACAGAGGCCGCTGGAGCAGCGAAGTAACAGCGGCAATGCGAGCCGCAGTGGCATCCATAGTAGGAGATTCCGCCTCACCCAAGATCTGCTGGCGGATCATATCATAAGAATCGGGAAGACGAAGAAGATAACAAACAACCAGGAGTTCCTGGAAGTGTTTGTGCTGTTCGGCCAAGTTCGCGGAGAAGGGGCGATTCTGGAGGATTTCAGCACCAAGAGCCTTAACTTGCTGATAAGCCGCAGCAGGAGACATGGAAGGGCGGGCGAAGAGGTCCGTATAGAGAGTATAAATGCGGGACGTCTGGCCCCCCTTCGAATAGAGAGCAGCAAGGTGTAGCCAGGCGGCCTTGACCGTATCATCATGGCGAATCACGGGAAGGCACTCATCAGAAAGGCTGTTGGCCAGCCAGGTGCGGACAAGAGCATCACTCGCATCCCAGTCATCAAACTCAGGAGAGGTACGAGGAGGAGGGTCATCGGTGAGGTGATGACGCATGTGTTGAGAGCGAAGGAGAAAAGTGAAAGAAACGCTCCAATCGGGATAGTTGGAGCCAATAAGCTTAGAAAGGGTGCCAAGGTTGCCCGAAGGAGGAGGTGGAGAAGGAGCGGCAGGAGTAGTGGTAAGACCGGATGTAGTCATAGAACACAGCAAGAAACCGCAGTGGATAGAAAAGGAAGAAGCCGCGCGAACACAAGCGGCTAGAAAGCATTCAAAGGCACAGCGGGGAAGAGGTCGCGCGGACTGAAAAGGCTGAGCGAACAGAAGAGGAGGCAAGGAGCAGCGACTACAACAAGTCGTAGGCCGGGCGAACAGAAACAGGACGCAATGACTAGGAAGTCGGAGAGGCAAGAAGGAACCAGGAGCGCGGCGACAACGAAACAGGTCGCGGCGACGAATAGCAGCAGAAGAAGAGAACCAAGGAGAAGCAAGCCGCGCGAACAGGGAAGCGGACAGAAACAAGCCGCGCGAACAGGGCAGCGGACAGAAAAGAAGGCAAGCCGCGAGACAGGTCGCGGAAAGCGGAAAACAAACCGCGAGAGTCAGAGAGCGCACACAATCAGGAGGAAACGACCGTGTGCTCTGATACCATGTAGAAAGTAGCGAATCAGAAAGAACAAATGGATAGACTTTGGAATAATTGAAATTTTATTATCCAAAAAAAAGATATCATTTACAAAGGTATGACCTCCCTTATATAGAATGGAGGAGATAAGAGAGAGTATAAACAAACAATGTGGGACTAAACATGTACAGGGCAGAGCGGCTAGAAATAAAGGAGACCGCACAGGCCGCGCGGTTAGACAGATGGGTTAACCGCACGTCACCTCCAGCAGGATAAGAACAGGCCACACTGAGAGTCCGATAGACCGCCCGGTCTCCAAGCACCAGAGGAGACCGCCAGACCACTCGGTCAACAAACCGCCAGACAAGACCGCAAGGCCGCCCGATCTAATACTTCAACATTCCTATTCCCAAGTGGAAATTTGATGAAATCTTCATGGACTTTGTGCATGACTTGCCCCGGTCACAGTAGGGAAATGATACAATTTGGGTGATCGTGGATCGATTGACCAAAGTGGCTCATTTCATCCCAAATCGGAAAGAGGACAACATGCAAAAGCTGGTAGAACTTTATGTTCGCAACATTGTGCGGTTGCATGAGATTCCTAAGAGTATTGTTAGTGATCGCGATGGACTGTTCACGTCCAAAGACTGGAGGTTGGTACAGAAGAGCCTGGGTACAAGACTCAAGTTTAGTATGATGTTCCATCCTCAAACCGATGGACAAACAAAAATAATGAATCGTATGATGGAGGATATACTGAGGATGTGTACCCTCGATTTTGGAAAGAAGTGAGAAGATCACCTCTTCATGGTGGAGTTTGCCTATAATAACAGTTACCAGACAAGTATAAATATGGCGCCATACGAAGCTTTGTATGGAGGGCGGTGTCGAACACCGATATCTTGGGCAGAGGCGGGAGATACAAAACCATTGGGAAGAGAAGTAATGGTTGATGCTTGTGAGTTGGTGTGGATCATTCAGGAGTGCATGAAGGTTGCTCAGGATCGGCAAGCGAAGTATTTTAATGCTCGCCATAGGGATCTGAAGTTCACGGTAGACGACTGGGTCTATATAAAGATTAAGCCGTTAAAAGGCATTTCACGGATTCGCCGACTCAAGAAGTTGAGTCCGAGATTTTTGGGGCTGCTCGAAGTTATGGAACGTATTGGAGAAGCAGCTTACTGGTTGGCGTTGTCCACAGAATTGAGTAGATTACACAATATCTTTTATGTCTCCGTCTTGAGGAAAGCCTTTATGGAGACAAGTGTTGTGGTCGTGTCGGCAGCAGTGCCGATAGAAGAGGACTTGGGGATGAAAGTCCGCCCAATGAGCATAGAGGATTCAGAAGTTCGGCAGTTGCAGAAGAAAGAGGTTAGGATCGAAAGGTATGTTGGGACAACTGCGGGCGAGACGAGTTCTCTTGGGAGCGTGACCAAGCAATGCAGGAGGGCTTCCCAAAACTCTTTGCTTCAAGTATGCTTATTGTTTGTGTGCATACTAAATTTCGAGGACGAAATTCTTCTAAGGGGGGAGGAGTTGTAACACCCCTGTTTTCCAGATCTTGAGTCTCTAAAAGCTACTGCGCGGCGGTAGTAGCTATCTCCTGGCGATAGCCTTGTTTCGTCGAGTTTAGGTGTCGAGTCGAAAGCCCGTTTGTCGAGTGTTGAGAGATTATCGTCCGACGTTAGAGTTATCGCGCAGTGATAGCGGATTTTTCCCTATCGAGTGTTGATAGGTTAGTACTACCAATGGCGTTGGAGTGGCCTTATTTTCTTGGTCGAGCTCTCGGGAAGCTACCGCCCGACGGTAGGTAGCTACCGCTCGACGATATTGCGCGGAAGCGGTTTCATCATTTGGCTTTTTAGTCGTCCAATTTCTCTTAGGATGTGATCCTAAGGCCCAAGACTCTTCCTCCAAAGTTCTTATATGGGGCTGAGCGGGATTTCTCCCTCATTTTCTTATCTTTTGTAGTTGAGTTATGGTTTGAGCTTAGAGTTAGAGGAGGAAGAAGGAGCTCTTTCCCCGCCATTAACAGAGCTTCCGAGCTCCGATCGTCGTTCCGAGGCCAGATCCGTGGAGAGGACTTGGAGGCGCTTGTTTTGATCAGTGCAAGGCAAGAATTCCATGGCTAAGAAGAGGAGTCGTAAGGTAACGACATGTTTCCTCTCGGTTTTAGGATGCATGCATGACATCTATTCTTTTCTTGCTTTCTTTCAAGCATTCTAGGCACCAGATCTCTCAAATGTGAGATATTTAGATTGTCATGGTTCAAGAGGAGTAGCCGGGTAGATTGTGTCTGTCCCCGGCATGATATTGCACTAAAAATCTGCTCCGTTAGTGGATTAGGCATTGTGGGTGAAGCCGTAGTCGCGACCGTTAGTCCGACTCGGTGATGTTGCATAGCGAGGCTTAAGGATTTTGTTAGAAATCCATTAACGACAAGATGTCATTTGTGATGTTGTTTTCCCCTCTTTCGCGTGAGTACGTGTAACCAGAACCGGACCGGGTGGAAATTAAAGTAGACGATGGGGCGCGGGGACGGTACAGTACGAATGGTGGATTAGGGCGGGAAAAGCTTGGGATTGTGATGTGTTAAGGCGTGGTTTGTCTCTGTGGTCGGCTGGATAGCCCGTGACGCGCAAGTCATGTGTGGAGAGTGTCCTGACAAGACAAGTTCCCTTCTGTGAAACTAACGAGAATGATTAGTGTATGACAAGCCTGTGCAATGAAGCCCACAAGCGGGTGGGGTCCAACATGGGTTCTTAGAATTGGTTTGTGTTGTAACAACCCCATCCGTTCATATGATATATTCTAGAAGGTCCGGCCGGGGCCCCACAGGATATAGCACAAAACAGTCGGTGAAGGTACAGGATGATACCAGAGTCGCGCATCGCACCTAACACAAAGCATTCTAGCGGAATACTAGACTACAACTGGAACTCCTCATGAATGTCCAAACATAAAACTCCACATTTTATACATTATAGGAATGTCTGACACCAAGGCAAAAGAGTTGGCCTTATGGCCTTACATGGCTTTCAAATAGTGGCCTAAAGAAATGGGCGCGCAGGCCGGCCACAAGAAAAGAAACCATACAAAAGGAACACAATTAGCCTTCGAGGGCTAGCAGCAATCGCAGCAACCCCAGCAGGAACATTAACCTCTATGCGTCCCGCTTGGCTCTCCAGCACCTGTACAAGGACAATCCACCCAACGGTGGCAAACAAAAGCAACGGTCAGCGTTCAGCTGACCAAATTAAAACGACCCTACCCCTCCTCTCGGGGCAGCAGTACTCTTCCCTGCAGGCATATGAGATCACAGGTATGGCATTATATCATCAAAATGTGCTTTCACGCACACAAGCCATCACAACCGTTCACCACCCGGCCCAACGGTCCGTGCACTCAGGGCACATTCTTGGTGTTCTGGCAACCTCTTGCCCACCACCGTATCAGGGTTACAACCCAACGGTAACTTTCTTGAGCATTTACTCCATGGCGTGCAGCCGGAGTTAGTCTTCCTACATCGGGATGACTCATAGCCCCCCATTGTGTCATGGCGCGCAGGCCGAAGACTCTTGCTATGCGCTCCAACAGACCACACATTTTGGTCTCACGTTGGAAGGACATAGCGCAGGTCGGATCCTCCACCCCCCGTTGCTCAAATCGCCTTGCCTTCTCCGAGTACAGCGTACTCATGGCTATATCAAAGGCGCGGGTCGGTCTCACCAATCCTGTTCTTGGCATTCAAGCCTGGGTATTTCTCTATACCCATTTCTCTCACAGCAACAGCGGGTCTTTCCTGGGCACACCAGTACTTCCTGTGACTCTCTCCACAGGTGGACACCGCACAAGCACAAATGTCAGGGGTCTTTCCTAGCTAGCATGCCAGTACTTCCTGTTACTCGCTTCACAGGTGGACACCCTACGACATCAAGCATCACAAAAGGGCCTTTCCTGTTCCCACCAGTACTTCCTGTGCCTCATTCACAGGTTGGACCCAAAACCATCACATGGCTATTTTCCTGGGCTACCACCCCAGTACTTCCTACTACTCCTTTTCGCAGGCATAACCCGTTCACGTCTTTCTCTACACGTTTATCACGGAGTCTTCTCCGGTTCGTATGCAACATCACCAATCCAGACCAACCTGTCCAGATGGGCTTCACACAGCATGCCTATTCCGTACTCCATTTCCGGATCTATATGCTAACAAAGTGGATTTCAAGAATCACCCTAACGACTCCCAAAAGCAGCCACCTCTTGGTGGGGGAATCACAAATATATGCCAAAAAGGAAGCCTTCACATGGCTAGGAAGAAAAGTCGTTACCCTTGACGACCGCTTCGGTGCCATGGCCTCAAAGCTAGCTTGCAAGACTCGCACGATCGATTCCTCCGCAACGCCGGCTTCGGATCTCTCGTCAGTAAACCTCAGCACCACCAACAACAGCCCCCTTTCCTTCTTCCTCCTCCTTTCTCTCTCTCTTTCTCTCTTCACTTGAAGAAAGCTCAAGGCCAAAGAAAATGAGCATCCTTCTCTGATTTCGGCCTTTAAGGAAAAAGAGGAAGAAACTTCAGCCCTTGGATCCAGACTGAAGGAATGGACGGCCACGATTCTGCCAAAAACACAGATTTTGACCCGACACGGCCTCGGACACGGCCGTATGCCAAGCCGTGTGCCTCAAGCGGTGTTCAACCGACTTATCCAAACCAGTGACACGCCCATGGGACACGCCCGTGTCATGGGCCGTGTCACTAACACGCCTTCAGACACGCCCGTGTCTGTGGCCGTGTGCCTGGGTGAAAAAAATCCCAAAACATCCCGAGACTTCACACGGCCTGTGACACGCCCGTGTCCCAGGTCGTGTGCCCAGACACGGCACAAAGACACGCCCTGTCGAAATCCTTCGGTGGGCTGACGACACGCCCTGTGACACGCCCGTGTCACAGGCCGTGTTCAACACTCAACACTCACGTCTCGACACTCGACGATCGGTGAGAACAAATCATCGATCATGTGACACGGCCTTGGACACGCCCGTGTCCTGGGCCGTATGCCTCCTCTCGACGCATCGTCAAGAGAGAAAAATCGTCGAGACAAAGGCCGATCGTCGACACAACCTCGACACGCCCTGCGACACGCCCGTGTCGCAGGCCGTGTTAGCTGACAAGCCCTGGGACACGCCCGTGTCCCAGGCCGTGTCACACAAAAAGTTCCTGTTTCAGAAATTTGGGCTGTTACAATCCTCCCCTCCTACAAGAAATTTCATCCTCGAAATTCAGAGACAGGAAAGCAACAGAAATCAGCAAGAAAAAAAGTGTGACAACATATAAAATTTTATGTTACACCATTCTTGCTACAGCTTACACAAACAGCTCCGGGAACTCTGCTCGCATGGTCTGCTCGCGTTCCCATGTCAGCTCTTCACGGCCGCAGTTGTCCCACCGGACTTTTACCATACCGACCGTCTTGTTCTGCAACTGTTTCTCGGCTCAATCTTCGATCTGAATGCGTCTAACTCTCGTTGTTAGCCCATACTCCACCGGCACACGATCATCCGCGATCACTTGAGCTGGATCTTTCACGGCCTTCCGAAGCACCGAGATGTGAAAGACATCATGTAACCCACCCAAGTCCGCCGACAGAGCTAGTCGATAAGCCGCTTCGCCAAATCGCTCAACCACTTCAAAAGGACCCAAATATCTTGGACTCAACTTTTTCAATCGTCGAATCCTGGAGACACCTTTGAATGGCTTGATCTTCAAGTAGACCCAATCGCCAACCGCAAACTCTACGTTCCGGTGCTTGGCGTTGTAGTACTTCGCTTGTCGATCTTGAGCAATAAGCAATCTCTCTCGAATAGTTCGAATGGTTGAGTTTGCTTCATCCACCTCATTTGGTTTAACAACCCGGGCTTCACCCGCTTCTACCCAAGACAAGGGAGTACGACACTTCCTTCCATATAGAGCTTCATATGGTGTCATCCCAATACTTGCCTGGTAGCTGTTATTATATGCAAACTCGACCATATAGAGATGATCTTCCCATCTCTTTCCAAAGTCAAGGGCGCACATTCGGAGCATGTCCTCCATTGTTCTGTTGGTACGTTCAGTTTGGCCATCCGTTTGGGGATGAAAGGCCGTACTGAAAGTCAATTTCGTGCCCAACAGTCGGTGAACTAGCCTCCAATCCTTTGACGTGAATCGCCCATCTCGATCACTTACGATGCTCCGAGGAACACCGTGAAGCCGCACAATCTGATCAACATATAACTTTGCCAAACTTTCAACCGAATCATCCCGCCTGTTCGGGAGAAAATGTGTTACCTTTGTTAGCCGGTCAACAATCACCCAAATGGAATCATTTCCTCGCTGCGATCTTGGCAACCCATGCACAAAATCCATGGAAATATCATCAAATTTCCACACTGGGATCGGCAGTGACTTCAAATAACCGCCCGGCGTTTGGCATTCCGCCTTCACCATCGCAAATGTTTGGCATTTGGATACATAGAGGGCAACATCTTTCTTGAGTCCTGGCCACCAGAAAAGCTTCTTCATATCGTTGAACATCTTTGTGCTCCCGGGCTGACTGGAATATTTGGTATAATGCGCTTCATACATCAGTTCTTCCCTCAGTTTTCTTACATTTGGGACGCACAAACGGCCCTCTTTTCGCAAAAGACCGTCATTCCATGTAAATTTGCCTTCTGGCCCTTCATTCACATAGCGCAAGAGATCTTCATCCAACTCCGTTGCCCGTCGAACGCGGTCCGCAAGGTCACATTGCACCTCAGTCCAGTTCAAACATGCAATGGCAGTGGAATTCTTGTCAACACAATAGATCTCCAATGCCTCCAGCTCCTGGATAAGACGTTCATCATGCCTTTGTAACCAATTCGCTCTAGCCGGAACTCGCCGACTCAAGGCATTCGCGACAACATTCCCCTTCCCGGGCGTATAGTGAATCTCGAAAGTGTAGTCCCCAAGGAACTCCAACCACCTTCGTTGTCGCATATTCAAGTCTTTCTGCTCCAAGAGATACTTTAGGATCTTATGATCGGTATAGATCTCCACCTTCACTCCATAAAGGTAGTGTCGCCACAGCTTGAGTGCAAAATTCACCGCCGCTAGTTCCAAATCATGGACGGGATAATTTCACTCGTGCGCCTTTAGCTGGCGTGAGCCATAAGCAATCACCTTTCCGTTCTGCAAAAGAACGCAGCCTAAGCCGCTCCCTGAGGCATCACTATAAATCACAAATCCATCGGTTCCACATGGCGACGAGAATACCGGCGCCGTGGTCAACCGAACCTTCAGCTCGTCAAAAGCTCGTGCGCACTCTGGCGTCCAAACGAACTTCTGATCTTTTCGCGTCAGTGTGGTTAGCGGCAAAGCAATCCGCGAGAAGTTTTCAACAAATCTTCTATAGTAGCTCGCAAGTCCAAGAAAACTTCTGACCTTGGCCACGGAAGATAACATTGGCCACTCTTGTATGGCTCTTATCTTCGCTGGATCCACTGCAATGCCCGCTCCACTCACCACATGGCCCAAAAATGCCACTGACGATAGCCAAAACTCGCACTTCGAGAACTTGGCATATAGCTGATTTTGCCTCAACGTGTTCAACACCAACCGCAAGTGAATCTCATGCTCAGTTTTGGACTTCGAGTATACCAGGATGTCATCAATGAACACTATCACAAACAGATCCAGGTACTTACGAAAAATACGGTGCATCAGATCCATAAACACCGAGGGCGCATTGCACAATCCAAAGGGCATGACTGTGAACTCATAGTGCCCATAACGCGTTCCAAATACGGTTTTGGGAATGTCACCTTCCCGAATTCTTAACTGGTAATAACCAGACTTCAGGTCCAACTTCGAATAGACGGTCGAGCCTACCAGCTGATCAAATAACTCATCAATCCGAGGTATAGGATACTTATTCTTCTCGGTCAGCTTATTCAGTTCACGGTAATCAATACACAACCGTAACCCACCATCTTTCTTCTTTACAAAAAGCACAGGCGCGCTCCAAGGTGACATACTTGGGCGGATATAACCCTGCTCTAGCATTTCTTGTAGTTGAACCTTCAACTCAGCCATCTCTTTAGGCGCAACGCGATATGGCGAGCGGGCCACTGGTTTCGCACCTGGCACCAACTCGATCGTGAAGTCAATCTCCCGCTGGGGTGGTAGCCTAGGGAGATCCGTGGGAAACACATCGGTAAATTCTGCCACAATCGGAACCTCACACACGCGGGCCTTAGGCTCAACAGCCTGAATCAGTGCAAAGTAACACTCCGCACCTTTCCGAACAGCTTTGACTACCTGGAGTGCAGACATCAACGTCCCGCCTACTCCTCGCATACCCGCGAACTTGGTCTCCTGTTCGGTATTCTGGCCCAACGTGATTTCTTTGGACTGGCAATCAATCATAGCATGCTGCTCCGCAAGCCAATCCATCCCAAAAATCACATCGAATTCCGATATTGGCAAAACAAATGCGGTTAAACAAAAATCCCGACTTCCTAACTGAACCGCCACATCGCAAGCTTGATCCGCAAGCATCCAACAACCATTCGGCAACATCACTCTGATGCTATCTGTCTTTGCACGACTGGGTATCCTAAGCCACGTAAGAAACTCACGAGACAGAAAAGAATGCGATGCACCTGTATCAAACAGTGCTCGCGCCAGCGTGTCCCGAATCATCACAAAGCCTATGACAAACATGTCACACACACAAACCACAAACATAGGGGTACTAAGCGAAGTATACAAACAATAGCATATGCAAAACTAACTCATACCTGTGACAACATCACTCTGCTTGATGGCCTCTTGCAGGCCAAGATTGTAGACCCGGGGTTGCGCCTGCGAGGCAGAGGAATCCACCACCGCCTTTCCTTTTTCCGCATAAGATGCTCCCGCCTTCTTTTCACTCTTTGGCGGCATCCGACAATCTCACGCAATATGCCCCATCCGACCATAATTGAAGCAGGTACGAGTGTCTGGCTTGGAGGTTGCCCCTGATGTTGCTCCCGTTGCAACTGATGAAGGAGCTTATCCACTAGGTTTGGACTTCTTACCCCATCTATTCTTATAAAATGGTTTTCCCAATCAGGGCGCCTTCCACTCCGGTTGCGTCATAACCAATGCTCTCTTCCCTTGCACCCTCTTCATGTCTTTTTCCAACGCGGTCGCAGTGTCAACCAACGCTTGGAAACCTTGGTTCACAGAACTGGACACAAGGAACCTCAGCTCGTCCCTCAGTCCTTCATAGAACCGATTAGTCTTCCTCTGCTCATCAGCAAATTTCGAACCCGCATACCGCCCCAAGCGAGTAAATTCATGCAAATAGGCGTCAACACTACCATCACCTTGTGTCAACCGTTGGAATTCATTTTCCATGGCTATCCGCTGAGCCACAGGAAGGTGCTTCGCTAGGAAGAGCCGGGAGAATTCTTCCATCGATACTTGGGTTAACGGACGACCCGCCAAATGATGCAACTCCATCTCATCCCACCATAAACGAGCTTCTCCTTCAAGCAAGAAAGTGGCTAAGGTAACTTTCTGATGCTCCGCCGTTCCTATTGCCGTCATCACTCGCTTGACGCGCGATAACCAATCCTCAGCCTGCGTCGGGGTTCCCGCTCCCGAGAACGTAGGCGGATGGAAACTCATAAACCACGTTAGCTGCTTCTCAGCCGCTCGAGGAACCACATCCACGACAGGTTCAGGACTTGCCGCCACCTGTTCTGGCCTCACAGCCGCTTGTTCCTTCCTAAGTGGCTGGCCTTGGATCATGGTAAATAAGGCCTCCTCAACTAAACACACATGTTCCGCAGACGGTGGAGGTGTAGGCGCCGCAGCTGGAGCCGTACTTTCATCAGAACGCTGGGAATCAGACGGCCCAGCTCCACTTCGTGTCACCTAAAGGTGGACAAGATACACACATTAGCGGTCGTACCCAAGCAATCAACACAAACAAATCAGAACACACAGGTTCCGCAAACACACAAATATGCATTCCTATCATGGACATTCAGGAGTTCAGGCATAGACTTTGGTGTGCACAAACACGTGCGCGCTACCCCACAAAAGAATTCGGCCACGACTTCGAGAGGGAAAGACCAAGACAACCGATACCAAAAATGTAACAGCCCCATCCGTTCATATGATATATTCTAGAAGGTCCGGCCGGGGCCCCACAGGATATAGCACAAAACAGTCGGTGAAGGTACATGATGATACCAGAGTCGCGCATCGCACCTAACACAAAGCATTCTAGCGGAAGCCTAGACTACAACTGGAACTCCTCATGAATTTCCAAACATAAAACTCCACATTTTATACATTATAGGAATGTCTGACACCAAGGCAAAAGAGTTGGCCTTATGGCCTTACATGGCTTTCAAACAGTGGCCTAAACAAATGGGCGCGCAGGCCGGTCACAAGAAAAGAAACCATACAAAAGGAACACAATTAGCCTTCGAGGGTTAGCAGCAATCGCAGCAACCCCAGCAGGAACATTAACCTCTATGCGTCCCGCTTGGCTCTCCAGCACCTGTACAAGGACAATCCACCCAACGGTGGCAAACAAAAGCAACAGTCAGCGTTCAGCTGACCAAATTATAACGACTCTACCCCTCCTCTCGGGGCAGCGGTACTCTTCCCTGCAGGCATATGAGATCACAGGTATGGCACTATATCATCAAAATGTGCTTTCACGCACACAAGCCATCACAACCGTTCGCCACCCGGCCCAACGGTCCGTGCACTAAGGGCACATTCTTGGTGTTCTGACAACCTCTTGCCCACCACCGTATCAGGGTTACGACCCAAAGGTAACTTTCTTGAGCATTTACTCCATAGCGTGCAGCCGGAGTTAGTCTTCCTACACCGGGATGGCCTGTAGCCCCCCATTGTGTCATGGCGCGCAGGCCGAAGACTCTTGCTATGCGCTCCAACAGACCGCACATTTTGGTCTCACGTTGGAAGGACATAGCGCAGGTCGGATCCTCCACCCCCCGTTGCTCAAATCGCCTTGCCTTCTCCGAGTACAGCGTACTCATGGCTATATCAAAGGCGCGGGTCGGTCTCACCAATCCTGTTCTTGGCATTCAAGCCTGGGTATTTCTCTATACCCATTTCTCTCACAGCAACAGCGGGTCTTTCCTGGGCACACCAGTACTTCCTGTGACTCTCTCCACAGGTGGACACCGCACAAGCACAAATGTCAGGGGTCTTTCGTAGCTAGCATGCCAGTACTTCCTGTTACTCGCTTCACAGGTGGACACCCTACGACATCAAGCATCACAAAAGGGCCTTTCCTGGTCCCACCAGTACTTCCTGTGCCTCATTCACAGGTTGGACCCAAAACCATCACATGGCTATTTTCCTGGGCTACCACCCCAGTACTTCCTGCTACTCCTTTTCGCAGGAATAACCCGTTCACGTCTTTCTCTACACGTTTATCACGGATTCTTCTCCGGTTCGTATGCAACATCACCAATCCAGACCAACCTATCCAGATGGGTTTCACACAGCATGCCTATTCCGTACCCCATTTCCGGATCTATATGCTAACAAAGGGGATTTCAAGAATCGCCCAAACGACTCCCAAAAGCAGCCACATCTTGGTGGGGGAATAACAAATATATGCCAAAAAGGAAGCCTTCACATGGCTAGGAAGAAAAGTCGTTACCCTTGACGACCGCTTCGGTGTCATGGCCTCAAAGCTAGCTTGCAAGACTCGCACGATCGATTCCTCCGCAACGCCGGCTTCGGATCTCTCGTCAGTAAACCGCAGCACCACCAACAGCAGCCCCCTTTCCTTCTTCCTCCTCCTTTCTCTCTCTCTTTCTCTCTTCACTTGAAGAAAGCTCAAGGCCAAAGAAAATGAGCATCCTTCTCTGATTTCGGCCTTTAAGGAAAAAGAGGAAGAAGCTTCAGCCCTTGGATCCAGACTGAAGGAATGGACGGCCACGATTCTGCCAAAAACACATATTTTGACCCGACACGGCCTCGGACACGGCCTCGGACACGGCCGTGTGCCAGGCCGTGTGCCTCAAGCGGTGGTCAACTGACTTATCCAAACCAGTGACACGCCTATGGGACACGCCCGTGTCATGGGTCGTGTCACCAACACGCCTTCAGACACGCCCGTGTCTGTGGCCGTGTGCCTGGGTGAAAAAAATCTCGAAACATCCCGGGACTTCACACGGCCTGTGACACGCCCGTGTCCCAGGCTGTGTGCCCAGACACGACACAAAGACACGCCCTGTCGAAATCCTTCGGCGGGCTGATGACACGCCCTGTGACACGCCCGTGTCACATGCCGTGTTCAACACTCAACACTCACGTCTCGACACTCGACGATTGGTGAGAACAAATCGTCGAGCATGTGACACGGCCTTGGACACGCCCGTGTCCTGGGCCGTGTGCCTCCTCTCGACGCATCGTCGAGAGAGAAAAATCGTCGAGACAAAGGACGATCGTCGACACAACCTCGACACGCCCTGCGACATGCCCGTGTCGCAGGCCGTGTCAGCTAACACGCCCTGGGACACGCCCGTGTCCCAGGCCGTGTCACACAAAAAGTTCCTATTTCAGAAATTTGGGCTGTTACATGTGTGTGAGATGAAATCCTGACGTGAGAAGTCAGAGCTTGTAGGCAAGCCCAGGTTTGAGACCCACAAATGGTTGGGGCCTAGGCAAGAGTTTCGTGTGGCAGCTTATATGCCGTTCGGAGAAATTGGAAGTACCCTTGTGTTTGCAGCTTGAATGCCGATGAGGAAATTGGAAGTACCCGATTGATGATGTGTTAGAAGCATACTCTTTAGGGTGTCTTGGGTGAAACCTAGGATTGCATACATGCTACATTGTAGACTCCTTTATATTACATGCTCAACTTAGAAACATAATTGTTGTATGAGACATTCAAACCTGTTTTATAACTTTGCATGTTTATGTACATTGTATATGAAGTGCTGACCTGCAGGGTGATGGAGTGCCCTGGGGTCCGTTAGGGACGACTGTGATGAGATGTGTTGGTTACACAGTTGAGGTCAGCCTTTACTGACCTACATTACAACCAATTTTTACAGGGCCAGGATCGCAAGCAGAAGCAAGCTCGCCGGCCAAAAAGGCCTAATCCTCATAATGTGTTTCATGTTGTGTAATAGCTCTGTTTTGTTGAAGGTTTTGCTTAATGCACTATGTTTCCAGCTTGCATGCTGAGCTAGCCTAGGAGTGCTTATGCACGTTGATTTTGGATGTTATTGTTTCAGTTTTGGACTCTCAATTGTTGTAAGGCCTTAAAGCCATGTTGATACTCTTATGTTAGTGGATAACTTCTTGTCTTGTTATTTATTTCTGCTGTGTTTAGTCTGAGTTTTGAGTTGGGTAGTTTATATCATCTTATCTTGCTTAAACTGTGGCGACTGCACGTTGTGGGACCCCTGTTGGACCATATTATACGGTCATTACAGGGGAGGCCTTACAATAACTCCTCTGTTGGCGGCTGGCTGTCGCCTAGTTGGCTGCCCGCTCATGGCAGGTCTTCGCCATTGTCCTATCATCCTATCAAAATCACCACCGTTTGTTACGTAACCACCCGCGTAACTACCCACTAACCACCAAATTAATGGTCTGCAGGTAGCCAAAATCATGAAAATAATATACACTTACAACTATACTAAATGAGGCCTTCAATTAGTGGTTTTGGTAGTTACACTGTGCGGATAGCCGTGTAACCACCTCTTGGGCCTATAAAAAGGCCTCAGGACCCCCTCTCATTTTTAACTTTTCCTCCTCTCAGTTTTCTTCTTCCTCAGGTCGGAGCTCTACCAAAATCCTCATGCGTGCCTCCTATTCCCGTCGGGCCACCCGAAAATTCTCCTAAGTTCACGACGCTCCTGAGAAGGAGTTTTGTTCTCCATTCCACGAAGCCTCTTGCATGCGCAACGTTCCTCGAGTCACTGCTAACGCACCTCCGTGCATCCCACCACAAAGTTTGCCCTCCAAGCAGCTTCTAAGGATGCTCATTCCCATCTTAAAAGAGAAAGGACAAGCTTTGCGTGAGGCATCTGTCTCCCAACGAGCACAGTACAATCTCCTATCTCAAAGCTGTAACGAGGAGCGACTTGTTGCCCTCGATTCTCTAAACACTCTATAAACTGCATCCAATAGTGAAGTTTGACTGGCACCGTACCAGTCACATGGTTTTTTACTCAGTTAAGGGGATTTTCCACGTTAAAATTGTCTTGTCAACTTATGCTTATTCTGTGAGTGTGTGTGCGCTCAACCTCTTTATAGGTTAAGGAGGCCTAGTTTAGTCTGGTCTACCAGCAGTGTTTAGTTTGCGGTAACAGTTTGGTGTTATATGTGGGAACCGTTACCCCAATGCTCGATAAAGTTTTCTAAAGACTCTGGAGACAGTGTCTTCTACCCAGCGACACTTGTGAGTCGTGACTGATATTAATGGCAAGAAGAAGTTCTCTCGCAACCCAAGGATCATCCCAGGAAGGACTTTATAATGTCGGGCCCTCACATTCCTTAGTTAATGCACTTAGACAAGAAGAAACCATTGCCTCACCAGACAACGTGCTCCCCAGAAGGATCACCTGCATAGAGGAGCAACAATCTGAAGTGCTCTCGCTTCTCAGAAATATAGGAATGATCTAGGTAGCCGCAATGCCTCCAGCACCCGCCGACATTTATGTAGCTAAGTAATTCAGAAGACATTATGTTATCCACCAGCTTCATAATTTTATCTTTGCTTGCCTGATCTAGTGGTCGCAGATAATATTTCAAATTCAGTAAGATACGATTGTATGGTGATCGTTTTGCACTTCATTCTAATATGGCGTTTCCCTTTGTTTTCTAGCTTTGCCTCTTGAGGAATATTCAGAGCGCATATATTCAATCGCCAACAGTCAACATCACGATAGTCTTTATTTGACCCGGATCGAAGGTACACTCTTCTCCCCCACGGTTAAGACACACCGCAGGGCCACACCCCGAATGACCTCTCACTTCCCTGGGTCGAAGATGTGCCCTCCGCCCCATGGCAGGTCACGGTAATGCCAGGGAAAGCCCCCTCGTGTAGGCCAAAATGGCTTGTAGGGTCTACCCTCGTCGTCTCCAACTGACCTCTCACTGCCCCGGATCAAAGGTGCGCCTTTATCCCCCGCAGTAGGTCACGTCACCATCAGGGAATGCCACCCTCGCGGTTGCCTCGGTTTGAAGGTTGGTACTTCGCCGTCACAATCAACAAACTGCGGGTAGGGTTTATCCCTCGCCGTCTCCAACTGACCACTCACTACCTCAGATCGAACATACGCCCTTCTCCCCCGTGATAGATCACAACATCTTTGGGGCCTGCCCCTCCCCCCCTTCACGGTTGCCTCGGCTCGAAGGATAGTACTTCACCACTATAATCAGTGACACCCACTGGTCTGTATATCTTAAATTTTACCTTGCAAGCAAGTTAAGATGTCACCGGGTCTCATCCTTCAGCAATCAGCCAGTCAATGACATCAACACGTCCAAAACCATTATGAAAGCTAAACTCAACGCTGAAGGAAAATTGCAAAGGCAATTCAAAGAAGCGCTCCAAAGCAGCATACATATCGTCAAAAGACAATACAAAGTATAAGTACAAAAGTACAAAGACAGATACAAAGCCATCATAAAGCGACAACACCATACAGACTCAACTAACAAATAAAACACAAACATGTAAAGATAAGACTACTATTTGCAGACTACGTCCACATCAGAATCGAAACCTGAGTCATCATCCTCGGAAAGATCATAAAAGAAGACCCGAGACATCACACTCAAAGCCTCCTGACACCATCTGAAGTGCCTTCGACACTCCATGCCTAAGAGATACTTCACGAATATCATCCATCTGGGTCTCTACCTCTCTATTCCAGATCTCCTCACGAATCTCCTTGCCAATCAAGTAATAATCGCGCATATAGTACAGGGAGTTCATATACTCAGCAAGCCCGATGACCTTCAGCTCTGACACTCGATCCTCTGAGGAAAGTGTCTCAATCTCAGATATCGAAACCCCCAGCTTCGTCTCCAAATGAGAAGCCTCCTCCCGAGCAGTCTTCAACAACTACGCAGTGTTCTCTACTAAGGATTTCTCCGTCAGCAACGCCGCTCATACCTCCTCTGCCTTCAGCTCTGAACAAATCTCCCGAATTGGAGATATGTCTCGATCATGTTTCTCTTTCAAATCAACAAGGGAACTTTCTTCTACCCGGAGCTTCTCCTGAAGAGTTAAGTATCTATCCTTCAAACTCACATAGTGGTCATTCCACGTGAACGCAATATGAGCTTGTGCTTCAACCTACAATCAAAAAAGTAAAGGGTCATAATTGCATAGAGTAATCAAACTAAAAACTAGAAATAAAAGACCTCACTTACCACCTCATTTATTGCCTTCAAAGAAGATGGCACACGAGGGGCAGAAACTTCTGAATGAGGCACTCGGGGGGAGGGGCAGAAGAATCCAACACCTCAATGTCGGGAACAGCCGCTGCATCCTCATACACCTCAACATCGTCATTAGTCGGCATAGCCTCATCTTGAAGAACCTCCTCAGTCTGACAATCTCTCTGTCTCAACGCAGCTCAAAGCTCCGTATCTGCATCGCCACCCTTCAAAACAAGCTTTTCTTCTGATTGCGAACCAATGGCTCATCCTTAACATGCTCAGAATCAACCGAAAATCAGCATAACCGTAGGCGCTTATCCTCCACAAAAAAGAGATGTTGAACAAACGATTCACCCGCTCTCGAGGCTCTGTGAATCCCAACACGGGAGAAAAGTCCCGATATTATCTATTATGATGACGACAATGATCGGGTAGAGAGTTGATGGGCCCGCGAACAGACTCTTACTGTGGTTGGTTCGTTGAGTCGATCGCCGCGGGCTTGCTCGGGTAGGCAAGTGCACCTATCGCAAGTAGTACTCGATATTCGGGGGAATACCGAGGTCGTATTGTTCTCGGGGTCGCGTTGACTATTCTTACTCCTCCGGGAGGACTATTATTTTACTGAAAATAAGGTGGATTTTTTTACTTAATAAAAGGCGAAAAAGCAAAGGAGCGAAAAAACGGTTTAGAAAATATTCGATGAAGGGTTAACGCTCGGCATCGAATCGGATTAAGACTAAAATAATTTTTAATAATAAAAAGACTTAGTTTTCAAATTAATAATAAGACAACTTGGCCGTGGAGGTTCCACAAATGTGAGCTCACCTAGCTATAGGGATATCGCTCACCTAAACGTTAAGACTATTCGACCGAACGTTAGTCCGACGAAGGATTCCTCTTAACGCCCGCTTTACGCTAAGAACCCCGCTATTGGGTGGGGGACCCAATCCGGTAGAATTACGCTAGTCCTCTCTCGAGGGTATGCACGCAACTCTATTTACCCAGGGGTGATCGGTCCATATGCACGGCCTCTCGGCTAGCTAGCATATGGACTACGGAAATAGGGCCCACACATCGATTATGTGGTCCTACGCGTCGTAAACCCGGGGTAAACCCTAAGTGCTTAAATTAAAATGAAAATGAAGAGCTTTAATTATTATAAATCATTTTAAATGTCCCAATGCTCTTCGATGCCGAGGCTAATAGCGATTAGCCACACATCGGTATGGGGACGGCTTATAATTTAGTGAGGCGCGAGTTCGAATTTTAATGCTAAACGATTATAAGAAAGAGACAAAAGAAAAATAACAATATTTAGAGAGCTAAAAAGTTAACTAAACGAGAACTCACGCACACTCCAAATTATAAATTAAACAAAAGCTAAGTTACACATGAATGAAATTTGCATAATTTAAATTTGCGAGTCCCACTCAAACGAGTGGGGGCGGTAAATAAAGGCTGAAAATTGCAAGTCCTACTCAAACGAGTAGGACTGAAATGAAAGCGAGTCCTACTCAAATGAGTAGGAGAAAATAAATGCGATTACAGGGCTAAAAAGTCCGGCCATTTAACTCAAGTGAGTAGGCGGAAAAAAATAAAGAAAGTAAAATTGCAAGTCCTACTCAAACGAGTAGGACTGAAATAAAGTCCGGCCATTTAACTCAAGTGAGTAGGCGGAAAAAAATAAAGAAAGTAAAATTGCAAGTCCTACTCAAACGAGTAGGACTGAAAATTGCAAACGATGCGCCATTTAACTCTTAACGAGTAGGCGGAAATAAATGCACACGAACACACACACTCCAAATGAAATTCAAGAAAGCAATAAAATTATACACCTACACTCACACACTCTACACAATTTGAATCAAAGCATTAAAAGGAAGCATTAAAACAAAGCATGAAAATTTAACTCCTACACTCACACACTCTACATAATTTAAATCAAAGCATAAAAATTATACACCTACACTCACACACTCTACATGGAAATTTAAGAAGAACAAAAAGAAATTTAAGCTCATACACTCACACACACTAATAACAAAGAAAAATTAAAGTTACCTAAAAATGAAAATAACAAGATTTCTACTCCTAAAACTTACCCAAAACACATAAAAAGAACAAACAAAAATAATATGAGCAAAAAGTTTTACAAAATAAAGTCAAAATCAAAGGTGCTCAAAAATTAAAACTTTAACTTTTTCATGCTTAGGTTTTGCCAAAAATGAATAAAAAGAGAAAATTACAATTTTTGGAAGACTAAAGTTTTTCAAAGTAAATCAAAAATCAAAGTTTTTAGAAAATTAAAATACCAACATTTTCATTCTTATGATGTTATGAAAGTGATAAAAAAGTGAAAAAGAACATGAAAAGAACAAAATAGGTTTTACAATCCTAAAAAAAAATCTAAGTAAAAAGAAAGAACAAATTCACTTTTTTTAAATCTCTTTCAAAAAATCATAAGAATGAAATCAAAATCCTAAGCATGAAGATAAGTTAAGGGAAAAAAAACAAGGAAAGTAAATACATTACACTCATACACACACACACCTTTCCTAAGTGAAGAACAAGTGAAGAACAAAGAATAAAAAGGTGAAGGAAAAGTGGGCACAAGTGTTCATTCCAAAGCCATATATGAAGAGAAATTTTAACATTTTATTTGATCAAAATGAAACTATTACAAGCTATTACAAGTGCTAAAACTAAAACAAAACAAGAAATGAAATAAAAAAAGGAGAAATCTCCTTACATAGCCTTGAAAATCACGGATGCAGCCCACAAAAATACACTAACTTGGCCCAAAAATCTGAACCCTTGGACCTTACAGAACTGGGCTATTTATAGGAAAAAAAAATCTAAGTACACGCCCTCGGTCACGGGCGTGACATGGGGGCGTGACAGTACTATTCATGAAGGCGGCTGGCGATTGGACAGCAAAGTTGACTTCGGGCTGAGTTCGCAGCAGTCACGCCCCAGGTCACGGGCGTGACCTAGGGCGTGTCGGGGAGGTAGAACCGGGCGCGGGTTGCGTCAAATGTCCTCGGCAGCGTCTTGTCGGGCCAGCTGGAAAGGTCACGCCCCATGTCACGGGCGTGACTATGGGCGTGACAGTCGGGGTCGACACTCGACGAATGTCGAGCGGAAAGTGTCGAGTCGAAATCGTTGAGCTGAAATTGGGTCACGCCCCAGGTCACGGGCGTGACACTGGGCGTGACAGTTGGTGTCGACACTCGACGATCGTCGAGTGGAATTCGTCGAGAGGAGCGGACACGGGCTTGGGTCACGCCCCGTGTCGGGTGACACGGGCGTGTCTCCAGGCGTGTCAAGCCTTTTCTTCAGAAATTTTCCGATTTCACGGGAAATACACAGGCACGGCTTGGTCACGGGCGTGACCCATGTGTCACGGGCGTGTACTTCCCAAAATTTGGCAGATTCTGGAATTTTTCTGCAAAATAAAATAAAACAAGTTAGGAGAAAATTTACAAGAATAGGAACATTTTATTGAACGAAAATAAGTAAAAACGACGAAAATAAATGAAAATGACTAAATTAATGTGCATAAAAATACGCATATTTACAGTTCATCAAATACCCCCATACTTAGGCTTTTGCTATTCCAGAGCAAAAGTTTGAGGTGAATCTATAAGGAATAAAAAAAACTCTAAGTTTTGGCTATCGCTTAATTAATTATAAGAGAGATCGAAGTAAATATACGAGGTGTAAGAGTTAAGTCCTAAAATTATGTAGATGATTTAAATAGCGCAAAAGTTTTGACCAAAAGACTTCTTGATGTAATCAAATAGAAGGCAACATTTGTAATGGTTAGGTTAACGAAAATAGTTTGGAATTATAAGAATTCTAGCTTATACGAGTGCTACCAGAAATAATACAATTTACTAATTATGCTCTCAAAAAGATTTTTGAATTAATTCTAGAATCGAGTAATTGGCTAAGGGGGTAGTGTGGTTTATGAAGAGGGTTTTGATATTTGAGGTGAGGTAATTTTTTCGAACCTCCATTTTTTTTTCTTTTGGATTATTAGGAAAACGAAATCTTATTTTCCTAATATGATTTTTGTTTTTCAACTTCATAATAAAAAAATTAACCCAATGTATATTTGTAGGAGTAATGAATTTTATCCTCTTACTCCCTATATAATCTTTTTAAACTTATTGGGTGCCTATGTTTACGGAACGAAATCTTGTTCCCATTGACATAAGATCTTTTAAGGATAAAATTTTTCATGCCAAGTAGGTCATGAAAAGTGAGGGGAGAAAAGAAAACTAGATTGTAATCCTAAAAATTTTTGAGAGCAACCTTAATAATTTGTACGTTCCAATGTTTTCAGAAAGCTAAAAGTAAGTATAATTGAATTCTATAGTCGTTATTTCCTAACATAATATACGTGCTCCTATTAATGAAAAATTAGAAGTAGTGCCTAAAACGAGTCCGCTAGTTTTAACAAAGCATAAAGAATTCTTTAAAACTTAACCCCGGCTATTTAAATGTTTCAATCGATAATTAACAAACGGGTAGTAAACAGAGAATTAATAGTATTCACATATAAATAAACTCAAAACAGAATTTTTGGATAGCAGAAAAGTTAAGTATGGAATATTTAATTTATTTGTTGCAAAACATTTTTTTGTTTTTTTATAGTTTTTTTTGTAAACATTTTTTTTGTGTTTTTCATTTATTATCTTTTTTTTTGTATTTTTGTTTTTCTCGATTTTTTTGTTTGAAAATTTTTTTGAACTATTATATTTTTTTTTTGTATTTTTTAAGAGAATTTTCATAATATGTACAAAAATAAGGGAGAAAAAGAAAAATGTTTGTACAAGAATGAGGAAGGGGGAGAGAGAGAAAAAAATATTTACAAAGAGAAAAAATTTTTTTGGATTTTTGTTTTTTTTTTTTTCATAAAATTTTTTTTGTGTTTTTTTTTGTTCATTTAAAAATTTTTTGTTTTTTCATTTTAAAAAAAAATTTTTTGTTTCATTTTAAGATGTTTTTTTTTTAAATTTTTTTTGTTTTTGTTTTGTTGTTATATGTATTTTTTTTGTATTTTTCTTTTTGTTTTTGAGATGCAGAAAAAAATGAAGTGCAGAAAGTAAAGCACGAAAATACCCCCATACTTAAGTCCAACATTGTCCCCAATGTTGTATCGTAAGTATGCGGAACAGAAATGAAAGACAATATGTACAACGGAAAGAAAGGGAAGGGGGTAGAAGCTTCCCTGAAACGCGGAGGGGAAGGGAGGCCGATCAGAAACCCTGCGTTTATTAGAAAAAAAATAACAAAGATAATAAGGAAAGAGCGAAAAAGATAAGCGAGGGGTGCCTCCCAGGAGCGCTTTGTTTATAGTCGTGTAGCTTGACTATTTTGGCGGGTTTATAATGTGGAGGAAAGTTATGGTTTCGCTAAAACCGATCACTGGGTCGCCCGCGATGTAAGACTTTAACCGATGACCGTTTACTTTAAAAGAGCCTTTGTCCGGGTGGGAGACGAGTACGGTTCCATAAGGAAAAACTTCTTCAACTAAGAAGGGACCGGACCATCTAGATTTTAATTTACCTGGAAAAAGCCTAAGGCGTGAATTGTAAAGAAGGACAAGATCGCCCGGAGAAAATAATTTTTGGGACTTGATTTTTCGATCGTGATAGAACTTAGAGCGCTCCTTATAGAATTTATTGCTCTCGTAAGCGTTCGCACGCCATTCATCGAGCTCGTTTAGTTGCAGTTTTCTATTCTGAGCGGCTAAGTTGGAGTCGAGGTTTAAGAGTTTTAAAGCCCAAAGTGCGCGATGTTCTAATTCTACGGGTAAATGGCACGCTTTGCCGTAGACTAACCGGAACGGCGTACATCCAATAGCGGTTTTGTATGCCGTCCGATACGCCCACAACGCATCGTCGAGTTTAACGGACCAATCTTTCCTATTTAGCGAAACGGTTTTTTCTAAAATTCGCTTAATCTCTCGATTTACTACCTCGACTTGGCCACTTGTTTGCGGGTGGTAGGGGGTGGCAAGCTTGTGCGTGACTCCGTATTTAGCTAACGTCTTAGCCATAAGAGCGTTACAGAAATGCGTTCCCCTATCACTAACAATTGCGCGAGGCGTGCCGAAGCGAGAAAATAATTTTTTAAGAAATGTAACGACGACTCGCGCATCGTTGGTGGGGAGAGCTTGCGCTTCCGCCCACCTCGATACGTAGTCGACCGCCACTAAAATATACATATTTTTGAAAGACGGAGGTAGGGGGCCAACGAAATCTATGCCCCATAAATCGAAGACTTCGCATTCTAAAAACATATTTTGGGGCATCTCGTCACGACGAGAGATGTTACCCGACCGCTGACAGCTATCGCATGCGCGCACAAAATTATGCGCGTCTTTGAAGAGAGTGGGCCAAAAGTAGCCCGCCTCTAGCGCCTTCCGAGCGGTCCGGTTGGCTTGATAATGCCCACCGGCTGGACCCTCGTGGCAGTGCTTAAGAATTTGCAAGCACTCCACACCCGCAACGCATCTTCGGACCGCTTGGTCCGCGCAGATACGAAAAAGAAATGGGTCCTCCCAAAAGAAATTTTTCAAGTCAGAAAAGAATTTCTTCTTTTGGTGACCGGAAAATTCTTTTGGAAGGACCCGCGCTACTAAAAAATTTGCAAAATCTGCGAACCAAGGCGAAGATGACGAAGATTTATTAATGGCAAGAAGGCGTTCCTCGGGGAATCTGTCATTTATTTCAGATTCGACGAGCGCTTCCGCACCCGGATTTTCTAAACGGGAGAGGTGGTCGGCCGCTAGATTTTCCGCTCCCCGCTTATCTCGGATCTCCAAATCAAACTCTTGTAGGAGGAGAATCCATCGAAGAAGGCGGGGCTTCGCATCATTTTTAGCTAATAAATATTTAAGCGCGGAGTGATCGGTAAAAACGATAACTTTAGATAGCGTTATATACGAGCGAAACTTATCGAAAGCGAAAACGACGGCTAAGAGTTCCTTTTCCGTTGTCGTGTAATTTACTTGTGCGGAAGTGAGCGTCTTGCTAGCGTAATAAATAGGATGAAAATGTTTTTCTACGCGTTGGCCAAGAACGGCACCTAAGGCAATATCACTAGCGTCGCACATTATTTCGAACGGAAGGGACCAATTAGGGGCCACTAATATTGGTGAAGAGATAAGTTTTTGTTTTATCAAATTAAATGCGGACTCGCATTCGCTACTAAAGATGAAGCGTGATTCCTTTTCCAAGAGGTGAGTTAGCGGCTTTGTTATTTTTGAAAAATCTTGAATAAAGCGTCGATAAAAGCCCGCATGGCCTAAGAAACTCCTAATAGATTTTACGTTTGTTGGATGCGGAAGTTTTTCTATAATTTCTATCTTGGCCTTATCCACCTCTATCCCCTTAGACGAAATCATATGGCCGAGGACCAAACCTCCTCGAACCATAAAGTTGCATCTTTCCCAATTTAAAACAAGGCTTGTGTCCTCGCACCGTTGAAGGACACGATCTAAATTGTTAAGGCAATCGGGAAAAGAGCGTCCGAAAACAGAGAAGTCATCCATAAAGACTTCCATAATGTCTTCTACTAGCTCGCCAAAGATCGCTAGCATACATCTTTGGAATGTAGCTGGCGCGTTGCAGAGTCCAAATGACATTCTTCGATATGCGAAGGTGCCGAACGGGCAAGTAAAAGTTGTTTTCTCTTGATCATCGGGGGAAATGGGGATTTGGAAAAACCCCGATAAACCATCAAGAAAACAATAATACGGATGACCGGATAAACGCTCAAGAATCTGGTCTAGAAATGGCAGAGGGAAATGGTCCTTGCGGGTGGCGTCGTTAAGTTTCCTATAGTCGATGCACACTCGCCAACCCGTAACAGTACGAGTTGGGACAAGCTCGTTATGCTCATTCGCCACTACGGTAAGACCACCCTTCTTGGGCACGACATGCACGGGACTAACCCATGCACTGTCCGAAATAGGGTAGATAATCCCCGCATCTAATAACTTAATGATTTCGGCTTTAACGACGTCTTTCATGTTTGGGTTAAGACGACGCTGCGGCTGTATCGTTTTGCGGCAATTATCGTTTAGGAAAATCTTATGGGTGCAAAAGGAGGGGCTAATCCCCTTTAGGTCAGAGATTTGCCACGCAATTGCGTGGCGATGTTTAAATAAAACTTCCAATAAATCGGAAGTCTCCGAATCACTCAAGTCCGAAGAAATGATAACGGGGAGCGTATCACCTTTTCCCAAAAAAGCGTACTTGAGCGAGGCGGGTAAGGGTTTGAGGTCTAGGATGGGCGGTTCTTCTAGGGAGGTTTTAAATCCTATGTTTTTCTTACCAATTGGTTCGAAAGGCAAGTCTATAGACGTATCCTCATCGCAGTTAAAATTTTCGAGCGCATAAATATCGTCATTTAAAAATACGGACTCGAAAATGGGAGAAGAACGATCTCCGAAAAAAGTATTTAAAGAATAGCAGAAATCGTCGCTCGATGACAAATTGTCCATCGAGGGATTAATAGAGAAAGTAACCTGGTCATCGCCTACTCGGAGGAGAAGGCTACCATTACTAACATCTATTAGTGCGCGGGAGGTGGCGAGAAAAGGGCGACCGAGTATTATTGGTACCTCGGCGTCCTCCTCGATATCTAAGATGACGAAGTCTACCGGGAAGGTAAACTTGTCGACTCGGACAAGGACGTCCTCCACTACCCCGATAGGGAACTTAACCGAGCGATCCGCTAATTGGATGCGCATATTCGTAGGACTATGAGTTCCCAAACCTAAACGCGAAAAGAGCGAGAACGGCATCAGATTAATGCTAGCCCCTAAATCAGCTAAGGCGTACTTTACTAATATATCGCCAAAAAGGCACGGGATGGAAAACCGTCCCGGGTCGTTTTGTTTTGCGGGCAATTTATTAGTAAGGGCCGCCGAGCAGACAACGTTGAGAGATACATGCGAAATATCCTCTAATTTGCGTTTATTAGAAAGTAGTTCTTTTAAAAATTTCGCATATTTGGGCATTTGTGAGATAGCCTCGCAAAAAGGAACATTAATGTGAATTTGTTTTAATAATAAAATAAATTTTTCATATTGCGCGTCCTTATGCTCGTTTTCTAACTTATGCGGATACGGGAGAGCCTTGTTTAAAATAATTTTTTCTTTTATAATAGGTAAAGGTGGCGTGAGCGAAGAAAGGGGAAGAGGGGTCGGAGGTGAAATATGTACCTGAGGGTCGGTCCGTTTTGGATCGACCACCTCCTTTCCGCTACGGAGGGTTATAGCGTTGGCGTTTTCCCGCGGATTGGGCTCCGTGTTTCCCGGCAGTGCCCCGAGCGCGCGCTCGGACATCATCCTCGCCAGCTGTCCAACCTGTTGTTCGAGTGTTTTTAGCGATCCGGTGATGTTCCGGATATTTGACTCGTTGGACGCAATATACTTCGAAAAATTTTCCTCCATCGGGGAGGGTTTCGGAAGAGGAGGGGGAGGAAGAAATCCGGGCGCATAAGAAATAGGGGGGCGCTGAGCATTATTCGGGTTGCTCCACGAGAAGTTGGGGTGATTCCTCCAACCCGGATTATAGTTATTACTATAAGGGTTGTTGTTGGGGTTGAAGGGAGGACGACCCGAATTTCCCATGAAGTCCACGAACTCTTCAGCTACGCAGACGTTAGGGGGAATAAAACAAGGCGGAGTGGAGGAGGCAGCAGACATCTCCGCCACCTGCTTTGTTAACCTTTCAACTTGAAGGGTCAAGAGAGCAGTGGCATCCACTTCAAAAAGACCAGCCGCCGGCTTTGGCCGTCCCCGCGGGACGTTCCATTGATAGGCATTCATAGCCATCTCTTCGAATAAAGCCTGGGCGGCCTCGGGGGTTTTGTTGTTAAGCGTACCCCCGGCAGCCGCGTCAATCATTTGACGCGTCTGAAAATTCAGCCCATTATAAAAAATTTGAACTTGCAACCACGTTGGCAGCGCGTGGTGCGGGCAACGGCGGAGGAATTCCTTAAATCGTTCCCAAGTCTCGTATAGAGACTCGGGATCGTTCTGCACAAACGAAGAAATGTCCGCCCGCAACTTTGCAGTTTTGGCGGGCGGAAAGTACTTCGTTAGGAACCGTTCCGTCAACTCAGCCCACGTGGTGATACATCCTCGCGGGAGGGCATTCAACCACGCCTTGGCTTTGGACTTAAGGGAAAAAGGAAATAAGCGCAAACGAATGGCGTCATCAGTGACGCCATTGATCTTGAAGGTGTCGCATATCTCCAAGAAATTGGACAAGTGGACATTCGGGTCCTCATCCGGCAGTCCATCGAACTGCACGGCGTTTTGGACCATTTGAATGACACTTGACTTTATTTCAAAATTATTATTGGCCACCGCAGGGCGAACAATACTCGACCCTGAATCATCCAGGTTAGGCCGGGCGTAATAAGACATAGTACGCTCGGCCGCCGGGGGAAGGTTAGGGGCGGCCATAACTAAAACAGAGGGTTCTCCGATAGATTCCTCGGGATCTAAAGAAGGATTTCGGCGATGAGATCGGATACGCGCAAGAGAGCGTTCGATCTCAGGGTCGAAGTCTAAATCTTCAGACTCTGTGGGTTGTCCTCGGGTCATACACCCAAACAAAAATAAAACAAAAATAAAACTTTTTTTTGTTTTGTTTTTTTTTTTTTTTAAAATAAAGTTTTTAGTTTTTTTTTTGTTTTTTTAGAAAAAAAAGTAAAATTAATAGACTCCGGAATTCGAAATAGCAACTCGAAAAGAGATTCCCCGGCAACGGCGCCAAAAACTTGATGGGCCCGCGAACAGACTCTTACTGTGGTTGGTTCGTTGAGTCGATCGCCGCGGGCTTGCTCGGGTAGGCAAGTGCACCTATCGCAAGTAGTACTCGATATTCGGGGGAATACCGAGGTCGTATTGTTCTCGGGGTCGCGTTGACTATTCTTACTCCTCCGGGAGGACTATTATTTTACTGAAAATAAGGTGGATTTTTTTACTTAATAAAAGGCGAAAAAGCAAAGGAGCGAAAAAACGGTTTAGAAAATATTCGATGAAGGGTTAACGCTCGGCATCGAATCGGATTAAGACTAAAATAATTTTTAATAATAAAAAGACTTAGTTTTCAAATTAATAATAAGACAACTTGGCCGTGGAGGTTCCACAAATGTGAGCTCACCTAGCTATAGGGATATCGCTCACCTAAACGTTAAGCCTATTCGACCGAACGTTAGTCCGACGAAGGATTCCTCTTAACGCCCGCTGTACGCTAAGAACCCCGCTATTGGGTGGGGGACCCAATCCGGTAGAATTACGCTAGTCCTCTCTCGAGGGTATGCACGCAACTCTATTTACCCAGGGGTGATCGGTCCATATGCACGGCCTCTCGGCTAGCTAGCATATGGACTACGGAAATAGGGCCCACACATCGATTATGTGGTCCTACGCGTCGTAAACCCGGGGTAAACCCTAAGTGCTTAAATTAAAATGAAAATGAAGAGCTTTAATTATTATAAATCATTTTAAATGTCCCAATGCTCTTCGATGCCGAGGCTAATAGCGATTAGCCACACATCGGTATGGGGACGGCTTATAATTTAGTGAGGCGCGAGTTCGAATTTTAATGCTAAACGATTATAAGAAAGAGACAAAAGAAAAATAACAATATTTAGAGAGCTAAAAAGTTAACTAAACGAGAACTCACGCACACTCCAAATTATAAATTAAACAAAAGCTAAGTTACACATGAATGAAATTTGCATAATTTAAATTTGCGAGTCCCACTCAAACGAGTGGGGGCGGTAAATAAAGGCTGAAAATTGCAAGTCCTACTCAAACGAGTAGGACTGAAATGAAAGCGAGTCCTACTCAAATGAGTAGGAGAAAATAAATGCGATTACAGGGCTAAAAAGTCCGGCCATTTAACTCAAGTGAGTAGGCGGAAAAAAATAAAGAAAGTAAAATTGCAAGTCCTACTCAAACGAGTAGAACTGAAATAAAGTCCGGCCATTTAACTCAAGTGAGTAGGCGGAAAAAAATAAAGAAAGTAAAATTGCAAGTCCTACTCAAACGAGTAGGACTGAAAATTGCAAACGATGCGCCATTTAACTCTTAACGAGTAGGCGGAAATAAATGCACACGAACACACACACTCCAAATGAAATTCAAGAAAGCAATAAAATTATACACCTACACTCACACACTCTACACAATTTGAATCAAAGCATTAAAAGGAAGCATTAAAACAAAGCATGAAAATTTAACTCCTACACTCACACACTCTACATAATTTAAATCAAAGCATAAAAATTATACACCTACACTCACACACTCTACATGGAAATTTAAGAAGAACAAAAAGAAATTTAAGCTCATACACTCACACACACTAATAACAAAGAAAAATTAAAGTTACCTAAAAATGAAAATAACAAGATTTCTACTCCTAAAACTTACCCAAAACACATAAAAAGAACAAACAAAAATAATATGAGCAAAAAGTTTTACAAAATAAAGTCAAAATCAAAGGTGCTCAAAAATTAAAACTTTAACTTTTTCATGCTTAGGTTTTGCCAAAAATGAATAAAAAGAGAAAATTACAATTTTTGGAAGACTAAAGTTTTTCAAAGTAAATCAAAAATCAAAGTTTTTAGAAAATTAAAATACCAACATTTTCATTCTTATGATGTTATGAAAGTGATAAAAAAGTGAAAAAGAACATGAAAAGAACAAAATAGGTTTTACAATCCTAAAAAAAAAATATAAGTAAAAAGAAAGAACAAATTCACTTTTTTTAAATCTCTTTCAAAAAATCATAAGAATGAAATCAAAATCCTAAGCATGAAGATAAGTTAAGGGAAAAAAAACAAGGAAAGTAAATACATTACACTCATACACACACACACACCTTTCCTAAGTGAAGAACAAGTGAAGAACAAAGAATAAAAAGGTGAAGGAAAAGTGGGCACAAGTGTTCATTCCAAAGCCATATATGAAGAGAAATTTTAACATTTTATTTGATCAAAATGAAACTATTACAAGCTATTACAAGTGCTAAAACTAAAACAAAACAAGAAATGAAATAAAAAAAGGAGAAATCTCCTTACATAGCCTTGAAAATCACGGATGCAGCCCACAAAAATACACTAACTTGGCCCAAAAATCTGAACCCTTGGACCTTACAGAACTGGGCTATTTATAGGAAAAAAAAATCTAAGTACACGCCCTCGGTCACGGGCGTGACATGGGGGCGTGACAGTACTATTCATGAAGGCGGCTGGCGATTGGACAGCAAAGTTGACTTCGGGCTGAGTTCGCAGCAGTCACGCCCCAGGTCACGGGCGTGACCTAGGGCGTGTCGGGGAGGTAGAACCGGGCGCGGGTTGCGTCAAATGTCCTCGGCAGCGTCTTGTCGGGCTAGCTGGAAAGGTCACGCCCCATGTCACGGGCGTGACTATGGGCGTGACAGTCGGGGTCGACACTCGACGAATGTCGAGCGGAAAGTGTCGAGTCGAAATCGTTGAGCTGAAATTGGGTCACGCCCCAGGTCACGGGCGTGACACTGGGCGTGACAGTTGGTGTCGACACTCGACGATCGTCGAGTGGAATTCGTCGAGAGGAGCGGACATGGGCTTGGGTCACGCCCCGTGTCGGGTGACACGGGCGTGTCTCCAGGCGTGTCAAGCCTTTTCTTCAGAAATTTTCCGATTTCACGGGAAATACACAGGCACGGCTTGGTCACGGGCGTGACCCATGTGTCACGGGCGTGTACTTCCCAAAATTTGGCAGATTCTGGAATTTTTCTGCAAAATAAAATAAAACAAGTTAGGAGAAAATTTACAAGAATAGGAACATTTTATTGAACGAAAATAAGTAAAAACGACGAAAATAAATGAAAATGACTAAATTAATGTGCATAAAAATACGCATATTTATAGTTCATCAAGAGTTCTAAAGTTCCGGCAGACCCCAGAAACTTTGAACATAACCAAACAAGGTGTTCACATGACGGCGGTCCGTCCGACTCTCAAAATCAAGAAAACTCTTATTACTATAAATCTCAACACGGCCGCCGCCATCCACACAAACCTTGCACCAGTCTCTGAATAAATCCAAAGAAAATCTCAAGCCATGCTCTCTAAAGTACACAACTAGGCCCATGTGGCGTATCATCCTAAGAGGAGTATACTGCGACAGAGGGACGCCGCAAAACTTCAAAATGTCAACCACCTCCTCGCATAGCGGAAATCGGAAACCGGACCGTAGTATCATCTCACACACCCGTCAACTAACTCTTCGGTGGATTTTGAACTCTTTCTTTGATATGAGGAATCTTTACTTCAAGATCGGAAGGTATTCTATATATTTTTATCCAAACCGCAATTTGCTCTGCGGTAAGTGTGGTGCGCGACCGCATTGGGCGACCATCCGTATTGCGCTTCGAGGCTTGAAAGAAAAAAAAACAAAAGTCACCAAAAACCATCACGCCTTGGATCCCCCCGAGCACAAGCGCATGCAATCCAGTCATATGCGAAAAAAAACCCGCATAAGCACCCAAAAGCATGCGAGCACGAGCACTCATTGTTGAAGCCAAAACTTGGTCTCAATGAGAGTTCGGACCCAAGAATGTAGCTTGCACTTACTTTCCCAGAACTCGAACTCCTGACCAAATACTCGGAACTAGAAAAATGACCCTGGACTACAGCGTGGATGTCCCACCACACACCCGAAAGATCTCAAGAGCGCTTCCCCATGTAAGATCACCTTCCCAAATGTTAGCCCAAGTCAGGCCGGAGGGGATCTTACTTTCCCAAGACATCCACTCAACGCTCCTTAAGTGGTAACGACCCACACCACTAAGCGCTAGTTGACCATCTTACTCGGCTTGAATCACAACATACACATCTCATCACAGAGTATTGCAAAAGTATTAATAGGAAGCCACAATATATATATCTATATATATATATATATATATGTATATATAAGAGTATGCAAAGGCCACAACCACTGTTTATACATGAAGCCCGTAGACTACAAAAGTACCACTACTCCTCACACTCTCAATTCTGCTCGCAAGTACTCACTTCTCGAAACTCTGGAGACGACAGGGGTGCCTCTGCTCGGACAGTCCTATCATCTGGCATATCGTTCTGCAACAGCTGGTCGTCACGGTGCTCCATCTCATGTGCTTTGTTATAAACATAACTGTTAGTCATCGAGCTAAGTAGAAGCACATTTACTCCCTGAATCCATATCCTAGGGACGACTCTCACACACCTAACAAAAGTAAATAACTGAAGCACGAGAGTGTTAGTACATCATTTTATACATAAGCTAGGAGCAACTATCGAATGAACATGCAACATAGTATAACTGGAATGGCAACAACATTATATGCCAGTTATAATAAAAGCACCACTAGCTATCAACATATCAGATATTCACAACATATATTCATACTGCAGGTATTTAAACCTACCAACACATCGTGGGCATTCAAAGTCGCGCGCACACCCTATGGCGACATAGTATAGAATGCTTTTATTGAAGAACGGGAGCGAGCCCCGCGGGCCTCACCGATGTGGCCGTCGGTGACAGTGGCCAGTCCTACCACTTCTAGGGGTGCTAGTAACGCATTGCCCAGTCCCCAAAGTACAACCCTGTGTACTCTTGGATGCGAGCGATATCCGACGACTCTGTATTTTGGCCGACCAGCAGAGGAAATCCAATGGGGAAAGATATAACGGACGGTCACCCGTGGTACCTATCTCCATGTTGCCTTGAGTCATCGAACTTCCCGCACCGGTACAAACGGTATACGGAAGTGTCTGACCCGTCACGAATTACCGCAAGCAATTTACAAGCACTAGGTTTGATCAATTATGCTAGCATACACCGGGTCTGCGGTGGCCTGCCTTACTATGCTTCAAATAATTTGGGCAAGCGACAATCGGCTTGACTTTCGACATGGAGTGTGTGAGCTCTTTATTTGGGGCCAATCATGGAGGAAAATCTCAACTCCCATTATCCCCAACTAAGGCTTAACCTAAAAAATAACTGCTCCATCAGAGCAGGACCCGTGCTTAAAATAGTAAATTTCAGGAATAAAAGTGCGATAATAAAAGTTGCTGAGAATATACACTGCAGAATTGAAATGTTAGGACAAATACGAAATTAGGGCAGTACTGAATTGAAAGGACTGAAAGTAAGTTTTGAAAGGAACTGGACCAATACGAGACTAGAATAATACTTAAAAGAAATGAACTGAAGTAAATAAGCAGGACCGGTACGAGACTTAAGTGCTGAAAATAAAGTACTGGATTGAAATAAAAAAAGGAACTGGACCAGTGCAATACAAAAATAAATCATAAAGAAAATGGTTAGTAGTGCAATCACTCAATTCTGGAGGCTTCAGTTCCATCTTCGTTCTCAGGAGGCGTGCTCATTTCCATCTCCATTCTCAGGAGGCATGTTCAGTTCCATTTTAGTTTTTAGGAGGTTTCTTTGAGTTTCACTCATTATTAAGATATGGTAATAATTCAGTTGTGCCTTTCAATCACGGCTTAATCGGATCAGGAGGCTTATTATGAGTTACAATTTTATTATTCATCCAAGAATATAAAGCAACTCATTTGCTCGTGTCAGATCGAATCCGAGAATCTCGTTAGAGAGCACATTCTTCCTCAAACTTCAACCTCGAAAATCGTTTCCAACACATGAGGGAAAGTTTTCACCTAAAATGAGGTTGGGAATTATTTTACTCGAAACTTGTACTTTCATCTTTCGAGTCCACCCAAAATTCTCGAGAGTTATTTTTAAAACGAGCCGTCAGTGTTTTTTTAAACACCTCAAAACACTCAGAGATGGAAATCTTGCCTCGATAACTCTCGTCAATTTATCATCTGAACTTAATATTTATTATAGAAAGTGATCGTGCGTTTCGATTTTCATTTTCGAAGAATTTGAGCGCATCGATTTCTGAACGCGACCCTAGGCTCCAAGAAATCAGAAAATCTTCAATTATTACATCAAGGTTCTCAAATTTTAACACAATTTTTAGGAGCGCCTAAAAAGAGACTAGTATTTTTTTAAAAAAATTTCAAACAATTTTGGGCCTCTAAATTGGTCAATTAATTCTTATTAAGGATTTTAAAAATATCAAATCAATTCCAAAAATTCACAAATTTTTTGTGGAGATTGCCCTCGTCAAGGGGAACAACTTTTATGTTCAAACCTTTTTCCCTTGGAGCCTAGCTTTTTCTCAGGAAATTTTCTCAAATTTCTGATTAAAATGATCTACGTATAGCCAAATCAAGACCCAAACCCGCGTCTGACATCGAGCCAGACGGGTTATTTGACGGTCTGCCTCCACATCAGATCTGCCATGGATCCATTATGGGGGGGGGGGCACTGATGCAGAGGCAGGGGCGGTATTTAAGATGATCACAGCCGTCTTATCTCCTGGTGGAGATCAGACTATGGTGATAAAATCTCGGCAGCAGAAGTTCACGGGCTTCTGCCTTCACCGCTCGTTGGACGTCATGCCACAACACCGCCCTCGTTCAATTAACTCGGGGCCGGTGAGCCACCGCCGGAAATAACCAACCCGGGAGCGGGTGGCGGGGCTTGCTCTGCTTTCGGCAATGCTGTGCCACCCTGCCTCTCTGGTGGCCCCAGGACACAACACCACCCCCAGCTGGTGTGTCGGGGGTAGGGCTTATCTCCAACGGTGGTCTAGTGGCCTAGCGTCATCGACCGCCGCTGCAGAAATAAAAAAATAGAGCATATTATTACTCTATGGGTTGCCGCCGGAGCGGCGAATTCTTGCAGCACCATGGCCAACATCACCACAAGCACTGGGCAGAGTTTTCCTTCCACAGCCACCACCCGACCTAGAATAAGGCTCGGGTGGCGCCGATGGCGCTCCAGTCGCCGAGAGGCACATGTAACACATCAGGGGAGTAGGGAAGAAGGAGGACAAAGTTTTCCACCTGGGCTGGAGGAGCTTAGGAAGGTCCCGATCGAGCCACCATAAAAGGTGGTGGAGGAAGGAGGTTGCGGGTTTTGGATCCGGGTTTTTCAGCAACCCAGGGTTCTGGCAGGGGGGCTTTGGGCTTGCCTTAGCTGATGTGGAAGAGTTGATGGGGTGAGGGCCCTTATATAGGTTGGGGGAGGGTGGCCACCTCTTCTCTCTCCGATGTGGGATTAACCGGAGAGGAGGAGGAGATGTCTTCTCCTGCTCCAGCTATACTGGACAGCTAGCACCATCAGGGCACCCTAGTACTGCCCAATGTCAGTCATCAAGGGGAGGCGGAAGGATGGGCTTGTGCTTTGTGCTTGGGAAAGAGAGGAAGAAAGGGAAGGGGTTGATGGGCCTTTATTAAGGCCCATTAGCAGATCTTCTTCCTAATGGTAGAGGCCCATGAGTTGGTAAGAGTGGAGCACAAGCAACTCATGGAGAGGAGGCGAACTACTCTTTGGAAAAATTCAAAAAAAAAAGAGCTTTTAGGGGGTTTGACCAAAGTCAACCCTACGGTGGGTCCCCCTTGTTGGTCAAAGTCAAAATAGGTCTAAGTCATCAGGGGTCGGGTCAAAGTTGGGGTATCATGTCATAATTGGTGTGCGCACGCTTTTTGGTGCACGAATGAGCTTGATTTGACCACGTATTGACCACCCATCATCAAAACTGACTGAGACAATTCTGTTGACTTCGTATTGACCATACGAATCCAATACCACTGGCCGGGGACGAATCAGAGTTTGTTTGCTAAATATACAAAATCTGCGCTTTATAGCGCACTAAAACGATCAAAACGCTCAAATTTGTCGTTAGACTTCGAATTGCGACACAATGAGTTCAAATGCATTGGTATCGACTATATGAAGTCTTAGGAACTGACAATACTCAGATCAGAGCTCTTTAGCTCGATCTTCAAAAATCTCAGTTTCATGATGTTCTACGAGGAATGAACATATCTTCCATATGATCTCATAATTCAATGAAATGAGTTCCAACGTACTCGTATTGACTATAAGAGGTCACATGACCCGACAGAACTCAAATCAGAATTCTCTAGCTCTATATTCTCGTCTAGGGTTACCTCCTACCTTGGTATATGCCACGGGTAGAGGTTCTTGTCACTTTTATTGGGACCACTAATGTTCTGTTGGCTTAATAAAAGTCGGGATGTTACACCCCTCCCTAGCCAAAAGCTGAGTTGGGCACCTTGGAGGACTCTCGTATCCAACCAAAACAACCAGAAGAGGAAGAAGCCAAATGAACTGGATCCCCTCCAAAGGTGCTTGTTTGGTCCATTGATCCCAATGTCCTAGATTTTAAGAAGGCCCACAAGTCAATGATATACACATAAATGTATTTGATGCATGCCCTAAGTTCAAGCTATGCAGGTTGTTCTCTGTGGAACTGATATGACAGGTAGTTATAGTCACAAAGATAAATGGAATCATGACAGGATGTTGGCAAAGCAAAAATCTGGTTAAGTCCAGAAGCATTGAGTGAAGACAGTTCACTCAACGCCAAGGGGCTAAAAGCATCGACTAATGCTTAGGCAGTCTAAGCCTCGTATTGTCAAAGCAGAAATCTGGTCAAGTCCAGAAGCGTTAAGTGAAGACAGTTCACTCAACTCCTAGAACCAAAAGTGTCGAGTGAACTACATGCAGTAAAGCTGCAGGATTGATGTCAAAGAAAATTGTCTAAGTCCAGAAGCGTTGAGTGAAGTAAGTTCACTTAACGCCTATTCAACATACAATGCAACTAAGTACAGAAGCACTGAGTGAAGACAAACCACTCAACGACTCATCAAGAAGACAGACAAAGTCAGAAAGCGTTGAGTGAATAAGCTTCACTCAACGCCTTCATGCAGAGTAAGTCAACTAAGTCTAGATGCATCGAGTGATGAAGCTTCACTCGACGCCTAAGCTGTTAGACTATAATTGCCTATATTCATTGAGTAATGAATGATCACTCAACGCACTCAACGCCTCAAATCATAGAATTCAGCAAAGTACATGTGTGTTGAGTGACAAGGCTTTACTCAATGCCTAAGCAGAATAACTAAAGTTTTGGCTAAATCCACAGAGGCTGAGTCATGTTGACGTCAGTAGAAATTCAAATATTGCGGGATTGGCTTGCTAGAAGACAAAAGGCATCGCTTGCCTTTAGTACAGCTGTGATGCAAAAAGAAAGTGTTGCAGTTACCAAACCCAGTGGTCTATACTGCACAGAGAGTCGTTGGACAACATGATACAAAGGTTGGGTTCCGAGGAAAAAGAAATTAACTTTTGGGAATAAGAGGTTTTGAGCTTCATCTTGTTCCTCTCGATTAAGTTGCAGAGCTTGAGGAAAATACTCTTATTTTTATTCTGATAAGTTCAGATGGATAGTTATTGATAGTCACATCTTCAATAGCAGGTTCAGGAAGACTTCTTTCTGAGTTGTTTCACAGCACAAGCAGAATAATCTTGAAGATCCATTCTTGGTGTTGTGAAGAGTATATGACTGATTCTTCTCAGTTTAGGAAGAGGCAGACTTAGAGATCACTTCTTTGGAGTCAAGCATCAACAATAAACAATACTTATTATATAGGATCTTAACAAATCTGATTTGTAAGCCTGAACTATAAAGGCTGAGTGTAGGATCCTTCTATGGATCTGAGGTAGGGCATGTGTGCCTGAGCTGTAGGAGAGTTCATTCTCTGAGTGTAGGATCCTCATTTGGATCTGAGTGTAGGGCTATCCTCCTATCCTGAGTTGTAGGACTTGACTAAAGTCTGAGGTAGATGATCTGTGGATCACTGAGCTATAGGAGCATCATCTGCTCTGAGTGGTAGAGACATGAGCTTGAGGTAGGACTTGGAGGAGTCTGAGATATCCTAAGGGATCTATGTTGTAAGCTCTCGGAGCCAAGTTTGGAGAAGTTGTCCTTGTCTAACACACTGTTAGAAAGGTAGGAGGGACAGTGTATGTACCCATACCTTGGGGAACCACTATAAACACTTGTTTGTTTTGTGTATTCTTAAAAGATAAATTAAAACTAAGTCATAACATGTAATACCCCCTATCCGTCGCATAGCATATAGCAGTAGGTCCGGCCGGGGCCCGACGCCATATACTACAGACAGACCGGGTGGTTACTCATCGAAACCATCCAATCAATCATAACGTCCTACACAGAGCATTCTAGTGGAAGCAGTTTAATAAGAGTTGCAACAAAGAACCCAGAACTAAAGCATGAATGTCCACTAATACTAAATAGGAATGTTATAAATACACCAGTACAACCCTTAAGGCCTTACAAAATTGTTCACTTCATATTACATGTTTTAAAAATCACGGAACGCAGGCCGGTCATACATGTATAAAGCAGTAAACACTCCAATTAGGCCTTCGAGGGCCGGCTTCACAAAATGGGCTTTAGCCCGCTATTGACCGCTTGGTCCAGCAGCACCTGCAAGCAACAAAACACCGCATGGTGGCAAAACAAGGCAACAGTCAGCGATGCTGACCAAATTATAACGATCCCGCGCCCAACTCGGGGCGGCGATGATCCTTCCCTGCAATTTTATTAGCACAAGCGAGCAATATACTAATATTCATTTCATCACAGGCGTAGGCTCACACGGCCACACACCCCGTGCACTCAGGGCACCTTCTCGGTGAACCGGTCGATGTCACGTCATTTAAAGCCATAGACATTCCGGACCCACCACCGCCACTTTGACGGCCAAACACATGAGCAATTTGTCTTCCCGGCATGGGTCACGACAATTTAAGCCATAGACCGCCGAAGACCCTCGTCTATGCCAACGGCAAGTGCCACGTAACCTTATGTCTCTTTAACCCAAACGACATAGATACGGGTACGGTTCCATCTAACCCGTGCTCACGTCGCAATGACAATTTAAGCCATATACGCAGGTCAAACTTCTCCCGAGTCCCATTTTCGTCACACAATTTCACATAACTCTGTTATGTTCAAGTTGGCTCTCAGGCCTCCAATTTGGCAAGATCACATATCCGCCCTGTTTTCCGGGTGCACCTTTGGGTTAATCCCCAAGGCTCCCTGTTGCAATCTACCGTGTAGAAAACCCGAAAAACAATCAATCGCACGGAGTCTTCTCCGACATTTATGCAGTGCAACATCACCGATCCAGACCAACATGTCCGGGTAGGCTTCACACATCATGCCTATGTTCGTTCTCGCTTGAAGACTCTAAACAACGGGGACTTCACATATCTACCCGAAGGAACGCCTCCAACTCACCGCAAACTCGTGAGAGCGGGCTTCCTATGCAAAGTAGGAGAGCTACACATGCTCAAGATGAGGATCATTACCCTTGCGTTCTTCTTTGGCGCCATGGAAAAGTAAGCCGATGAAAAGCACCGCACTATCTTTGCCTCCATGGATCCGAAGTCAGTTCGCGATTTGGAGCTTCGAAGCTCCACCAATGGCCGGATCTAGCTTCTTCTTCCTTCCTTGGCTCTCCTCTCTCTCTAAGCTTTAGAAAGATAACAACTCATGAAAAGTCAGGGTTTCTAAGGCCCAATCCCGGGAATATCCCATCAGTAATAACCCCCAGCCGTTGGATCACCAATTAAAGAAACGAACGGCTTTGATTCGGGACTGAAATGTCCAATCTGGACCGAACAAGGCCTGGCACACGCCCGTGTTCCTCATTCGCAGTCAAAATCAACTCGCCTGGAACAACACACGGGCATCGAACATGCCTGTGTTCGACCTGACACCCCGTGTTCCACCTAACACGGCTGTATGGCCGGCCGTGTACCCCCATCGATTTAACCCGAAAATAACCCGAGCACTGCACGGGTTCTAGGAAACGCCCGTGTCCTTGCCCGTGTCTACCTCAACACGCCTGGGCTCCAGGCTGTGTACACGGACTCGACACTCGACACTTCGTCGAGCGAAGATCGTCGACCTAACGACACGGCCTTGGACACGCCCGTGTCCTAGGCCGTGTTCCTTATCTCGACACATTGTCGAGCAAAATTCGTCGACTCCCGGGACGAGTGTCGACACGGGTTGACACGCCCTGCGACACGCCCGTGTCGCAGGCCGTGTGCCATGTCTCGACACCTCGTCGAGCATAGAGTGTCGACTTCGCGGGCTGAGTGTCGACACGGGTCAACAAGCCCTGCGACACGCCCGTGTCGCAGGCCGTGTGCCCAGTCTCGACACAATGTCGAGAGCAAAATGTCGCCTTCGCCAGCTGAGTGTCGACACAAGCCTGACACGCCCTGGGACACGCCCGTTCCCAGGCCGTGTGCCTCCTGCCAGAACCCAAAACTGGCCCAAAACGTCCCCCGTCGCTCTTTTGAGTTTCGGGGCGTTACAACTCTCCCCCTCTTAAAGAATTTCGTCCACGAAATTATATAAAGGAAAGACATGTACAAAACCAAAATTTGTACCTGAGCGGAACAACTCCGGAAACTCGTCAAGCATAGTCTATTCTCGCTCCCAAGAGAGCTCCTCATGACCGCAATTGTCCCATCGGACTTTGACCATCCTGATCTCTTTATTGCGTAGCCGCTTGACCTCCGTGTCCTCAATCCGCACGGGCTTGACATTTGTCGTCAACCCACTAACCACCGGCACTTGATCAACCGCGATCACTTACGTAGGCTCTTGTACCGCCTTCAGAAGCACCAAAATATGGAATACATCATGTAATCCACCAAGTTCCACTGAAAGCTTCAACCGATAGGCCGCTTCACCAACTCGCACCAGAACCTCAAACGGCCCAAGGTACCTCGGGCATAGCTTTTTCAATCGCCGCACCCGCGAGACACCCTTGAACGGCTTGATCTTTAAGTACACATAGTCACCCACAGTGAATTCCACGTTCCTGTGCTTGGCATTATAGTACTTCGCTTGCCGGTCCTGAGCGATAAGCAACCTCTCCCGAATGGTTCTCACCAAAGAAGTAGCATCCTCCACTTCTAATCACTTATACAACTTGACTCACCCGTTTCCAGCCAGGACAACAGCGTGCGACATCTTCTACCATATAAAGATGGTCTTCCCATTGCTTTTCAAAGTCCAAGACACACATGCGGAGCATGCTTTCCATAGTTCTATTGACCATCTCAGTCTGCCCATCCGTTTGCGGATGTAAGGCTGTGCTGAATTTCAACTTTGTCCCCAACATTTGCTGCACAAGCCTCCAATCATTGGACGTGAACCGCCCATCTCGGTCACTCACGAGGCTACGGGGCACACCGTGAAGCCGTACAATGTTATCCACATAAAGTTTTGCCAACTTCTCCACCGGATCATCCTTCCTATGCGGAATGAAATGCGACACCTTCGTTAACTGATCTACGACCACCCGAATGGCGTCGTTTTCCCCCTTTTGCGACCTTGGCAAACCGTGCACAAAGTCCATAGAGATGTCGTCGAATTTCCACTCCGGAATAGGCAAGGACTTAAGAAAACCTCTCGGCTTTTGGCACTCTGCCTTCACCAAGGCGCAAGTTTGGCACTTCGCTACGTATATCGCCAACTCCCTCTTCATACCCGGCCACCAAAACAGTTTCTTTACATCGCAGTACATCTTCTTGCTCCCCGGGTGAATCGAGTACTTGGTATGGTGTGCCTCGTACAACAATTCCACCCGCAAATTCCCCACACTTGGGATGCACAGACGACCGTCTTACCAAAGCAATCCGTCCTCCACAACGAATTGGGAATTTGACCCATCCAGAGCCTCTACCATGAACTGCTTCATTTGGACATCCATATCCAAAGCCTGCCGAATCCGATCAGCCATGTCATATTGGACTTCAGTCCAATGCAGTACTGCTTCAGCACTTGATTGCCTATCCACACAAACAATCTCCAACGCCTCCAACTCCCACACCAACCGCTCATCAAGCACCGATAGACAATTGGCTTGAGCTGGGGCTCGGTGACTCAACGCGTCCGCAACCGCATTCCCTTTACCAGGCACGTAGTGGATCTTGAATCTATCGTCTCCCCAGAGCTCCATCCATCTATGCTGTCGCATATTCAGATCCTTCTCATCAATCAGATACTTCACGCTCTTGTGACCGACGTAGATATCCATTTTCACACCGTACAATATTATGCCTCCACAGCTTCAAGGCAAAACTCACGGCCGCTAACAATAACTCATGGACCGGATAGTTCCTCTCGTGCACTTTTGGCTGTCTCGCGCCATAAGCTATTACACTTCCGTGTTGCAGTAGCACGCAACCCAAACCCCTGCCCGAAGCATCGCTATTAAATCTCATAGCCTTCGGTCCCACTTGACAAAGTCAGCACAAGCTCCGTGGCCAACCGACATTTCAACTCCTCAAAAGCTCGCGCGCACTCCGGCGTCCAACAGAACTTCTACTCCTTCCTCGTCAAAGTAGTGAGGGGTAACGCTATCCGCGAGAAGTTCTCCACGAAGCGCCTGTAATAGCCGGCAAGCCCCAGAAATCTCCGGACTCCCGCTACTATAGAAAGCTCAGGCCACACCCGCATCGCAACAATCTTCGTCGGATCCACTGCAATGTCTTCCAGACTCACTATAAGTCAGAGGACGCTACTGAGGATGACCAAAACTAGCACTTCGAGAACTTGGCATACAACTAATTCCTTCTTAGCGTCTCCAAAACAAAAAGAATGTGCTTGAAGTGATCTTCCTTACTCTGCGAGTACACCAGAATATCGTCGACGAAGACGATCACAAAATGGTATAAGTACTCCCGGAAGGTCCTGTTCATCAAATCTATGAACACTGACGGCGCATTAGTCAGCCCAAATGGCATGACCGTAAACTCGTAATGCACGTATCCTGTACTAAACGTTATCTTAGGGATACCACTTTCCCTTATCCTCCACTGCTAGTACCCAGACTTGAGATCCAACTTCGAGTACACTGTCGATCCGACCAACTGATCAAAAAGATCATCAATCCGGGGGGATCGAGTACTTGTTCTTTTTCGTCAACTTGTTGAGCTCCGGATAATCAATACATATCCTCAAGCTTCCGTCCTTCTTCTTAATAAAGAGGGTCGGTGCGCTCCAAGGCGAAAGACTTGGACGCACATACCCTTGCTCCAACAACTTTTAGAAGTTGCAACTTCAGCTCCGCCATTTCCCTAGGCGCTAGCCGATATGGAGAGCGTGACACAGGCCTTGCACCTCGTACTAGCTCAATCATGAAATCTATCTCCCGTTGAGGCGGGGCTTCGGGAAGATCTCTAGGAAACACATCAGGGTACTCCGATACCACTGAAATATTAACCAACGCGGGCTTCGGCTTCGCAACCTCCACTAGTGTACATAACAGCTCTGCACCAACACGACCCGCCTTCACCACCTGAAGAGCAGACACCAACGTCTTGCTCGACCTCTTCGAGCCCGTGAAGGTCGTCTCATGACTTGCTCCCAGCTTTCTTGGGTACATTGATTTAAATGTACCTGATTTGAAGAAGCCTCACCCAACTCAATGATATACATCAAAATGTATTTGATGTGTTTTGAGTTTACTTGTGCAGGTTAAGTATTTGCAGGAATGAAGCAAAAGTTTCTAAGTCCATGTGTCGACACCTAGAGGGAAAGTGTCGACACTTAAGAAGACTTGTGTCGACACCCAGGCAAGCAGTGTCGACACTTGAAGTCATTGTGTCGATACTAGGGATGCAGAGTCGACACCAGACAGAAAGTGTCGACACAAGGAGCTGTGTCGACACTCAATGGAGTAAAATGCAGTGAAGCAGTGTCGACACAAGGAGCTTTGTCGACACCCAGTGAAACTGTGTCTACATCAGAAAGTGTCGACACTCAGCAAAAGTCAGCAGAGACTAAGTATAAGTGTCGACAGCCAGAATAATGTGTCGACACACAACAAAAGAGTCAACACTTGAAGAAAGTGTCGACACAAGAAAGAATGTGTCGACACTCAGCTGAAGAGTCAACACTTGAAGAAAGTGTCGACACAAGTAAGAATGTGTCGACACTCAGCTGAAGACTCAACACTTGAAGAAAGTGTCGACACATGGAGCTGTATCGACACTTAGCAAAGAACAGCAAAGTTCAACAAAATATTCTAAGTACATGTGTCGACACTAAGGGGATGTGTCGACACTCAGCTGAAGTCTCAACAGAAGAAGAATGTGTCGACACAAGGAGCTGCGTCGACACTCAGCAAGTATCAACACTGAAGACATGTGTCGACACCAAGAAGAAGTGTCGACACTTAACAGATTCAACACATGAAGATGTGTCGACACAAAGGAGATGTGTCGACACTTAGAAGAATTCAGCAAGATACTGAAGTACAAGGACTTGTGTCGACACACATTATCAGTGTCGACACATGAAGAAGAACCAGTGTCGAGACATAGAATCTACAACACAAGGAGTTGTGTCGACACCTTGTAGGCTAGTGTCGACACTTAGTCAACTTATGTCGACACTTGGTCTATAAGTGTCGACACTTAAAGACAGACAGTCTCGACACTTACAGACAGTTACAGAATTTTCAAGAACTGACTGGATGACTTGACAGCTGCCATTCCAGCCGGTCTACAGCACCTGTCAGAGTTGTCAGAAATCAGTTATGAACCGGACCAGCCGGTTACCATGAAGAAGGCTTATAAATAGGCTTATACTGTCTATAGAAACGGTGGTTGTTGTTGTTGAAGTCCAATTGATCGGATTGACAAGAAAGTTCAAGTAATTGAAACACAAAGAAGATCTAGCTTTCAAGTGAAGATCTAAGAAGTTGGAGAGAGAGAGCTCCATCCAAGAAGTCAGCCTCTAGAACCAGGCTGAGATGAAGGGTTCAGATTCATTCTGAATCTTAAGTAGCAGAGATCAAGGATCAACTGCAGAGGAATCAGTCTTATTGTGTTCTACATTCAAGAAGCTTTGAAGAAAGCCAAGTCAGATTGATTTCAGCTGAGTTCTTCCAAAAACTCATCAAGAAACTCACAACTTACCTCTCTTTCATCTGAGTTGTTGAGCATATATTTTTTTATTCATTATAACTTATAGGATCCTTAGGGATCTGAAATTGTAAGCCTGTAATTATAAAGGCTGAGTGTAGGGCCTGTGTGCCTGAGTGTAGGAGAGTTGAATCTCTGAGTGTAGGCCTTGGTGGCTGAGTGTAGGCCTTGGTGGCTGAGTGTAGGCCTTTGTGGCTATGTGTAGGCTTTGTGGAAAAGCTGAGTTGTAGGGCCTTGGGCCTGAGGTGTAGGAACCTGTTCTGGGGTTCTGAGATAGTGGAGGAGTTTGGCCGAATCTAGTACACTGCTAGATAGGCGAAGGGGGAAAGTGGATGTACCCAAACCTTGGGGAACCACTATAAAAACTGTGTGTCTACTGTGTGCTGTGAAATTCTGTTATTGCTGAATGTGTGCTGTGATAAAGTAGATAGAATTCTGTGATATTATCTGATTGCTGCCTAAAAATTTAAAAAGATTCAAGTCACCTATTCACCCCCCCCCCCTCTAGGTGATTAGGTACAATATCTTTCAAGTGGTATCAGAGGGAGGTTACTCAAAAAAGGACATAACTGTCTGAGTAGATCCTGTTGGCAGATTCAGTCTAAGTCATATTACAGAATTAAGAAAATCAAGAACCATGGGTTCCACTGAGAATCACAAGGAATTTGGATCCATGAAGTTACCCATATGTAGGAAAGAGATCTTTGGTATCTGGAAGGAAAGGGTGAGACTTTTTATGGAAGCCTCAGACCCTAGGATTTATATCACAGTAAAAGAAGGGCCATATGTGCTCATGAAGGTATCAGTCTTAGATGCAAATCAGAGAACACCAAAAGATTTCTCTGAAATGTCAAAGGATGAAATTGTTCTAGCCACTATGGACAAAAGGGTTCAAAATATCATTGTAAGTGCTATAGATGATGCAACTTTTCAGAATTTGATACACTGTAAGACAGCTAAAGAGACGTGGGATACTCTTATTGTGTATATGGAGGGTTCTGAAGAAGTGAGGCAAGACAGAAAATCCTTGCTAAAACAAGAATATGAAAGTTTTAGACAAGGTAAGGTTGATTGCATAACTGAGTGATATAAGAAGTTCTACAGGATTGTGAATGAGCTCATGTCCTATGGTAGAGAGTTCAGTAATTATGAACTCAATGATAAGTTTCTAAGGTCCCTAACAAAAGATTGGGACACCAAGATCTGTACCATTAGAGAAATGGCTAAGTTGGCAGAAATTTCTCCACCAACACTGTTTGGCAAACTGCTGTCTTATGAAATGCAGTTGACAGTGAGGAAAGAAGAGGAGAAATCAACAAGAAGTGAACATAAGTAAAGGACAGTGGCCTTTTAAATAGAAGCCCCCAGAAAGTACAGGAGTAAGTCACCATCTCCACCTCCAAAGGATGCTGAAACTGAGTCAGATAATTCAGCAAGCAGAAAATCTGAAATCAGTGAGAGTGATGAGGACTTTGCTGTCTTCACTAGACATTTTCAGAAGTTCTTGAAGAAGAAACAGTGGAGGACAAGGCCTTCTACTTCACAGGGAAAAGAAGACTATTATCAGAATAAAAAGTCTTCAAAGAAAGACAGGAAAAAGACTAAGTCTAGCAAGGCAACTCTTTCAAAAATAGTATGCTATTGCTGTAATAGACAAGGTCATGTTGTTGCTGATTGTCCAGAAAAAAGAAAGGAGTCTAGTGACAAGAAGAGGACTCAATACAAGGGCAAGAAGGAAAAGTCTTTTGTTGCCAAAAAGGATAAGACCCTGTCAGATATTTCTTCATCAAAAACTGAGTCAGATGCTGAGGCATATATAGGGCTGTTTGCTGAAGAAGAAGAAGAAGAGTTCATTCAGATTATGAACTCTATATATGATCAAGAAGACAGTTAATGCCAAGGCTAATGGTACTGACAACAAGTGACAAAATCCTGGAGCAGCCAGGACCTAGTAAGGTACAACATTGTTCTTTCAGTTCAATTTCTTGTGCCAGTACAGAATCAGATTCATCATCATCAAGTGATGAGAGTGTATATGAGTCTGAAGAGGATATTCAACAGTTGATAGATGAATATAAAGTTCTGTTGCAAGCTTATAAGAAGAGCAAGCCCCTAGCCAAAAGTCAGGCAAAGGAAATTGCTAATCTCAAAGTTGCTGCAACTGATTTTGAGAAGTTAATTAATCAAAACCTTAATGAGATAGCCAGACTGAAGCACATAACTGTGATTCATATGGGGACTATATCATTTAAGAATGATCAAATCAAGAGTCTGGAGATTAATCTTCAGAAGGAGAAAGATTTAGTTGCTAGGTTTTCTAAACCTAAGTCAGTTCTACCTTTAATTGATGAATTTGTTCATCACAAAGGTAAAGCTGGACTGGGTTTTACTAAACCTGCAAGGACTGTCAAGTCCAAGTCCAAGGGCAAAGCCCCAATACTCAACAAGTCAGTTGTAGATGATACAGCTAAGACTGTACCTAAGCAAAGGTACAATAAGTTTGAGTGTTGGTGCTGTGGCAAGGTAGGCCACTTTGCAATGGACTGTTGGAACAATGCTAGTGCCAAAGTGAGTAGCAAACTACCTGTTAGAAAACCTGCAGGTAGCTTTGTCAGGATGCAAACTAACAAGTACCAAGGACCCAAGAATTCTTTGGGTTCTAAGGTTCACTAATCTGTTTTGCAGGTGAGTCCAAGTGGCCATGCCCCAATATGGTACTTGGACAGTGGATGTTCCAGACATATGACTGGAACTAGTGGATTATTAAGGGACTACACACTTATCAAAGATGGTCCAAAAGTCACCTTTGGTGGTTCTGAAAAAGGAATCATCAAAGGGTTTGGTAACATTTCTAGTAACTTGGTTACCATTACTCAAGTGGCTTATGTTAAAGGGTTGAAACACAACCTAATAAGTATAAGTCAATTAAGTGATGTAGGGTATGACATCTCATTTGTTAAGGATGGTTGTCATATCAAGAGGTCAAATGATCAAGAGATCATTTTGACGGGTTATAGAAAGAGGAATGTCTACTGCCTAGACATTATGTGTGACACCAATGGTTCTCAAGTGTGTCTTATAGCTGATGAGAAAGTATCTCATTGTGTCAAATGGCACAAGAGGCTAGCCCATCTCAACTACAAGACAATTGGCAAACTCTTTAGCAAAGAGTTAGTGAGGAATGGTCCTCAAGTTAAGTGTGTTAAAGATGGTATTTGCTCAGCTTGTCAAAAGGGCAAGCAGACTAGATCCACCTTTAGTAGCATTAACAACAAAGATGCTGTGAGGTGTTTATACCTCTTGCATATGGATCTCTTTGGTCCAATTCCAGTTCACAGCTTAGGTAGGAAGGTCTATACCTTTGTAGTTGTAGATGACTACTCAAGGTTTTCCTGGGTGTTCTTCTTAAGACAGAAATCTGAAACACCTAGTGTCTTCTATAGCTTTGTCAAGCAAATTCAGAATGAATTAGACAGTACAGTGGTCAAGATTAGAAGTGACCATGGTACTGAATTTCAGTCTGATAGCATGACAAAACTATGTGAAGAATTTGGGATATTTCAAGAGTTTTCTTCACCAAGGACACCTCAGCAAAATGGCATTGCTGAGAGGAAGAATAGAACCTTGATTGAGGCTGGTAGGATCCTATTAAGTGATACATCACTACCAGAATACTTCTGGGCTGAAGCAGTTAATACTGCATGTCATGTTATTAATAGGGTTACCATCACTAAAAGCCTAAACAAGATCCCCTATGAGGTTGTGAAAGGCAGAAAAACAAACCTATCCTACTTCAGGATCTTTGGTTGTAAGTGCTTCATACTTAACAATGGAAAGTCTTACTTGACTAAGTTTGCTGCCAAGTCCCAAGAGAGAATTTTTGTTGGGTACATCAACAACAGTAAGGCTTATAGAGTCTACAACTTGTCTACACAAGTTGTAGAAGAATCAGTACATGTAGTATTTGATGAGACTAGACTTATTAACAATGAGTTGTCTAGTAGTGTATGCAGCTCCACAAGTATAACAAAGAAGATGGACAAGCTCACTATAGAAGAAGAACCTACTGCAAGACAGCAAGTAGAAGATAGTGGCTGCTGTCCAGGGTGTAAGACCCCCCCTCCCCCTTACCAAGGAGGGCTACCGGATCTTATGCCCAGAACCGTCGTCTTACGGTGGCACTAACTCACGGGTTAGTCGATACCGCAACACGCCGATTCTGCCGGCTAGTACGATCATAAACCTGTAGGCCAATATGAGAAATAAGAAGTATAACTGAGTATAAAATGCCATCAGTCCACAAGTCACAGTACAATCATATAAAGGAAATGAATAGTACATCACTAGTCCACAGAAAAGTACAGAAGAAAGAGTAAAAAGGGCTTATGCCCAGTACATCAAATCTCTCTCTCTCACACAAAATAGTAAATGCGGAAGCTAAACTAGAACATCAAGACTCGTCCCACCTGAGGACGCACAGTAGTGGTAGTAGTCTGCTGAAGTGGTATCTGCTCCTCATGCCCTGCCTCCTCGACGTGCTGGTGCTCCATCTCCACGGGCTCCTAAAAATAGTTGGTCATCGACCATTAGTCAAAAAGACTAAGTCGTTTCCTCCACACCTCGCCCCGCAGCTCCTAGGCACCGAGCGGGAGGACGAAGCGGAGGACAACAAGGGGTAGCAAAATGGAAGCAGGTGACAATATCTATCTAAAGTGGTACTAAGTAATGAAATTCTACACTAGCAATGCTAAGTACAGTACAAGTAGTAAGCAAGTAAGAGCTGTGCAGTAAGGAAAAGTAAAGAAGCAGTAGAATGAACAAGTAAATAAGCTATGCTACCACTATGCTATCATCACAAACGTACCCTAACTTATATAAATGCCCATACAAATATATAAGTTAGGATTTCCAGGAAATTTAACTTATCGTATAAAAGAGCCCATACTAATTTATATGATAAGGATCTATGAAGCGTATGACCTAATATGAATGAATGATATGATGCAATTTTATGCGCAGACAAGTGCAACTCACACACAACGACTCTGTGATCACAGACCTTTAGTTCCCACTTTTTGAGAGCTAGCATCACTCTCGGGTACCACCGCTGTGGCTACGGCAGCAGCGGAGCGGGCGTCTCCGCTTCTAGACCGGTATGCACACTACCAAGCCTTAGACCCCTCTCATACGCCTCTGTACACGTCCAAGGTGCACTCTAGAGTCTCGCGTACGTACTTTGCTGACAAACCCGTCAGTCTTGTTGGGTCGGATGTGTGTTATCGGGGGTCGTCCTCCAGACCGCAGTGTAAAACAACCCACTGGCCCCTCTAACTCCCACAACCGCCTGGTGCACCGTACTGCCATCGGTGTGACGAACGGCCAGTACCGCATGCCCGGCCATGATATTTATGCACATGCAAGTAATTCATACCGAGCCTTCCGCTCGCAGGACAAAAACCCGTCCTGAATCCCTCAAACCCAAACCCGGGTGAGAACGCACATCAGTGCCTTTGTGTCAACTCCCTCAAACCCCAAACGGGTGAGCATATATCATGAATCTCTCCAGCCCCCACACGGGCGAGAAGGTACAACAATGTCCTAACCTATTAAACTACTCTTGCCTACGGTTTATTATACTTAGATATTTTAGGTTAATCCCAGGACTGCCCCCGGTATTCCCTGTGAAGGGCTCTCAAGGGGCACTAGGAACTGTGTTGGGATTACGCCCAGCGTTCCCTTTCGCAAGGATATTTATTTTAGTTGATGGCTACCCATGTATCTTCCCAGCTCTCCTTATTGCTTTAGTATTACCCTAGTGACTTAAGTTATTACCGGGAAAACCGACGGTCTTCCGCCGATCCCCACTCCAGTTGTTAGTTAAGACTTGCACTTTTGATCCCTCACTGAGAAAAACTCTACCCACCAGGGTTACATATGTTGAACTCTCTCTTATTTCTGCCGATAATCAGTCCCCTGGTAATTCCCCTAAGGCAAGACCTATTTGTGTTATATGCAGACCATGACCTATGTTTACACTAGAAATGTGATCTTCCAAAACTTAAGGCATCTTGCCTCTAGATATTTATCCTAAGGTATTATGGACTAAGGGAACTACCCTAAGGATCCTCATAATTTTTCCTGGCCAAATGGTCATTTAATTAATTCTCTTAATTTAAATGCTCGGCCACTTTACACATGAAGTGATTTAATTAAGCATCCACTGACTTAGGAAATTTTTCCTGAGATGTATATTGACCAAATATTGCTGCCTTCAGAATTTCATAATTTTCCTTAAATTATTTATTGTCATTTTCTATTTAATATCAATCCCACATAAATTCCATTTTACACATGAAGTATAAGCATTATATACTCAAAAATTCCAGAAACATTACCGAGCCTTTAGGACACTAAATTATGGCTATTGGCAGAGAATCACCAACATTGAATGTAAGATGGCCTATGGGGTTCCATTATAATGTATTTACCAAAATGTCATTGTACTAATTTAACACAAGTAATGCATCCAATAAATTCTGAGAAATTCATGATAAACTAATAACAACATTTTATAACAGTAGAATAAATCCCAAATTTTTCAGAGGTATAAATATATCATTTCAAGAATTATCATGATAAGGGTAAAATGGGAAATTTAGGGTATCTACTCCAAGGTTCTTCAAAACAGAGAAATCATAATTTTCCTAAGTCAAATGTGATGTAATCTATGCCTTGGTAATGTTGTTTGGATTTGTACTTGAATAAATCCTATTTTCCAATTTTTAATTCCAAAATAGCTATTTTTAAAGTAAATTCCAATAAATGGAATTTTGATTCCAAAAATTCCATTATTAATTTGAAGAGTGACATTTACCCTAATGAGCCACTATAAATAATTTCATAATTCTTGCATGCAACCATTGGGCTAAATTCACCAATTTGCATTTTTGCTATTTGCACACCAAGCCTTAACATAGGTTAGCACATGCAAGTGGATTCTCCCACATGCAGTGATCCCAAGGTGCTGAAAATTTCATCATGCACCAAGGGTGACTCCACTGACCCACCACCAAAATTTGGGGCCATGGGGAGGAGTAGAACTCCATATATATCATTTATTTAAATTTTGATATTTTACCAAAAACTATAGGAAAATATTTTCAAAAAATTCCTAAATTTTGGCAGGAGGTAAGTAAGCCTTAATCATGCATGTGCCCAAAATTTGGGGTCATGGTGACTAATATTGAGACCAGGGCATCCAATATAATTTTTGACCTAGTCTAGGACCAGTCCTAAGAGAAATGTCCTACCGGGCTGTACACTACTCCAAAATGTATGTTTAGGGTGACATTTTAAAGGTAAGACCCTAGGCTACATTTTTCATTGAGGGTCTAAGGTCTGGAAGTGCCTCTAGGAGGCCTAAATTTAACATGCAAAAAGGCTGAATATATGTGACAGAAATGTTACTATTCATTTATTAAATTTAATTCATATTAATATCTAAGCACGAATCTTAAAGTAAAGCGGGAGGGATCTGTTCATCGTCTACCTCCAGCCAACGGCTGAGATCGAGCCGACCTGGAGCGATTTTGCCGGCGGTTTCCGGCCAGCTGAGACGTCGCCACCTCCGGCCAATGGTGCCATCACCTTCACGGTGGTGGTGGCTATCATTTCCCGGCGATGGGGCGGCGGAAGACGGCGGCGACGGCGATCCCGAGCGGTTTCAGAAACTTAGAATTCTCTCGATTTTCTCACATGGCATCAGGCTCAATTGAGCCCGATCTCTCGCCTATTTGATCTATGAAGCTAGTGCGGGTAGAGGTGAAGTGAAACGCACCATAATCGGGGCTTGGCTGCGGGTCAGGCGGCGGTTTGCCGTGGTGGTGGTGCGCCAGCGAGCTCCTCCCCGAAAGTTCAATTCTCCATCGTTCTCCATGAGTAAGTAGTCGAATTCCACTCCTCTCGGCCTTCTGAAGCTGATGGTGAGCTCTGTTTGGACTGAGGTGGGCTATAAGTGGAGATATCTCCAATGCTAGCTCGGTTTTGGGCTTTGGAGATTTCACCCAGCTGCCATGTGGCTCTCAGCTCTGGAATTCTGCTGGAAATGAAGAGGGGAGGTCAGCCACTTGGTTTTGGGCAGCCTAAGTCAGCTGATGGGGTGGCCATGTGACCACCATTTCCTTCATTCCTCTTTCTCTCTCCTCTTCTCCTAAAATTTCCAATTTTACCCCCTTGCATGCATTCTCTCTCCTGGTTTAGAGGGGTAGGGTTGGTCTTGTTCACTTGGGCTGACTATGGGCCAATTTTGGTGGGCTTGGTCCAAGGGGGAATGACTTGGCCTTCATTTCATTCCTTAGGTCAAATTGTTGACCAATTTGACTTTTGGGGTTGACTGGTCAACTATGGTGGGTGGATTGACCCCACCTGGTGGAAATGGGTCTAGTGGCACCATCCAACTTGGTTTGGGTCAAGGGGGTGCCCCACTTAGGTTAATTAGGCCTATGAGTGTGGGTTTGACCAAATTAAGCCCAAGGTTGACCTTGGTCAACTGGGGTCAAAATGTTGACCCAGTGACATACCCTAGGGTCCACTTAGATTGTCTTTAGGGTTAGGGCAATGTGGTGGGGTCATGGTGTGGCTAGGGTCCCCTCTTAGGCTAGTTTGACCTAGTTTGACTATGGTCTTATAGTGGGCCCCACATGGCTACCACCCACTACCTGGGGTCAAACCTGGTTGGTCTCCTCAAATCTCACCCCATGCCTAACCTAATATAAGTTGAGGGGTCTAGAAGTAACATGGGATGTTACAAATTCCAATAAACAAGAAAATAATTTCGTCCCCGAAATTTAAGTTCGGGTCTACGGGGTTCTAATTGCAAGAATTATCAAGAATCTTAAAAGCATAACTTAAATGTACCTGATGCGAATAGCTCCGGGTGTTGCTCCAGCATCAGATCTCTCGGCTCCCAAGTGTGCTCTTCCCGTCCATGGTTGGACCACAGCACCTTCACCAGGGGAACCTTCTTCTTCCGCAACACTCGGATGGCTGTATCGTCAATCCGGATCGGCTCCAATCTCACTGATCTGTCAGGCTCTACCGGTCCGGCTGTAGTAGTGATGTGCTGCTCCGGCCGAAGGAGAGCTCTCGGTAAGGAAGAGACATGGAAGACGTCATGTAGTGCACCCAACTCCGGTGGCAGCTGCAGTCGGTAAGCTAAGGGGCCGATCCGCTCCAGGATCAGGTAGGGCCCCATGTATCGTGGACTGAGCTTCTTGTGCCTCCGCACCCGTGAAACACCGTGTACCGGATGTATCTTCAAGAATACCCTGTCTCCAACCTGGAACTCCACCTGCCGGTGCCGAGCATCATAATACTTTGCCTGCCTGCTCTGGGCCTCCAGTAGCCGATCCCTGATCAATCGAATCTGAGCCTCAGTGTCCTCTATATAATCAGATCCCAGAGCCCTGGTATCCACATCATGTACCCATGATAGCGGTGTCCGGCATCTCCTCCCATAAAGAGCCTCGTACGGAGCCATCCTGATGCTAGCCTGGTGGCTGTTATTATACGAGAACTCGATCAATGGTAGCAGCCTCTCCCAAGGCCTCCCCGTATCCAATATGCATAATCTGAGCAGGTCCTCCATGGTCCGGATGGTCCGCTCGGTCTGTCCGTCGGTCTGCGGGTGGAAGGCGGTACTAAAGGTAAGCCGAGATCCCAAGTGAGCATGCACGGCCCTCCACTCGCTCGAAGTGAACCGACCATCACGGTCCGAAACAATAGTCCTGGGGATACCATGATATCTGATGTACTGCTCCACAAATAGTCTCACCAGAACTGCGACTGGGGCATCCTTCCGAACTGGAATAAACCGCGCGACTTTGGTCAATCTGTCCACTATAACCCATATAGAATCATGTCCGGAGTGGGAGCGAGGCAATCCGTGTACAAAGTCCATAGCAATGTCCTCGAACTTCCACTCTGGAACTGGCAGTGGCTGTAGTAAACCTCCCGGGCTCTTGCATTCCGCCTTCACACGCTGGCAGGTCTCGCAATGGGTCACAAAATCCGTGATCTCCCTCTTCATCCCGGGCCAATACATAGATCTCCGCAAATTTGCCCACATCTTGGTGATGCCAGGGTGCACTGAATATCTCGAGCAATGTGCCTCTCGGAGTATGTCATCTCGAATACTGCCCCCTGCTGCTATGTAGATGCGCCCCCGGAACCGAAGAAGATCATCCTGTAGTGTGTAGTCCTCGACCTTGCCCCTCTCTAGGGCACTGAAAATCGGCTGTAACGCAGCATCCAGCCTCTGATGTGCTCGGATGCGCTCCTGTATATCATCGCAGCTGATCACTGAGCTCAAATACTCTCTATATACCACTGGCTCGGTCTCGGACACCACGGTAATGTGCATGTCCTCCATCATCTGAAGCAGCTCTATGGACATCAATCGGGGCTCCGGTCCAGAAGTGCCGGCCCTCCTGCTCAAAGCATCCGCAACCGTGTTCGCTTTTCCCGGATGATAGTGGATCTTGTAATCATAATCACAGAGAAATTCCAGCCACCTCCTCTGTCTCAGGTTTAGGTCCTTCTGAGTATCGATATACTTGAGATTCTTGTGATCTGAGAAGATGTCACAATGAATCCCATATAAGTAATGCCTCCATATTTTCAGGGCGAAAACTACAGCCCCGAGCTCTAGATCATGTACTGGATAGTTATGCTCATGCTTCTTCAACTGTCTCGAAGCATAAGCGATAACGTGTCCATGCTGCATCAAGACTGCACCCATCCCCTGGTAAGAGGCGTCCGTGTAGATCTGGAATCCTTCGCTCCCGGATGGAAGCGCAAGAATGGGGGATGAGATGAGTCGGTCCTTCAGCTCCTGAAAAGCCTCCTCACACCGCTCTGACCAAACAAAATCTGCATCCTTCTTCGTCAAGGACGTGAGGGGGAGTGCTATCCTCGAGAACCCCTCCACGAACTTGCGGTAATAGCCTGCTAGTCCCAAGAAACTGCGGATGTCAGATGCGGTCTTCGGCCGTGGCCAATCCCTCACTGTCTCTATCTTGGCCGGGTCCACTGCTAACCCAGCCCCGCTGATCGTGTGCCCCAGGAAAGCCACCTCCTGCAACCAGAACTGGCACTTCGAAAATTTTGCGTACATCTGTGTCTCCCTCAACCTCTGCAGGACCTGTGCCAAGTGCTCCGTATGCTCCTCCTGAGTCCGAGAATATATAAGGATGTCGTCGATGAATACTATCACGAAGCGATCTAAGAAAGGCTCGAAAACACAGTTCATCAGACTCATGAATGCAGCAGGAGCATTCGTGAGCCCAAAAGGCATCACCGTGAATTCGTATAATCCATAGCGCGAACTGAAAGCCGTCTTCGGTATGTCTTCTTCCCTGATACGGAGCTGATAATAGCCGGATCGCAAATCTAACTTGGAGAACCAGAATGCTCCCTGTAGCTGGTCAAATAACTCATCTATCCGAGGCAGAGGGTAGGTATTTCGGACCGTCAACCGGTTCAGCTCCCGGTAATCTATACATAATCGCAGTGATCCGTCCTTCTTCTTCACAAATAGAACTGGCGCTCCCCATGGCGATGAACTAGGCCGTACAAATCCTGACTCGACTAGCTCCTGCAGTTGAGTTCTGAACTCTGCTAACTCTCTAGGGGCCATCCTGTAGGGTGCTCGGGACACCGGCTTCGCTCCCGACACTAGCTGAATCCTGAAATCCAAGTCTCTAGCAGGCGGTAGCCCGGGCAATTTCTCCGGGAATACGTCGGAGAAATCCCGAACCACCGGAATATCTGAGATAGTCGCCTCTGTCCCCACCATCTCGAAGCAGACAATATAGACTTCTTCACCCTGCTCATGGGCCTTCACAGCCTGTATAGAAGATAATAGTAGGTGGCAGACAGGCTGGATACCTTCAACGATAACATGGGAGTCGCCATGTCTCAGCGTGATCCTCCTGGACGGACAATCTATCTGGGCATGGTTCCGATGCAACCAGGCCATGCCCAAGATCAAGTCAAAGTCCTGCAGCTTCAGGATAGTTGCCGGCGCCTCGAAAGCCTTGCCGCCTATCTCGGCCTCCATGTCACAATGTGCAGTAGTCCGCAGCTCTGATCCATCGGGTAGGCGTACCCTCATCTCTAGTCCAGGGAACCTCTCCACGCCTTCGAGTCCGTCGATGAAGGCCTCGGATACGAACGAGTGCGAAGCACCCATGTCGAAAAGAGTATGAGCGGGCTTGCCGCTGATCATGACTATGCCTGAGGTTTGTTTATGTGAAGGTTAATTGTTATCCTATGGTTCCAGGTACTATATATATCATCGAAAAATTCAAGAAAACTCAAAATTAACTTCAAGTACCTGTGATGACCTCCTCGGGATTCCTCGGCTCTGTGAGGTCCAAGGCGTAAATCTGTTCCTGCTCGCGTCTCCTGCCATGGTATCCCCGGCCTCGGCCTCGTCCTCGGCCTCGTCATCGGCCCTGCTGTACTGGGGCCACTGGAGGTGGAGGAGGAGGAGGGGGATGGAATCGGTGCGGGCACTCCGACCTGATGTGCCCAGGCTGGCGGCATCCGTAACAAACCACTTGTCAATGGCCTCGGTCATCCTGTCTCCTTGGATCATGCATCTGTAGAGGTGGGGGAGCCAAAGCTGGAGGAGGCCCCTACTCCTGCCTGAAGTTGGGACGACGACGTCCCCCACCCCTCCTGTATCCGATGGTCCTGCCTCTCTGAGAGCCCCTACTGCTCTCACCTGATGTCGATCCATCAAATGGTCTCTTCCCTCCGGCTCGCACCATCAGCTGGTCAGCCTCCAGCTTCTTCGCCATCTCGATGATCTGCCTGGATGTGCCATGAGAAATGAATAGCAAAGCCTGCCTCAAATCATCCCTGAGGCCCCGGTAGAACCTCTTCGCATACCTCCTATCGTCGGTGTCCTGAATCCCCGCGAACCTGGCCAAGTGGGAGAACTCTCTCTGGTACTCTATCACTGATCTAGTCCCCTGCTTGAGGTTCAAAAACCTCTCCTCCAAAGCATCCCTGTCCGTAGCAGAGACGAAGTGCTCCAGGAACACATCGCCAAACTCCTCCCAAGAAATCTCTGACAACTCAAAGTCCGCATAAGTAGTCTCCCGGGCTGATTTCCACCATCTCTTTGCATGAGCCTCCAGCACAGAGGTGGCTAGAGGTACTGCCTGGCCGACTGGGCAGCTGATGCCCGCTAAGATCTCGTGTATGGCCTCCAGCCATTCTTCCGTCTTCACTGCATCCTCTGTCCCACGATACGTCGGTGGGGACAGGCTCTTGAATGCACTCAGCCAGCTCGACCCCAGATTTGGCTGTGGAGCCGGGACTTGCTGGGCTCTAAAGGCATCCAAAATCGCCGTCAGGGTCTACCCCATCTTCGTATGTAGGAATGGAGTGGCAGCTGGAGGGGGAGTAGCCACATTTTGCGGCGCTGCGACCTGTGGAGGTTGCATAAAGGTAAGGTTAAAGCAAAATTGGCCTATCAAATTGTACTTTGTGGACCATTTCTGTGACTTTTGTACATGGGCACACCACTGCTTCCGCTGCATAGTTTGTCCGCAAACTAATGCTGGGGCGGGGGTGGTCCCATGTGGTGGACTTCTTTCTCATATGATCGTTGTTCAAGTGATACCAGTTTGTAAGACCCCCCCTCCCCCTTACCAAGGAGGGCTACCGGATCTTATGCCCAGAACCGCCGTCTTACGGTGGCACTAACTCACGGGTTAGTCGATACCGCAACACGCCGATTCTGCCGGCTAGTACGATCATAAACCTGTAGGCCAATATGAGAAATAAGAAGTATAACTGAGTATAAATGCCATCAGTCCACAAGTCACAGTACAATCATATAAAGGAAATGAATAGTACATCACTAGTCCACAGAAAAGTACAGAAGAAAGAGTAAAAAGGGCTTATGCCCAGTACATCAAATCTCTCTCTCTCTCACAAAATAGTAAATGCGGAAGCTAAACTAGAACATCAAGACTCGTCCCACCTGAGGACGCACAGTAGTGGTAGTAGTCTGCTGAAGTGGTATCTGCTCCTCATGCCCTGCCTCCTCGACGTGCTGGTGCTCCATCTCCACGGGCTCCTAAAAATAGTTGGTCATCGACCATTAGTCAAAAAGACTAAGTCGTTTCCTCCACACCTCGCCCCGCAGCTCCTAGGCACCGAGCGGGAGGACGAAGCGGAGGACAACAAGGGGTAGCAAAATGGAAGCAGGTGACAATATCTATCTAAAGTGGTACTAAGTAATGAAATTCTACACTAGCAATGCTAAGTACAGTACAAGTAGTAAGCAAGTAAGAGCTGTGCAGTAAGGAAAAGTAAAGAAGCAGTAGAATGAACAAGTAAATAAGCTATGCTACCACTATGCTATCATCACAAACGTACCCTAACTTATATAAATGCCCATACAAATATATAAGTTAGGATTTCCAGGAAATTTAACTTATCATATAAAAGAGCCCATACTAATTTATATGATAAGGATCTATGAAGCGTATGACCTAATATGAATGAATGATATGATGCAATTTTATGCGCAGACAAGTGCAACTCACACACAACGACTCTGTGATCACAGACCTTTAGTTCCCACTTTTTGAGAGCTAGCATCACTCTCGGGTACCACCGCTGTGGCTACGGCAGCAGCGGAGCGGGCGTCTCCGCTTCTAGACCGGTATGCACACTACCAAGCCTTAGACCCCTCTCATACGCCTCTGTACACGTCCAAGGTGCACTCTAGAGTCTCGCGTACGTACTTTGCTGACAAACCCGTCAGTCTTGTTGGGTCGGATGTGTGTTATCGGGGGTCGTCCTCCAGACCGCAGTGTAAAACAACCCACTGGCCCCTCTAACTCCCACAACCGCCTGGTGCACCGTACTGCCATCGGTGTGACGAACGGCCAGTACCGCATGCCCCGCCACGATATTTATGCACATGCAAGTAATTCATACCGAGCCTTCCGCTCGCAGGACAAAAACCCGTCCTGAATCCCTCAAACCCAAACCCGGGTGAGAACACACATCAGTGCCTTTGTGTCAACTCCCTCAAACCCCAAACGGGTGAGCATATATCATGAATCTCTCCAGCCCCGACACGGGCGAGAAGGTACAACAATGTCCTAACCTATTAAACTACTCTTGCCTACGGTTTATTATACTTAGATATTTTAGGTTAATCCCAGGACTGCCCCCGGTATTCCCTGTGAAGGGCTCTCAAGGGGCACTAGGAACTGTGTTGGGATTACGCCCAGCGTTCCCTTTCGCAAGGATATTTATTTTAGTTGATGGCTACCCATGTATCTTCCCAGCTCTCCTTATTGCTTTAGTATTACCCTAGTGACTTAAGTTATTACCGGGAAAACCGACGGTCTTCCGCCGATCCCCACTCTAGTTGTTAGTTAAGACTTGCACTTTTGATCCCTCACTGAGAAAAACTCTACCCACCAGGGTTACATATGTTGAACTCTCTCTTATTTCTGCCGATAATCAGTCCCCTGGTAATTCCCCTAAGGCAAGATCTATTTGTGTTATATGCAGACCATGACCTATGTTTACCCTAGAAATGTGATCTTCCAAAACTTAAGGCATCTTGCCTCTAGATATTTATCCTAAGGTATTATGGACTAAGGGAACTACCCTAAGGATCCTCATAATTTTTCCTGGCCAAATGGTCATTTAATTAATTCTCTTAATTTAAATGCTCGACCACTTTACACATGAAGTGATTTAATTAAGCATCCACTGACTTAGGAAATTTTTCCTGAGATGTATATTGACCAAATATTGCTGCCTTCAGAATTTCATAATTTTCCTTAAATTATTTATTGTCATTTTCTATTTAATATCAATCCCACATAAATTCCATTTTACACATGAAGTATAAGCATTATATACTCAAAAATTCCAGAAACATTACAGAGCCTTTAGGACACTAAATTATGGCTATTGGCAGAGAATCACCAACATTGAATGTAAGATGGCCTATGGGGTTCCATTATAAGGTATTTACCAAAATGCCATTGTACTAATTTAACACAAGTAATGCATCCAATAAATTCTGAGAAATTCATGATAAACTAATAACAACATTTTATAACAGTAGAATAAATCCCAAATTTTCAGAGGTATAAATATATCATTTCAAGAATTATCATGATAAGGGTAAAATGGGAAATTTAGGGTATCTACTCCAAGGTTCTTCAAAACAGAGAAATCATAATTTTCCTAAGTCAAATGTGATGTAATCTATGCCTTGGTAATGTTGTTTGGATTTGTACTTGAATAAATCCTATTTTCCAATTTTTAATTCCAAAATAGCTATTTTTAAAGTAAATTCCAATAAATGGAATTTTGATTCCAAAAATTCCATTATTAATTTGAAGAGTGACATTTACCCTAATGAGCCACTATAAATAATTTCATAATTCTTGCATGCAACCATTGGGCTAAATTCACCAATTTGCATTTTTGCTATTTGCACACCAAGCCTTAACATAGGTTAGCACATGCAAGTGGATTCTCCCACCTGCAGTGATCCCAAGGTGCTGAAAATTTCATCATGCACCAAGGGTGACCCCACTGACCCACCACCAAAATTTGGGGCCATGGGGAGGAGTAGAACTCCATATATATCATTTATTTAAATTTTGATATTTTACCAAAAACTATAGGAAAATATTTTCCAAAAATTCCTATATTTTGGCAGGAGGTAAGTAAGCCTTAATCATGCATGTGCCCAAAATTTGGGGTCATGGTGACTAATATTGAGACCAGGGCATCCAATATAATTTTTGACCTAGTCTAGGACCAGTCCTAAGAGAAATGTCCTACAGGGATGTACACTACTCCAAAATGTATGTTTAGGGTGGCATTTTAAAGGTAAGACCCTAGGCTACATTTTTCATTGAGGGTCTAAGGTCTGGAAATGCCTCTAGGAGGCCTAAATTTAACATGCAAGAAGGCTGAATATATGTGACAGAAATGTTACTATTCATTTATTAAATTAAATTCATATTAATATCTAAGCACGAATCTTAAAGTAAAGCGGGCGGGATCTGTTCATCGTCTACCTCCAGCCAACGGCTGAGATCGAGCCGACCTGGAGCGATTTTGCCGGCGGTTTCCGGCCAGCTGAGACGTCGCCACCTCCGGCCAATGGTGCCATCACCTTCACGGTGGTGGTGGCTATCATTTCCCGGCGATGGGGCGGCGGAAGACGGCGGCGACGGCGATCCCGAGCGGTTTCAGAAACTTAGAATTCTCTCGATTTTCTCACATGGCATCGGGCTCAATTGAGCCCGATCTCTCGCCTATTTGATCTATGAAGCTAGTGCGGGTAGAGGTGAAGTGAAACGCACCATAATCGGGGCTTGGCTGCGGGTCAGGCGGCGGTTTGCCGTGGTGGTGGTGCGCCGGTGAGCTCCTCCCCGAAAGTTCAATTCTCCACCGTTCTCCATGAGTAAGTAGTCGAATTCCACTCCTCTCGGCCTTCTGAAGCTGATGGTGAGCTCTGTTTGGACTGAGGTGGGCTATAAGTGGAGATATCTCCAATGCTAGCTCGGTTTTGGGCTTTGGAGATTTCACCCAGCTGCCATGTGGCTCTCAGCTCTGGAATTCTGCTGGAAATGAAGAGGGGAGGTCAGCCACTTGGTTTTGGGCAGCCTAAGTCAGCTGATGGGGTGGCCATGTGGCCACCATTTCCTTCATTCCTCTTTCTCTCTCCTCTTCTCCTAAAATTTCCAATTTTACCCCCTTGCATGCATTCTCTCTCCTGGTTTAGAGGGGTAGGGTTGGTCTTGTTCACTTGGGCTGACTATGGGCCAATTTTGGTGGGCTTGGTCCAAGGGGGAATGACTTGGCCTTCATTTCATTCCTTAGGTCAAATTGTTGACCAATTTGACTTTTGGGGTTGACTGGTCAACTATGGTGGGTGGACTGACCCCACCTGGTGGAAATGGGTCTAGTGGAACCACCCAACTTGGTTTGGGTCAAGGGGGTGCCCCACTTAGGTTAATTAGGCCTATGGGTGTGGGTTTGACCAAATTAAGCCCAAGGTTGACCTTGGTCAACTGGGGTCAAAATGTTGACCCAGTGACATACCCTAGGGTCCACTTAGATTGTCTTTAGGGTTAGGGCAATGTGGTGGGGTCATGGTGTGGCTAGGGTCCCCTCTTAGGCTAGTTTGACCTAGTTTGACTATGGTCTTATAGTGGGCCCCACATGGCTACCACCCACTACCTGGGGTCAAACCTGGTTGGTCTCCTCAAATCTCACCCCATGCCTAACCCAATCTAAGTTGAGGGGTCTAGAAGTAACATGGGATGTTATACAGGGGGAGTACTACATGTACCTAATGCAGAAGAAGTACAAGGAGTGCAGCAAGATGAAGAAACAGAAGAAGTTCAACCTGAAGTCAGGATGCCTCCAGCCAATAGGCATCTTAGAGATCATCCAGTAGAGCAAATCATTGGTGATCCAAGACAAGGGGTAAAACAAGGAGCAGAAATCTGAATACAGTGCTCTTATCCAGTTTTCTATCCCAAGTTGAGCCAAAGAAGTTTGAAGAAGCCATTCTAGATCCACATTGGACTGAAGCAATGCAAGAAGAGCTGAATTAGTTCAAGAGGTGCAAGGTCTGGGAACTTGTTCCTAAACCTAAAGAACACAATATAATAGGAACCAAGTGGATATATAGGAACAAGATGGATGAACATGGAGTCATCATTAAGAACAAAGCAAGATTGGTTGCTAAAGGATACAGGCAGGAAGAAGGTATTGACTTTGATCAAACCTTTGCTCCAGTAGCCAGACTGGAAGCCATAAGGATGTTCCTGGCCTATGCAACTTTTCAAGGATTTAAAGTTTACCAGATGGATGTCAAGTCATCATTTCTGAACTGTAATCTTAAAGAGGAAGTTTATGTGGAACAGCCATCAGGTTTTGTTGATCCAACTCTACCTAATCATATCTATAGACTTAGGAAAGCATTATATGGGTTAAAGCAAGCTCCTAGGGCTTGGTATGAAACCCTGTCTAGTTTCCTCATTGAGAATAAGTTCACAAGGGGGAAAATAGACAAGACTCTATTCCTTAGGGAATCCAGAGGCAAAGTAATAGTAGTCCAAATATATGTAGATGACATAATATTTGGGTCTACTGAAAGTAGTCTTTGCAAAAAGTTTGCAAAACTAATGCAAGTACAATTTGAGATGAGTAGTATGAGAGAGCTTAAGTTTTTCTTGGGTCTCCAAGTTAGACAAACTGAGAATGGTTTATCCATATGCCAGTCTAAGTTCACCTTATAACTCATAAGGAAGTATGGTATGGATTCATCCAGTACCATGAAGACTCCTATGGGGTCAAGTATGTCCCTTAGCAAAGATGATGCAGGGAAACCTGTAGATGAGACTTTTTATAGAGGGATAGTTGGCTCCTTACTCTATTTGACTGCAAGTAGACCAGATATCATGTATGCTACATGTGTCTGTGCAAGGTATCAAGCATGCCCTAAGGAGTCTCATTTGACAGCAGTCAAAAGGATATTGAGATATCTAAAGGGCACTCCCTATCTAGTCCTCTGGTACCCTAGGAATGGGGATTTTGAACTAACAGGTTATTCAGATGCAGACTTTGCAGGATGCAAAGAAGATAGAAAAAGCACTACTAGAACCTGTCAATTCCTAGGTGGAAGACTAATTTCATGGAGTAGCAAAAAGCAAACAAGTGTGGCTATCTCCACTGCAGAGTCAGAATATGTGACTGGTGGAAGTTGTTGTGCTCAACTTTTATGGATACAACATCAGCTTGAGGACTATGGAATTCAGGTAAGTAGAACTCCACTCTTCTGTGATTCTACTAGTGTTATATCAATAGTCAATAATCCTGTATCCCATAGTAGAACAAAACATATTGAAATTAAATATCATTTTCTTAGGGAGCATGTAGAAAAAGAAGATATTTTACTAGAATATGTTAGAATAGATAATCAACTAGCTGATATGTATACTAAGCCCTTAGAAGAAGCTAAGTTCAATAGGTTTAAAATTGAACTAGAAATGATAAACTTAGAATAAGTTTATAGTATTGGCCAAGTAAAATATTGTCGACACACAGAGTTGTCTGTGTCGAGACAGTATATTGGTGTGAACACTTCAGGGAAAAGGTGTCGACACATCTAGGAAGTTGGTGTCGACACTTCAGAATATTGGTGTCGACACATGACAAGTAGGTGTCGACACATCAAAGATGGCGTCGACACTTAGTATTTACTCAAAATTCTCTAAGTAAAGTCTCGACTAAATGTCGAGTGGAGTGGTGTCGACACATAATCAAGTGTCGACACATAATCATGTTGACTAAACTTGTGTCGACACATAGGTGTCGAGACATTATAAGTCAGTGTCGACACTTATCGACAGTGTCGACACAATTTAAGTTAGTTAACCCGCCTTTTCATCTTCAAACCTAAAAAGGTATAAATAGGATTTTGCCTTAGTTTGTCGACACACTTTCAAAAGTTTCGAGACCAAACTTGTGTGTCGACACCTCTCTTCTCTCCAGTCAAATTCTTCAAACCCTAATGGCGCCAAAGCTCGAGGAGAACGTCAATAATGGATATGAACTGGTGCGCGACGCGTTTGGTGATGCCGACCCAGAGATCAAGACTGTGATAACCCTAGTTGCAGACTCAGGGTTAGAATATCTTGTTTCTGAGCCAACTAAAATCTGGAAGAAAGAAGTCTTGGAATTCCTCAATGGAGCTAAGGTAGATGAAACTGGATTCAAGATCAAATCCAGGGTCCATGGTGAGAAGGTTAAGGTTTCACCAAAACGTTTGAGGAAAGTTCTTCAGTTACCAAGAACTAAGGAAGAAGAAGAGGTTACTACTTCCAAGACCAGAGAATCATTGGCATGGTGTGGCTTGGATTCTAAGATGAAAATTGGATCTGTGTTTAACAGAAAGGGAATGAATAGCCAGGGGAAATTCCTCTCTGAAATTGTAGGCAAAGTAATCCTAAGCAAACCTGGAGGGCATGATAGGGTATCTGCCCATATGTTCAGTATTATGACAAGGATAATCTATACTTTGAAAACAAATTGGTCTGTTATAATCTTTGAGAAGATTAAGGAAAGCCTAAAGAAGCCCAACCTGGGCAGGATTTTAAGTCTATACCTTGCTGGTACTATACCAGAAGTTCTGGGTCAAGCTGCTGGAAGTAAAATCAACCACATGAGGAAAATGGATATGAGGATCTTCTCTAGATAGGACAGGGTGTTGTCTAAGGAGATGCCAACCCCTGAGAAAGTAACCTCTGAGAAAGAAACCCCACACAAGAAGAAGAAGAAAATTGCCCCAGTGGCTCAAGAGTCAACTAGCAGCTCTGGGAGTGAAGAGCAAGTAGTCTTCTCACCTGATGAGAATGAAGAAGTGACTGTTGTGAAAACTCCAGTTCAACAAGATACTGCTGAAAGGCAGGGGGAGCTACCACAAGCTAGCCCCTCACACCAGAATTCAGTCCAGGGGGAGCCACTAGTTGTGGAAGAGCCCACTCCTCTTGAGAGTGATCAAGCTACAAACACAATTTTAGAGGTAATCACTGAGCTTAATGCCATAGATTTCCATTTAGAGGATACTGATTTGTCTGATGTTTATTAGCTACAACAGATTCATAGTCAAGTCCCAGATGTTGTCATGGAAGACACATCTGTTGAAGTTGTAGTTGTATCTGATCTAGTGGTAGATGAGCCCAGAGTTTCTCCAGCTCATTCTCCACATGAATTTACTATGGAAGATCTATTTCTTAATCTGGATCAAGAAGACTTTGGAAAAGAAAGTACAGCTGCTGAAGGAGAGAATGCTCCAATTAAGGGGGAGCAAGTGCCAATTCTTGAAGAGCCTACAAGGCAAGAACCTGCAAGGCAAGAGACTGAGAAGGCACCAGATGTGCAGAAGGAGTTACCCCCAAGCCCTAAGGAGAAGGTAGAAATTGCTAGCTCCTCAGCTTCGGAAGATGAGGAAGCTGTAAGGGCAAAGAAAAAGAAATTTCAAGTATTCAGAAGAAGGAGCCAGAGTTATAAGAAGGCATTACAAACCATAGCACCACAGCCTACAGTCCAGCCAGCACCTACTGTTGATTATAGTGCTCTAATGGTTACAATGCAAATTAAGCTTGATGAGCACATGCAGGCCATTGAGAAGTATGTAGATGAAGGATAGAAGTCTCTTCAATTTGATCTGGCACAGGACATAAAGTACATAAGATTTGAGATGAATCTCAATAAGAAGGAGATGACAGACTGCTTCCACAAAGGAGGGAATGCAGTGGTGTACTTGGCTACACATCAGGAGAAGATAAAAGCTCAAGTTGATGAACTTGCAGTCAAGCAAGGCTATGTACTTGAAAACCAAATTAGGATGAATGATAACTTGACTGCTTCTCACAATGCCATAGCAACTTAGATGAAGAATCTGGCTGCAGGGCAGACTCCAGCTAATGCTACTGCTAAAGCAGAATTTGACAAAGTATTCCAAGAAAAAATAACTGCTGTTAAGACTGCCATACTAGACTCTCAGAGGATCATTACTGACAAACTCCAAAGGTTAAAGCCTTATTTTAAAGATGGACTCAATTATTTGGATAACCAGGTTAGATTTCAAAAAGATGATGTCAGAGATCACATAGCCAGAGAAGTCATAAAGAGGGAGAGATTATTAGTCAAAGTCAGCTCTAATCATGCCAAGTGGATATCTAATTCTATCAGAGCTACACTGGGTTATCCTCCTCTTTGTGATGATGACAATGTTGCTGAATCTGGAATTAACCATGCATATCTAGGAGGGGAGCAACCTGAAGTAGCTCAAGTTATCTACCCTCCTCCAGATTTTGACATGATACATGCTGATATACAATCCATGTATAGCCCACCTGGGGGAAAGGACAATGTCAATATAGAGAAAGTTGTTCAGCCAATATCTGAAGCTATGCAAGAAGCTATGCAGAAGGAAGAAGAAACCAGATTGTCTAAGAAGAGGTTCAGGGAGCAAGCTGAACAAAGACCTGACTTTGAGCAGTGGAGCCCCACCTCTAGGAACATTATTTTGACTGCCTGGAAAGCTGCAAAAGATAATGTGCAAGACAGGAACAAGTGGTTTTCTGAGGCTGAATGGAGAAAGCATGAGTCAAGGCAGGAGGCTATAGTCCAATACAGAAGAAAGGGCAAGATGGGAAAGCTACCTCCTACTGCTCAGGAGCCTAGCAAGTACTTTCCCAAGCCTTATCATTATTTTGAAAGACAAAAGATTAAAGCTGAGGAACTTAAGAAGGAGGAGCTGAAAGGGAAGAAGCCTGCTGAAACTGAAGATGCTGAAGCCCCTGTGCAAGCAAGGATAAAATCTGGAAAAGGGATAGTGATCAAAGATGCTGATCAAGAATAGCATAGAAATTTTCTTAAGTTTACTATGTAATCTGTTGATGATAAATATTCTGTAAACTTTTGAAATATGAATATGACAAAGTATTGGAACAATGTATTGTGTGATAAATTTGCTGTGTGTTAAATTTATTTCATAGTTGTTCTGAGATTATGTCTGTGTATACATGTTTGATTGATACATGTTTATGTTGCCTGTTATACATTCCTGCTTTACATCATTTTGTAATATTATTATGAATGGTGTATATCATTGACTAAGGATTATGACTTCTCCAAATAGGGGGAGATTGTTGGGTACATTGATTTAAATGTACCTGATTTGAAGAAGCCTCACCCAACTCAATGATATACATCAAAATGTATTTGATGTGTTTTGAGTTTACTTGTGCAGGTTAAGTATTTGCAGGAATGAAGCAAAAGTTTCTAAGTCCATGTGTCGACACCCAGAGGGAAAGTGTCGACACTTAAGAAGACATGTGTCGACACCCAGGCAAGCAGTGTCGACACTTGGAGTCATTGTGTCGACACCAGGGATGCAGAGTCGACACCAGACAGAAAGTGTCGACACAAGGAGCTGTGTCGACACTCAATGGAGTAAAATGCAGTGAAGCAGTGTCGACACAAGGAGCTGTGTCGACACCCAGTGAAACTGTGTCTACATCAGAAAGTGTCGACACTTGGAGGCTGTGTCGACACTCAGCAAAAGTCAGCAGAGACTAAGTATAAGTATCGACACCCAGAACAATGTGTCGACACACAACAAAAGAGTCAACACTTGAAGAAAGTGTCGACACAAAAAAGAATGTGTCGACACTCAGCTGAAGAGTCAACACTTGAAGAAAGTGTCGACACAAGAAAGAATGTGTCGACACTCAGCTGAAGACTCAACACTTGAAGAATGTGTCGACACATGGAGCTGTGTCGACACTTAGCAAAGAACAGCAAAGTTCAACAAAATATTCTAAGTACATGTGTCGACACTAAGGGGATGTGTCGACACTCAGCTGAAGTCTCAACAGAAGAAGAATGTGTCGACACAAGGAGCTGTGTCGACACTCAGCAAGTATCAACACTAAAGATATGTGTCGACACCAAGAAGAAGTGTCGACACTTAACAGATTCAACACATGAAGATGTGTCGACACAAAGGAGATGTGTCGACACTTAGAAGAATTCAGCAAAATACTGAAGTACAAGGACTTGTGTCGACACACATTATCAGTGTTGACACATGAAGAAGAAGCAGTGTCGAGACATAGAATCTACAACACAAGGAGTTGTGTCGACACCTTGTAGGCTAGTGTCGATACTTAGTCATCTTGTGTCGACACTTGGTCTATAAGTGTCGACACTTAAAGACAGACAGTCTCGACACTTACAGACAGTTACAGAATTTTCAAGAACTGACTGGATGACTTGACAGCTGCCATTCCAGCCGGTCTACAACAACTGTCAGAGTTGTCAGAAATCAATTATGAACCGGACCTGCCGGTTACCATGAAGAAGGCCTATAAATAGGCTTATACTGTCTACAGAAACGGTGGTTGTTGTTGTTGAAGTCCAATTGATCGGATTGACAAGAAAGTTCAAGTAATTGAAACACAAAGAAGATCTAGCTTTCAAGTGAAGATCTAAGAAGTTGGAGAGAGAGAGAGAGAGAGAGCTCCATCCAAGAAGTCAGCCTCTGGAACCAGGCTGAAAAGAAGGGTTCAGATTCATTTTGAATCTTAAGTAGCAGAGATCAAGGATCAACTGCAGAGGAATCAGTCTTATTGTGTTCTACATTCAAGAAGCTTTGAAGAAAGCCAAGTCAGATTGATTTCAGCTGAGTTCTTCCAAGAACTCATCAATAAACTCACAACTTACCTCTCTTTCATCTGAGTTGTTGAGCATATATTTTTGTATTCATTATAACTTATAGGATCCTTAGGGATCTGAGATTGTAAGCCTGTAATTATAAAGGCTGAGTGTAGGGTCTGGTGTCTGAGTGTAGGAGAGTTGAATCTCTGAGTGTAGGCCTTGGTGGCTGAGTGTAGGCCTTGGTGGCTGAGTGTAGGCCTTTGTGGCTGAGTGTAGGCTTTGTGGAAAAGCTGAGTTGTAGGGCCTTGGGCCTGAGGTGTAGGAACCTGTTCTGGGGTTCTGAGATAGTGGAGGAGTTTGGCCGAATCTAGTACACTACTAGATAGGCGAAGGGGGAAAGTGGATGTACCCAAACCTTGGGGAACCACTATAAAAACTGTGTGTGTACTATGTGCTGTGAAATTCTATGATTGCTGAATGTGTGCTGTGATAAAGTAGATAGAATTCTGTGATATTATCTGATTGCTGCCTAAAAAGTTAAAAAGAGTCAAGTTACCTATTCACCCCCCCCCCTCTAGGTGATTAGGTACAATATCTTTCAAGCTTGACTTCCTTGCTACCGCAATCTATATAGGCTTGCTGCTCCGAGAGCTAGTCCATGCCAAATATAACGTCGAACTCCACCAACGGAAGCAACGACGCTTGCAGATTGTACACCTGATTCCCAATCCAAAACTAAGTGCAACAGATACTACCCGCGCGCATTGAGCGTCATTGGACCATAACGCATCCAATTTGTCTCTTACCATCGTAGGAGGTACTCCGACGCGTAAAAACAATTCCTAAATAAAGGAATGCGAAGCTTCGTTCACACGAACGATGCTCTCGCCGAATAAATGAAAATCAGAACAAATCTTTGCACAAGTAGTTCTAAGCTAACATGCCCAACAGCGACAAGTATTCAAGGCTAAACTATCTTTAAACCATACCTGCCCTTACGATGGCATGCTTCCTCCAGGGCTTTAGGCACTCATGGGCATAATGCCCCGGCTCCCCACAGTTGAAACATGTGCCCGGGGTCCGACCCGTAGTCGCCTCAGAAACACTAGAATGAGCTGGACCCGAAGTCCTATGCTTCTTATACCATTTTTGATATACAGACTTTGAGGTGTTCGACACTTTGAATGTTGTCTCCTTTGCACTAAAGTCCTTGACTGCTCCTGACATAACTTTCTTGGCCTTTTGAGCACCTTTCCAACAGTCTCGGGAAAAGTGCCCTTTCTTTCCACAAGTAAAACATGTGTAAGTAGCTTTGCTAGTCGATGTCATAGCCGCTTTCTCTAGCATGCCAAGAGATGCAACTCTTATGGGGCTTGCATAGTTCGATACCATGGTCGCTGGCATCGGGAGGGTCTTCCTCAAATCTGCCTCCAAAGATCTAGCTGATTCCACCAAGGATCGGAATCCCAATAACTTTGGTCCTAGCAGTAGAACTCGTAACTCGGCGCGCAGGCCATTATAAAATCTATCGACTGTAGCTTGCTCATTATCTAACTCGAAGCATGGGTAGCGGCTTATCATAAGAAATGCTTGCAAATATTCCTCAACTGTGTGCGCTCCCTGCACTAAATGCATATTTAGCTGCTGCCCCGATGGTCTACCAAAGGTTATATGCTCCATCACGACAACCAGCATTGAAGCCACAACAGGGGCGCAGGGTTATACATTTCCTCCAAGTTGTGCACCCGTCACAGCGAACACCGCTTCAACGATCCTTCTAACGGTTTCATACGAAGGAGGGGTCTCAAACACCTCAACGGGCGCACTAAACTCCTCAGAAACCGGACATTCTGGTGGTCCAGCACCGCGTCTGGTCAACTATAGTGGTACAAAATACCGTTAAGCGACCAAATAAAATTGCAAACAGCAATTATAGGAACACGCAGGTCCCTCAAACACGTGTATTTCATTCCAAAGTGGACATTCATGGGTTCTTTTACTGGTATAACGATGACGCACACACATGTGCTCACCACCCCTTAAAAAGAATTCGTCCACGAATTCATTTTAAGCCCGACCAAAATAGTAGTCTGATACCAAATTGTAACACCCCCTATCCGTCGCATAGCATATAGCAGTAGGTCCGGCCGGGGCCAGACGCCATATACTACAGACAGACCGGGTGGTTACTCATGGAAACCATCCAACCAATCATAACGTCCTACACAGAGCATTCTAGCGGAAGCAGTTTAATAAGAGTTGCAACAAAGAACCTAGAACTAAAGCATTAATGTCCACTAATACCAAATAGGAATGTTATAAATACACCAGTACAAGTCATAAGGCCTTACAAAATTGTTCACTTCATATTACATGTTTTACAAACCACGGCACGCAGGCCGGTCATACATAAATAAAGCAGTAAACACTCCAATTAGGCCTTCGAGGGCCACCTTCGCAAAATGGGCTTTAGCCCGCTATTGACCGCTTGGACCAGCAGCACCTGCAAGCAACAAACCACTGCACGGTGGCAAAACACGGCAACGGTCAGCAATGCTGACCAAATTATAACGATCCCGCCCCCAACTCGGGGCGGCGATGCTCCTTCCCTACAATTTAATTAGCACAAGCGAGCAATATACTAATATTCATTTCATCACAGGCGTAGGATCACACGGCCACACACCCCGTGTACTCAGGGCACCTTCTCGGTGAACCGATCGATGTCACGTCAGTTAAAGCCCTAGACATTCCGGACCCACCACCGCCACTTTGACGGCCAAACATATGAGCAATTTGTCTTCCTGGCATGGGTCACGACAATATAATCCATAGACCGCCGAAGACCCTCATCTATGCAACGGCAAGTGCCACGTAACCTTAGGTCTCTTTAACCCGAACGACATAGATATGGGTACGGTTCCATCTAACCCGTGCTCACGTCGCAATGATAATTTAAGCCATATGCGCAAGTCAAACTTCTCCCGAGTCCCATTTTCGTCACACAATTTCACATAACTCGGTTATGTTCAAGTTGGCTCTCAGGCCTCCAAGTTGGCAAGATCACGTATCCGCCCAGGTTTCCGGGTGCACCTTTGGGTTAATCCCCATGGCTCCCTATTGTAATCTACCATGTAGAAAACCCGAAAAACAATCAATCGCATGGAGTCTTCTCCGGCATTTATGCAATGCAACATCACTGATCCAGACCAACATGTCTGGGTAGGCTTCACGCATCATGCCTATGTCTGTTCTCGCTTACGAACTCTAAACAACGGGGACTTCACATATCTACCCGAAGGAACGCCTCCAACTCACCGCAAACTCGCGAGAGCGGTCTTTCTATGAAAAGAAGGAGAGCTACATATGCTCAATATGAGGATTGTTACCCTTGCGTTCTTCTTTGGTGCCATGAAAAAGTAAGGGGATGAAAAGCACCGCACTAGCTTTGCCTCTGTGGATCCGGAGTCGGATCGCGATTTGGAGCTTCGAAGCTCCACCAATGGCTGGATCTAGCTTCTTCTTCCCTTGGCTCTCCTCTCTCTCTAAGCTTTAGAAAGATAACAACTCATGAAAAGTGAGGGTTTCTAAGGCCCAATCCCGGGTATATCCCATTAGGAACAACCCCCAGCCGTTGGATCACCAATTAAAGAAACGAACGGCTTTGATTCGGGACTGAAATGTCCAATCTGGACCGAACACGGCCTGGCACACGCCCATGTCTAGGGCCATGTTCCTCATTCGCCGTCAAAATCGACTTGCCTGGAACAACACACGGGCATCGAACAAGCCCGTGTTCGACCTGACACGCCTTTGTTCCACCTGACACGGTCGTGTGGCTGGCCGTGTACCCCCATCAATTTAACCCGAAAACAATCCGAAAACAACCCGAGCACTGCACGGGTTCTAGGACATGCCCGTGTTCTTGCCCGTGTCTACCTCAACACGCCTGGGCTCCAGGCCATGTACACGGTCTCGACACTCGACACTTCATCGAGCGAAGATCGTCGACCTAACTACACGGCCTTGGACACGCCCGTGTCCTAGGCCGTGTGCCTTGTCTCGACACATCATCGAGAAAAATTCGTCGACTCCCGGGAGGAGTGTCGACACGGGTCGACACGCCCTGCGACACGCCCGTATCGCAGGCCGTGTGCCATGTCTCGACACTTCGTCGAGCGTAGAGTGTCGACTTCACGGGCTGAGTGTCGACACGGGTCGACACGCCCTGCGACACGCCCGTGTCGCAGGCCATGTGCCCAGTCTCGACATAATGTCGATAGAAAAATTTTGACTTCGCCGGCTGAGTGTCGATACAAGCCTAACACGCCCTGGGACACGCCCGTGTCACAGGCCGTGTGCCTCCTGCCAGAACCCAAAACTGGCCCAAAATGTCCCACGTCGCTCTTTTGAGTTTCGGGGCGTTACACAACACACCAAAGCAAAACGATAGTCATCAAAGACGTAAAAACCTATTCACCCTCTCTAGGTGTTTAGCTACTCTTGAAAGCAAAGACTTTAAATTGGTATCAGAGAGATGTTGTTCAAAAAAGACTTAACAGTCTAAATAGATCTCCATAGTATCGTAAGATTATCCTTATGGGTTCAGGAGAGAACCATAAGAAGTTGGGCTCCATGAAGCTTCCAATCTACAAAAAGGAGACTTTTTGTATTTCGAAAGAGCGGGTCAGGTTGTTTATGAAAGTTATGATCCTATGATCTTCATCACAGTTCAGGAAGGACCCTTCATCCCTATGAAGATTTCTGTCCTTGATGCCAATATCCAAACCCCAAAGAAATACATTGAGATGACCAAAGATGAGGTCATCCTGACAATCATGGACAAGAAAGCACAGAACATTATTGTCAGTGCTATTGATGACTCTGCATTCCAAAATCTTGTCCACTGCAAGACATTCAAGTAAATGTGGGACATCCTGATTGTCTACATGGAGGGCACTGAAGAAGTTAGGGATGACATGAAATCCCTACTTAATCAGGAATATGAGGCCTTCAAGCAAAGCAGTACAAATAGTATAACTGATTGCTATGAAAAGTTATTCAGAGTGGTCAATGAGTTGATCCGGGAGGACGTAGAGAAGTTGTTTGAGGCAAGTTTTATTTCAGAGATCCAGTATCTTGTTTGGGTCTCCAATATTGTAATGGTGAAGAAGCCTGGATGAGGATGACGTCTATGTATTGACTTTTCTATGTTAAATAAAGCTTGCTCGAAGGGTTGTTACCCCGTGCCTCAGATCGATGCGCTTGTTGAGTCAGCCATAAGGTTTCTAGTAATGAGTTTCCTTGATTCTTTTTCAGGGTATCACTAGATCCGGATGCATCCCCCCGACTGCCGCGATGTCTCTCTCATCACTAGCGATGTCTACTATAGCTATAAGATGATGCCCTTTATGCTAAAGAACACGAATGCAACCTATCAGAGGATGATGGACTGAGTCTTCAAGGAGTAGGAGGGGCGAAATCTCGAAGTATATATGGATGACCTCCTCGTTAAGAGCAAGGGCATCATGGAACACATAAAGGACTTGGTGGAGACTTTTTCTACCCCGAGGAAATGCAAGATGCAGCTCAACCCAAACAAATGCATCTTTGGAGCAGGAAGAGGGAAATTCTTAGGTCACCTCCTCATTCTGAGGGGGGTGGAGCCCAATCCCGACAAAGTCAAATCCATTCTGGAGATGGCATCCCCGAAGAGTTCAAAAGAAGTTCAAAGACTAATTGGAAGACTGACATGAAAGATAGGGGATAGATCTTAACGTTACACTAGAAATATATATATGTATATATTAGGAAAAGAAAATCACATCACATAAAATAAAGAAGGCAAAACAAGAAACTAAGATGACACAAGGATTATAGTGGTTCCCCAATAACCTGGGTACATCCACTCTTCTACCACTCTGGTAGGAATCCACTACATGGTTTTGATCAGGTGCCCTGCCACCACAAGATCTTTTTGCAGGGAGATCTGACAAACCTTTTGAGCTTTTGATCAGGTTCTCAAAAACCAACACATAGGTTTTTGATCAGGTGCACTGCCGCCAAGAGTTTAACTTTTGAAGGGAGTTATAACCCTGTACACAGTGGGATGAAAAACTAGAAAGTGATGATGTTATTCTCTATCAAAGATCTGAGAGAAGACTAGTGGATGTTGATGTTGAAGCAAAAAGCTCCCCCTGAGTTAAGTATAGGTCATGATCAGGTGAGGGTAGCTTTGCTCTTCAGAGTGTAGGCCTTGAATGAAAAGTTCTCCTTCCATTATATGTATCTGAGAGATTGTAAGCTTTGATCTCAGAATGAATATTGTTTTCTGGAAGAAAGGCTTGATGGAGAAACTCTTTTCTTTGTCTTTATCTTTCTTTCTATCACTGCTGCATCTTCTCCTCCCAGTTCTATATCTTTATATATTGTCTGAGCATGATTCAAACATTTGAATTTACTTTATCTGCAATGGCTGAATCATTCCCGAGAATGGTAATTGTTTTAGGAATCAATTAGCATTAAATCCTGATTTAATCCATAATTAATGCAGCCACCAAACGGCTATATTCATATGAATATATAGCATTAAATCTGATAGCTATAATCGCCTTTAATTAAGCCTTAATTAATTCGGCTAGGTGTAAATAATTATGTTTGCATACTGCAAAGAAATCGTCAAGCTGATTTTTATAGCTTTCTTCAAACTGGGCTCGTAGTTCGTTGATCTCAGCTCGGAGTTTGTCGAGCTGAGCTCAGAGAATGTGAACTGCATAATCGTTGAACTGAGTTTTACAGCTTTGTTTGAGCTGAGCTCAGAGTTTGTTGAACTGAGCTCAGAGTTCGTTGAACTGAGCTCGGAGAATTTCTTTGAGCTGAATTTCTGAACTTCAAATCTGAATTTCTTTGGAATTTTTCTAAAGGAACAAACCTGGAAACAAACCTATGACCCATGACTATACATATTGTGTCAATCTAATATATCCTAATAGTGATCCTTGCCCAAATCAGAACTACGGTACCAACATGACAATTCTTAGCCGCTTTCTCTCTAAGGTAGGAGAGAAGTGCTCTTTTTTTTCAAAACCCACCGAGGCTGCCAAAAGTTTGAGTGGGCCGCGAAGTGTGAGGAGGCTTTTGTAAAGCTCAAGCAACTAACTCAAGCACCTCTACTTCAAGTCCCACAACGAAGCGAAGACCTCCTCCTCTATCTAGGAGTGAGAGTGAAAGCAGTCAGCTCGGTGTTGGTCAGCGAAGAAGGGAAGATGCAACTCCCTATCTACTATGTAAGTCGAGTGCTGCGGCAGGCAAAGGTGAGATACCCTATCATGGAGAAGTTGGTTATTGTCCTGGTAGTTTTGGCTCCGAGGATTTGCCCATATTTTCAGGCTCACTCCATCAAGGTTGTCTTAGATCATCTGCTTCATAGTATCTTGGATGAGGTGGAACATTCTAGTAGGTTGGCCAAGTGGGCGGTGGAGCTCAGTGAGTTTGACATTTCCTATTTGCCAAGGGTGGCGATCAAGGCTCAGACAGTGGCAGACTTATTGGCCGACTTCTCGGCCGAGGTAGGAGGAGACGAAGGCTCTTCTAGCCCAGTCTCGTAGAAGATGTTCGTGGATGGGGCTTTAGGAAAATACTCAGTGGGAGTTGGATTTGTGCTAGTAAACTCGCAGGGAACTAGGATTGAGCAAGCCGTCGAGATCCTCTTCCCCGTGAAGAACGATCAGGCGGAGTACGAAGCTATGGTGGCAGACTTGCATCTCGCCAAGGAGTTGGAGATCCAGGACCTCAGAGCCTTCACCGAATCAATGGTGGCCGTGTCGCAGATCAGAGGAGAGTTTGAGGTGCACGATCCCATCCTGTAGAAGTACTTGGCAAAAGTCAATGGTTTGATCAGAGGTTTCCAATACTTCTTCTTTGAACATGTACCCTGGGTGGGGAATTCAGATGCAGATTATCTTGCCAAGTATGGTCCTAGGGTCGAGAGGACAGTGACCGAGCTATTTTGACCATCCATCGAGGAAGGGGAGATGATGGAGATCGAGCAGAGGGCTTCTTGGATGGACCCATTCGTTATGTTCTTAATGACGGTTCGGCTTCCCACCAGTGAAGGAGATCAGAGAAATTTTCGGTACACGGTTGCTTACTACCTACTGCAGGAAGGAGAGCTTTATCGCAAAACCATTTCTGGCCCTCTGGCCAGATGTCTGTCAGAGGTTGAAATTCCTCGAGTCCTTGAGGAGATCCATTCAGGAGAGTGTGGCAGCCACTTGGGAACACATACTTTGGAGCAGAGGATCCTCAGACACGGCTACTTCTTGCTGACAATTTGGAAGGATGCTGTGGCCTTCTTGAGGAAATGTCCAAAGTGTCAGATCTTCGCACCTCTGTAGTTGCAGGCAGCTCAGCAGGTTTGCTTAATCACCGCTCCCTGTCCCTTCACCATCTGGGGAATGGATTTGATTGGCCCTTTCTCCCAAGTCAGCGGAGAGAGAATGTTCGTTCTCATCATGATCGACTACTTCTCCAAGTGGATCGAGGCAAAGGCCATTGCTAAGACAACTTCTCAGATCATGAAGAATTTCATCTGGGGAGAGATCGCTTGCATGTTCGGGATCACTCTTGCCATCGTCACTGACAACGGTCCGTAGTTTGCCAGCTTGGAGCTGGAGGACTTCTGTAGGAAACTGGGACGGATCTTCGATTCTCCTCCTTACATCATTCTCGGAACAATGGACAGGTGGAAGCCACCAACAAGTTGATCATCAACCTCCCGAAGAAGAAGGTCATCAATCTGAAGGGCAATTGGCATGGCAACTCCCATTGGTCTTATTGTCTCTGAGAATAACTCCAAACTCGGCCATGGGGAAAACACCCTTCAAGTTATCCCATGAGTCTGAGGCACTCATCCCAGTGGAGTTTGAGGTTCAGAGCTGTTAGGTATTGTATCCACAATAACCCGGATTTAAAGAAGGGCCCAGTTAAGCTAAGATGAATTGTGACTGTATTTGATATTGCTTTTGAGTTATGTACTTGCAGGTTTTTATTACTAAGTACACACCAATATCAGGTTACAGTGGGTCAGTAAACAAAAGACTATACAATGTAATTCCTCATTGTGTAGGACAATGTGTTGACTCACGTGTAATCTCTTTATTGAGGTGTACTTCTATCACAAGTATAATAGAAGGCTCAAGGATGGTCAAGGGTTAGACCCGGGAAAAATAAGAATTTTACCCAAGTAGTTATGCATACACGTCAAATTCGTCGAGTATTGTCATTGATACACGCCAAATTCATCGAGTATACTTAACAACACCCGTTGAATTCATCATATATACTTAGGGTAAATTCATTGAAGATATAGAAAAATCTGTTAAATAAAATTCGCCGAGTATCGTCATGAATACTCGTCGAATTTGTTGAATGTATGTAATGATACTTACTGAACTAGTCAAATATGCTAAGTGATACATGCCGAATTCATCGAGTACAGTCGACGTTACTTCTCTAGATTTTTCCAAGCCGTTTTTGTCGAATATCAAAGCGTTGAGAGCATTGAGTTAACTAAATGATATTAGTCGAATGCTTCCTTGGCTTCGAGTGATCTAAAAGTGTTGAGTGTAACGACATTGAGTGCGTTGAGTCAATTAACCTATACTTGATGAATTCGTCGAGTATACTTGGTGATACTTGACGAATTCGTCGAGTATGACTGTTTGTTATAGCGTTGAATGACCAGCCAGCGGGTGATGATTTAACTAAGTACTTTTCATCGTATATCAAGATGTATTTGACGAGTATCATTATGATACTCAACGATACTTGACGAATTTGACTTAGGTCATTTTTTCGAAAATTTTCAAAAAACAGTCATGGGTTCTGTCGGCCAAGCACAGTAATTTCTGCCTTTCGTTTTTGGAAATATTCTTTATATCGTTAGATAAAATATCTATATAAATACCTAGGTATATTTTTCTTAATTGGTGATCTTGCTTTTGTGCTAAATTGATCACCGATTCAAAACGACGAAACATTCCAAATCGGCAACCCGTTGGCCTCCTATACACACACATTTTCCGATCGGCCAAATACCGCAAGCACTGCAAGATCCAATTGTTCTTGATCTCTATGTCTGGATTGCTGCCTTCAAAAGTCTTCTATTCCTCCAAATCTAGACACATGAAGATTCAAGATCCAATAGATTTCAAGTTTCCGAGTTCTCCAAATTCAAGATCAACCCTTTCGAAGAATGTCAGAGAGAAGACTTGTAATCATGTTTATTGTTGTAATATTGTTTTAATGATTGTAGGAGATTTATCTTTGAGTTATTAGATCTGTTTGTGGATAGAGAGAGTAGATTTGATTGTGGATCGAGAGAGTAGATCCAGTTTGTGGATCGAGTTGTAGGAGAGGTTGTTCTCCGAGTGCTAGGAGCGTCGTCTCCGAGTTGTAGGAGTTACGGCTCCGAGGTGTAAGATTTGACAAAATCTGAGTTTGGTGAAGTGGCCGAATCTAGCCCTTTGTGGTAGATAGGCGAGGCGGGAAAGTGCACGTACATAACTTGGGGAACCACTATAAATCTCTGTGTTTATGTGCTTCGTTTTTAAGTAATTTTTATTCCGCGAAAAGACACAAGCGTCACCTATTCACCCCCCTCTAGGTGATTTAGGTAGACGCTAGATACTTTCAATTGGTATCAGAGGGGCGTTTTGTTCGATAAGGCTTATACCTTGAACAAGATCCCTGATCTAGTTTTTAGAGATTCCGTGTATTCACCATGGACAGAAGCAAGGACATGTCATTTATGAAGTTGCGTGTATGCACGAAAGAGAATTTTCCCATATGTAAAGAAAAAGTCAGGTTCTTCGTGGAAGCTACTGATCCTATAATTTTTCAGATAGTGGAAGAAGTACCACACATACCTACTCAAGCTTCAGCTCTGAATCCGGCAATTATGATCCCTAAGAAAATGATGGATTTAACGAAGGATGAAATTGCTTTAGCATCCTTGGATAAGAAAGCGAAGAACATCATTGTAAGCATAGTGGACGACTCTATGCTCCAAAACTTATTCCACTGCAAGTATGCCAAGGAAATGTGGGATTGCTTAGTAGTTCTGATGGAAGGGACCGAGGAGGTTCGAGACAATCTAAGATTTTTACTGAATCAAGAGTATGAGGTGTTTAAGCAAGGATCAAGTGACACTATTGCTGACAGCTTCAAAAAAAAATTCATGATCGTCAATGACCTCAGGAACTATGGTCGCACATTCATTAATGACGAGCTAAATGACAAGTTCCTCAGATCCCTGACAAAGGACTGGGACACAAAGGTAGTGGCCATTAGACAATTTGGGAAGCTGCCGGAGATGGACCCTCAGAACCTGTTTGGCAAATTGCTCTCCTACGACCTCCAGATGAATACTAGGAAGAAGGAGGAGCAAAGCAACAAAACTTCTAGCAGAGACAAGTTAGTGTCTCTGAAGGCTGAAGGTTCGAAGAAGTTTAAAGCTGTGTCACCCATAAGGACATGAGCTCCGGATACTCCAGAAGACTCTGATCTAATCACGTCGGGCTCCAAGCTATCTGATGAAGAATTTTCTCTTATCTCTAAGCAGTTCAAAAAACTTCTCAGCAAGAGGAGACAAATGAAGAATTAGTCGACCTCATCTGACTACCGAAAATCTTGTAGAGATGGAGATCGCACAAAGAAAATCTATAATAAGGAGGACAAGTATAAATAGAAATCGAATAAACATTTTCCCTCTGACGTTATTTGCTACTGTTGTAATAAGCCAGGTCACATAATTGCAGAGTGCTCGTATAAGAAGAAGGAAGGCTCCAAGAGAGAGGAAAAGAAATCCTTCAAGGGCAAGAGAATAGAAGAAAAAATCTTCGTCGCTAAGAAGTCCAAGATTCTTAACGACAGTGACTCAAGTGAGTCGAGCTCAGAGAATGAGGAAGCCTTCTTCGACCTTATGGCTCAATCCGATGAGGATGTTGGTGACTCAGAGTATCGCGAGAAGGTAAACTCGCACACAATACTCTCGGAATCAGAAACATCCACAAATGGTCAGGAAGGATATTCTTCAGAAGAGGGTGAGTCTGAATTAATGGTTCAACTTGAGAACCTTTTGAAGGCTTTTGACAAATGCCGAAAGGTAGTCAAAAAGCAAGCAAAAGAAATTGCTTCTCTCAAGGTAGTGGAACCAATCCTAAGGGTGGAAATTGTAGAACTGACTCCTCTCAGAAGTGAAATCCTCTCCTTATAAGAGGAACTAAAGAGCTCAGCTGAAATATTAATGCAGAAAGAGAAATACCTTGATGTGCTAGAAGAAAAGCTCTTGGTGGAGAGAAAACTCGTTGAGAGTTACTCCAAGCCTAAGACTATTCTACCTCTCATTGATGAGTTCTCAGCTCCAAAGAAGGGTAGTGGTCTTGGCCATATAGCTGGAAAGGGTAAGGCTGCCCAAAAGCCAGTGTCAAAGAAAAGGGGAAGGCACCCATGAGTCAACCCTCATTTAGGAAGGTAATCTTCCTGACGAACAAGTTTGGCATTGAGTCATCTTATGGTCATCTAGCTAGGCCTACTTATGTAGAGCCAAATAATAGATATCTGGGATGGATCCATCCCCATGACTTTGGTGCCAGCGTGTTCAAAGCAACTTATGAAGAAATTCATATGAAGAGGTATGATCCATACGTCCATGGACACAATATCAAGAAGGCACCTAAAGCCAAATCGATTTTTCCTAAAGCTAAAGAGATGGGGAGCTCCTGTGATGACTCCACCTCGAAGAATTGTGCCCCTGCTAGACCTCATGTTCAAAAGGTAAAGCAGGAGTACAAGAGAAGGTACAACAAGTTTGACTGTTGTTGCTCCAGCAAAATTGGTCATTTTGGCATAGATTGCTGGTATAACCCTGCTAATTTTGTAACTACACAAGTTAACTATGCGAGGCCAACCACTCGCAGAGTTAATGTTCCTAGTGGTGTTAAGTTGACCAGGAACCAAGGACCCAAATATGTTTGGGTTCCTAAGGAAAAGTGATTTGTCATTGTAGGTATGTCCAAAGGCCAACAAAAATCCTATCTGGTATTTGGACAGCCGATGCTCTCGGCATATGATCGGGACAAGAAGCCAGTTGCTTGATTTCACCCCAGTCAAAGACGGACCAAAAGTCATCTTTGGAGGGTTAGACCGGGGAACTATAAAAGGCTATGGTATGATTTCCAATGACATATTCTCTTTCACAAATGTAGCTTATGTTGAAGGATTACACCATAATCTTATAAGCATAAGTCAGCCATATAACAAAGGCTACATCATTGGGTTCTGCAAGGACAAGTGTTTGATAAAATCGTTTCTAAAATTGGAGACGGTGTTAATAGGCACTCAGAGCAGAAATATTTTCTATTTAAACTTTCTTTGTTTAAATAATTCTACCCTAGTGTGTTTTATGGCTAAAAGTAGTGCGTCTCTTTGTGACCAATGGAACAAGAGATTAGCACATATTAATTTAAAAACTATAAATATGTTATTTTCTCACAACTTAGTGTGTGATGCCCCCAACATTAAGTGTCTTTAAGAGAGTCCATGTCACTCATGCCAAATGGGTAAGCAAACAAGGGCTACGTTCAAGGGTATTGCTAAAAAAGATTCTTCAAGAAGTTTATACTTACTTCATATGGACTTATTTGGTCCTATGCCAATTCACAGCTTAGGAGGTAAGGTATACACGTTAGTAATTGTTGATGAGAACTCGCGTTTTACTTGGGTGTTTTTTCTGAAAGACAAGTCAGACACCTTCGAGTCTTTCACCATTTTTCTCCAAAAAATTCAGAATGAACTGAACTGCTCATTGGTCAAAAACAGAAGTGACCACGAATTAGAGTTTGAGTCTTGTGCCATGGCAAAATTCTGTGAAAGTCAAGGCATCTTTCATGAGTTTTCCTCTTCATGTACTCCACAACAAAATGGAGTTGCTGAGAGAAGGAATAGAACCCTAATTAAAGCATGTACAACTATGTTGAACGACGCTTCACTTTCGAAGACTTCTGGGCTGAAGCAGTCAACACAGTGTGTTACGTGTAAAACAAAGCACTTATCAACAAAAGCTATCGTAAGACCCCCTATGAGATATTGAAGGGAAAAAAACTGTTTGTGTCCTATTTTAGATTTTTTTGGAAGTAAATGCTTCGTACTAAATAATGGGAAGTATTACTGCACAAAGTTTAGTGAAAATTATTTTGAAGGTATTTTTGTAAGTTATAGTAGCCATAACAAGACATATATGATTTTCAATAAGAAAACTCAGGTGGTAGAAGAGTAAATAAATGTTATATTTGATAAGACAAGCATGCTCCAAAGCAGCTCGTCTAGTGTTATTGGTGTAGATGTAGGTACCAGGTTCAAGGAGCTAAGCTTGGATGAAGCTGTCAAGGAAGAATCTCCAAGCTTAGTCAAGATCATCCAGCAAGGCTTGGTGGATGAAGAACCGCTAGAGGTAGAATTGCTTCAACCTCCAGAGGATGCACTAGATGTTGTACAGCCTGCTGGAGGGAGATCAAGGAACCTAGGGTTCAGACACCTAAGAGATCACCCAGTTGATCAAATCATTGGATAACCATGCGATGAATTTAGAACAAGAAGAAGTACAACTAATGAAATTACGCATCTTAGTTTTCTGCTTTAGGTTGAGCCGAAGAAATTTGAAGAGTCAAACAAGGATGGTTCTTGGATTTTGGCAATGCAGGAGGAGCCTAATCATTTTGAACGTTGCAAAGTTTGGGAGTTGGTACCTAGGCCCAAGGGACAGAACGTGATCGACACCAAGTGGATATTCAGAAACAAGCTGGACGAACATATAGTAATCATCAAGAACAAAGCCAGACTCTTTGCACAAGGATACAAATAATAAGAGGGGATCGACTTCGACCAGACCTTTGCTACAGTGGCTCAGCTTGAGGCGGTTAGGTTGTTTCTTGCTTATGCTACCCTCAAAGGCTTTATTGTCTACCAAATGGACGTGAAGTCAGCATTCCTCAACGAGAATATGAAAGAGGATTTATACGTAGCGCAACCCCCAGGTTTTGTAAATTCTCAATTCCCTGATTACATTTACTTCTTGAATAAAACATTATACGGCTTAAAGCAAGCTCCCCGAGCTTGGTATGAGACGTTGTCTAGCTTTCTTCTTGAGAACAAGTTTACAAGAAGAAAGATAGACAAGACAATATTTCTTAGGGAAGTTAAAAGCATGATTCTGCTAGTGCAAATCTATGTCGATGTCATCATATTTGGATCTACGAAAGACAACAATTGCAAAATGTTTTCTAAACTAATGCAAGAGAAGTTTGAAATGAACAGTATGAGAGAGTTGAAGTATTTCTTAGGACTTTAGGTGAAGCAACCTGAAGATGAAATTTTCATCTCTCAGATGAAGTTCACCAAGGAGCTTCTTAAGAAATTTTGAATGGAGAACGCAACCTCTATAAGGGCTCCAATGGGTTCAACCATGTCTCTGGAAAAGGATGAGAATGGAAAACCTTTTGATGAAAAAAAGTACAGAAGAATAATTGGATCCTTGCTCTACCTGACTTCCAGTAGACCAGATATAATGTTCTCAATATGTGTCTACACTAGATATCAGGTGAACACTAAGGAATCTCATTACATTGATGCAAAACGGATTTTAATATACCTTAACGGTACACCCAATCATGGCTTATGGTACCCGAGAAATAATGATCTCGAGCTAATTGGTTTTTCAGATGCTGATTTTGCAGGAAGCAGGGATGATAGTAAAATCACGTCCGGGACAAGCCAATTCCTCAGAAGATGGCTTATCTCTTGGAGCAGTAAGAAGAAGAATTGTGTGGAAACTTCTACCGCCGAGTCAGAATATATCTCTGCGGGTAGTTGTTGCGCACAGCTTCTATGGATCCGGAATCAACTATAAGACTATAATTTATAGTTCAGAGAGATTCCAATGTATTGCGACTCATCCAGCACAATAGCGATCACAAACAATCCAGTCTACCACAGCCAGACAAAGCACATCGAGGTGTGCTATCACTTCATCCAGGAGCATGTGGAGAACAAAGACATAGCCATCATCTATGTCTCGATGGACAAGCAGGTCGTAGATATTTTGACAAAGTCGCTGGACGAGGCCAAGTTCTCGTTTTTCAAAATGGAACTAGGTATGCTGAAATTAACTCCTGAAAAAGTCCAAGCAAGCAGAAAATCTCTCCGGAACTACGTCTGAAACGCAGTGAATTTTTCAAAGGAAAATTCAGCGAATATCGAACGACAAACTCGCTGATTCATTGGATATCTGTGGATACTCGCCGATTCAGATTCTGCATCCGATGAATCTCGTCGAATTTAACTTGTGCGAAAATTCTTTCTTATTATATTGAATCCGAAGAACCGACGATAAATAAGGTACACTCCTCCTAGGCAAATTTGAAAAGTATATATATATACATAGCAAAAGGGAGGGCAACCTACTTCAAATTTTCGGATTTCAAAACATTTTGTCAAAATCCATCCGCTGACTTGGCGAATGACAGACCCCGACCTATCGGCTCCCGAACCACGTCATCGTCTTCCACCCGCAGTCTTGGATACAATCTTCTTTGTTATGGTTGCGATTGATTTCCAAGCCCTAGCCGACTACATAAGGACCATTTTCCTCTGATTTCATGTCGTGGCCTGCTCCCGACAACTCAGTTTCGCCGATTCCGACCAGCAGTAGTTAGACAAATTTCTCTACTCCAGGCACATGTTCTTGATTCTCCATGGCTCCTCGATGCACCAGCGGATTGCTAGGTGGAGTTGATTTGGTCCGCACAGGGTTTGCTCACGTGTTAGATGAATTCTGGAATGTTATTCTCATGTTGGAGACCGCTGGACTCTCCTTCTTACTAGAACACTCATGCAAAGTTCTAGACAAGGAAATTCTTGAATTTTTCCACAATGCAAAGCTCTGACACGAAGATACAGTAATCAAGAGCAAAGTTCGTGGAACTGCCATTAAGGTGAAGGCCTATATGTTGGGTACATTGGTTTAAATGTACCTGTTTTGAAGAAGCCTCACCCTACTCAATGATATACATCAAAATGTATTTGATGTATTTTGAGTTACTTGTGCAGGTTAAGTATTTGCAGGAATGAAGCAAAAGTTTCTAAGTCCATGTGTCGACACCCAGAGGGAAAGTGTCGACACTTAAGAAGATTTGTGTCGACACCCAGGCAAGCAGTGTCGACACTTGGAGTTATTGTGTCGACACCAGGGATGCAGAGTCGACACCAGACACAAAGTGTCGACACAAAGAGCTGTATCGACACTCAATAAAGAAAGTGCAGTGTTGCAGTGTTGACACTTAACAATTGTGTCGACACCCTATGAAGCTGTGTCTACATCAGAAAGTGTCGACACTTGGAGCTGTATCGACACTCAGCAAAAGTTAGCAGAGACTAAGTATAAGTGTCGACACCTAGAACAATGTGTCGACACACAACAGAAGAGTCAACACTTGAAGTAAGTGTCGACACCCAGAACAATGTGTCGACACACAACAGAAGAGTCAGCACTTGAAGAAAGTGTCGACACAAGAAAGAATGTGTCGACACTCAGCTGAAGACTCAACACTTGAAGAAAGTGTCGACACATGGAGCTGTGTCGACACTTAGCAAAGATCAGCAAGTTCAACAAATTATTCTAAGTACAAGTGTCGACACTAAGGGGATGTGTCGACACTCAGCTGAAGTCTCAACAGAAGAAGAAAGTGTCGACACAAGGAGCTGTGTCGACACTTAGCAAGTATCAACACTAAAGACAAGTGTCGACACCAAGAAGCAGTGTCGACACTGACAAGATCAACACATGAAGATGTGTCGACACAAAGGTGATGTGTCGACACTTAGAAGAATTCAGCAAAATACAGAAGTACAAGTACTTGTGTCGACACTCAATTTCAGTGTCGACACCTGAAGAAGAAGCAGTGTCGAGATATAAGATCTACAATACAAGGAGTTGTGTCGACACCTTGTAGACTAGTGTCGACACTTAGATAACTTGTGTCGACACTTGGTCTATAAATGTCGACACTTAAAGACAGAAAGTCTCGACACTTTCAGACAGTTAGAGAATTTTCAAGAACTGACTGGATGACTTGACAGCTGTCATTTCAGACGGTCTACAGCACCTGTCAGAGTTGTCAGAATTCAGTTATAGACCGGACCAGCCGGTTACCATAAAGAAGGCCTATAAATAGGCTTACACTGTCTACAGAAGGAGATGATTGATTGATCAAGTATCAAAGAAGATCTAGCTTTCATGTGAAGACCTAAGAAGTTGGAGAGAGAGAGCTCCATCCAAGAAATCAGTTGTTGGAACCAGACTGAGAAGAAGGGTTCAGATTTATTCTGAATCTTAAGTAGCAGAGATCAAGGATCAACTGCAGAAGGAGTCAATCTTATTGAGTTCTACTTTCAAGAAGCTTTGAAGAAAGCTAAGTCAGATTGATTTCAGCTGAGTTCTTCCAAGAACTCATCAAGAAACTCATATCTCATCTCTCTATTCTCTGAGTTGTTGAGTTAACATTATTGTATTCATTTTTATCTTGTAGGATCCTTTGGATCTGAGTCTTATAAGCCTGTAATTATTAAGGCTGAGGGTAGGAGAGTTAAATCTCTGAGTGTAGGCCTTGGTGGCTGAGTGTAGGCCTTGGTGGCTGAGTGTAGGCCTTTGTGGCTGAGTGTAGGCTTTGTGAAAAAGCTGAGTTGTAGGGCCTTGGGCCTGAGGTGTAGGAGCCTGTTTTGGGTTCTGAGTTAGTGGAGAAGTTTGGCCGAATCTAGTACACTGCTAGATAGGTGAAGGGGGAAAGTGGATGTACCCAAATCTTAGGGAACCACTATAAAACTCTGTGTCTACTGTGTGATTGTGGTTTGCTGTGATTGCTGAATGTGTGTTGTGATAAAATAGATAGAATTCTGTGTTAAATTTTGTATTCTGTCATAAAACATTAAAAATATTCAAGTCACATATTCACCCCCCCCCCCCTCTAGGTGTTTAGGGACAATATCTTTCAAGTGGTATCAGAGCCAGGTTACTCAAAAAAGGACTAACAGTCTGAGTAGATCATGTTGGTAGATTCAGTCTAAGTCAAATTACAGATTCAAGAAGATCAAGAACCATGGGTTCCTCTGAGAATCACAAGGAATTGGGATCCATGAAATTACCCATATGCAGGAAAGAGATCTTTGGGATATGGAAGGAAAGGGTGAGACTCTTTATGGAAGCCTTAGACCCTAGGATTTATATCATAGTAAAAGAAGGGCCATATGTTCCCATGAAGGTATCAGTCTTAGATGCAAATCAGAGAACACCAAAGGATTTCTCTGAAATGACAAAGGATGAAATTGTTCTAGCCACTATGGATAAGAGGGCTCAGAACATAATAGTGAGTGTCATAGATGATGCAACTTTTCAGAATCTGATACACTGTAAGACAGCTAAAGAGATGTGGGAAACTCTTATTGTGTACATGGAGGGTTCTGAAGAAATAAGGCAAGACAGAAAATCCTTGCTGAATCAAGAATATGAAAGTTTTAGACAAGGAAAAGCTGATAGCATAACTGATTGCTATAAGATGTTCTACAGGATTGTGAATGAGCTCATGTCCTATGGCAGAGAGTTCAGTAATTATGAACTCAATGACAAGTTTCTAAGGTCCCTAACAAAAGATTGGGACACCAAGATCTGTGTCATTAGAGAAATGGCTAAGTTGGCAGAAATTCCTCCACCTACACTGTTTGGAAAACTGCTGTCTTATGAAATGCAGTTGACAGTGAGGAAAGAAGAGGAGAAATCAACAAGAGTTGAAGATAAGGAAAGGACAGTGGCCTTCAAAACAGAAGCCCCCAGAAGGTACAGAGGTAAGTCACCAACTCCACCTCTAAAGGTTACTGAAACTGAGTCAGATGAGTCAGCAAGTATAAAGTCTGAAAGCAGTGAAAGTGATGAGGACTTTGCTGCCTTCACTAGACATTTTCAGAAGTTCTTGAAGAAGAAACAATGGAGGACAAGGCCTTCTACTTCACAGGGAAAAGAAGACTTTTATCAGAATAAAAAGGCTTCAAAGAAGGACAGAAAAAAGACTAAGTCTAACAAGGCAACTCTTTCAAAAATAGTCTGCTATTGTTGTAATAGACAAGGTCATGAGGTTGCTGATTGTCCAGAAAAAATAAAGGAGTCTAGTGACAGGAAGAAAACTCATTTCAAAGGCAAGAAAGAAAAGTCATTTGTTGCCAAAAAGGAGAAGACTCTGTCAGATATTTCTTCTTCAGAAACTGAGTCAGATGCTGAGGCATATATAGGGCTGTTTGCTGAAGAAGAAGAAGAAGAGTTCATTCAGATTATGAACTCTATATATGATCAAGAAGACAGTCAATGCCAAGGGCTAATGGCATTAACAGAAAGTGACAAAATCCTGGAGCAGCCAGGACCTAGTAAGGTACAACATTGTTCTTCCAGTTCAATTTCTTGTGCCAGTACAGAATCAGATTCATCTTCAGCAAGTGATGAGAGTGTATCTGAGTCTGAAGAAGATATTCATCAGCTGATAGATGAATATAAAGTTCTGTTGCAAGCTTATAAGAACAGCAAGTCCCTTGTCAAAAGTCGGGCAAAGGAAATTGCTAATCTCAAAGCTATGGCAACTGATTTTGAGAAGTCTTTTGATCAAAAGCTTAATGAGATAGCCAGACTGAAGCACATAACAGTGATTCAGATGGGGACTATCACCTATAAGAATGATCAAATCAAGAGTCTGGAGATTAATCTTCAGAAGGAGAAGGACTTCGTTGCTAGGTTTTCTAAACCTAAGTCAGTTTTACCCATAATTGATGAATTTGTTCATCACAAAGGTAAAGCTGGACTTGGATTTACTAGACCTGCAAGGACTATTCAGTCCAAGTCCAAGTCCAAGGGCAAAGCCCCAACACTCAACAAGTTAGCTGTAGATGATACAGCTAAGAGAGTACCTAAGCAAAGGTACAATAAGTTTGAGTGTTGGTGTTGTGGCAAGGTGGGCCACTTTGCAATGGACTGTTTGCACAATGCTAGTGCCAAAGTGAGTAGCAAACTGCCTATTAGAAAACCAGTAGGTAGCTTTGTCAGGATGCAAACTAACAAGTACCAAGGACCCAAGAATTCTTTGGGTTCTATGGTTCATTAATCTGTTTTGCAGGTGAGTCCATGTGGCCATGCCCCAACATGGTACTTGGACAGTGGATGTTCCAGACATATGACTGGAACTAGAGGATTACTAAAGGACTACATTCCAATCAAAGATGGTCCAAAAGTCACCTTTGGTGGTTCTGAAAAAGGAATCATCAAAGGATTTGGTAACATTTCTAGTAACTTGGTTACCATTACTCAAGTGGCTTATGTTAAAGGGTTGAAACACAACCTAATAAGTATAAGTCAATTAAGTGATGTTGGGTATGACATCTCATTTGTTAAAAATGGTTGTCATATTAGGAGGTCAACTGATCAAGAGATCATTTTGACTGGTTATAGGAAAAGGAATGTCTATTGCTTAGACATTATGGTTGAGAACAATGGTTCCCCAGTATGTCTTGTAGCTGATGAGACAGTCTCTCAGTGTGTCAAATGGCACAAGAGGCTAGCCCATCTTAACTACAAGACAATTGGCAAACTCTTTAGCAAAGAGTTAGTGAGGAATGGTCCTCAAGTTAAGTGTGTTAAAGATGGTATTTACTCAGCTTGTCAAAAGGGCAAGCAGACTAGAACCACCTTTAGAAGCATAGAAAACAAAGATGCTGTGAGGTGTTTATACCTCTTACATATGGATCTCTTTGGTCCAATGCCTGTTCACAGCCTAGGTAGGAAAGTCTATACCTTTGTAGTTATAGATGACTACTCAAGGTTTTCCTGGGTGTTCTTCTTAAGACAGAAATCTGAAACACCTAGTGTCTTCTATAGCTTTGTCAAGCAAATTCAGAATGAACTAGACAGTACAGTGGTCAAGATTAGAAGTGACCATGGTACTGAATTTCAGTCTGAGAGTATGACAAAACTATGTAAAGACTTTGGGATATTTCAAGAGTTTTCTTCACCTAGAACACCTCAGCAAAATGGCATTGCTGAGAGGAAGAATAGGACCTTGATTGAGGCTGGTAGGACCCTATTAAGTGATACATCACTACCAGAATATTTCTGGGCTGAAGCAGTTAATACTGCATGCCATGTTATTAATAGGGCTACCATCACTAAAAGCCTCAATAAGACCCCCTATGAGGTTGTGAAAGGCAGGAAACCAAACCTATCCTACTTCAGGATCTTTGGTTGTAAGTGCTTCATACTTAACAATGGAAAGTCTTACTTGACTAAAATTGCTGCCAAGTCCCAAGATGGAATTTTAGTTGGGTACAGCAACAACAGTAAGGCTTATAGAGTCTACAACTTGTCTACACAAGTTGTAGAAGAATCTGTACATGTAGTATTTGATGAGACTAAACTTATTAACAATTAGTTGTCTAGTAGTGTATGCAGCTCCACAAGTATAACAAAGAAGATGGACAAGCTCACTATAGAAGGAGAACCTGCTGCAAGACAGCAAGTAGAAGATAGTGGTTACTGTCCAGGGGGAGTACTACATGTACCTTATGCAGAAGAAGTACAAGGAGTGCAGCAAGATGAAGAAACTGAAGAGGTTCAACCAGAAGTCAGGATGCCTCCAGCCAATAGGCATCTTAGAGATCATCCAGTAGAGCAGATTATTGGTGATCCAAGACAAGGGGTACAAACAAGGAGCAGAAATCTGAATTTAGCTATCTACTCCAGTTTTCTATCTCAAGTTGAACCAAAGAAGTTTGAAGAAGCCATTCTAGATCCACAATGGACTGAAGCAATGCAAGAAGAGCTGAATTAGTTCAAGAGGTGCAAGGTCTGGGAACTTGTTCCTAAACCTAAAGAACACAATATAATAGGAACCAAGTGGATCTACAGGAATAAGTTGGATGAACAAGGTGTCATCATTAAGAACAAAGCAGATTGGTTGCTAAAGGATATAGGCAGGAAGAAGGTATTGACTTTGATCAAACCTTTGCTCCAGTAGCCAGACTGGAAGCCATAAGGATGTTCCTGGCCTATGCAACCTTTTAAGGATTCAAAGTTCACCAAATGGATGTCAAGTCAGCATTTCTGAATGGTAATCTTAAAGAGGAAGTCTATGTGGAACAGCCATCAGGTTTTGTTGATTCAACTCTACCTAATCATGTCTATAGACTTAGGAAAGGTTTATATGGGTTAAAACAAGCCCCTAGGGCTTGGTATGAAACCCTATCTAGTTTCCTCATTAAGAACAAGTTCACAAGGGGGAAAATAGACAAGACTCTATTCCTTAGGGAATCTAGAGGCAAAGTTATACTAGTCCAAATATATGTAGATGATATTATATTTGGGTCTACTGAAAGCAGCCTTTGCAAAAAGTTTGCAAAACTTATGCAAGGTCAATTTGAGATGAGTAGTATGGGAGAGCTAAAGTTCTTCTTGGGTCTCCAAGTAAGACAGACTGAGAGTGGTTTATCCATTTGCCAGTCCAAGTTCACCCTAGAACTCATAAGGAAGTATGGTATGGATTCATCCAGTACCATGAAGACTCCTATGGGGTCAAGTATGTCTCTTAGCAAGGATGATGCAGGGAAACCTGTAGATGAAACCTTGTATAGAGGGATAGTTGTCTCCCTATTATACTTGACTGCAAGTAGACCAGATATCATGTACGCTACATATGTCTGTGCAAGGTATCAAGCCTGCCCTAAAGAGTCTCATTTGACAACAGTCAAAAGAATATTGAGATATCTAACGGGCACTCCCTATCTAGGCCTCTGGTACCCTAGGAATAAGGATTTTGAACTAACAGGTTATTCAGTTGCAGACTTTGCAGGATGCAAAGAAGATATAAAAAGCACAACTGGAACCTGTCAATTCCTAGGTGGGAGACTAATTTCATGGAGTAGCAAAAAGCAAACAAGTGTGACTATCTCCACTGCAGAGTCAGAATATGTGGCTGCTGTAAGTTGCTGTGTTCAACTTCTATGCATACAACATCAGCTTGAGGACTATGGAATTCAGGTAAGTTGAACTCCACTCTTTTGTGATTCTACTAGTGCTATTTCAATAGCCAATAATCCTGTATCCCATAGTAGAACAAAACATATTGAAATTAAATATCATTTTCTTAGGAAGCATGTAGAAAGAGAAGATATTTTACTTGAATATGTTAGAATAGATAATCAACTAGCTGATATGCATACTAAGCCCCTAGAAAAAGCTAAGTTCAATAGGTTTAAAATTGAACTAGGAATGATAAACTTAGGATAAGTTTATAGTATTGGCTAAGTAAAATAGTGTCGACACCCAGAGTTGTCTGTGTCAAGACAGTATAATGGTGTCGACACTTCAGGAAAAAGGTGTCGACACATCTAGGAAGTTATTGTCGACACTTCAGAATATTAGTGTCGACACATGACAAGAAGGTGTCGACACATCCAAGGTGGTGTCGACACTTATGCTTTACTCAGAATTCTCTAAGTAAAGTCTCGACTATGTGTCGAGTTAAGTGGAGTCAACACATAACCAAGTGTCGACACATATATATGTTGACTAAAACTTGTGTCGACACATAAGCGTCGAGACATTATAAGTTAGTGTCGACACTTATCGCCAGTGTCGACACTATTTAAGTTAGCTGCCCGCCTGTTCATCTTCAAATCTAGAAAGGTATAAATAGGATTTTGCCTTAGTCTGTCGACACGCTTTCAAAAGTTTCGAGACCAAAACTTGTGTGTCGACACCTCTCTTCTCTCAAGTCAAATTCTTCAACCCTAATGGTGCCAAAGCTTGAGGAGAACGTCAACGAAGGATACGAGCTGGTGCGCAATGCTTTTGATGATGCCGACCAAGAAATCAAGACAGTAGTAACCCTAGTTGCCGACTCAGGGTTAGAATATCTTGTTTCAGAGCCTACAAAGATCTGGAAGAAGGAAGTCTTGGAATTCCTCAATGGAGCTATGGTAGACGAAACTGGATTCAAGATCAAATCCAGGGTTCATGGTGAGAAGGTTAAGGTATCACTTAAGAGCTTGAGAAAGATTCTACAGCTACCAAGAACTAAGGAAGAGGATGAAGTAACAGCTTCCAGGACCAGAGATGCATTGGCAGGGTGTGGTATGGATTCTAAAATGAAAATAGGATCTGTTTTTAATAGAAAGGGCATGAACAGCCAAGGGAAATTTCTATCTGAGATTGTTGGCAAAGTAATTCTCAGTAAGCCAGGAGGGCATGATAGGGTATCTGCCTTAATGTTCAGTATTATGACAAGGATCATCTTCACTTTGCAAACAGATTGGTCTGTGATAGTTCTTGAGAAAATAAAGGAAAGCTTGAAGAAGCCCAACTTGGGCAGGATTATAAGTCTATACCTTGCTGGACGTATTCCAGAGGTTATGCACCAAGCTGCTGGAACAAAAATCAATCATATGAGGAAATTGGATATGAGGTTATTCTCCAGATGGGATAGGGTGTTGACTAAGGAGATGCCAACCCCTAAGAAGATAATTTCTAAAAGAGTATCACCTCAAAGGAAGAAGAGGAAAACTGCTCCAGTGGCACAAGTGTCCACTAGCAGCTCTGACAGTGAAGAACAAGTTGTCTTCTCACCTGATGAGAATGAAGAAGAGACTGTTGTGAAGTCTCCAGCTCCTCAAGATGTTGCTGAAATCCAGGGGGAGCTCCCTCAAGCTAGCCCCATACACAAGGATCACATCCAGGGGGAGCCTCTAGTTATAGAAGAACCAACTACACTAGAAAGTGAACAAGCAACCAACATCATCCTAGAGGTAATCTCTGAGCTAAATGCTTTAGATTTCCTTAAAGTGGATACTGTTTTATCTAATCCATTAATAATTGTTAATCAGCAAACTCAGCTGGATAGCCAAGTCCCAGATGCTGTCCTAGATGACACATCTGTTGTAGTAGAAATAGTATCTGATCCAGTGGTTGAAGAGCCCAGAGTTTCTCCAGCTCATTCACCACAAGAATTTACAATGGAAGATTTATTTCTAAATCTGGATCAACAAGACTTTGACAAGGACAATGCTGCTGTTGAGGGGGAGAATGCTCCACTTGAGGGGGAGCAAGTGCAAATTCATGAAGACCCTGCCATGCAAGAGACTGAGAAGGCACCAGATGTGCAGACTGAGAGGCCCCCAAGCCCTAAGGAGAGGGTAGAAATTGCTTGCTCCTCAGCCTCTGAAGATGAGGAGGCTACAAGGGCTAAGAAGAAGAAATTTCAGGTCTTCAGAAGAAGAAGCCAAAATTATAAGAAGGCTTTGCAAACTGTTGCTCCACAGCCTATATCTCTGCCAGCACCAACTATTGATTATAGTGCACTGATGGTTGCTATGCAGATTAAACTGGATGAACACAGGAAAGCCATTGAGAAGTATGTGGATGAAGGGCAGAAATTATTGCAGTTTGATCTGGCCCAAGATATAAAGTCAATAAGATTTGAAATGAATCTTAACAAGAAAGAAATGACAGACTGCTTCCACAAGGGAGGGAATACAGTGGTGTACTTGGCTACATATCAAGAAAAGATTAAAGCTCAAGTTGATGACATTGCATTGAAGCAAGGCTATGTACTTGAAAACCAAATCAGAATGAATGACAATTTGACAGCATCTCACAATGCTATTGTCACAGAAATGAAGAACACATCTGCTGGACCTTCTACTTCTACTGCTCTTGCTAAAGCAGAATTTGACAAAGTATTCCAAGAAGAAATCACTGCTATTAAGACTGTCATTCAAGAATCTCAAAAGATCATAACTGACAAACTCAAAAGGTTAAAACCTTTCTTTAAAGATGGAGTTAATTATTTGGATCATCAAGTCAGATTTCAAAAAGATGATGTCAGAGATCATATAGAAAGAGAAGTCATAAAGGGGGAGAGGGTTTTAGTCAAAGCCAGCTCAGATCATGCCAAGTGGATATCAAATTCTATCAGAGCCACTCTTGGATATCCTCCTCTTTGTGATGATGATAATGTGGCAGAATCTGGAATTCATCCTGCATATCTAGGAGGGGAGCAACCTGAAGTAGCTCAAGTCATCTACCCTCCTCCAGATTTTGACATGATCCATACTGATATACAGTCCATGTATAGCCCACCTGGCGGCAAGGACAATGTCACTATGGAGAAAGTTGTTCAGCCAATATCTGAAGCTATGCAAGAAGCACTGCAGAAAGAAGAAGAGACTAGGTTGTCTAAGAAGAGGTTCAGGGAGCAAGCTGAACAAAGACCAGACTTTGAGCAGTGGAGCCCCACCTCTAGGAATATTATTTTGACTGCCTGGAAAGCTGCCAAAGATAACATTCAAGACAGGAACAAGTGGTTTTCTGAAGTGGAATGGAGGAAACATGAGTCAAGGCAGGAGGCCATAGTTCAATATAGAAGGAAGGCCAAGATGGGAAAGCTACCTCCTACTGCTCAGGAGCATAGCAAGTACTTTCCTAAGCCTTACCATTACTTTTAAAGGCAAAAGATCAAAGCAGAAGAACAAAAGAAAAAGGACTTGAAAGGCAAGAAGCATGCTGAAACTGAAGTTGCTGAAGCTCCTATTCAAGCCAAAGTTCAAGCTGGAAAAGGAATAGTGATTAAGGAGCCAGAACAGAAATAGAATTAGAATTTTCTTATAGTTTACTTTGAAATCTTTTTGATGTAAAACATTCTGTAAACTTTTAAAAATGAATATGACAGATATTAGAACAATGTGTTATATGTTAAATCTATTTCATATTTGTTCTGTGATGATGTCTATGTATACATGTTTGATTGATACATGTTTATGATTGCCCTGCTATATATAATCCTGCTTTACATCATTTTTGTAATTTTATTATGAATGGTGTATATCATTGACTAAGGGTTATGACTTCTCCAAATAGGGGGAGATTGTTGGGTACATTGGTTTAAATGTACCTGTTTTGAAGAAGCCTCACCCTACTCAATGATATACATCAAAATGTATTTGATGTATTTTGAGTTACTTGTGCAGGTTAAGTATTTGCAGGAATGAAGCAAAAGTTTCTAAGTCCATGTGTCGACACCCAGAGGGAAAGTGTCGACACTTAAGAAGATTTGTGTCGACACCCAGGCAAGCAGTGTCGACACTTGGAGTCATTGTGTTGACACCAGGGATGCAGAGTCGACACCAGACACAAAGTGTCGACACAAGGAGCTGTGTCGACACTCAATGATGAAAGTGTAGTGAAGCAGTGTCGACACTTAACAGTTGTGTCGACACCCTATGAAGCTGTGTCTACATCAGAAAGTGTCGACACTTGGAGCTGTGTCGACACTCAGCAAAAGTTAGCATAGACTAAGTATAAGTGTCGACACCCAGAACAATGTGTCGACACACAATAGAAGAGTCAACACTTGAAGTAAGTGTCGACACCCAGAACAATGTGTCGACACACAACAGAAGAGTCAGCACTTGAAGAAAGTGTCGACACAAGAAAGAATATGTCGACACTCAGCTGAAGAGTCAACACTTGAATAAAGTGTCGACACATGGAGCTGTGTCGACACTTAGCAAAGATCAGCAAGTTCAACAAATTATTCTAAGTACAAGTGTCGACACTAAGGGGATGTGTCGACACCCAGCTGAAGTCTCAACAGAAGAAGAAAGTGTCGACACAAGGAGCTGTGTCGACACTCAGCAAGTATCAACACTAAAGACAAGTGTCGACACCAAGAAGCAGTATCGACACTGACAAGATCAACACATGAAGATGTGTTGACACAAAGGTGATGTGTCGACACTTAGAAGAATTCAGCAAAATACAGAAGTACAAGTACTTGTGTCGACACTCAATTTCAGTGTCAACACCTGAAGAAAAAGCAGTGTCGAGATATAAGATCTACAACACAAGGAGTTGTGTCGACACCTTGTAGACTAGTGTCGACACTTAGACAACTTGTGTCGACACTTGGTCTATAAGTGTCGACACTTAAAGACAGAAAGTCTCGACACTTTCAGACAGTTAGAGAATTTTCAAGAACTGACTGGATGACTTGACAGCTGCCATTCCAGCCAGTCTACAGCACCTGTCAGAGTTGTCAGAATTCAGTTATGGACCGGACCAGCCAGTTACCATGAAGAAGGCCTATAAATAGGCTTACACTGTCTACAGAAGGAGATGATTGATTGATCAAGTATCAAAGAAGATCTAGCTTTCAAGTGAAGATCTAAGAAGTTGGAGAGAGCGAGCTCCATCCAAAAAATCAGTTGTTGGAACCAGACTGAGAAGAAGGGTTCAGATTTATTCTGAATCTTAAGTAGCAGATATCAAGGATCAACTGCAGAAGGAGTCAATCTTATTGAGTTCTACTTTCAAGAAGCTTTGAAGAAAGCTAAGTCAGATTGATTTCAGCTGATTTCTTCCAAGAACTCATCAAGAAACTCACATCTCATCTCTCTATTCTCTGATTTGTTGAGTTAACATTATTGTATTCATTTTTTATCTTGTAGGATCCTTTGGATCTGAGTCTTGTAAGCCTGTAATTATTAAGGCTGAGGGTAGGAGAGTTAAATCTCTGAGTGTAGGCCTTGGTGGCTGAGTGTAGGCCTTGGTGGCTGAGTGTAGGCCTTGGTTGCTGAGTGTAGGCCTTTGTGGCTGAGTGTATGCTTTATGGAAAAGCTGAGTTGTAGGGCCTTGGGCCTGAGGTGTAGGAGCCTGTTTTGGGTTCTGAGTTAGTGGAGAAGTTTGGCCGAATCTACTACACTGCTAGATAGGCGAAGGGGGAAAGTGGATGTACCCAAAGCTTGGGGAACCACTATAAAACTCTGTGTCTACTATGTGATTGTGGTTTGTTGTGATTGCTGAATGTGTGCTGTGATAAAATAGATAGAATTCTGTGTTAGATTTTGTATTCTGCCATAAAATATTAAAAAGATTCAAGTCACCTATTCACCCCCCCCTCTAGGTGTTTAGGGACAATATCTTTCACTATCATCTCACCCGGCTCTAGAGGCTCCCAGCTTGTGGAGAAGCTGATCACCTCGACGAGGAGAACTTCACAAGGGCTATGCTATTATGTGGTTTGCCCAGAGGTACAAAAGTGATCAAAAGAAAAGGAATGAACGATGAAGGAAAGCTGCTGTCATACATCATCGAAAAAGTGCTGCTATGCATGACTGGTTCACATGACTACCTCTCGACTGAGATGTTCAAGACTCTTGTGGCGATCATTTGCAGGAAGAGGTTAGACTGGGGTGCTTTGCTGTTCGAGAAAAAAAAAGACCGCCTTCACACTCCCAACTTTGGGAGTATTATCAGCCTGTACTTGAATCAGATGGATGGTGACAGGTTCGATATGAGAAAAGGGGTACCTATCCACCAACTCAAGAAAATATACTCCATAATATTCGTAAGATGCGATAAGAGGATTATTAGGTAAGGGGGAGCCCCGGATGTGGCTGTGGAGGAGGAAGATCAGGCTCCCGAGGGTAGGATTCCTACTCCATACCCAAGTAAAGCCCCTGATAGATTGTGTGCAGGAGCTGAGGGGGAGTCAGCTGTTTCTTCAGTTGCAGAAAGTCCAGTTCCATTTCCAGAGCCAGAGAATCTGCTGATAGAGGTTGCTTAGATTCCTCAGACTACTGTTGAGGAGTTGGTGCCTGAGGAGGCAGAGGCTGATACAGTTGAGGAATATACTACTGAGGAAGAGGATATAGATGATGTTGATGATGATGATGCTGCAGATGAGATGATAATTGATTCTGATAAGTCTGCCAATGCTGAGGTTAGTGCTACTAATGCACTCATGGTAGTGGATAACCTGATAGTCCCTCTCCCTAAAATTGTTCCCGTTTCATATTCTGAGGGGGAGGTGACAAAGAATTCGATATTAGTTGCTACTAAGGTTGACAGGTTTATCCGCAACCTTGATAAGAGAGTTTCCAAGGCAACAAGAATACCTCTAATTCTTCTTGAGGAGGTAGTTGAGATTTGTGATGAGGAAGGAGATGCAGAGGAGTATCCTCCTTTCCTAGCTATTTTAGTGCCTTTATTGAGTTCTAAGTCATGATTATCTCCGATCTATGAGTCTCTCAGTGAAGATCTGCCTTCTCTCTCACCTATTGCCTCTGAGACAATTACCATCTCCAGTGCTGATAGTTCAATTTTCAAGATAATAAAGGTCATGTTGGCAACACAGCAAGCACAGTTTGAAGTGACCTGAATACAGTTCTAGACAAGGTAAAAGATACCGAGCAAGATGTTAACAAAGGCCTTGCTGAAGTCAAAATTTAGATTGAAGCACTTGATACAAAGATTGACTTAGTATTTGTTGAGGGTGGAAAAGCCATCAAGCTGAACGTGGATGGCCTACAATATACCAAAGAAATTGTGGATAATGTGGACACAAATGCCAAGACTATGATTGAAGCACACAATAATTCTATGGAGCATTATGACAACCGCTTGAAAGTGTATGCAAATTCTCTGGCTACAGAAGTCAGAAAGTGGGAGGACTCCTTGGAAGCTAAGGTGGCAGCTAATGTCAATGCACTTGAAGTAGAAATTTTAGCAAATTTCAAAAGTGTAAATGACTATCATTATAACAACTGTGTGTAGCTGCAAAGTCAGTTGACAGGATCTCAAGTACCTGTTGTGCCTGTACCAGCACATGATGAGACTCATCCTGCCCAGGATTACTCTCAGTTTTGGTCATACACACAGTGTTTTTCTCAGGCTGATACTGCTATTGCTACTGCTGCTGAGGCTCCAAAGGTATAAATTGTTGAGGACTTCCCCCCTCCGGCTCACAAGCGAAGAAGATATGGGGAAGGCCCGTCTGCTATCAGGTCAGAACCAAATAGAGAGATGGAAGAAGTGTGGAGTCCCATATCTAGGGGTATTATATTGGATACATTCTTGTTGGGTACATTGGAAAATGTGTACCAGATTTGAAGAAGCCTCACCTTACTCAATGATATGCATCAAGGTGTATTTGATGTTGTTTCGAGTTTATATGTGCAGGTTAAAGTAAATGCAAGAATGCTGGAAAAATTTCTAAGTCCATATGTCGACACCAAAAGAAGCTGTATCGACATTTATGAAGGCTTGTGTCGACACTGGAGAAAAGCTGTGTCGACACTTGGAGTTAATTATGTCGACACCTGGAATGGCTGTGTCGATGCCTGAAGAAACAGTGTCGTCATACAGACGCAGTGTCAACACACAGAGAAGTTTAGTCAACATCAACTATATCGACACACAGAGGCAGTGTCGACACACAGAGAAAGCTTAGTCGACAACAACTGTGTAGAAACATAGAGGCAGTGTCGACACACAGAAGACTTTGTCGACATCAACTGTGTCGTCACACAGAGGCAGTGTCGACACACAGAAGAAATATACAAGTTAAAGTGAAGAAGTGATTGTGTGGACACACAGAATTAGTGTCGACGCATTCTACAGATGCTGTGTCGAGAAGCAGTGTCAACACCAAGGAAGCTGTGTCGACACCACAAAGGCTTATGTCGACACTTAGTCTACTTGTGTCGACACTTGATAAAGTTCAGTCTCGACACTTTGCTGACAGAGACAGAGTTTCAATAAGTGACTGGATGACTTGACAGCTGCCATTACCAACCGGTCTACTGCAACTGTTAGAGCTGTCAGAAGTTTGTTAGAAACCGGATCAGCCGGTTACCATGGAGAAAGTCTATATAAAGGCATTCTTCATCAACAGAAAGTGACTACTGATACAAGGAACTAATGAAGTGTGACTGATCAACAAGAAATAATACATACACATACAGTTACACAAAAATAGAAGAAGATTTTCGTTAGAAGATCTAAGAAGAAGTTGGAGAGAGAGAGCTCCATCTTTTGAAGTGAAGAAAGGGACTTATATCAACAAGTCCCTCAAGTGCAGATCCTGAACCAGTCTGCCAAGAAGGATTCAGATTGAGATCTGAATTTCAAGAAAGAAGCTGATTGAAGATCAAATTCAAAGGAGTTCAACCCTACTGAGTTCAAATTCAAGAAGCTTTGAAGAAAGCTAAGAGTGGTTGTTCTCTGCCATCAGATTCTTCCAAGAACTGATCAAGAAGTCATCCATCCTTTCTCTCTCTACCAAGGTGGCGGTAAAATACATTGTTAAATCTATTTTCTGTAGGATCTTTATAAGATCTGAGTTGTAAGCCTGTGTTTATAAAGGCTGAGTTGTAGGAGATTATTTTCTCTGAGTGGTAGGCCTTGTTGAAGTCTGAGGTAGGGTTATGAGCCTGAGTTATAGGAGATTGTGATCTCTGAGTTATAGGCCTTGTTGAAGGCTGAGGTAGGGCAGATTGCCTGAGCTGTAGGAGTGTGGACTCACTCTGAGTTGTAGGATCCTTGTTTGGGTTCTGAGCTACTGTAAGATCTGAGTATCTGAGGTGAAGAGAAGAAGTTAGGCCGAATCTAGCACACTTCTAGATAGGCGAAGGGGGAAATTGGATGTTCCCAGACCTTGGGGAACCACTATAAAATCTGTGTGCAATCTATGATTGTGTGATTCTGTGAATTCTGTGTTGTGTTAGCTGTAGAATTAACTGTTTCTGATTAACTAACTGAATAGATATTCTGCCTTAGAAGAAAAAGGAATTACACCTATTCACCCCCCCCCTCTAGGTGTTTAGGAACTAATTCTTTCAAGTGGTATCAGAGGGAGGGTACTCAAAAGATAGACTTAACAGTCTGAGTGAGATCTGTAAGGTAGAAATAAGTTCAAGAAAATGGGTTCAGGAGAAAATCATAAAGAACTTGGTGCAATGAAATTGCCTATTTGCAGGAAGAAGATATTTGGATTATGGAAAGAAAGGGTCAGATTATTTATGGAGGCATCTGATCTTAGAATTTACATAACAGTTAAGGAAGGACCATATGTTCCAATGAAGATTTCTGTTCTTAATGCAAATCAAAGAATTCAAAAGGATTTTTCTGAGATGACTAAAGATGAGATCATCTTGGCAACAATGGATAAAAGAGCATAGAATATTATAGTAAGTGCTATTGATGATTTAACATTCCAGAATCTAATTCACTGCAAAACCTCCCAGGATGGAGGGTTCTGAAGAGGTTAGGCAAGATAGAAAGTTTATGCTTAATCAATAATATGAGAGTTTCAGACAAGCCAAGTCTGAAAGTATAACTGAATGTTATAAGAAGTTCTATAGGATTGTCAATGAACTAATGTCTTATGGAAGAATATTCAGTACTTATGAGCTGAATGATAAATTCTTTAGGTCATTGACTAAGGATTGGGACACAAAGATTTGCGCCATAAGGGAAGTGGCCAGATTGGGTGAGATTTCTCCTCCAATACTGTTTGGAAAATTGATGTCTTATGAGGTGCAGCTATTAGCCAGAAAGGAGGAAGAGAGAAATACCAAGGGTGACTATAGAGAAAAGTCTGTGGCCTTCAAGGTAGAAGCCACAAGAAAGAATAGGAGAATGTCTCCATCATCTCCTAAGAAGAATGCAGAAGTGTTTTCAGAAAATTCTGATAATCACAGTACAGATAGCAGTAATTCTGATGAAGACTTTGCAGCATTCACAAGGCAGTTCCAGAGGTTCTTAAAGAAGAAGCAGTGGAAATCTAAGCCTTCCACATCTCAGTCCAAGGATGATGAAAGAACTAGTGCCTAATCACCTAGAGGGGGGGTGAATAGGTATCCTTATTATTTTTTTTTTACTTTAAAGGTAGAAATACAGTACTGTAAATGCAATTCTACAAGTATCACAACACAGCAACCATACAATCATACATACACAGAGTGCACACAGGATTTATAGTGGTTCCCCAAGGTCTGGGTACATCCACTTTCCCCCTTCGCCTATCTAGTAGTGTACTAGATTCGGCCTAACTTCTCCACTTCTTCTCAGATCCTCAGATCTTACAACTTAGAGTGTCCCCACTCTTACAACTCAGGCACTAAGCCTTACCAATCAGTCTTCACCAAGACCTACACTCAGGATAAACATCCCTACCTCAGCCTACAATCAAGGCCTACACTCAGAGAATAAAATCTCCTACACTCAGGCACAATCGCCCTACCTCAGCCTTTATAGAATAGGCTTACAGCTCAGATCCCTTAGGATCCTACAGAAAGTAAAGTTTACAAAGTATATAACCATAACTCTGAAAGAGAGAGATGAGTTGACTGGCTTCTTGATGAGTTCTTGAAAGAACTTTGCAGAGATCAACCTCCCTTGGCTTTCTTCAAAGCTTCTTGAATTAGAACACAGTAGGGTTGAGTCTCCTCTGAAGATGATCTTCAATCAACTTTTGTCTTGAGAATCAGATCTCAATCTGAATCTTACTCTTCAGCCTGGTTTAACAGCTGTTCTTCTTAGAAGGAGATCTCTCTCTCTCCAACTGCTTAGATCTTCTCTTGAAGGTCTTCTTCTTTGTTGTATTGCTTTTCAATTCATTGATTACTACTCATTCTCATTTCTGTCGAAGGAGAAAGGTCTATAAATAGTCTTCCTCCAAGGTAACCGGCTGATCCGGTTTCTAACAACATTCTGACAGCTCTGACAGTTGCAGTTGACCGGTCAAAATGGCAGTTGTCAAGTCACCCAGTCACTTCTTGAAATCTCTGTCACTGTCTGAAAGTGTCGAGACAGATAGTCATTATGTGTCGACACAAATAGACTAAGTGTCGACACAAGTAGACTAAGTGTCGACACTAGCCTTGATGGTGTCGACACAACTCCTTGTATTGTTGTAACAGCTTCTCGACACTACTTCTTCAGAATGTGTCGACACTGATTCTGTGTATCGACACAAGCCTTTTGTAGAATGTGTCGACACTGATTGAGTGTGTCGACATAAGTACTTCTTATTCAATACTTAGTTGATTTCTGATGTGTGTCGGCACAACTCCTTTGTGTCGACAGATCTTCCTGTGTTGAGACTTGCTGAGTGTCGACACATCTCCTTTGTGTCGACACAACTCCTTCATGTGTTGAAATTTTGCTGAGTGTCGGCACATCTCCTTTGTGTTGACACTTGCCTTCATGTGTTGAAATCTCGCCGAGTGTCGACACATCTCCTTTGTGTCGACACTTGCCTTCATGTGTTGAAATCTTGCTGAGTGTCGACACATCTCCATTGTGTCGACACTTGTACTTAAACTTTGTTGAAGTTCGCTGAGTGTCGACATAGCCTCCTGGTGTCGACACTTTTTATGTCGACAAAGTTTCTCTGGGTGTCGATACTGCTTCTAAGTGTCGACACTGCTTCTAAGTGTCGACACTGATTATGTAGACAATTCTTCACTATGTGTCGACACTGCCTGTATGTGTCGACACTTTTCTTCTGGTGTCGACTCTGCCTTCCTGGTGTCGACACAATTACTCCAAGTGTCGACACAGCTTCTATAGGTGTCGACACAAGCCTTCTTAAGTGTCGATACTTTTCTTCTAGGTGTCGACACATGGACTTAGAAACGTTTCCTGCAATCCTGCAGTTACTTAACCTGCACAAATAAACTCAAAGCTCATCAAATACACATTGATGTATATCATTGAGTAGGGTGAGGCTTCTTCAAATCAGGTACATAGATTCCAATGTACCCAACAATCTCCCCCTATTTAGAGAAGTCATAAACCTTAGTCAATGATATACACCATACATAACAAATACTCAATATGATGTATAACAATATTAAATGACAGGGTAAGAACTAAACATGTATAAACAGAACATGTATAAACAATTATCTCAGAACAATAATGTAATAGATTTAACATATAACATTGTTCTTACAACTTCAAACATTTTCATTAATCAAAAGTTTACATAGAGTTAAATGCAAATGATTACAAATTGTAAACTTAAGAAAAATTCTATCCTATGGATGCTCTGGTTCCTTGATTACAATGCCCTTTCCAGATTGAATCTTTGCTTGGACTGGAGCATCATTGTCATCAGCAGGTTTCTTCCCTTTAAGATCTTTCTTTTTCTGTACTTCAGCCCTTATCTTCTATCTTTCAAAATAGTGATAAGGCTTAGGGAAATACTTGCTAGGCTCCTATGCATTAGGAGGTAGCTTCCCTAATTTAGCATTTCTTCTGTATTGTACTATGGCCTCCTGCCTAGCCTCATGTTTCTTCCATTCCTGGTCAGAATACCATTTGCCTCTCTCTAGAAAATTATCCTTAGCAGCCTTCCAAGCAGTTAATATGATATTCCTAGAGGTTGGGCTCCATTGTTCAAAATCTGGCCTTAATTCAGCTTGCTCTCTGAATCTTTTCTTAGATAATTGGGACTCTTGTTCTTTTAGAACTGCCTCTTGTACCGGTTGTACAACTTTCTCAAGAATAATATTATGATTACCCTCAGGAGGACTATACATAGATTGTAACTCCTGATGTATCATGTCAAAATCTGCAGGAGGATATATCACTTGAGCTACTTCAGCTTGCTCTCCTCCAAAGTATGCAGGATTGATGCCAGACTCTGCAACATTAGCATCATCACATAAAGGTGGATATCCAAGGGTGGCTCTGATGGAGTTTGAAATCCACTTTGCATGATCAGAGCCTGCTTTGACTAACACCCTCTCCCCCTTTATGACTTCTCTTTCTATATGATCTCTAAGATCATCCTTTTGGAATCTTATCTGAGCATTCAAATAGTTAACTCCATCCTTATAAAAAGGTTTTAACCTTTGGAGCTTTTCAGTAATTGCCTTCTGAGAATCTTCAATGACCGTTTTAACAGCAGTGGGGCTCTCTTGTAGTTGCTTATCAAAGGCTTCTTTGGCAGTAGCAGTCACAGCAGTCTGGGAAGTAGCTATATTTTTCATTTCAGTGACTATGGCATTATGAGAAGCAGTCAGATTATCATTCATTCTTAGCTGATTTTGCAGGACATATCCTTGTTTTTCTGCCAAGTCATCAATCTGTTTCTTGATATTCTCTTGATGAGTAGCCAGAAAGACCACTTCATTTCCTCCTTTATGAAAGCAGTCAGTCATTTCCTTTTTATGTTGATTCACTTCAAATGTAAATCCTTCCCAGTCCTTGGTAGCTCCTCAGCAATTCTTTGCTCCTCAGTCTCTTGTCTAGCAGTCTCCTCTACATGCTCCTCTTCAAGATTTACCTTCTCCCCCTCAACAGCTGTTATCTCTCTCTCAAGGTCTGTCTGTACAAGATCAGGGAATAGCTCTTCTAATGTAAACTCATGCTGAGGTTGTACAGGAGAATCTCTTATTTCTGGAGCAACTGAGTCTACTTTATCAGCAACTGATGTGTCCTCCATGACAATATCTTGTGGTTCACTATGTAACTGTGTTTGCTGATCAATATCAAGTAATGATTCAGTCAAAACTTCATCCTCAATAGGGAAATTTAATTGATTAACTTCAGTAATTACCTCTATAATGGTTTGGGTAGCCCTTTCACTCTCTAATGGAGTTGGCTCATCCACAAGTAGAGGCTCCCCCTGGAGTGGATCCAGGTGAATTGGGCTAGCTGAGGGTAGCTCCCCCAGCCTCTGAGCCTCTTCTTGCTTGCTGGTGACTGACCAGCATTGCCATCCTCTCCATCATCTGAACTAAACACCACTTGCTCCTCTGAGCTACTTGAGGATTCTTGTGCCACAATGGCTGTCTTCTTCTTCTTCTTCTTTTGAGGTGTTTCTTTTTCTGGAGTTGGCATTTCCTTTGTTAATACTCTATCCCACCTTGAGAAAATTCTTAAATCCATTCTCCTCATGTGGTTTATCTTTGAACCTGTAGCTTGGTTCATCACTTCAGGAATACTTCCAGCTAAGTATAGACTCAGAATTCTACCCAGATTGGGTTTCTTCACGCTCTCTTTTATCTTATCAAACATGACTGCTGACCAATCAGTATTAAGTTTGAAGATTATCCTTGTCATCAAACTGAACATATGAGCTAAAATTCTATCATGCCCACCAGGCTTGCTTAGTATTACCTTGCCAACTATCTCAGATAAAAACTTGCCATGCATGTTCATGCCTTTCCTGTTGAAAACTGATCCTATTTTCAGGCTTGAATCAAGTCCACACCATGCTAGTGCCTCCCTTATCTTTGAAGCAGATACATCTTCCTCTTCTTTAGTTCTAGGGAGATGTAGAACTTTTCTTAGAGTCTTATGGGAGACCTTCACCTTTGCCCCATGAACTTTGGACTTAATCTTGAGTCCAGATTCATCAAGAGTTGCTGCACTCAAGAATTCGAGGACTTCCTTCTTCCATATCTTGATAGGTTCTGAAACAATATACTCTAGGCCAGTCTCTGCAATTAGGTTTACCACACCTTGGATTTTGGGTTCCGCGTCATCAAAGGCGCGTCGCACGAGCTCATATCCTTCATTAATGTTCTCTTCTAGCTTGGGCGCCATTAGGGTTTGAAGAAATTTTGAATTTAGAGAAGGGAGATGTCGACACACAATTTTGGTCGCGAAACTAAGGTGAGCGTGTCGACAAACAATGGGGAAAACCTATTTATACCTTTCTAGAATTGAAGGTGAAAAGGCGCGTTAACATACTTGAATTGTGTCGACACTGTTTAAAAGTGTCGACACTTACTTCTAATGTCTCGACAACTATGTGTCGGCACAAGTATAGTCGACAGAATATATGTGTCGACACTTATATATCTCAGCTCGACACTTAGTCGATAGTCTACTAGACTAATTCTGTGTAAATCCTAAGTGTCGACACCACCCTGGATGTGTCGACAGCTACACTGCATGTGTCGACACTAATTCTCTGAAGTGTCGACACAGACTTCCTAGATGTGTCGACACCATTTCTCTGAAATGTCTACACCACTTCTATGTGTCAACACAGACAACTCTGTGTGTCGACACTATTTTACTTAGCCAATTATTGTAAACTATTCTAAGTTTATCATACCTAATTCAATTTTAAACTTATTGAATTTGGTTTCATCTAAGGGCTTAGTAAACATATCAGCTATTTGATTATCAGTCTTAACATACTCTAGGGAAATGTCTTCTTTTTCAACATGTTCTCTTAGAAAATGGTATTTAATTTATATGTGCTTAGTCCTACTATGGGAGATAGGATTATTTGCAATAGAAATGGCACTAGTAGAATCACAAAATAAAGGTGTCCTATTTACTTGAATACCATATTCTTCTAGCTGGTGTTTTATCCATAGTAGTTGTGCACAGCAGCTTCCTGCAGTAATATACTCTGACTCTGTTATGGAGATAGCCACACTGGTTTGCTTCTTGCTACTCCCTGACACCAGCCTTCCACCTAGAAATTGACAGGTTCCTGTAGTACTCTTCATATCTTCCTTGCAGCCTGCAAAATCTGCATCTGAATAACCTGTCAGTTCAAAATCTCCATTCCTAGGGTACCAAAGGCCTAGATAAGGAGTGCCCTTAAGATATATCAAAATTCTTTTGACTGCTGTCAAATGAGATTCTTTAGGGCAAGCTTGGTACCTAGCACAGACACATGTAGCATACATGATATCTGGTCTACTAACAGTCAAATACAGTAGGGAGCCAACAATCCCTCTATACAAAGTTTCATCTACAGGTTTCCCTGCATCATCTTTGTTTAGAGACATGCTTCCTTATCAATTCTAGGGTGAACCTAGACTGACATATGGATAATCCATCTTCAGTCTGTCTAACGTGTACACCCAAGAAGAACTTAAGTTCCCCCATACTACTCATTTCAAATTGTCCTTGCATAACTTTTGCAAACTTTCTGCAAAGACTACTTTTTGTAGACCCAAATATTATGTCATCTACATATATTTAGACTAAGATAATCTTGCCTCTGGATTCCCTAAGGAATAGAGTCTTATCTATTTTCCCCCTTGATAATTTGTTCTCAATGAGGAAACTAAACAGGGTTTCATACCAAGCCCTTGGGGCTTGTTTTAACCCATACAAAGCCTTCCTAAGTCTATAAACATAATCAGGTTTAAGAGAATCAACAAAACCTGATGGCTGCTCTACATAGACTTCTTCCTTCAGATTTCCATTCAGAAAAGCTGACTTAACATCCATTTGATATACCTTAAATCCTTGATATGTTGCATAGGCAAGGAACATCCTTATTGCTTCCAGTCTTGCTACTGGAGCAAAGGTTTGATCAAAATCAATACCTTCTTCCTGCCTATATCCCTTTGCAACAAGCCTAGCTTTATTCTTTATGATTATTCCATTTTCATCCAACGTGTTCCTAAAGATCCACTTAGTTCCAACAATATTATGGTCCTTGGGTTTAGGAACTAGCTCCCAGACCTTCCATCTTTTGAATTGATTCAGCTCCTCTTGCATGGCCTCAATCCAATGAGAGTATAGGATATCTTATTCAAACTTCTTTGGCTCCACTTGGGATAGAAAACTAGAGTAAAGAACTGTACTTAGATTCCTGCTCCTTGTTTGCACCCCTTGTCTGGGATCTCTAATTATTTGATTGGCTGGATGATCCCTTAAGTGCCTATTTGCTGGAGGCAGCCTGTCTTCCGGTTGTACACCTTCAGTCTCTTCATTTAGCTGCACCTCTTGGTCTTCTTCAGCATCAGGAGTATCTTGTACTACCCCTGGACAACAGCCACCATCTTCCACTTGCTGACTTGCAGAAGAACCTTTTGTTAAGGTAAGCTTGTCCATCTTCTCATTTACACTTGTAGAGTTGCAAACACTTCTTGACAATTCATTGTTAATGAGTCTAGCTTCATCAAAAACAACATGAACAGACTCTTCTACAACTTGAGTAATCAAGTTGTAGACCCTATAAGCCTTACTATTATTGTTGTACCCAACAAAGATCCCCTCTTGGGATTTGACAGCAAACTTGGTTAGATAAGACTTACCATTATTAAGGATATAGCACTTGCAACCAAAGATCCTGAAATAAGATAAATTTGGTTTTCTGCCCTTCATAATCTCATAGGGGGTCTTCTTGTGGCTCTTGGTGATAGTAGCCCTATTGATCACATGACAAGCAGTGTTTACTGCCTCAGCCAGAAATATTCTGGGAGAGATGTGTCACTCAATAGGGTTATACCAGCCTCTATCAAGGTTCTATTTTTCCTTTCAGCAATACCATTTTGCTGAGGTGTTCTTGGTGAGGAAAATTTCTGAAAAATTCTAAATTCTTCACACAGGTTTGTCATATTGTCAGATTGAAATTCAGTACCATGGTCACTTCTAATTTTGACCACTGTACTGTCCAATTCATTCTGAATTTGTTTAACAAAACTATATAAGATACTTGGGGTTTCAGATTTTTGTCTAAGGAAGAACACCCAGGAATACCTTGAATAGTCATCTACAACCACAAATGTGTAGACCTTCCTACATAGGTTGTGAACTGGCATAGGACCAAAAAGATCCATATGGAAGAGGTATAGACACCTCACATCATCTTTCTTCTCAAGGCTATGAAAGGTGGATCTGGTCTGCTTGCCTTTTTGACAAGCTGAGCATATCCCATCCTTGATACACTTAACCTGAGGACCATTCCTCACTAACTCTTTGCTAAAGAGTTGGTCAATTGTCTTATAATTAAGATGAGACAACCTCTTGTGCCATTTAACACAATGTGAGACTTTCTCATCAGCTACAAGACAAATAGGAGAAACAATGTTCTCACACATAATGTCTAGACAATAGACATTTCTCTTCCTATATCCTGTCAGAATTATCTTTTGATCACTTGACCTTTTGATATGACAACCATCCTTGACAAATGAGATGTCATATCCTAAATCACTCAGCTGACCTATGCTAATAAGGTTATGTTTCAACCCTTTAACAAAAGCCACTTCAGTAATTGTTATAAGGTTGCTAGAAATGTTACCAAAACCTTTGATGATTCCTTTTTCAGAACCACCAAAGGTGACTTTAGGACCATACTTGATTGGTGTGTATTCCTTTAGCAATCCCCTAGTTCCAGTCATGTGTCTGGAACATCCACTGTCCAAGTACCATATAGGGGCATGGCCACTTGGACTCTCCTGCAAAACAGATTACTTAACCTTAGAACCCAAATAATTCTTGGGTCCTTGGTGCAGGTTTGTTTGACTTTTAACAAAACTACCTATAGCTCTTCTAGCAGGTAGTTTGCTACTCTCCTTGACACTTGAATTGTGCTAACAATCTATGACAAATTGTCCTATCTTGCCACAACACCAGCACTCAAACCTGTTGTACCTTTGTTTTAGTACAACCCCGGCTGGATTTTCTACTGCAGCCTTCTTGTTTAGTGCTGGGGCTTTGCCCTTACATTTGGACTTAACTGTACAGGCAGGTTTTATAAACCCCAATCCAGTTTTACCCTTATGAGGTACAAACTCATCTATCAAAGGTAAAATAGATTTTGGTTTAGAAAAACTTACTACAATCTCTCTCTCCTTCTGAAGTCTAACCTCCAGATTTCTAAATTGATCATTCTTAAATGTAATAGTACCCATCTGAATAACAGTAATGTTCTTCAGCCTGGCTATTTCATTCAGTTTCTGATCAAATAACTTGTCTGAATTAGCAGCAGCCAATTTAAGACTAGCAATCTCCTTTGCCTGAGTTTTGGCTAAGGTTTTGCTTTTCTTCAAGGCCTGCAACAAGTCCCTATATTCATCAATCAATTGATAAATATCTCCTTCAGATTCAGACCCACCCACATCACCCAATGCAGATGTATCTGATTCTGACTCAGTACTAGAAATTGAACTGGAAGAACAACTTTGTACCTTACTTGTTCCAGGCTGATCCTGGATTTTGTCCCCTTCAGATAAGACCATCAATCCCTTGCACTGAATGTCCTCAAGCTCATAAATTGAGTTCATTAATTGCATGAACTCATCTTCTTCCTCTTCAGTAAATAAACCAATATAGGCTTCAGCTTCTGAATCTGTTTCTGAAGATGACTGATCAGTCAAACTTTTGTCTTTCTTGGCAACAAAGGACTTTTCCTTTTTGCCCTTAAACTGTGTCTTCTTTCTATCTGTTGACTCCTTCCTCTTTTCAGGACAGTCAGCCACTACATGTCCCTGTCTATTGCAACAATAGCATACAATCTTTGAGGATGTAGTTTTACTTGGCTTAGACTATCTTCTGTCATTCCTTGATGACTTCCTGTTCTGATAGTAGTCATCTTTTGTCTGTGAAGTGGATGCCTTAGACCTCCACTGCTTCTTCTTCAGAAACTTTTGAAAATGTCTTGCAAAAGCAGCAAAGTCTTCATCACTTTCACTGCTATCTGAATTCTTGCTTTCTGACTCATCTGTGTCAGCCTCAGCAACTTTTTGAGGTGGAGATGGAGACTTGCTTTTATATTTCCTAGTGGCTTCTATCTTGAAGGCCACAGCTCTTTCCTTGTGCTCCACTCTAGTAGTCTTCTCTTCCTCCTTTCTAACCATTAACTGCATCTCATAAGATAACAGTTTTCCAAACAAGATTGGAGGAGGTATATCAGCTAATTTGGCTATTTCCCTAATGGCACAAATCTTGGTATCCCGGTACTTAGTCAGGGATCTTAAGAACTTGTCATTCAGCTCATAGTTGCTGAATTCTCTTCGATAGGACATCAATTCATTTACTATCCTATAAAACTTCTTGTAGCATTCAGTAATGCTATCAGACTTTCCTTATCTGAATCTTTCATATTCCTAATTTAACAAAGACTTCCTGTCTTGTCTTACTTCTTCTGATCCCTCCATATAGACAATTAATGTGTCCCACAATTCTTTAGAAGTTTTACAGTGAATTAAATTCTGAAATGTTGCATCATCAATTGCACTAACAATAATATTCTGGGACCTCTTGTCCATAGTGGCCAGAATAATTTCATCTTTAGTCATTTCTGAATAGTCTTTGGGAGTTCTCTGATTTTCATCCAGAACAGATACTTTAATTGGCACATATGAACCTTCTTTGACTGTAATGTATATTCTTGGGTCAGAGGCTTACATAAAAAGTCTAACCCTCTCTTTCCAAATGCCAAATATCTTTTTTCTACAGATTGGCAATTTCATGGACCCCAGCTCTTTGTGATTATCAGTAGAACCCATTTTCTTGAATCTTGATTATTCTGATTCTACCTACAGGATCTTACTCATACTGTTATGTCCCTTTTTGAGCAACCTCGCTTTGATACCACTTCAAAGAACTAGTGCCTAATCACCTAGAGGGGGGGGGGGGGGTGAATAGGTGTCCTTATTCTTTTTTTACTTTAAAGGCAGAAATACAGTACTGTAAATGCAATTCTACAAGTATCACAACACAGCAAACATACAATCATACATATACAGTGTAACACCCCCTATCCGTCGCACAGCATATAGCAGTAGGTCCGGCCGGGGCCCGACGCCATAAACCACATACAGACCGGTGGTTACTTATGGAAACCATCCAACCAATCTCAACGTCCTACACAGAGCATTCTAGCGGAAGCAGTTTATATAAGTTGCAAAACAAGAACCCAGCAACAAGCATGAATGTCCACTAATACGAAAATAGGAATGTCATTACAAAAATACTCAAAACAAGCCTTAAGGCCTTACAAAAATGTTTCACTTGTCTGTTATATGATTTACAAACCTCGGCACGCAGGCCGGTCATACATGAATAAAGCAATACACATTTCCATTCGGGCCTTCGACGGCCAGCTTCGCAAAAAGGGCTTTAGCCCGCTATTGACCGCTTGGTCCAGCTGCACCTGCAAGCAACAAACCACCGCATGGTGGCAAAACAAGGCAACGGTCAGCAATGCTGACCAAATTATAACGATCCCGCCCCCAACTCGGGGAGGCGATGCTCCTTCCCTGCATTTCATTAGCATAAGCGAGCAATATAAAAACCATAGCCATTTCATCACAGGCGTTGGCTCGCACGGCCACACGCCCCGTGCACTCAGGGCACATTCTCGTTGAACCGGTCGATGTCACGTCAATTAAAGCCATTAACATTCCGGACTCACCACCGCCACTTAGACGGCCATTCCTATGGGCAATTCGTCTTCCTGGCATTGGTCACGTCAATTTAAGCCATTGACCGCCGAAGACTCACATCTATGCCAACGGCGAGTGCCATGTAACTTTAGGTCTCTCTAACCCGAACGACATAAAGCGGGTACGGCTCCATCTAACCCGTGCTCACATCGCAACGGCAATTTAAGCCATATGCATGGGTCAAACTTTCACCGAGTCCCATTCTAACACAAGTCACATAACCCCGTTATGTTCAAGTTGGCTCTCAGGCCACCAAGATGGCAAGACCTCGTGTCCGCCCAGTTTTCCGGGTGCACCTTTGGGTTAGTCCCCAAGGCTCCCTGCTGCAATCTACCGCGTAGAAAACCCGAAAAACACCCAATAGCACGGAGTCTTCTCCGGCCTTATGCAATGCAACATCACCGATCCGAACTAACATGTCCGGGTAGGCTTCAACCAAAATGCCTATGTCTGTTCTCGCATACGGACTCTAAACAACGGGGACTTCACATATCTACCCGAAGGAACGCCTCCAACTCTCCGCAAACTCGCGAGAGCGGGCTTCCTATGCAAAGAAAGAGAGCGACTCATGCTCAAGATGAGGATCGTTACCCTTGCGGTCCTCTTTGGCGCCATCGAAAAGTAATCAGATGGAAATCACCGCACTTGCGTCGCCTCCGTAGATCCGGAGTCGGCTTGCGATTCGGCGCTCCGAAGCTCCTCCAATGGCGGATCTAGCTCCTCTTCTTCTTGCCTTAGCTCTCCTTTCTCCAAGGATTTAGAAAGAGGATAAGTGGAAAAAGTGAGGGTTTTCTAAGATAAAACCCGGGAATATCCCTTCAGGAACAACCCCCAGCCGTTGGATCTTGAGTCAAAGAAATGAACGGCTTCGATTCGGGGCTGAAATGCCCAATCTGGACCGAACACGGCCTGGCACACGCCCGTGTCCAGGGCCGTGTGCCTCATTCGCCGTCAAAATCGAATCACCTGGAACCTCACACGGGTATCGAACACACCCGTGTTCGAGCTGACACGCCCGTGTTCCACCTGACACGGCCGTGTAGCTGGCCGTGTACCCTATGATTTTCTCCCGTTTTCAACCCGAGCACTGCACGGGTTCTAGGACACGCCCGTGTCCTTGCCCGTGTCACCTTGACACGCTTGGGCTCCAGGCCGTGTACATGGTCTCGACACTTCGCGGCTAAGTGTCGACACGGGTCGACACGCCCTGCGACACGCCCGTGTCGCAGGCCGTGTGCCATGTCTTGACACATTGTCGATACCAAAGTGTCGACTTCGCGGGACGAGTGTCGACACGGGTTGAAACGCCCTGCGACACGCCCGTGTCGCAGGCCGTGTGCCGTGTCTCGACACAACGTCGAAGCACTGTGTCGACTTCACGGCTAAGTGTCGACACGGGTCGACACGCCCTGCGACACGCCCGTGTCGCAGGCCGTGTGCCCAGTCTCGACACAATGTCGAGACCAAAGTGTCGACTTCGCGCCTTAGTGTCGACACAGGCTTGACACGCCCTGGGACACGCCCGTGTCCCAGGCCGTGTGCCTGCAGCCAGAACTCAAATTGGCCCAAAACATTCCCCTTTACTCCTTTGAGTTTCGGGGCATTACAACTCTACCCCTCTTAAAAGAATTTCGCCCACGAAATTACATAAAGGGAAAAACATGTACAAAACAAAATTTGTACCTGAGCGGAACAACTCCGGATATTCGTCAAGCATCGTCTGCTCTCGCTCCCAAGAGAACTCCTCACGACCGCAATTGTCCCACCGGACTTTGACCATCCTGATCTCTTTATTGCGTAGTCGCTTGACCTCCGAGTCCTCAATTCGCACGGGCTTGACCTTTGTCGTTAGCCCACTATCCACCGGCACTTGATCGACCGCGATCACTTGCGTAGGCTCTTGCACCGCCTTCCGAAGCACCGAAATATGGAATACATCATGTAAACCACTTAGTTCCACTGAAAGCTTCAGCCGATAGGCCGCTTCTCCTACTCGCTCCAGAACCTCGAACGGTCCAAGGTACCTCGGGCTTAGCTTTTTCAATCGCCGCACCCGCGAGACACCCTTGAACGGCTTGATCTTCAAGTATACATAATCGCCCACAGCGAACTCCACGTTCCTGTGCTTGGCATTAGAGTACTTTGCTTGCCGGTCCTGAGCGATAAGCAACCTCTCCCGAATTGTCCTTACCAAAGAAGTAGCATCCTCCACTTCCGATCGCTTATACAACTTTGACTCGCCCGTTTCTAACCAAGACAACGGCGTGCGACATCTTCTACCATAAAGGTCCTCGAAAGGCGCCATCTGAATACTTGCTTGGTAGCTGTTGTTGTATGCGAACTCCACCAAATAAAGGTGGTCCTCCCATTGCTTTCCAAAGTCAAAGACACACATGCGAAGCATGTCTTCCATGGTTCTATTGACCCTCTCGGTCTGCCCATCCGTTTGCGGATGGAAGGCTGTGCTAAACTTCAGCTTTGTTCCCAACATTTGCTGCACCAGCCTCCAATCATTGGACGTGAACCGCCCATCTCGGTCACTCACGATGCTGCGGGGCACACCATGAAGCCGCACTATATTATCCACATAAAGCTTTGCCAACTTCTCCACCGGATCATCCTTCCTATGCGGAATAAAATGCGACACCTTTGTTAATCGATCAACAACCACCCAAATGGCGTCGTTCCCCTTTTGCGACCTTGGCAAACCGTGCACAAAGTCCATAGAGATGTCGTCGAATTTCCACTCCGGAATAGGCAAGGACTTAAGAAATCCTCCCGGCTTTTGGCACTCCGCCTTCACTAAGGCGCAAGTTTGGCACTTCGCTACGTATAGCGCCACATCCTTCTTTAAGCCCGGCCACCAAAACAGTTTCTTTACATCACGGTACATCTTCGTGCTCCCCGGGTGAATCGAGTACTTGGTATGGTGCGCCTCGTACAACAACTCCACCCGTAAATTGCCCACACTTGGGACACACAAACGACCGTCTTTCCACAACAATCCGTCCTCCACAACGAATTGGGAATTTGACCCATCCAGAGCCTCTATCATGAACTGCTTCATTTGAGCATCCATATCCAAAGCCTGCCGAATCCGATCAGCCAGGTCATATTGGACTTCAGTCCAATTCAGCACTGCTTCAGCACTAGATTGTCTATCCACACAAACAATCTCCAACGCCTCCAGCTCCTGCACCAACCGCTCATCATGCACTGATAGCCAATTCGCTTGAGCTGGGGCTCGGCGACTCAACGCGTCCGCAACCGCATTCCCTTTGCCAGGCACGTAGTGGATCTTGAATGTATAGTCCCCCAGGAACTCCATCCACCTACGCTGCCGCATATTCAGATCCTTCTGATCTATTAGATACTTTAGGCTCTTGTGATCGGTGTAGATATCAATCTTCACACCGTACAAATAGTGTCTCCACAGCTTCAAGGCAAAAATCACGGCCGCCAACTCCAAGTCGTGGACCGGATAATTTCTCTCGTGCACTTTTAGCTGTCTCGAGCCATAAGCTATCACGCTGCCGTGCTGCAATAGCACGCAACCCAAACCGCTGCCCGAAGCATCGCTATATATCTCATAGCCTTCGGTTCCACATGGCGAACTCAGCACAGGCGCCGTGGTCAACCGACACTTCAGTTCCTCAAAAGCTCGCGCGCACTCCGGCGTCCAAACGAACTTATGCTCCTTCCTTGTCAAAGTAGTGAGAGGTAGCGCTATCCGCGAGAAGTTCTCTACAAAGCGCCTATAATAGCCGGCAAGCCCCAAAAAGCTCCGGACTTCTGCTACCGTAGCAAGCTCAGGCCACTCCCGTATCGCAACAATCTTCGCCGGATCCACCGCAATACCCTCTCCACTCACTATATGCCCAAGGAACGCCACTGAGGATAGCCAAAACTCACACTTCGAGAACTTGGCATACAACTGGTTTCTCCTGAGTGTCTCCAACACCAAAAGGAGATGCTTGAAGTGATCCTCCTCACTTTGCGAGTACACCAAAATATCGTCGATGAAGACGATCACGAAATGGTCCAGGTACTCCCTAAACGTCTTGTTCATCAAATCCATGAATACTGACGGCGCATTAGTCAGCCCAAACGGCATGACCGTAAACTCATAATGCCCGTATCTCGTACTAAACGCTGTCTTCGGGATATCACTCTCCCTTATTCGCAGCTGATAGTACCCAGCCTTGAGGTCCAACTTCGAGTACACCGTCGACCCGACTAACTGATCGAAGAGATCATCAATCCGGGGGATCGGGTACTTTTTCTTCTCAGTCAGCTTGTTTAGCTCCCGATAATCAATACATAACCTCAAGCTTCCGTCCTTCTTCTTAACAAAGAGGACCGGTGCGCTCCAAGGCGAAGAACTCGGGCGCACATACCCTTGCTCCAACAACTCTTGCAGTTGAACTTTCAGCTCCGCCATTTCCTTAGGCGCTAGCCGATACGGAGATCGCGACACAGGCTTTGCACCTGGCACTAGCTCGATAGTAAAATCTATCTCCCGTTGAGGCGGGGCTCCAGGAAGATCTGCGGGGAACACATCAGGGTATTCCGATACCACTGAAATACAATCCATCGCGGGCTTCGGCTTTGCAACCTCCACTAGTGTAAAGAACAGTTCTGCTCCGCCACGAACCGCCTTCACCACCTGAAGAGCAGACATCAACGTCTTGCTCGACCCCTTTAAGCCCGTAAAAGTCGTCTCACGACTTGCTCCCAGCTTGACTTCCTTGTTACCGCAATCTATATGGGCATGCTGCTCCGAGAGCCAGTCCATGCCAAATATGACGTCAAACTCCACCAACGGAAGTAAAGACGCCCGCAGGTCAAACTCCTGCTCTCCAATATGAATCTTAACATCGCAGATCCTATCCGCTCGCATCGAACACCCATTTGGCAACAACACATCCAACTTATCCTTCGCCATCGAAGAAGGGACTCCGATGCGTAATATAAATCCTTCGGACAAGAAGGAGTGTGAAGCTCCCGTATCGAAGAGTGCTCGTGCCGGATTTTCACAAATCAACAAAAATCCTAAACAAGTAGTGGTAAGGTAACATGTGCATAACAAGCATATAAAGGAATTGACTTGCTATAAATTAAACCGTACCTGTCACCACGTCAGCTTGTTTAATGGCCTCCTGTTGGCCAAGATTGTAGACCCTTGGTTGGGCCGGAGCATAGTGGGATGCGGTCGACTCCACCGCCTTTCCCTTCTCTTCATAAGTGGCTCCCGGCCTCCTCTCGGACTTAGGACGTCCGCTCCAACAATCACGGGCGAAATGCCCCGTCTTGCCACAAGTAAAGCACGCGCCCGGGGTCCGACTCGTAGTCGCCCCAGAAGCACCAGAAGGAGCTGGACCCGAAGTCCTATGTTTCTTGAAAGCCCTCCGATAGCCGGACTTTGAGGTAGTCGGCACTTTAAACTCAGATTTTCTATCAACCAAGCCTTTCTTCGCCTGCACGTTCTTCATGTCCTTCTCCAAGGACCGGGCAGTATTGACCAAGGTTAAGAAACCCTGCGTCATTGGCCCCGACAGTAACAATCTCAGCTCATCCCTCAAGCCTTCATAAAAACGATTAGTCTTGCGCTCCTCATCCATGATGGTGGAGCTAGCATAACGACTCAACCGCGTAAACTCGTGGAGATATTCATCCACGCTCCTCTCACCCTGCACCAACTTCAGGAATTCATTCTCCATTGAAATCCTCTGAGTAGAAGGGAGGTATCTTGCCAAGAACAATCCCGAGAACTCTTCCATCGGAATGTCTATCAGTTGTCTACCTCGCAGATGATGCAGCTCCAAACCTTCCCACCACATCCTCACTTCACCGTCCAGCATGAACGTAGCAATGGTGGTCATCTGCCACTCCTCCGTCTTCGTCGCTGTCATGACTCTCTTCACCCTAGAGAGCCAGTCTTCAGCCTGAGATGGGGTTCCCAACCCCGAGAATAACGGAGGGTTAAAGCTCATTACATGCTTCAACTGCGTCTCAGTTGCCCTCCTTGGCACTATTGGTTCCACAATCACTTGCTCCACCCTCCTCGGCTCAACCTCTTGCAGAGGTACTTGCTCCATCACAGGAGCGGGCTGCTGCGCTTGCCTCCCAGGCTGCGCATTTATCACGGCCAACACCGCTTCAGCCACCAATCTTATATTTTCAGCCGACAGAGGTGTTGCGGGAGCAACATCCGGTGCACTACTTGCCTCAGAAACTCGGCGTTCTGACGGCCCAACACCACTTCGGGTCACCTATAGTGGTACAAAACACCGTTAAGCGACCAAATAAATTGCAAACAGCAATTATAGGAACACGCAGGTTCCTCAAACACGAGTATTTTCATTCCTAAGTGGACATTCATGGGTTCTTTTACTGTTATAACGATGACGCACACAATGTGCTCACCACCCCTTAAAAAGAATTCGCCCACGAATTCAGTTCAAGCCCGACCAAAACCAATCCCTCTGATACCAAATTGTAACACCCCCTATCCGTCGCACAGCATATAGCAGTAGGTCCGGCCGGGGCCCGACGCCATAAACCACAGACAGACCGGGTGGTTACTTATGGAAACCATCCAACCAATCTCAACGTCCTACACAGAGCATTCTAGCGGAAGCAGTTTATATAAATTGCAAAACAAGAACCCAGCAACAAGCATGAATGTCCACTAATACGAAAATAGGAATGTCATTACAAAAATACTCAAAACAAGCCTTAAGGCCTTACAAAAATGTTTCACTTGTCTGTTACATGATTTACAAACCTCGGCACGCAGGCCGGTCATACATGAATAAAGCAATACACATTTCCATTCGGGCCTTCGAGGGCCAGCTTCGCAAAAAGGGCTTTAGCCCGCTATTGACCGCTTGGTCCAGCCGCACCTGCAAGCAACAAACCACCGCATGGTGGCAAAACAAGGCTACGGTCAGCAATGCTGACCAAATTATAACGATCCCGCCCCCAACTCGGGGCGGCGATGCTCCTTCCCTGCATTTCATTAGCATAAGCGAGCAATATAAAAACCATATCCATTTCATCACTGGCGTTGGCTCGCACGGCCACACGCCCCGTGCACTCAGGGCACATTCTCGGTGAACCGGTCGATGTCACGTCAATTAAAGCCATTAACATTCCGGACTCACCACCGTCACTTAGACGGCCATTCCTATGAGCAATTCGTCTTCCTGGCATTGGTCACGTCAATTTAAGCCATTGACCGCCGAAGACTCACATCTATGCCAACGGCGAGTGCCATGTAACTTTAGGGCTCTCTAACCCGAACGACATAAAGCGGGTACGGCTCCATCTAACCCGTGCTCACATCGCAACGACAATTTAAGCCATATGCGCGGGTCAAACTTTCACCGAGTCCCATTCTAACACAAGTCACATAACCCCGTTATGTTCAAGTTGGCTCTCAGGCCACCAAGTTGGCAAGACCTCGTGTCCGCCCAGTTTTCCGGGTGCACCTTTGGGTTAGTCCTCAAGGCTCCATGCTGCAATCTACCGCGTAGAAAACCCGAAAAACACCCAATAGCACGGAGTCTTCTCCGGCCTTATGCAATGCAACATCACCGATCCGAACTAACATGTCCGGGTAGGCTTCAACCAAAATGCCTATGTCCGTTCTCGCATACGGACTCTAAACAACGGGGACTTCACATATCTACCCGAAGGAACGCCTCCAACTCTCTGCAAACTCGCGAGAGCGGGCTTACTATGCAAAGAAAGAGAGCGACTCATGCTCAAGATGAGGATAGTTACCCTTGCGGTCCTCTTTGGCGCCATCGAAAAGTAATCGGATGGAAATCACCGCACTTGCGTCGCCTCCGTGGATCCGGAGTCGGCTTGCGATTCGGAGCTCCGAAGCTCCTCCAATGGCGGATCTAGCTCCTCTTCTTCTTGCCTTAGCTCTCCTTTCTCCAAGGATTTAGAAAGAGGATAAGTGGAAAAAGTGAGGGTTTTCTAAGTCAAAACCCGGGTATATCCCTTCAGGAACAACCCCCAGCCGTTGGATCTTCAGTCAAAGAAATGAACGGCTTCGATTCGGGGCTGAAATGCCCAATCTGGACCGAACACGGCCTGACACACGCCCGTGTCCAGGGTCGTGTGCCTCATTCCCCGTCAAAATCGAATCACCTGGAACCTCACACGGGTATCGAACACGCCCGTGTTCGAGCTGACATGCCCGTGTTCCACCTGACACGGCCGTGTAGCTGGCCGTGTACCCCATGATTTTCTCCCGTTTTCAACCCGAGCACTGTACGGGTTCTAGGACACGCCCGTGTCCTTGCCCATGTCACCTTGACACGCCTGGGCTCCAGGCCGTGTACATGGTCTCGACACTTCGCGGCTAAGTGTCGACACGGGTCGACACGCCCTGCGACACGCCCGTGTCGCAGGCCGTGTGCCATGTCTCGACACATTGTCGACACCAAAGTGTCGACTTCGCGGGACGAGTGTCGACACGGGTTGACACGCCCTGCGACACGCCCGTGTCGCAGGCCGTGTGCCGTGTCTCGACACAACGTCGAAGCACTGTGTCGACTTCACGGCTAAGTGTCGACACGGGTCGACACGCCCTGCGACACGCCAGTGTCGCAGGCCGTGTGCCCAGTCTCGACACAATGTCAAGACCAAAGTGTCGACTTCGCGCCTTAGTGTCGACACAGGCTTGACATGCCCTGGGACACGCCCGTGTCCCAGGCCGTGTGCCTGCAGCCAGAACTCAAATTGGCCCAAAACATTCCCCTTTACTCCTTTGAGTTTCGGGGCATTACACACAGAGTGCACACAAGATTTATAGTGGTTCCCCAAGGTCTGGGTACATCCACTTTCCCCCTTCGCCTATCTAGTAGTGTACTAGATTCGGCCTAACTTCTCCACTTCTTCTCAGATCCTCAGATCTTACAACTCAGAACCCCAAACAGGTTCCTACAACTCAGAGTGTCCCCACTCTTACAACTCAGGCACTAAGCCTTACCACTCAGTCTTCACCAAGACCTACACTCAGGCTAAACAGCCCTACCTCAGCTTACAATCAAGGCCTACACTCAGAGAATAAAATCTCCTACACTCAGGCACAATAGCCCTACCTTAGCCTTTATAGAATAGGCTTACAGTTCAGATCCCCTAGGAACCTACAGAAAGTAAAGTTTACAAAGTATATAACCACAACTCTGAAAGAGAGAGATGAGTTGACTGGCTTCTTGATGAGTTCTTGAAAGAACTTTGCAGAGATCAACCTCCCTTAGCTTTATTCAAAGCTTCTTGAATTAGAACACAGTAGGGTTGAGTCTCCTCTGAAGATGATCTTCAATCAACTTCTGTCTTGAGAATCAGATCTCAATCTGAAACTTACTCTTCAGCCTGGTTCAACAACTGTTCTTCTTAGAAGGAGCTCTCTCGCTCCAACTGCTTAGATCTTCTCTTGAAGGTCTTCTTCTTTGTTGTGTTGCTTTTCAATTCATTGATTACTACTCATTCTCATTTCTGTCGAAGGATAAAGGTCTATAAATAGTCTTCCTCCAAGGTAACCGGCAGATCCGGTTTCTAACAACCTTCTGACAACTCTGACAGTTGCAGTTGACCGGTCGAAATGGCAGCTGTCAAGTCACCCAATCACTTCTTGAAATCTCTATCACTGTCTGAAAGTGTCGAGACAGATAGTCATTATGTGTCGACACAAATAGACTAAGTGTCGACACAAGTAGACTAAGTGTCGACACTAACCTTGATGGTGTCGACACAACTCCTTGTGTTGTTGTAACAGCTTGTCGACACTGCTTCTTCAGAATGTGACGACACTGATTCTGTGTGTCGACACAAGCCTTCTGTAGAATGTGTCGACACTGATTGAGTGTGTCGACACAAGTACTTCTTCAATACTTAGTTGATTTTTGCTGTGTGTCGACACAACTCCTTTGTGTCGACAGATCTTCTTGTGTTGAGACTTGCTGAGTGTCGACACATCTCCTTTGTGTCGACACAACTCCTTCATGTGTTGAAATTTTGCTGAGTGTCGACACATCTCCTTTGTGTTGACACTTGCCTGCATGTGTTGAAATCTCGCCGAGTGTCGACACATCTCCTTTGTGTCGACACTTGCCTTCATGTGTTGAAATCTTGCTGAGTGTCGACACATCTCCTTTGTGTCGACACTTGTACTTAAACTTTGTTGAAGTTCGCTGAGTGTCGACATAGCCTCCTGGTGTCGACAAAGTTTCTCTGGGTGTCGACACTGCTTCTAAGTGTCGACACTGATTATGTAGACAATTCTTCACTGTGGGTCGACACTGCCTGTATGTGTCGACACTTTTCTTCTGGTGTCGACTCTGCCTTCCTGGTGTCGACACAATTACTCCAAGTGTCGACACAGCTTCTCTAGGTGTCGACACAAGCCTTCTTAAGTGTCGACACTTTTCTTCTAGGTGTCGACACATGGACTTAGAAACTTTTCCTGCAATCCTGTAGTTACTTAACCTGCACAAATAAACTCAAAGCTCATCAAATACACCTTGATGTATATCATTGAGTAGGCTGAAGCTTCTTCAAATCAGGTACATAGATTCCAATGTACCAAACAGATGACTATTATCAGAAGAGGAAATCATCCAGGAAGGACAGGAATGGGACAAAGCCTAGCAAGTCAACTACATCCAAGATTATATGTTATTGCTGCAACAAAGCTCGACATATTGTGGCTGACTATCTAGACAAGAGGAAGGAGTCTGCTAATAGAAAGAAGTCTCAGCATAAGAGTAAGAAGGAGAAATCCTTGGTTGCTTAGAAAGAGAAAAGTTTGACATATCAATCAACTTCAGAGTCTGAATCTAAGGCTGAGGCATATATTGGTTTGTTTGCAGAAGAAGAGGATGAGTTCATGCAATTACTGAACTCTATCTATGAGCAGGAAGACCATCAGTGCAATGGACTGATGACTGTGTCTGAAGAAGATAAGTGTCAGGATCAGCCTAGCCCCAGTAAGGTAAAATGTGTATTTGTAGATTCTGATTACTTCACTGGGTCAGAATCAGATGCATCTCTATCAAGAGATGAAGATGGGTCTGATTCTGAAGGAGATATTCATCAGCTGATAGATGAATATGTGGATTTATTGCAGGCACTTAAGAGAAGCAAAAACCTCGCCAAAAATCAGGCTAAGGAAATTACAGCTCTTAAGTTGGCTGCATCTGATTCAGAGAAGTTACTGGATCAAAAGATGAATGAGATTGCCAAATTGAAGAATATAACTGTTATTCAAATGAGAACAATCACATTCAAAAATGATCAGATCAAAAATCTGGAAAATAGACTTCAGAAAGAGAAGGAGATTATGGCAAGTTTCTCTAAGCCAAAATCTATCCTACCCTTAATAGATGACTTTGTGTCACAGAAGGGCAAGGCAAGAATAGGCTTTAAGAGAACTGCATGGGCTGCACAATCCAATAAGAAAGGCAAAGCCCCAGCACAAAACAAAAGACCAGCTGCAAACAATACAGCTAAGATTATACCTAAAAAGAGGTATAATAAGTTTGAGTGATGGTGCTGTGGCAAGATAGGTCATTATTCCTTAGACTGTTGGCGCAATACCAGTGTCAAGGAGAATAGCAGTCTGCCTATTAGAAGAGCTGCAGGCAGATTTGTTAGGTTTCAGACTAACCTGAACCAAGGACCCAAAAGTTATTTGGGTTTTAAGGTTAAGTAAACTTTGTTGCAGGTGAGTCCAAGTTGTCATGCCCCTATATGGTACTTGGACAGTGGATATTCTAGGCACATGACTGGATCAAGGGGATTACTGAAGGACTACTCACCTATGCTGAATGGGCCTTAAGTAATCTTTGGTGGTTCTGAAAAGGGAGTCATCAAAGGTTTTGGTAACATTTCTAACCACTCAATTACAATCACTCAAGTGGCCTATGTAAAGGGTTTGAAACATAACCTAATAAGCATAAGCCAGCTGAGTGATCTAGGATATGACATTTCATTTGTCAAGAATGGGTGTTATATCAAGAGGTCAAGTGATCAAAAAGTCATATTGACTGGATATAGAAAAAGAAATGTGTATTTCCTAGATTTTGTGTGTGATAATAAAAATTCTCCTATTTGTCTTGTGGCTGATGAGAAAGTCTCTCATTATGTCAAATGACACAAGAGCCTAGATCATCTTAACTACAAGACAATTGGACAACTCTTTAGTAAAGAGTTAGTGAAGAATTGTCCTCAAGTTAAGTGTTATAAGGATGAAATATGTTCAGCGTGTCAAAACGGCAAGCAGACTAGATCCTCCTTTCATAGCCTTGAAACCAAGGATTCCGTGAGGTGCTTGTACCTCTTGTATATGGATTTATTTAGTCCTATGCCAGTTCAAAGCCTAGGTAGGAAGGTCTACACTTTTGTGGTCTTAGATGACTATTCTAGATTCTCATGGGTATTCTTTCTGAGACAGAAATCTGAAACCCCAAAGTTCTTCTACAATTTTGTCAAACAAATTCAGAATGAATTAGATAGTTTAGTGGTCAAAATCAGAAGTGACCATGGAACTGAATTCCAATCTGAAAGTATGACAAGGCTGTGTGAAGAATTTGGGATTCTTCAGGAATTCTCCTCACCTAGAATACCTCAGCAAAATGGCATTGCTGAGAGAAAGAATAGGACATTGATTGAGGATGGAAGAACACTATTGAGTGACACTACTCTCCCAGAATATTTCTGGGCTGAGGTAGTAAACATTGCATTCCATGTGCTCAATAGGGCTTCCATCACCAAAAGCCACAAAAAGACACCCTATGTGGTTATGAAGTGCAGAAAACCAAACTTATCCTATTTTAGGATCTTTGGTTGTAAATGCTATGTGCGTAACAATAGCAAATTTTACCTAACTAAGTTTGCTGCCAAATCCCAAGATGGGATATTTGTTGGGTACAGTAACAATAGTAAGGCTTATAGGGTCTACAATTTGGCTACTCATGTTGTAGAAGAGTCAGTTCATGTCATCTTTAATGAAACTAGACTTATTAACTGTGAGTTGCTAAGTAGTTCTTGTAGTTCTCCAGGTATACAACAGAAGATGGACCAGCTTACTATCAGAGAAGATCCAACTGCAAAGTAGGATGTGGAAAATGATAGTTGTTGTCCAGGGGGAGTACAAGACACTCAAGATGCTGAAGAAGATCATGAGGTGCAGCATGATGAAGATATTGGATAAGATCAAACTGCTGATATATTACCTCCAACAGTTAGATAGTTGAAGGATCATCATGCACACAAGATCATTGGTGATCCAAGACAAGGAGTACAAATAAGGAGCAGGAACTTGAACACAGTTCTTTGCTCTAGCTTCTTATCTCAAGTGGAACCCAAGAGATTTGAAGAAGCAATTCAAGACCCTCACTGGATTGATGTTATGCAAGAGGAATTAAATCAATTCAGAAGGTGCAAGGTCTGGGATTTGGTTCCAAAACCAAAAGGCCACAATGTTATAGGGACAAAGTGGATTTATAGAAACAATCTTGATGAGAGTGGGATCATAGTAAAGAACAAGGCAAGACTAGTTGCCAAAGGATACATACAGGAGGAGGGCATAGACTTTGACCAGACTTTTGCTCCAGTGGCTAGGTTGGAAGCTATCAGGCTATTCCTAGCCTATGGAGCATATCAAGGCTTCAAAGTGTTCCAAATGGATGTTAAGTCTGCATTCTTAAATGAAGACTTAAAAGAGGAGGTCTATGTAGAGCAGCCCTCAGGTTTTGTTGATCCACTCAATCCTACTTATTTCTATAGACTTAGGAAAGCTTTGTATGGGTTGAAACAAGCCACAAGGGCTTGGTATGAAACCCTATCTACTTTCCCCATTGAGAACAAATTCTCAAGGGGGAAAATAGATAAGACTCTATTCCTTAGGGAATCCAAAGGAAAGATCATCCTAGTCCAAATATATGTTGATGACATAATATTTGGTTCTACTGAGAATAACCTTTGTAGAAAGTTTGCAAAACTTATGCAAGGGAAATTTGAAATGAGCAGTATGGGAGAACATAAGTTCTTCTTGGGTCTCCAAGTAAGACAGATTGATCATGGCTTGTCCATATCCTAGTCTAAGTTTACCCTAGAGTTAATTAAAAAGTATGGCATAGAGTCATCCACTACCATGAGAACTCCAATGGGGACAAGTGTATCTCTTAGCAAAGATGATGCAGGGAAACCTGTAGATGAAACTTTGTATAGAGGAATATTTGGCTCCCTCCTATATCTGACTGCTAGTAGACCATATATCATGTATGCTACATGTGTCTGTGCTAGGTACCAATCCTGCCCTAAAGAATCTCATCTTGCTGCTGTCAATAGGATTTTGAGATATATTAAGGGCACACCTAATCTAAGCCTTTGGTATCCTAGGAATAGAGATTTTTTACTAATGGGCTATTCAAATGCAGACTTTGCAGGTTGCAAAGTAGATAGGAAAAGTACAACAGGCACCTGTCAATTTCTATGAGGAAGATTGGTGTCTTGGAGCTGTAAGAAGCAGACTAGTGTGGAAATATCCACAGTTGTGTCTGAGTATGTTGCTGCTGGAAGTTGATGTACACAACTATTGTGGATACAACATCAGTTGGAAGATTATGGTATTCAGGTAAGTAGAACTCCATTATTATGTGATTCTACTAGTGCTATTTCTATTGCTCATAATCCTGTTTCTCATAGTAGAACAAAACATATAGAAATAAGATACCATTTTCTTAGAGATCATGTAGAGAAAGAAGATATCTCTCTAGAATTTATTAGTACTGATTTACAACTAGCTGACATGTTTACAAAGCCTTTAGATGAAACTAAATTAAACAATTTCAAAATTGAATTAGGAATGTTGAACATAAATTAGTTTAGCAAATTTGGCTAAGTAAAATTGTGTCGACACAAGAAGTTGTCTGTGTCGACACAAAGTAGTTGGTGTCGACATTCCAGGAAAGTGGTGTCGACACATCTAGAAAATTGGTGTCGACACTCCAGAGAAGTGGTGTCGACACATCTAGAGATTAGGTGTTGATACTTACAAAGAGGTAGTGTCGACACATCCAGAAGTGGTGTCGACACTTAGAGTAAACACGTAGATTTCGTCGAGCGCATATTCGTCGACCTCAGATCGTCGAACTCGACAAAAACAAATAGAATTGATGTCGAGACATTAGAAGTCTGTGTCGACACTTTTCAACAGTGTCGACACATTAAGAGATTGTTGACGCGACTTTTGACCTTCATTACTTAGAAAGGTATAAATAGGTCAACAACATATTCTGTCGACACACTCTCCATATTTTCGAGACCAAAACCCTGTGTCGACAACTTCTCTCTTCTCAATCCAAGCTTTCACTCAACCCTAATGGCTCCAAAGCTAGAAGATAATGTCAACGAAGGCTATGAGCTGGTATGCCACGCCTTTGATAATGCGGAACCCGAAATTAAAGCAGTAGTAACCCTAGTTGCTGAAAATGGGTTGGAATTTCTGGTATCTGAACCAACAAAGATTTGGAAGAAAGAAATACTAGATTTCTATGGCGCTGCTACTTTAGATTCTTCTGGACTTAAGATCAAATCTACAGTTCAGGGAACTAAGGTTAAACTTACTTTGAAGAGCTTGAGGAAAACTCTTCAACTCCCAAGATCACAACAAGAAGAAGAAGAAGTTCCCTCATCAAAGACTAGGGAAGCACTTCAATGGTGTGGATTGGATCCCACCTTGAAGATTGGATCAGCAATGAATAGAAAAGGGATGAATCTACAAGGCAAATTCCTTTCAGAAGTAGTGAGAAAAGTCATTCTCTGCAAGCCGGGGGGCATGATAGGATTTCTGCCTATATGTTCAGACTGATTACCAGGATTATCTACAGACTAAACACTGATTGGTCAGCAGTAGTTTTTGAAAAGATTAAGGAAAGTATTAAGAAGCCAAATCTGGGAAGAATTATGAGTCTATACTTGGCTAGAACAATTCCTGAAGTAATGGAACAAACTGCTTGTTCAAAAATCAACCATATGAGAAGAATGGACATAAGGATCATCTCCAGATGGGATAGGGTCCTAACTAGGGATATGACTGATGAAGAAAGGCAAGAGATTCCTGAAAAATCACCTGCACAAGATATTGGAGATAGTGCTCAAGTGCAGGGGGATCCTCATCTTGAGGAAGAGCCAACCCACTTGGAAAGTGAAATGGCTACACAGACTATACTTGAGGTAATTCAAGAAATTAATCAATCAATTTTCATTAATAAAGATGAAACACTAACTGTGTCTTTGGATGATGCTGACCAGAACACACAACTAAATAGTCAAGCACAAGATGTTATCATGGAGGATACATCTGCTGCTGTTAATGCTCCTGAGTTGGTGGTCCCTCAAGTCCATACTCAACAAGAGTTTACCCTTGAGGAGTTGTTTCCAAATATAGTACAGACAAGAACTGAGGGGGAGCAGATTGAATTTGAGGGGGAGAAAGCAGACTTTGAGGGGGAGCAAGTTAACATTGAGGAGGAGCAAGTAAGTACTGAGAGGGAGGAGCAAGGGACTCAGGGGGAGCTACCTAGGATTGCACAGGAATTGCCTCCTAGTCCTAAAGAAAGAGTTGATATTGCTAGTACCTCAGCTTCAGAAGATGAAGCAGAAATTCAAGCCAAAAAGCAGAAGCTAATGGTTTTCAAAAGGAGAAGCCAAAACTATAAGAGGGCGTTACAAACTGCTCCACAATCTGCCCCAGCTACTGATTATAGCTCCTTATTAGTCTCATTGCAGGTAAAGCTAGATGAACAAAGGATTGTCATGGAGAAATATATGGATGAGAGCCATAAAGATCTACAATTCTCCTTGACTCGGGATATTAAATCTATAAGATTTGAAGTAAATCTAAATAAGAAGTAAATGACTGATTGTTTCCACAAGGGTGACAATGTTGTTGTCTTTCTTGCAAAACAACAAGAAGGAATAAAGAATCAAGTTGATGATATGGCTGTTAAACAAGGCTATGTCCTAGAGAATCAACTTAAAATGAATGATAATCTGACAGAATCACATAATGTGATTGTTACAGAAATGAAGAATATTGCTACTGCCCAGACTGAAGCAAGGGCTAAAGCCAAGACAGATTTTGATAAGCAATTATAGGAGGGCCTAGCTGCTGTACAAACAGCTATTGTGCAATCTCAAAAGACCATTTCTGCACAGCTACTGATGTTAAAGTAATTCTATAAAGATGGTGTTAATTATCTTGATGAACAAATCAGATTTCAGAAAGATGACCTCAAGGATCATATTACCAGAGAAGTCATAAAGGGGGAGAGAGTGTTAGTAAAAGCTGCCTCAGATCATGCTAAATGGATATCTAATAGCATCAGAGCCACACTTGGATATCCACCCCTCTATGATGATGACAATGTGGCTGAGTTAGGTATACACCCTGCTTATTTTGGAGGTGATCAAGCTGAAGTTGCTCAGGTCATTTACCCTCCAGCAGATTTTGAAATGATTCATCAAGAAGTATAGTCAATGTACAACCCTCCAGAGGATAATAAAAATGTTATCATTGAGAAAGTTGAAATGTCAGAAGCAGCTGTGAGTAAAGAGCAAGAAGCTCAACTGTCAAAGAAGAGATTTAGAGAACAGGCTGAGTTAAAGCCTGATTTTGAGCAGTGGAGTCCTACTTCTAGGAATATTATCCTGACTGCCTGGAAAGCTGTAAAGGACCAGACCCATGACAGAGGAAAATGGTACACAGAGCAAGAATGGCAAAAGCATGAAGCTAGACAAGAAGCTATTCTGCAATATAGAAGAAAGGCAAAGGCTGGGAAGCTACCTCCTAATGCTTAGGAGTCTAGCAAATATTTCCCTAAGCCTTTTCATTATTTTGAAAGACAAATAATAAGGGATGAAGAACAAAAGAAGAAGGATCTGAAGAGAAAAAAGCCAGCTGAAGATACAGATGCTCCTGTACAAGACAAGATCCAATCAGGCAAAGGCATAGTCATTAAGGAGCCTGAGCAGCCTTAGGATAGATATACTAGATTTTACAACTTTGTAAATTTTGGTGTTAAAAATCTATGTAAACTATTGCTAAAGAAACTTTTGTAAGTTGAAACAAAACATTGATTGATACTCATTGTGTTAGCATTATTATTCTGTGATGATATCTTATATATGTTTTGTTTAAAAGTTACCTTGTCATGAAATATTCTTATACATCATATTGTGTGTTTATTTTGAATGGTGTATATCATTGACTAAGGGTTATAACTTCTCGAAATAGGGGGAGATTGTTGGGTACTTTGGAAAATGTGTACTAGATTTGAAGAAGACTCACCTTACTCAATGATATGCATCAAGGTCTATTTGATGTTGTTTTGAGTTTATATGCGCAGGTTAAAGTAAATGCAAGAATGCAGGAAAAATTTCTAAGTCCATGTGTCGACACCAGAAGAAGATGTGTCGACACTTATGAAGGCTTGTGTCTACACTGGAGAAAAGATGTGTCGACACTTGGAGTTAATTATGTCTACACCTGGAATGGCTGTGTCGACGCCTGAAGAAACTGTGTCGACATACAGAGGCAGTGTCGAAATAGAGAAGTTTAGTTGACATCAACTGTGTCGACACACAGAGACAGTGTCGACATACAGAGAAAGCTTAGTCGACAACACCTGTGTGGACATATAGAGGCAGTGTCGACACACAGAAGACTTTGTCGACATCAACTGTGTCGACACACATAGGAAGTGTCGACACACAGAAAAAATATAAAAGTTAAAGTGAAGAAGTGATTGTGTCGACACACAGAATTAGTGTCGACAAATTCTACAGATGCTGTGTCGAGAAGCAATGTCAACACCAAGGAAGCTCTGTCGACACCACCAAGGCTTCTGTCGACACTTAGTCTACTTGTGTAGACACTTGATGAAGTTCAGTCTCGACACTTTGCTGACAGAGACAGAGTTTCAAGAAGTGACTTGATGACTTGACAGCTGCCATTACGAACCGATCTACTGCAACTGTCAGAGCTGTCAGAAGTTTGTTAGAAAGCGGATCAGCCAGTTACCATGGAGGAAGTCTATATAAAGGCATTCTTCATCAACATAAAGTGACTACTGATACAAGGAACTAATGAAGTGTGACTGATCGACAGGAAAGAATACATACACATACAGTTACACAAAAATAGAAGAAGATTTTCGTCAAAAGATCTAAGAAGAAGCTGGAGAGAGAGAGCTTCATCTTTTGAAGTGAAGAAATGGACTTATATCAACAAGTCCCTCAAGTGCAGATCCTGAAGCAGTCTGCCAAGAAGGATTCAGATTGAGATCTGAATTTCAAGAAAGAAGCTGATTGAAGATCAACTTAAAAGGAGTTCAACCCTACTGAGTTCAGATTCAAGAACCTTTGAAGAAAGCTAAGAGTGGTTGTTCTCTCCCATCAAATTCTTCTAAGAACTGATCAAGAAGCCATCCATCCTTTCTCTCTCTACCAGGGTGGTCGTAAAATACATTGTTAAATCTATTTTCTGTAGGATCTTTATAAGATCTGAGTTGTAAGCCTGTGTTTATAAAGGCTAAGTTGTAGGAGATTATTTTCTCTGAGTGATAGGCCTTGTTGAAGGCTGAGGTAGGGCTATGAGCCTAAGTTATAGGAGATTGTGATCTCTGAGTTGTAGCCCTTGTTGAAGGCTGAGGTATGGCAGATTGCCTGAGCTGTAGGAGTGTGGACTCACTCTGAGTTGTAGGAGCCTTATTTGGGTTCTGAGATGCTGTAAGATTTGAGGATCTGAGGTGAAGAGAAGAAGTTAGGCCGAATCTAGCACACTGCTAGATAGGCGAAGGGGGAAATTGGATGTACCCAGACCTTGGAGAACCACTATAAAATCTGTGTGCAATCTGTGATTGTGTGATTCTATGAATTCTGTGCTGTGTTAGGTGTAGAATTAACTGTTTTTGATTAACTAACTGAATAGATATTCTGCCTTAGAAGAAAAAGGTATTACACCTACTCACCCCCCCCCCCCCTCTAGGTGTTTAGGAACTAATTCTTTCCATTCTCCTTGGTCTACATTGGTAGTGAAAAACATCAGCACCACTATGATCAGGAAGAAAGGAACAAATATAAGCTTTCCTACACAAAAAGGAGAACTCACTTCAGAAATCATAGAGGCGCTAATCTGATGCCTACACCTCCTGCAAAGTACTTTCCGCCAAAGGCTTATTTTGATAGACAGAGGCAGAAGTGTAACTCCCCATGTTACTTCTAGACCCCTTAACTTAGATTGGGTTAGGCAAGGGGTGGGTGATAGGAAATTTAGCTAGGTTTGACCCTAGGGAGTGGGTTGTCGCCATGTGGGGCCTACTAAAGGGCCAAAGTCAAACTAGGTCAAACTAGCCTAAAATAGGAACCCTAGCCACACCATGACCCCACCACATTGTCCTAACCCTAAAATAATCTAAGTGGACCCGAGGAAAGGTCATTAGGTCAACCATTTGACCCTAGTTGACCAAAGTCAACCATAGCCCTAAGTTGGTCAAACCTATACCTATAGGCCCAATTAGCCCAAGTAGGGCACCACATTAACCCAACCCAAGTTGGGTGGTGCTATTAGACCCATGACCACCAAGTGAGGTCAGCCCACTCATCATGGTTGACCAGGTCAACTCAAAAGTCAACTTAGTCAACATAATTGACCTAAAGAAGAAAATAAGGGCTAAGCCCATTCCCAATGAACAAAGCCCACCCAACATGGCCCAATATCAGCCCAAGGTGTCAAAGACCAACCCTACCCCTCTTGTTTTGGAGAGAGAATACATGCATGGGGGCATTTTGGGGAATTCACATAAAAGAGGAGAGAGAAGGTGGGATTAAGAGGAGGAGGCCACTTGGCCTTGGCTTCTTCTGCCCAAAAAGGTGCTAGCCGGACTCCTCAGTAAATTCCAGCAGGATTGGCAGCATGGTGGCCACTTAGCACCATTGGTGATACAACCAAAGCCCAAAACCGAACTCACCTTGGAGTTATCTCCACATACAGCCCTCTCCATCTCAAACCGACCACACCATCAGCTTCAGTGACTGGAAACGAGTGGAGAACGAGTCCTGGAGCAGAGGTTTTGGTGAAGAATCAAGGTTTTGAGCAGGAGATCGTCGGAGCAGCTCAACTATGGCCAACCGCCGCCGCACTCGCCGTCAAGGCCTGATTCAGGTCTGTTTTGTTGGAGTTACCATGATGATCTGGAAGTGGTCAAACATGTAATCTCACTGCCAACGCAATATGAGCCTGCAGGGTCGCACATAAGAGATGTGGAGAAATTGGATGACTGACTGTGTTGGTAAAGGTTACCAATCACCGACCTGAATAGGGTTATGGGCAAAGTGTTGCCTTATAGGATCATCGGGTTGGTCAAATGTTGCCTTAAAGGGCTGGTTAGGTTTGTCGTCCGAGGGTCAATGACATTAGTCGAGAATCGTCTTCTGATTCCCGCCGATCGGCGAGAATCGTCTCCCTGATTCTCACCGATCGACGAGAATCGTCGAGAATCAATGATTGATTCTCGACGATCGACTACCTTGACAATTGTCGTCGACCGCGGCTCGACGATCGACGAGTATCATATTGGATCGGCGAGAATCAGAGTACAATACTCGACGATTCTCGCCGATCGTCGAGCTGCGCTCGACGATTCACAATGATACTCGACGATCGTCGAGCCGCGGTCAACGACAATTGTCAAGGTAGTCGATCGTAGAGAATCAATCATTGATTCTCGACGATTCTCGTCGATCGGCGAGAATCAGGGAGACGATTCTCGCCGATCGGTGGGAATCAGAAGACGATTCTCGACTAATGTCATTGACCCTCGGACGACAAACCTAACCAGCCCTTTAAGGCAACATTTGCCCAACCCGATGATCCTATAAGGCAACACTTTGCCCATAACCCTATTCAGGTCGGTGATTGGTAACCTTTACCAACACAGTCAGTCATCCAATTTCTCCACATCTCTTATGTGCGACCCTGCAGGCTCATATTGCGTTGGCAGTGAGATTACATGTTTGACCACTTCCAGAGCATCATGGTAACTCCAACAGACTCCCACTTGATCTCGAAAGTATCAAACCAAAAACCTCACAAACAATGAGCGGCATCTAGCAATGCATCATTGCTCCCCAAGCAATAAGAGTTTATAACTCATAAGCCTTTATGACCAATGTATCAGCGTTGTCTTTGTCCCTTTGTCCCTTACATCCAGAAAGAACTAGAGGCATGGACCGTGTCACCCTCGTAATAGCTCAATCCAAGTTTCTTGATCCAGGACGGACTTCCAGAGAATGGTGAGTCCAATATCACATATTGACTCAACCAAGCATGGCCATGCATTTCTCAGTCCAGATCCATCAAGGGGCCCATGGATGCAACTCCTGTCATACAGGAGGACAAATCCCATATCTGCTCACACACAAACACCCAAATGATTCGTAACATGCCCAACAACCACCCTTATCATCAACCTTTCTCAAGGAAGACTTTAGATGACATCAAAGCACGCTCTTCCTCACTTGATGAATGCTGTGACTTCAGGTCAAAGGATCACAACACCATTGTCAATTGAGACCTACTCATGACACGATTGGATGACAATCCACAGAGTAGTCTCAGGTTGGGTCTAACCAGTACAACTTGTTCACTAACAAGTACCCACGTGATGACTTGATATCACAATATCATGACCTGTGAGAACCAGTCATCAGTCAACACACGTGCTAGTCTTCATGTACCATCATCACCCTTAGCTTCTATGATGATACTCGACCAGGGACCTTTAAGAATGAAGCTCCAAAAATCATGGGCTCTCACATTCAAGTCACGTACTTGATGTCCCATGGAAGTGAACATTCTAAGGGTATCTATTATGTTAACATTTAACTATCATATATAGAAAAATTCATAATAAAAGAATTTGCCATTTAATTATAAAAGAAAAACTAGGTACACAGTTCATCATATGAACAAACAGCCAACAAAATACAAGATTACATGCAACCCACAAGATTCTCGCTAGAGTTGATCATTTAGGTATCGTATACCCATCGATCTAGTATGACCATCATGCTTTCTCTGCGCGAGAGGCTTTGTCAGCGGATCCGCAATATTTTCCTCAGTCGGCACTCTGCAAATGTTTACATCTCCTCGTTCGACAATCTCACGAATAAGATGAAAACGCCGGAGTATGTGCTTGGAGCGCTAATGAGATCTAGGTTCCTTAGATTGTGCAATTGCACCATTGTTATCACAGTAGAGAACTACGGGACCAACAATGCTAGGAACTACATCAAGCTCGCCGATGAATTTCCTAATCCATACAGCCTCCTTCGCCGCATTAGCTGCTGCGATATACTCGGCCTATGTTGTAGAATCAGCAACTGTCTCTTTCTTGGAACTCTTCCAGCTTACAGCTCCTCCATTCAGGCAAAACACAAAACCTGACTGAGACTTGGAGTCGTCTCGATCAGTTTGGAAGCTAGCATCCGTGTAACCACTTACAACAAGCTCTTCCTCTCCACCATACACCAAGAACACGTCCTTAGTCCTTCTCAAGTACTTCAGGATATTCTTGACTGCAATCCAGTGACACTCACCGGGGTCTGACTGATACCTACTAGTCATGCTCAAAACAAAGGAGACATCGGGTCGAGTACATAACATCGCGTACATGATTGATCCAATTGCCGAAGCATATGGAATCAACTTCATGCGGTCCTTATCTTCACAAGACTTTGGACACTGGTCCTTAGAGAGATTCACACCATGAGACATGGGCAAAAATCCTTTCTTGGACTCAAGCATGCTGAACCGCTTCAACACCTTTTCGATGTACGTACTCTGGGTCAAACCCATCAACTTCTTCGATCTATCTCTATAGATCTTAATACCGAGTATATAAGTCGCTTCACCCAAATCCTTCATTGAAAAGCAGTTCCCTAGGTTGTTCTTAACAACTTTCAGGGTAGGAATGTCGTTCCCGATCAACAGTATGTCATCTACATACAATATCAGGAAGACAACAATGCTCCCACTGATTCGCTTGTAAACACAAGGCTCATCTTCATTCTTGATGAAACCAAACTCTTTGATTTTCTCATCAAAACGAAGATTCTAACTTCGAGAGGCCTGTTTCAGTCCATAAATGGACTTATTCAGCTTGCATATTTTAGTGGCTTCATCTGGGGATACAAAACCCTCGGGTTGTGTCATATATACTTCCTCAAGGAGGTTTCCATTAAGGAAAGCCGTTTTGACATCCATCTGCCAGATCTCGTAGTCATAATACGCAGCAATAGCAAGCAATATCCTAATGGACTTTACCATGGCAACAGGGGAAAAAGGTCTCATCATAGTAAATATCATGAATTTGCTTGAAACCCTTAGCCACCAGTCGCCCTTTGAATGTCTGTACATTCCCATCCATGTCGGTCTTCTTCTTGAAGACCCACTTGCACCCTATGGGTCGTACCCCTTCAGGTGGTTCCACCAAGTTCCAAACTTGGTTTGCATACATGGAGTCCATTTCGGATTTCATAGCCTCAAGCCATTTGTCGGAGTCCGGTCCATTCATAGCCTCTTGGTAGGTTGCTGGTTCATCATCATGATCCATAAGCAACACATTACCTATTTGAGACACGAGAAATCCATATCTCTTAGGCTCAAACCTCGGTCTACCAGATCTACGTAGGACTTGTGTTCCCTGAGCAGGTTCTCTAGCTACAACATCTTGTAGTCCTGACTCAGAATCCAATTCCGGTTCATTCACTACATGTGGTTCTTGAACTTCTTCAAGCTCTACCTTTTCAGTCTTTCTTGATAAGAACTCTTTCTCCAAGAAGACACCAGTCCTTGAGACAAACACTTTGCCCTCAGACGGTAGGTAAAAGTAATACCCTTTCGTTTCCTTAGGATATCCCACCAGATAACATTTATCCGATTTGGGTTCCAGCTTGTCAGGCATTTGACGTCTCACGTATGCCTCACAGCCCCGAATTTTAATGAACGACATACTAGGACGCTTCCCAGTCCATATCTCATATGGTGTCTTCAGAACCATTTTAGTTGGAGCGCGATTCAATGTCACTGCAGCAGTCTCTAAAGCAAAACCCCAAAAGGAAACATGCAAGTCTGCATGACTCATCATCGAACGTACCATGTCTAACAGAGTACGATTTCTCCTCTCAGACACACCATTATGCTGTGGTGTTCTAGGTGGAGTGAGCTGTGATACAATACCACACTCTTTCAGATGATCACGGAACTCATGACTCAGGTATTCGCCACCTCGATCAGATCGGAGTGCTTTAACCCTTTTACCCAACTGGTTTTCTACTTCATTCTTGAACTCTTTGAACTTTTCAAAGGTCTCGGATTTGCACTTCATAAGATACACATATACGTATCTACTGAAATCATCAGTAAATGTAACAAAGTAGAAATACCCTCCTCTAGCCATGGAACTCATGGGTCCGCATACATCACTATGTACAACACCCAAGAGATCCTCAGCCCTCTCAGTATAACCAGTGAAAGGAGCTTTAGTCATCTTGCCTAACAAACAAGATTCGCATCGCACAAATGATTCATAATCAAATGAGTCCAAAAGTCCATCTCTATGGAGCTTGGATATACGCTTCTCGTTGATATGGCCCAAACAACAATGCCAGAGAAAAGTAGGGTTCGAATCATTTGTTCTTAGTCTTTTATTGTTTTCTACATTACAGATCAGATGGTCCAAGTTCAAAACGTAAAGACCATTAAACAATTGGGCTACAGCATAACAAACATCATTCTTAAATATAGAACAACAATTGTTCTTAATTATAAAAGAAAATCCAATCATGTCCAAACATGAAATAGATATAATGTTTCTAGTTATCGCCGGAATAAAATAAGATTTATCTAGTTCTATTACAAGCCCACTGGGCAAAGAAAGACGGTAAACTCCTACGGCTACAGCAGCAACTCTTGCTCCATTGCCGACGCGGAGATCCACCTCCCCTTTACTCAGCAATCTTCTCCTTCCCAGTTCCTGCACATTTGTACAAATGTGAGAACCACATCCGGTATCCAATACCCAAGATAGAAAGGTTTATCTCTATAACGTAAACATTAGAAGCGGAAGTCATACCTCCCCTCAATTTCTGCAGACCCTCAATGTATGAAGGACAGTTCCTCCGCCAATGACCAGCCTTGCCACAGTAGTGACATTTCCCTTCCTTCACCGTGCTCTTCTTTTTCATCAATGCTGAAGACTTGGGCTCAAGATATGACTTAGGTCCTACCTTCGTCTTCTTGGAGCCCTTGGCTTTGCCCTTGCCCTTATGCACCATCAGTATGGGGCTGGCAGGCTTGGCCTTCTTCATGTTGATTTCGGCAGTTCTCAACATGCCTAGGAGTTCGGGCAGTGTCTTGTCTATCTCATTCATGTTATAGTTCAAGACAAACTGCTCATAACTGTCCGGCAACGATTGCAGGATCAGATCCGTGGCCAACTCTTGACCAAGAGGAAAACCCAGCCTTTCAAGGTTCTCTATATACCCAATCATCTTGAGTACGTGAGTCCCTACTGAGTCTCGAACTCCCATCTTGCACTGAAACAACGCTTTCGTGATGTCGAACCTCTCTTGACGAGCCTGCCCTTGAAACATTTTCTTGAGATGCTCGTCAATCTCCTTGCACCCCATGTTCTCATGTTGCTTCTGAAGCTCAGAGTTCATGGTAGCAAGCATAAGGCACTCGACATCCAAAGCATCGTCAGTATACTTCTTATAAGTATCTTTCTCAGCACGGGAAGAGTTCCCGGTCGGCACCTCGGGGGCTTCTTCTTCCAAGACATAGAGCTTTCGCTCTTGCCTGAGAACAATTCTCAGGTTCCTATACCAGTCCATATAATTTGTCCCACTGAGCTTATCCTTCTCAAGGATGGCTCTCAGAGACAACGTGGAGTGTGCAACGCTTGCCATGGAATTCTACAAGAATTTATGCAGAATAAAATCAGTACCTAAATTTCAATTACAATTTATTCTAATTAGGACTTCAATTAAAATACTCACACTATTTTATTCGAAATGATATCCCTCACTAACAATTCGGAGAGTTCATGCGAGCTACTCTCTTAGTGGACAAGATCCGTATTTCACCAACACTATGAGTCCGCTTTGGCGTTCCTCTCACGATGCGGTTATTTAGGTGGCAACACTTGCCAATTGCATCCTCATGCAATTCTTGTATGGTTGGTGAATAACTCCTTATTCGCATCCATCATATGGTGCATGCCAACCCTATGCCTCTAGGCAGTCAACCTTTGAGGTCACCTAGTTAAGCTGGACCCGATGTCGACAGTGGGATATCACAATTATCCGCTCGCACCCTTACCAAGATAGATTAATGCACCTTGATTTGGCAAGCCCACACTTCATCGATCGAGGCAGGAAGAGTGTCAGCCATCGGAAGGCATCCGAACACTTAATATTTGATGAAGGGATTTCAAATATAGGTTAACAATTAACCATGATCAACATTTGATCGACGTGCACATCCAAAGAAAAACAATTCTTCTAAAACCACATGCATCCCTTATGTGCACATCCTGACACCATCAACATTTGATAGAAGGAAGGGCTAAATCTGAGCATCCGGAAATTTCCAAATCCTCAGATTTACATGCATTGGACAAAGGCAAAGACAGCTCAACTTAAAGCAGTAGACAAGCTCATCTCTCTTTGTTGGATTCAAAATCCAAAACAAAATCGAGGGATGGTTACTGCTAAGGAGATCACTATTTCTAACACTTAGAAATCCACCGAAATTCCAATCGTTCTTGGCGAGGAGACCAAGACTAAATCTAGACATTTAGAACACTTCTAAATCCCTAGGTTTACACGCACTGGAATAACAAACTTCCAAAACAACAATCATGGCCGTAACCTGGCTCTGATACCACTGTTGGGTTTCTCTATAGGGTTGGCACAACGCTTGTGCACGCAGCGGAAAAGTAAAACACCAAGAAAAACCCAAAGAGATGTGGATCGGGCCATGAACAGTTGAATCAAGAAGTTAACAAAACTAGGCAAAAATTACCTCGGTGGCGTTGAGTCACAACTCAACGGAGATGCTCCAAACTTTATCTGCTTGCTGGTGGCGAGTTCTACGTGGAATAGTATCCACGTTTCTGCAGAAGTCCACACGAGCGGGAGAACGCCGAGCTTTCCGTCGCACGGAAGATCGGGATGGAGAAGACCGCACCTCGGCTAATCCACGGACTGCTAGGTCCGCGCCAGGAAGAGCAGCACCAGCGACAGTCGCCGGAGAAAAGGTGGCAGCGGAGCGAACACGGCGGCGGAACTCTTCCGGCGGCGGGATCGGGATCGGCAGAGCGAACGAGCGGAACGTTTCCGTCGGGGTCGATTCGCACAGTAGCCAAAAAGATATCACCCGATAAAACCTAAGTGTTCTATTTATACTAGAGGTATAAATAAACCCAGGAAAATCGCTATCCGCAGACCACCCAGAACTAGGGTTTAGAATCAGCGAGTATCAATCGGTGAGAATCGGCGACAATCGGCGAGAATCACTGAGCAGGTTCGGCGAGAATCAGTCGACGAGTATCACATTGGATCGGCGAGAATCAGAGTACAATACTCGACGATTCTCGCCGATCGTCGAGCTGCGCTCGACGATTCACAATGATACTCGACGATCGTCGAGCCGCGGTCGACGACAATTGTCAAGGTAGTCGATCGTCGAGAATCAATCATTGATTCTCGACGATTCTCGTCGATCGGCGAGAATCAGGGAGATGATTCTCACCGATCGGCGGGAATCAGAAGACGATTCTCGACTAATGTCATTGACCCTCGGACGACAAACCTAACCAGCCCTTTAAGGCAACATTTGCCCAACCCGATGATCCTATAAGGCAACACTTTGCCCATAACCCTATTCAGGTCGGTGATTGGTAACCTTTACCAACACAGTCAGTCATCCAATTTCTCCACATCTCTTATGTGCGACCCTGCAGGATCATATTGTGTTGGCAGTGAGATTACATGTTTGACCACTTCCAGATCATCATGGTAACTCCAACATGTTTCATCGTCTCTCTACCCGTACTAGCTTTCTAGATCCTCCAGGAGAGACATCGGGCTCAATTGAGCCCGATACCATGTGAGGAAAAGGAGAATTTTTCGAACTTTTCTTCTTGCTCGGGTTCATCGGAGGAGCCAACTCCGGCGGCCTCATCGCCGGGTATCGCTAGCCACCACCTCAGTGAAGGTGGTGGCGACATCCGCCGGCGGTGGTGGTGGCTCAGGTGGCGGAAAATGGCCAGACAAAGTGGCCCAGGAAGAATGAATCCCAGCCGTCGGTTGGAGGTAGAAGATGACCAGATCCCATCCATTCTGCTTTTAGATTCGTGCTAACCGATTAAATTAAATTAAATAAAAACTATAGTATTTATGTATATTTTGTCTCACTTATTCAGTCTTTTTGCAAGCCACATTTAGGCCTTCAAAGCCCAGCAGGTCCCGGCTCCGCAGCCAAATTCGGGGTCAAGCTGGTTGAGTGCCTTCAAGAGCCTGTCCCCACCGATGTACCGTGGGACAGAGGATGCTGTGAAGATGGAGGAATGGCTGGAGGCCATACATGAGATACTGGCAGGCATCAGCTGCCCAGTCGGCCAGGCAGTTCCTCTAGCCACCTCTGCATTAGAAGCTCATGCAAGAAGATGGTGGAAGTCTGTGCGAGAGTCCACTTATACTGACTGGGAGCTGTCGGACATATCTTGGGAGGAGTTCGGCGAAGTATTTTTGGATCACTTCGTATCCAGCACAGATAGAGATGCACTGGAGGAGAGGTTTCTGAACCTCAAGCACGGGAGCAGATCGATGATTGAATACCAGAGGGAGTTTTCCCACCTTGCCAGGTTCTAAGGGATACAAGATACAGACGACAGGAGGTATGCCAAGAGAGTCTACCGGGGCCTCAGAGATGACTTGAGGCAGGCCCTATTGTTCATTTCTCACGGCACATCAGCCCAGATCATCGAGATGGCAAAGAAGCTGGAGGCCAACTAGCTGATGGTGCAAGTCAGAGGGAAGAGATCATACGATGGGTCGACACTAGGAGAGAGCAGCAAGGGCTCTCAGAGAGGTAGGACCATTGGATATAAGAGGGGTGTGGGACATCGTCGTCCCATTTTCAGGCAAGAGCAGGGGCCTCCTGCAGCATTAGCTCCCCCACCTCTACAAGTGCATGTTCTGAGGAGGCAAGATGACCATGGACACCGGCCAGTAGTTTGTTATGGATGCCACCAGCTCGGGACTTTGATTTCAGGATTCAGTTGGTGCTGGGGGTGAAGCCAGTGTCCCGGGAACCTTACAGGATGGCTCCTAGAGATGGCAGAATTCAGGACTCAGCTTCAGGAGCTTGTGGAATCGGGATTTGTGCGGCCGAGCTCGTCAACGTGGGGAGCACCAGTTCTTTTTGAGAAGAAAAAAGACGGATCATTGCAGTTGTGCATAGATTACAGGGTGCTGAACCGGTTGACGGTCCAGAATACCTATCCACTTCCTCAGATAGACAAGTTATTTGATCAGCTTCAGGGACTGGTTCTCTAAGCTGGATTTGAGATTCGGCTAGTATCAGCTGCGCATCCGAGAGGAATACATCCCGAAGACGGCTTTCAGCTCACGATACGGGTTATACAAGTTCACGGTGATGCCTTTTGGGCTCACGAATGCCTCTTCCGCATTCATGAGTCTAATGAACCGTGTATTCAAGCACTACTTGGAGCGCTTCGTCATTGTATTCATCGACCATATTCTGATCTATTCCCGGACTCAGGAAGAGCACACAGAGCATTTGGAATTGGTTTTGCAGAGGGTGAGGGAGTCCCAGATGTATGCAAAGTTTTCTAAGTGCCAGTTCTGGCAACATGAGGTAGCCTTCTTGTGGTATACGATCAGTGGAGCTGGATTGGCTGTGGATCCAGCCAAGATAGAGGCAGTGAGAGATTGGCCACGACCAAAGACAGCATCAGACATTCGCAGCTTCTTGGGATTAACAGGTTATTATCGTAAGTTCGTGGAGGGGTTCTCGAGGATAGCACTCCCCTCACGTCCTTGATGAGGAAGGATGTAGAGTTTGCTTGGACAGAGCAGTGCAAGACATCCTTTCAGGAGTTGAAAGACCGACTCACCTCATCCCCTATCCTTGCACTCCCATCTGGGAGTGAGGGATTTCATATTTACACGGATGCCTCATACGAAGGGATGGGTGTTGTACTGATGCAGCACAGACATGTTATCGCTTATGCTTCGAGACAGTTGAAGAAGCACGAGCATAACTATCCGGTACACGATTTGGAGCTCGGGGTTGTTGTATTTGCACTGAAGATATGTCGGCATTATCTGTATGGGGTTCATTGTGATATTTTCTCAGATCACAAGAATCTCAAGTACATCGATACACAGAAGGACCTGAACCTGCGACAGAGGAGATGACTAGAATTTCTCTGTGACTATGATTACCAGATTCACTACCACCTGGGGAAGGCAAACACAGAAGCAGATGCATTGAGCAGGAGGGTCGGCACCTCTTGTAACGCCCCGAAACTCAAAAGAGCGACGGGAGGCGTTTTGGGCCAAATCTGGAATCTGGCAAGGGACACACGGCCTGGGACATGGGCGTGTCCCAGGGCGTGTCAGGCTCCAGTCGATGATTTAGCTGTGTTGTTGATGAAATTTGGAGTCGACGATCGTCGAGCAGGGAACACGGCCTGAGACATGGGCGTGTCTCAGGGCATGTCGAGCCCGTGTCGACGATCGGCCAGGGAAGTCGACGATTTTCGCTCGACGATGTGTCGAGACAAGGCACACGGCCTAGGACATGGGCATGTCCAAGGCCGTGTCATGTGGTCGGCGAACTTCGCTCGATGAAGTGTCGAGACTGTGAAAACGGCCTGAAGCCTAGACGTATTTGGGTGTGACACGGGCATGGACACGGGCGTGTCCAAGACCTGTGTGAGTCTCGGGTTGTTTTCGGGGCTGTGTCGATGGAGGCACACGGCCGACCACACGGTCGTGTTAGTTGGAACACGGACGTGTTGGGTCGAACACGAGCGTGTCGGATGCTCGTGTGCTATTCCAGACGCGTCGATTTTGACGGCGAATGGGGGACACGGGCGTGTCACAGGCCGTGTTCGGCCCATTTTTAGCATTTCAGGCCCGAATCAAGGCCGTTCGTTTCTTTAATTTGGGATTCAATGGTTGGGGGTTTTTCCTGATGGGATATACACGGTATTGGAACCTTAAAACCCTCATTTCTTTTGAGCGGTTCTCTTTCCAAGTCAAGAGAGAGAGGAGAGCAAAGGAGGAAGAAGAAGCTTAGATCCGGCCATTGGAGGAGCTTCGAAGCTCCAAATCACGAGCCGACTTCGGATCTTCAGAGGCAAAGAGAGTGCGGTGATTTTCATCCGCTTACATTTCCATGGCGCCGAGGAAGAACGCTAGGGTAACGTTTCTCTTCTTGAGCATGTGAAGCTCTCCTTCTTTGCATAGGAAGCCCGCTCTCACGAGTTTGCGGTGAGTTGGAGGCATTCCTTCGGGTAGATATGTAAAGTCCCCGTTGTTTAGAGTCCGTATACGTGAACGGACATAGGCATGATGTGTGAAGCCTATCCGGACATGTTGGTCTGGATCGGTGATGTTGCATTGCATAAATGACGGAGAAGACTCCGTGTGATTGTTTGTTTTTCGGGTTTTCTACGTGGTAGATTGCAACAGGGAGCTTTGGGGATTAACCCTAAGGTGCACCCGGAAACCTGGGCGGATGCGTGATCTTGCCAACTTGGTGGCCTTTGAGCCAACTTGAAACATAACCGGGTTATGTGAAGTGTGATGGAAACGGGACTCGGGAGAAGTTTGACCCGCGCATATGGCTTAAATTGTCGTTGGGATGTGAGCATGTGTTAGATGGAACCGTACCTGTTCTATGTTGTTCGGTTAAAGAGACCTAAGGGTACGTGGCACTTGCCATTGGCATAGATGAGGGTCTTCAGCGGTCTATGACTTAAATTGACGTGACCCATGCCAAGAAGACCAAAGGCTCATAGTGTGGCCGTCAAAGTGGAGGTGGTGAGTCCGGAATGTCTATATCTTAAATTGACGTGACATTGGCCGGTTCACCGAGAATGTGCCCTGAGAGGACTGGGTGTGTGGCCATGCGAGCCAACGCCTATGATGAAATGTATATTTATATACTACTTTGTTTTGCTAATAAGTGCAGGGAAGGAGCATCGCGCCCCGAATTGGGGGCTGGATCGTTATAATTTGGTCAGCATTGCTGACCGTTGCTTTTGTTTGCCACCATGCGGTGGTTTGTTGCTTGCAGGTGATGCTGGACCAAGCGGTCAATAGCGGGCTAAAGCCCAAATTGCGAAGCCGGCCCTCGAAGGCCTAATTGGAGTGTTTTCTTACACTTATTCATGTATGACCGGCCTGCGTGCCGTGGTATGAAAAACATGTAATATTGAGTAAACCATTTTGTAAGACCTTAAGGCCTGTACTTGTGTATGTACTACATTCCTATTTGGTGTTTAGTGGACATTCATGCTTGGTGCTGGGTTCTTTTAATTGCAACTTATAAAACTGCTTCTACTAGAATGCTCTGTGTATGACGTTATGATTGGTTGGATGGTTTCCATTGAGTAACCACCCGGTCTGTCTGTGGTATATGGCATCGGGCCCCGGCCGGACCTACTGCTATATGCTATGCGACGGATAGGGGCGTTATAACAGCAAAAGAGCCCATGAATGTCCACTTAGGAATGAAAATACACGTGTTTGAGGAATCTGCGCGTTCTTATAATTGCTTTTGCAATTTTGTTTGGTCGCTTAACGGTGTTTTGTACCACTATAGGTGACCAGAAGTGGTGTTGGGCCGTCGGAACGTCGAGTTTCTGAGGCTAGCAGTGCACCAGATTTTGCTCCTGCAACACCTCCATCGGCTGAGACCATATGATTGGTGGCTGAAGCAGTGTTGGCCATGATGAATGCGCAGCCCGCAAGGCAAATGCAGCAGCCCGCTCCTACGGTGGAGCATACAGTAGTGGAGCCGTTGGTGCCAAGGAGGGCAACCGAGAGACAGCTCAAGCATGTCATGAGCTTTAGTCCTCCGGTATTCTCGGGGTTGGGAACCCCATCTCAAGCTGAAGACTGGCTCTCCAGGGTGAAGTGAGTCATGATAGTAATGGAGACGGAGGAGTGGCAAATGACCACCATTGCTACGTTCCTTTTGGACGGTGAGGCGAGATTGTGGTGGGAAGTATTGGAGATGCACCTATTGAGAGGTAGACAACTTGTTGATGTCTTGATGGAGGAGTTCTTGAGATTGTTCTTGGCTAGATACCTCCCTTCGGCGCAGAGGATAGTGTTGGAGAACGAGTTCCTAAAGTTGGTATAAGGGGACAGTAGCGTGGATGAATATCTCCACGAGTTTACTGATTTGAGTCGATATGCTAGCTCCACCATCGCGGATGAGGAGAGCAGGACGAATCGATTCTACGAAGGGTTGAGAGATGAGTTGAGGTTACTACTCTCGGGGCCGATGACGAATGGTTTCTTAACCTTGGTCAACACGGCCCGGTCCTTGGAAAAGGACATGAAGAATGTATAAGCAAAGAAAATCTTGGGTGATATGAAATCTGAGTTCAAGGTGCCGACTACTTCAAAGTCCAGCTATCGAAGATTCCACAAGAAGCATAGGACTTCGGGTCCTGTTAAATTTTCTCAATGTGGTCAGCAAGATAGCCCAAACGCCAAATTAATATCTTCGGAACTACCCAGTTCGCACGTTGAACCAGCGGAAAACCGAGGAACAAAGGTTAAACCCAACAAACAATGGAAGCACAAGCAGGTCTATTATTCATTCACTTCTTTACACCACGAGGCATACATAGCAAGACATGATTTCGCTAGTATAACAGCTGTAAACAGAAGGCACCAAAAAACAAGCCGGGCGAACAGCACCGGAGTTCGCCGAGACCGCGAGGTCGCCGAGGTCGCCGAGTCCGCTGAGATCGCCCGCACTCAGCTGCAGTCTGCCAAATCACCACGGAGTCTGCCGAAGCCGCGAGGCCGCGCGGACACACCGTTATTCGTCTCCTGCTGAACCTGAACTGAGGAACACCCCCTACCCGCCTGAAGCCGGCGGACAGGTTATTGAAGCTGGCAAAGATGAAACAGAACTGACAAGCCGCAGAGCGACCTCCTGCTGAGTCCGCAGAGACCGCACACTTCCAAGACTTGACCAAAGTTACAGCCAAACTCCTGGCTCCTTGAAGCTACCCGCGCAACCTGCACACAACAAACGTCAGCACTGAAACAATCCGCGTGGACTGACAAACACAGACCGCAGCTCCTTGCCCAACCCAACTTACTGTTCACTCAAGTTACTTAGGTTACTGTAGATGTGCCAGGGGGTCCTATTTATAGGAAAGGTGAGGAGTATGGTCACCGCCCAAGAGATAGAGACACTGCCCCAGCCCGCGCGATAGAAAAACTCCGTCCGCCGAGTCCGCAAGGACTTAGCCGGATACCAAGGAAAACCGCCAAGAGTAAGGCAACCATTGACGAACCCTCTCCAGTCCGCCCAAGCTATGCGGACAAGGAATCAGCCCGCAAAGCTCCAACCACTGCAGGACAGCAACCCCCTTCAATGGCAGTCCGCACCAACTCGAGGCAGTCCTCAAGACTCACACCTCAATCCGCCACAAGTCCGCGACCAAAGGCAGACAACAACAGTCCGCCCGGTCACAGCGGACTTGGCAGATACCTCGGACACCATGGCCTTGGCACAAAGTGTGACCAAGTCCAAAACCATCAAAGTCCAATGCGAGCATGGCGGACGCAAACCCCCGTCCGCCAAACACCATAGCACAGACCGACAGCAGTCCGCACATTCCTCGCACTTCTGTCCAAGGCAGCAGCCTCCTCCCGGACTCCAACACCAGTCCGCCAATCGATCTCCACAGCAAAGCACCTGCTATGCCACCAGAGCTCGACAAGGCCTCAGCCAAGCTCTAAGCCCAGTCTGCAATAGCCCATACCGCGGACACGCCAGTCCGCAAGCTTCCCGCGAACATGATCCAACCTGCCTATCAGCACAAGCTTGCACCCGCGGCCACTGAGCAATGCACCAGTCCGCAAGCCTCCATCTGCTCAGGCCGCTCCTTGGCAAAGCCAATCAGCAAACACCCTATCCGCAGACACCAGGCCGCATAGTCCGCGGACTCCATGCAAACAAACCGCTCAGAAGAATAGCCAGCTTTCCACTAGACCTTCCACCAGGCCGCACATCACAGTCCGCCCAGTCCGCCTAATCCGCCAACGCTGTCCGCCCCAGGCCGCCCGGCCTATCCCGTCAACCACTTCCACTTCACAAATTTCAACACTCCCCCTTGAAGTGGGAAGTGGTGGCCAAGCCCAGCAAGCTGCGCAAGCGTTCAAAGGGCCCCTTCGACAGTGGCTTCATGAAGATGTCAGCAAGATTATCTTCACTCCAAACATGCCCGACCAGCAGATATCCTTCCAACACCTTCTCCCTGATGAAATGGTGATCAATCTCTATATGCTTGGTCCTGGCGTGACACACTGGATTGTTAACCAGTTTGAGAGCACTCTCATTGTCACCCCAGAGTAAAGTAGTCCCTTGCACTTCTTCATGAACATCCTCTATAAGCCTACTCAACCAAACGGCTTCCAAGCAGCCAAGGCCGAAGCCTTAAACTCCGCCTCCGTGGTTGAAACCGACACCGAGTCCTGCTTCTTGCTACACCACGAGATGCTAGCTGAACCGCAAGTGAACACATAACCTGAAGTAGACCTTCGATCATCCGAATCACCGCCATAGTCAGCATCCGTGTACCCGAGCAATTCAAACTCCGCGTCCCTTCTATAGAGGAGTCCCATGTCAGAAGAAGCCTTAACATACTTCAGAATTCCCTTCGCCGCCACTAGATGAGATTGCCTTGGTTCAGCCATATACCGACTTACTCGACCAACAACATAAGCAATGTCAGGCCTTGTAATCGTCAGGTAAATCAAGCTCCCAACAAGAGCCCTGAACACCAAGGGATCATGAAGAACCCTTCCCTCATCTCGTCGAAGCTTAAGCCCAGATTCCAGTGGAGTAGAGCACTTCTTCCCTTCGCCCATGCCGAATCGCTTCACAATACGATCAGCATACCCTTTTTGGCAAATGAGAACCCCGCACTCCTTCCTCTCCACTTCCAGACCGAGAAAGTGGTGCAACTCTCCCAAGTCCTTCATCTCGAAGCGTATAGCAAGCTCAGCCCTGATCCTTGCTACTTCCTCCTCCGAATTTCCTGTGATGATCATGTCATCCACATACAGCAGGAACAAGACTCGTAGCTCTCCCTTCTTCTTGACGAACAAGCTTGAATCCGAGTTGGAAGCAAGGTATCCACAAAATTGCAAATACTCTGCAATCTTCCCATACCATGCTCTAGGAGCTTGCTTCAACCCATAAAGAGCCTTCCTGAGTTTACAGACATAGTCCGGATGCTTTTCAGAGACAAAACCAAGCGGCTGATCCATGAAGATGTCCTTGTCAATCTCTCCATAAAGAAAAGCATTCTTCACATCGATTTGCCACAACCTCCATCCCTTGCTAGCAGCCAAGGCGATCACCACCTTACTGAAGTCATCTTCGCAACTGGACTGAATGTCTCTTCATAGTCTTCTCCATACTGCTGTGAGAATCCTCTAGCGACCAGGTGAGCCTTGAATCGATCAATGCTCCCATCAGCCTTCTTCTTCAACTTATACACCCACTTGCAAGTAACCGGAGTAATGCCATCAACCTTGGGCACAAAGTCCCAGGTTTCATTCTTCTTCTGAGCGTCAATCTCTTCTTTCATGGCACCTTCCCACTCCTTCACTCCAGTGGTCTCGTTGAAGTTTGCAGGCTCTCGCTCATCCAGAGGACCTGCAAAGAAGCAGGAGACAAAGCTCACTGCATTCCCATCACAGTACCGAGCCGGTGGCTTAACCACCCTCTTCGATCTCCGAAGAATCGGCTCTTTGCTCACGGCTTCTGTTGCTTCTTCGGGCTCCACTCCTACCTGGGGCAAGCATTGAGCAGTGCTCCCCCTGCTTCCTGAGCCAGAAGGCTCAGCCTCGGAGTTCGAAGCAACAGGAGCTGCTGGTGAAACAACAAGCTCCTCTTCTAAGCCTTCAGCAGCCACCACCGGTGTTTCATCAACCTTGCTACTTCGGTTAGCTCAACCGAGCCACCTCCATATGGCGTTAGCTCGTCAAAGACAACGTCTCTTGATACCATGAACTTCTTCGTCACAGGGTCCATGCATTTCCATCCCTTCTTTCGCTCATCATAGCCAACAAAGACAAGCTTCCTTGCCTTCGCATCTAGCTTTGTCCGTGAAGCATCTGGGACATGCATGTAGCAAGTTGAACTGAACACCCTAAGGTGTCCCACACTCGGCTTCTCCTTCAGCAACAGCTCAACAGGATTCTTCATGTTGATAGGGCTGAGTGGCATCCGGTTGATAACATAAGCAGCACAAGACATCCCCTCCGCCCAAAAGGACCTTGGGATATCTTTCACATGAAGCCAAAATTTGCAGGTCTCCGTCAGATGACGGATCTTCCGCTCCGCTATCCCATTTTTTTTGTGGAGTGTGAGCACAAGTAAGCTCTCGTTGGATCCCGTGCTTCCTGTAGAAGTTAGAAAACTCGGAGGAGACAAACTCACCCCCGTTATCAGTTCTAAGCTTCTTAATCCGCAAGCCAAGCTGGCCTTCTACCAACTCCTTGAACTCCACGAACAAACGGAAGGCTTCCGACTTCTCCTTTAAGAAGTACAACCCAAGTATATCTGAGTAGTCATCAACCAAGACAAGCATATATCTGCTTCCACCAAGGCTGGCAGTAACCGTACTGTTCCATCAGGTCGCCATGAATACACTCCATGGTTTCTGCTCCTTGTTTGTGATTTATCAAAGGAAGGCGATGTGCCTTACCGTATTAACAGCCCGCACAAACATGCCCATCACCAAAGGAGAACAACTTTGGCAACCCCCTCACCAGACTTTTACTAGCCATCGCCTTCAGCTTGTCCATGCCAACATGCCCCAGCCTCTCATGCCAGATATCAGCACTATCATTGGCTCTCATTCTATCAACATAAGCATTGGTGGAAACAGAACCGCTGATACGTTGCGAAGGAATCTCACGTCTGTTGGCCGAAACAGAACGTGATATCCAGCGTCCACCGCATTGGTCACCGAGAAGAGGTTCTTCTTCATGCCCGGCACGTGATACACACTCCTTAATGTGAGTGGCCCCTGATCACTACCGAAAGACACGACCCCCTCTTTCTCTACTGCATAAACAGTATTATCAGCAGTGATAATAGCTTCATTACCTGAGTAAGCCTTCATGGAGGTGAACTTCGATTTGTCTCCGGTGAGGTGATGACCACACCCGGAGTCCACGATCCACTCACTATTGTAGTCCTCAGCAGACAAGGCCCGGACACAAGTGCCCGTCATGAAAGCTCCGCCCCATTCTGCTTCTTCACTTCTCGAGCAAGCTTCCTCCTTTCCTGCAGCATGCTCAGGCTGCAGTTTGACCTTGCAGTCCGCTTGAAGTGCCCTCGCTGATGACCCGGTAGAACTTCAGATTCTTCTTCCAGTCCTTAGGAGCATTGCTCCTTTCCGGCGGATATGAAGTTGAAGTCTCCTTCTCACCAACGACCTGCACCTTCTTCTTCTTCTTCCCTTCCCATCCTTTCTTCTTGCCTGAGAAGAGAGCTTCACTGCCTTCCTGATTCAGGTTCACTCCAGCCATCTGCCTTGCTAAGCTCTTGCGAGGCAAGTTGATTCTAGGCTCCAGCAATGCACGACTGAGTAGCACCTTGAACAGGTGACAAGGCATAACTCATTCTGCTCAGCCAAGCCGAAAGGCCTGCCAATCTTAGAAGAAGAGAAGGTCCAGGTCGAGGTGGAAGACAGCTTCAACTCATTCCGCCGG